>CM055061.1:19828095-19944458 GCA_029204045.2 Tillandsia leiboldiana
TATCGGAGGTCGGACGTAAGCCGGGGAGTCCTCGTACCAAAATGCGACGAAGAAGATCACAAATGAACGAGCGTCGTGCCGCGCCGTAAAAATGCAAACCTTGGGAAGTGTTCCGCCGAAAAATCCTGGAATCTGCAGATGGATCGGCTCCGGGAGATGAAGATTTCTTGTGAAGGTGGACTGTGAAAATCCGCGCAGAGAAGAAGTTCTCAGCAGCTGAAACAGGGGCCTATTTATAGGCTGGAAAAAAACAAACAACAAATACCAATTCTGTCCCAACCTCGGGCGCAGGCGACTTCGGGCGGCTACAGTGTTGGGCCCGGCCCAACACTGTGCGCGCGAAAATCCCTCGGGCCTCCACGTCGCCCCGCGAACAGCAACAGCCACGCCGACCTACCAGCGTGCGACGCGTGGCCCAGTGCCGAGCCGACGCGTGGCGTGCCGCTGGTCAGCGCGCCAAGTGCGCACCTGGCCCGCCGCCTGGCACCCCTGCCATGCACAGTTCCCGAGGCACCCCCCGCGCCTCGGTGGACCTTGTGCTCTTTTATCCATCCAAATAGAAAGTCGCCATGTGTCCCGCCGGTCCATGCACCGCGCGCCTGCTCCGTGGTCCAAGTCCACTGCACCGACCAATCTCAACTGCCACGTGTCCTGCCCCTGGTGTATGAACCGGATTTGGTATATAAATAAAGTAAATAAAATGGTATGAAATGCTATTTTATTGAATTTATTGAGGTAAAGGATGACCTGGAACGAATTGGGCCCAAATCGGGATTAGATGTGAGATCTTGAATCTTACATGAGAAAGTGGACCCAGATTGTAAGTGGAAAATTCACCGTTTCGGAAAATCTCTGAGAGAAAATTACGGAGCTCCGTAAAATGTGTTTTAGGGCCACAGTAAAAGTTTCGCGTTGATCGGACACTCGGATAGTGAGAGGGCTCGCAAGGAAAAAAAATACAGTGAGACTTCTGGTAACCAAAAGAGGGTCCAAACTGAAAAGTTTAAGTACTATGAGGTAAATTAAGTTAAACTGTGGCTGCCCGTCAAAATTTGAGCGAAAACGGGCGAGAATGGGAAAGAAAGGACGGAAAACGGGCGAAACTGGGCTTGGGCCCAAGTTGTCGGGCGCCCGAAAGTGGGAACGGGCGCCCGGAAAGACAAAAACTGTAGCAATCAAGCTTTTGTGGGCTGCAGCCGAACCGGCTGCACTGTAGCGAACCCGGTTCACTGTAGCAGCCCGGTCCGGTTGGTGGGTCGCCCGGAAGTTACTGTAGCTCGCCCGAAATCCCGAGTTGGCACGGATCCGGGAAGGTTGGCGCGGGATCCCCAGGCAGCGGGCACGAATCCCGAGGTAAGTTTCCGCGCGAGGCGCGGGGGCAGCGAGGCCAAGGCGCGCGTGGTAGTGGGGGGGAGCGCCCGTGTCGCTTCGCCATTGGTCGCTTGACGAGGGCTACAGGCGTGGCACGGGGAAGGCAGCGGTGCATTCGGGGTGTCGCGGGGACAGGCCAGTGTCGGCCTACCATTGGCGGTCATCGACGTGAAGAGCTGAGAGACGTGAACTGCAGCGGGCGTCAGAGCGGGAGATAGTGCGGTCCACGTGGCGGCCACTGATTGGCAGCCACGTTTTCCGTGGTCGAGGTGCACGGGTCCAGGGACACTGTCACGCTCGGGCTTGGCCGGAGAGTGTGACGTGGCGTGATCTTGGCGCGGCATGGACGCGTGGAGACCGTTGTAGTGTTCTGGTTTTTCCATGCAACTTTCCGATGAATCCACTGTGTAGAACACCTAGTGTTGGTGTGTCTGGCCCATGGTGCATCAAAGGGGTGCCACAGATGGACATGTGAGACTTGGATAGCTGATTTGGCCTTCGGCTGCATTTGCCGAATTTTAGAAAAGGTTTTGGGCCAATCTGAGGTTGGATTTGGATTCAGCGCGGAAAACGCTTGAAAACGGCTATTTGCTTGTTAAATTTGGAGTCCGGATGACCAAAAGCGGGCTTCCGGAAGTTTTGGGGGTTATTCGGTGCATGGGGGAGCTCGTGGACCGGCCTGAGCCACGTGGCGGCCTATTATTGGCCGGCTCACGCAGCTCGGTCCACGGGGTAGCGCGGCGGTGCATGGACCGCGGGGGGAGACGCGTGGCGTGCCCTGATAGGCCGGCGCACGGCGGCATGGCTCACCGATTTGCGGGGTTGCGGTGGACCGGGCGCATGACACGTGGCGGCTTCGGATTCGTCGGCTCACGTGGGCGCGGTCCACGGTGTGCGCGGGGGGGCGCCTCGGGACTGCGCGCGCACAGTGGCGCCAGGCGGGGCGGTCGGCCGCACTCGAGTGGCCACGTGTCGCCTCGCGGTTGGGCGGCCGTACCTACCCCCGCTGACCGAGAGGGACACGCGGCGCACAGTGGGCCGCGGGGATTTGCTGTCCCCTGTTTGGGGTGACGTGGCCGCTCCTGGGAATTTCGGGCGCGTCGGACGGGAGGCGTACAACCGGGGTTTCCGGGCGCAGTGCGCCCGAAACTTGCGCCCGAAAACCCGGCCCGGCAGCTTATGGGCTGGGCCTATAAATAGCTTCCCCTATTCGTCTTTTGGCTTTTTGGACCCCATTTTCGCAGAGCATCCTTCAGCAAAGTTTTTCCTCCCTCAGTGCACTACCCATTGGAGAACTTTGAGGATTTTTGGAGGCACTCTTCCCGAGGTTCACCATTTTACGGCGCGGCGCGACGCTTGTTTCCCCGGCGATCTTCTTCGCCCCTTCTCAGTGTTTGGACTCCTCCGACTCACCCCGACATCGGATTTCGCCGATTCTTGCGCCGTTGGACTCACGACAGGTAGGACTTCAACTCCTGTGTTTTGAGGTTCCTCGATTTCCGTGCTGATCTTGGAGTTTTCTGAGCACCCATTTGACCCATTTTTCGTCGCGGACTTTTGGACAGCACCGCGGTGTTCTTGCCGTATCTTTTCGCTCGGACGTCGGATCGAGGCGATTCAAGAGGCAATTTTCATCTACACTTCGCAAGGAGTCTCCTGGATTTTTCTCAGATTTTTCTGGTTTTGGACGAGGGTGAGAATCTCCTTTTTCTGTGGTTCTTTGTTACAGAAATTTGGTACAGTTTGGATTGGGATGTTTCTCTTGTCGGATTTTTATCTCAGCGTAGGAAACTCCGATTTGGGCGTGCAGGTACTCGTTTCGACGGGCTCGTCGCGAGGATCGCGACAGTATTTTCCTTGGATTTTTCTGGGCATTTTTCGCAGGTAAAAATTGGTGAATTCTGGACTGTGGTATTAAGGGACAGATTCTGGGAATTGTGAATGAATAGCTTATGTACTTCCTTTGGGGTATTTTGTACAGATTGGTGGGGAGTTTTTGGACTGAGCTTGGGTTTCGCTTTTGGGAACTGGGATTAGCGCTCGAGGTGGGTGATGTTGTAAACCTCCTATTTGGGATTTATCACTAGGCCTATTAGAATGCTCTTGATTAGCTGTTAGTAAACTGTGAGATGGACCTAGCATGCTTGTATGAAATCCTGGTTCTTCGTTGATAATCGCATTGTTAGAAAACTACAAGTTAATTAATGGTGAGTCCATGCTTTAAATATGTAGTAGAATTACTTGGAAATTATGCTAAATCCCTATCTTGTTGAATGTTAAATGAAAGGTTGGGGTATGTGGTTAGAGTATTTAAAATGGTTCATTAAGAAAATGACTTTTGCATGCTTGAATGGTCACCTAGATAGGCCACCTTTTTCTGCTACACTATCATGCTGGAATTGACTTAGGAGAAACCATGTTTCATTCTTTCTTCAGTCACTTAGACATAGGGGATATTATGCTCGGGTTAGAGCAGGGGCTGGGATAGTGTAGTCAGATACTTGGGTTTCGGGGAGAGGGTTTTGGGCTTCCTTTGGGGGATGGTACTTTTCCTTATAGATCAGACAAGTGCGCGATTTGCAGACTTGAGACCCTGAGACTCCTGTCCCATATCGGTGTTATGCGTAGGCTGGCATACCCGATTTGGCAGACATTGAGAATCCTATCCCATATCGGTGCTATGCGTAGGCTGGCATACCCGATTTAGCAGACCTTGAGACTCCTGTCCCATATCGGCGTTATGCGTAGGCTGGCATACCCGATTCGGCGGACATTGAGACTCCTATCCCATATCGGTGTTATGCGTAGGCTGGCATACCCGATGTGGCAGGCTTCGATATTCTGATGCATACATTTAGCTATCTTTAGCTGGGCAGGTAGAGGCATATTAGTGGTAGCTTTTATCAGGAGTCATACTCATAGTTACCGCATTTATTCTTTTAGCCTCTGGTAGTCCTAGTGGGCAGGTAGGAGTTTTGAGTTGAGGTTTACCCACTAGGGGAGGCTACTGTCTTTATAGTAGTTCTGACCCCCACTGTTTTCCCTTTTCTTGTCCCCTTTGTTTTGCAGAGTCATCTGCTGGAGTTGCGGGACCCTCCTCCCAGGATCGAGGTAAGAGGATCGCCGACTAGATAGCTGCTACCCCGAGCTCGAGTTTTGTAGTTTTGTTGTATCCCCTGTACACTCAGACGGTTGTATTTTCTTTATTTTTGGGTCTGGCTGCGGCCAGCTGGTTGTATTTACTTCGTGAGCTGGGAGAGACATATGTATATTCTTGAGAGTTTATTGTACTTTTATTTCCAGCATTTGTCTGAGATGTACTAGTTTCAGTTTAGCTCTGTTTTATGCTCTAGTATTATTTCTTTATATCTGAGCAGGTTACCAGCGCTTCGTGTACACGGGAATACCGTGTGCACGGCGGGTCTGTGGACGAGCCCGGGTTCTGGTTTACACCCGGGGCGTGACAGATTATTTTGGTATCAGAGCTTAGGGATAGGTCAGTTGGGACTTAGGAAACCCTAGGCTTTTGGCAGACCCTAGGAAGGCAGAGCGTGAGTGACGCGATATTTTGCGAAAGTCGGCAATTTGTTGTTAAACTCTTCCTGTGAGTGGAGAGGGATTGGCATAGCCTATTTCTGGGGGACTATTATGTTGGCTGCAGACAACATAAGGTTACAGAAAGGGGGATGTCCATGACTTTCGCTGGATTGGGTCGAGTGTGGTTTGGTTTACTGACCCGTGGATTCTTTTGTGGCAGGATGCCTCCTAGGCGGCAGATCCCTACTCGGGGTACTCCTACACCCCGGAGGAGCCGGAGCAGTCCGGGCCTTCTGAGATCAGTGAGCTGAGGGCCATGGTGGCCCAGTTGGCGGAGAGTCACCGCCGACAGGAGCAGAGGTTTGAGCAGTTGCTGGCTCAGGTGGCGGCACCTCCCCCTACTACTGTAGAGGCCCCTGTACCACCGGTTGTACCGCCGGCTATTCCACTTGTTCCTACGGCACCGTCGTCTAGCAGTGGGGCTCAGGGGGTGATCAGGCCATTGACCCCAGCGGAGGAGCAGGAGTTTGCTGACAAACTCGCACAGTTCTGTAAGCGAGGACCACCTAGGTTCTCGGGGCGGAGTACTCATCCAGCGGAGATAGGATCGTGGTTGGCATCAATGGAGAAGTTGTTCAGAGATTTCTTCATTGATTCGAGATTCAGAGTACACATGGCCGTACATTGTTTAGAGGGGGATGCGGATGCTTGGTGGCGTCGGGTCGAGCCCTTAGAGTTTCAGATCACCCGACAGCTACCACTGGTCGGAGTTCAGGACGGATGATCCTTGACACTTTACTTCTCCACGAGCGTGAAGAAGAAGATAGAAGATGACTGAAGAACCTGCAGTAGGGTGATCGCTCAGTATGGGGACTATTTCAGGAGTTTACGCAGTTGCTTAACTGCGTACCCTATGTTGCAGGGACGGGCTGCACCAGGTGGAGCTGTTTGAGACAGGTTTACGCCCCGAGATCATACCTTGGTACACGCCCAGAGGCTTCAGACTTTATCAGAGGCAGTGGATCATGCACAGTGGTCGAGAGGGAGATCATGTGGTCGCTAGGCGCGGGGCTCGGTCGCTCAGAGTTCTGAGAGGAAGCGGCCAGCAACAGACGAGGGGGACAGGCCAGTTCATGGAGGCCGCCCCGACCGCCACCGCCAACAGTCTGCGGGACGTGGGCGTTCGGATTGGCGAGGGCCTGGGGGATCCCAGAGGGCCCCCACAGCAGCAGCCCCAGCTGAACAGCAAGAGCACTACGCAGCAGCAGAGGTCGCAGTCGCGACAGCAGGGGTCACAGCGGCAAGGGCTCAGCCCAGCAGCAAGCAGTTGAGGCAGCCCCAGTCTGCGGTCAGGTGCGTCTTTGTAGGGGACAGCACGCGGCGGATACTTGTGACCAGAGGTATGGCCGCTGTTATCGGTGTGGACAGTCCGGCCACATTCGAGCTACTTGCCCTCTCTCTACACCGCAGGCTCCTTCCTCAGCATCAGCTCCTTCGGTGCCCACAGCAGCGGCCTTATGCTCCAGCGAGCAGGGCTCCTTCCTCCCACCCTACAGACTACCGACCACCAGCTCAGAGCGGGCGAGTCTACGCCGCCCAGGTGGGGGACTCTGCGGCGGCCGACCACGTGGTGGCAGGTATCATTTTACTTCTCGGCATTAGAGCTCGCACTTTATTTGATACCGGTGCATCACATTCTTTTATTAGTAGAGCATTTGCATCATCGCATGGACTAGAGTTACGTCGGTTACCGCATGCATTAGATGGTACGAATTCCTGATCATATTTTGATTGTAGAGGAGTGTTGTTGGTCTTGTCCGGTACAGCTTGAGTCTTGGATTTTGCCAGCGGACCTGATGGTCCTTAGTCAGCTGCGAGATTATGACATTGTGCTGGGGATGGATTGGCTAGCTCGCTATTTCGCGACGATTGATTGCGCCGCGAGGGACTGTTACTTTTAGTGAGCCAGGCCAGGAGGTGTATGTTTACAGGGGGTGCCAGAGTGCTTTCTTTGCCTCTGTGGTTTCGACTTCTCGGGCGAGTCAGATGATGCGTAGTGGATGCGTGGCCTTTTTGGCGTCAGTGGTTAAGGAGCCTGTGGCGGCACCGGGACTCCCGGATATCCCTATTGTCCACGAGTTCCCGGATGTGTTTCCTCCAGATCTGATTCATATGCCGCCGGATAGGGAGGTTGAGTTTTTTGATTGACGTAGTTCCAGGAACTGCGCCAATCTCTAAGGCTCCTTACCGAATGGCACCGGCTGAGCTGCGAGAGCTAAAGGCGGAACTCAGGATTTAATGGACAAAGGTTTTTGTCAGACCAAGTGTATCGCATTGGGGAGCGCCGGTGCTATTTGTGAGGAAGAAGGATGGATCACTTCGACTATGTGTTGATTATCGGGAGTTGAATAAAGTGACCATCAAGAACAAGTACCCTTTGCCGCGCGTTGATGACTTATTTGATCAGCTGCAAGGGTCTTGTGTCTTTTCTAAGATTGATTTACAGTCTGGTTACCACCAATTGAAGGTGAAGGCCGAGGACATCCCAAAGACGGCATCAGGTCGCGGTACGGGCATTATGAGTTCACCGTCATGCCTTTTGGATTGACAAATGCCCCTGCTGCTTTTATGGATTTTAATGAACAGGATTTTTCGACCATACCTGGATCGGTTCGTCGTTGTTTTTATTGATGACATCCTAGTTTATTCCCGAAGCGATTTGGAGCACGAGGAGCATCTGAGGATTGTGCTACAACTTCTGAGAGAGAGAAAGTTGTATGCTAAGTTATCTAAGTGTGATTTCTGGCTTCGGGAGGTTGTCTTTTTGGGCCATGTGATTTCAGCCGCTGGAGTGGGAGTAGACCCGGCGAAGATCGAGGCAGTCCGGGATTGGCCCCGACCGACGACGGTATCAGAGGTCCGCAGTTTCAGGGCTTAGCAGGATATTACCGTCGGTTTGTGGAAGGTTTTGCGAAACTTTCCACACCCCTCACTCGTTTGACGCGAAAAGGGATTAAGTTTACTTGGAGTGAGGATTGCCAGAGGAGCTTTGAGGAATTAAAGAACAGATTGATGTCGGCTCCTGTCCTTTCCCTCCCCGTTATGGGGAAAGGATACGTGATATACAGCGATGCATCGCACTGTGGGCTTGGTTGCGTGCTGATGCAGGAGGGAAGGGTAATAGCTTATGCCTCTCGGCAACTGAAAGATTATGAAAAGAATTACCCTACCCATGATTTGGAGCTAGCTGCAGTGATTTTTGCACTAAAGTTGGGGCGCCACTACCTGTATGGGGAGCACTGCGAGATTTACACCGACCACAAGAGCTTGAAATACCTGTTCACACAGAAGGAGCTCAACTTGAGGCAGCGCAGATGGTTGGAATTGTTGAAAGACTATGATGTAGACATATTATACCATCCTGGCAAGGCCAACGTGGTTGCTGATGCCCTGAGCAGGAGAGCAGTACAGAGTCTATCTTCGTTGATCACCGATCAGGCGCCATTACTTGAGCAGATGAGGCGGTTGGAGCTCGAGGTTGTGTCCCCTGGGGTCTCTGCTAGACTTATGTCTCTAGTCGTGCAGCCCACTCTGTTGGACAGGATTCGGGAGAGACAGAGTGAGGACCCCCACCTGATGAGGATTCGAGAGCAGATGCAGACTGGTTTGACAGGGGACTTTTCGATTGATGCTTCGGGAGTACTGCAGTATAGGGACCGAGCATGTGTGCCTATGGATGCGGAGATCCGAGAGCAGATCTTGAGGGAGGCCCACTATACACCTTATACCATCCATCCTGGTGGGACTAAGATGTATAGGGACCTTAAGGCACAGTTTTGGTGGAACGGGATGAAAAGAGACATTGGGAGATTTGTAGCGCACTGTCTAACTTGTCAGCAAGTAAAGGCTGAACATCGTGTACCTGCTGGCAAGTTGCAGAGTCTCCCAATCCCTGAATGGAAATGGGAGCATGTTACCATGGATTTTGTCACTGGTTTGCCGAGAGCACAGACGGGAGCGGATGCTATCTGGGTAGTCGTGGATAGACTCACCAAATCCGCACACTTTTTACCGGTGCAGGTGACTTGGTCCCTCGATCGGCTGGCACAGCTGTACTTAGACGAGGTAGTGAGGCTGCATGGTGTGCCCGTCTCCATTGTATCTGACCGAGATCCGAGATTTGTTTCGCGCTTCTGGAGGAGCCTACAGGCCACTTTAGGGACACAGCTCAGTTTCAGCACAGCATTTCACCCGCAGACAGACGGACAGTCAGAGCGTACTATACAGATTCTTGAGGACATGCTCCGGGCTTGCACGCTGGACTTTGGAGGGGGTTGGGTACGACACTTATCATTGGCAGAGTTTGCGTACAACAATAGCTTTCAAGCGAGCATCCGAATGGCTCCGTTTGAAGCATTGTATGGACGCAAGTGTCGTTCCCCTCTTTATTGGAGCGATGTGGGTGAAAGGCGGACCTTGGGGCCAGAGTTGCTTAGAGAAGCGGAGGCGAAGGTCAAGGTAGTCAGGCAGCACCTTCAGACAGCACAGAGCAGACAGAGGAGCTATGCAGATGTGCGGAGGCGAGACCTGGAGTTCGCGGTTGGGGATCATGTCTTTTTGAAGGTCTCGCCTTCAAAGGGGATCCGAAGATTTGGGATTCGGGGGAAACTGAGCCCCCGCTACATTGGACCTTTCGAGGTATTAGAGCGCATAGGGCCAGTTGCCTACAGGCTTGCACTTCCTCCCAGACTTTCAGGTGTTCACGACGTTTTTCATGTATCGACTCTGAGGAAGTATGTTCATGACCCGTCTCATATCATCGATTTCACCCCACTGGAGGTCACCGAGGACCTGAGCTATGTTGAGCAGCCGTTGAGGATCTTGGACCGGGAGGTTAGGGAGTTGCGCAGTCGGGCCATCCCTTATGTGAAGATCCTCTGGAGCAGTCATGAGGAGCGCGAGGCTACCTGGGAGTTGGAGTCAGCGATGATGGCTGCTTACCCCCACCTGTTCGAGGCACCTGCTTGAGGTATGACTTTTGTTTCGAGGACGAAACTTTTCTTGTGGGGGAGGATGTAGTGTTCTGGTTTTCCCATGCAACTTTCCGATGAATCCACTGTGTAGAACACCTAGTGTTGGTGTGTCTGGCCCATGGTGCATCGAAGGGGTGCCACAGATGGACCTAGTGAGACTTTGTTAGCGGATTTGGCCTTCGGCTGCATTTGCCGAATTTTAAAAAAGGTTTTGGGCCAATCTGAGGTTGGATTTGGATTCAGCGCGGAAAAACGCTTGAAATCGGCTATTTGCTTGTTAAATTTGGAGTCCGGATGACCAAAAGCGGGCTTCCGGAAGTTTTGGGGGTTATTCGGTGCATGGGGGAGCCTCGTGGACCGGCCTGAGCCACGTGGCGGCCTATTATTGGCCGGCTCACGCAGCTCGGTCCACGGAGAAGCGCGGCGGTGCATGGACCGCGGGCGGGAGACGCGTGGCGTGCCCTGATAGGCCGGCGCACGCGGCATGGTTCACCGATTGTGCGGGGTTGCGGTGGACCGGGCGCATGACACGTGGCGGCTTCGGATTCGTCGGCTCACGTGGGCGCTGTCCACGGTGTGCGCGGGGGGGCGCCTCGGGACTGCGCGCGCACAGTGGCGCCAGGCGGGTCGGTCGGCCGCACTCGAGTGCGCCACGTGTCGCCTCGCGGTTGGGCGGCCGTACCTACCCCCGCTGACCACGAGGGGACACGCGGCGCACTGTGGGCCGCGGGGATTTGCTGTCCCCTGTTTGGGGTGACATGGCCGCTCCTGGGAGATTCGGGCGCGTCGGACGGGAGGCGTACAACCGGGTTTCCGGGCGCAGTGCGCCCGAAACTTGCGCCCGAAAACCTGGCCCGGCAGCTTATGGGCTGGGCCTATAAATAGCTTCCCCTATTCATTCTTTTGGCTTTTTGGACCCCATTTTCGCAGAGCATCCTTCAGCAAAGTTTTTCCTCCCTCAGTGCACTACCCATTGGAGAACTTTGAGGATTTTTGGAGGCACTCTTCCCAAGGTTCACCATTTTACGGCGCGGCACGACGCTTGTTTCCCCGGCGATCTTCTTCGCCCCTTCTCAGTGTTTGGACTCCTCCGACTCACCCCGACATCGGATTTCGCCTATTCTTGCGCCGTTGGACTCACGACAGGTAGGACTTCAACTCCTGTGTTTTGAGGTTCCTCGATTTCCGTGCTGATCTTGGAGTTTTCTGAGCACCCATTTGACCCATTTTTTGTCGCGGACTTTTGGACAGCACCGCGGTGTTCTTCCCGTATCTTTTCGCTCGGACGTCGGATCGAGGCGATTCAGGAGGCAATTTTCATCTACACTTCGCAAGGAGTCTCCAGGATTTTTCTCAGATTTTTCTGGTTTTAGGACAAGGGTGAGAATCTCCTTTTTCTATGGTTCTTTGTTACAGAAATTTGGTACAGTTTGGATTGGGATGTTTCTCTTGTCGGATTTTTATCTCAGCGTAGGAAACTCCGATTTGGGCGTGCAGGTACTCGTTTCGACGGGCTCATCGCGAGGATCGCGACAATATTTTCCTTGGATTTTTCTGGGCATTTTTCGCAGGTAAAAATTGGTGAATTCTGGACTGTGGTATTAAGGGACAGATTCTGGGAATTGTGAATGAATAGCATATGTACTTTCCTTTGGGGTATTTTGTACAGATTGGTGGGGAGTTTTTGGACTGAGCTTGGGTTTCGCTTTTGGGAACTGGGATTAGCGCTCGAGGTGGGTGATGTTGTAAACCTTCTATTTGTGATTTATCACTAGGCCTATTAGAATGCTCTTGATCAGGCTGTTATTAGAACTGTGGGATGGACTTAGCATGCTTGTATGAAATCCTAGTTCCTTCGTTAATAATCGCATTATTACAAAACTACAAGTTAATTAGTGGTGGGTCCATGCTTTAAATATGTAGTATAATTACTTGGAAATTATGCTAAATCCCTATCTTGTTGAATGTTAAATGAAAGGTTGGGGTATGTGGTTAGAGTATTTAAAATGGTTCATTAAGAAAAGGACTTTTGCATGCTTGAATGGTCACCTAGATAGGCCACCTTTTTCTGCTACACTATCATGCTGGAATTGACTTAGGAGAAACCATGTTTCATTCTTTCTTCAGTCACTTAGACATAGGGGATATTATGCTCGGGTTAGAGCAGGGGCTGGGATAGTGTAGTCAGATACTTGGGTTTCGGGGAGAGGGTTTTGGGCTTCCTTTGGGGGATGGTGCTTTTCCTTATAGATCAGAGTGCGCGATTCGCAGACTTGAGACCCTGAGACTCCTGTCCCATATCGGTGTTATGCGTAGGCTGGCATACCCGATTTGGCAGACATTGAGAATCCTTTCCCATATCGGTGTTATGCGTAGGCTGGCATACCCGATTTAGCATACCTTGAGACTCCTGTCCCATATCGGCGTTATGCGTAGGCTGGCATACCCGGTTCGGCGGACATTGAGACTCCTTTCCCATATCGGTGTTATGCGTAGGCTGGCATACCCGATGTGGCAGGCTTCGATATTCTGATGCATACATTTAGCTATCTTCAGCTGGGCAGGTAGAGGCATATTAGTGGTAGCTTTTATCAGGAGTCATACTCATAGTTACCGCATTTATTCTTTTAGCCTCTGGTAGTCCTAGTGGGCAGGTATGAGTTTTGAGTTGAGGTTTACCCACTAGGGGAGGCTACTGTCTTTATAGTAGTTCTGACCCCCACTGTTTTCCCTTTTCTTGTCCCCTTTGTTTTGCAGAGTCATCTGCTGGAGTTGCGGGACCCTCCTCCCAGGATCGAGGTAAGAGGATCGCCGACTAGATAGCTGCTACCCCGAGCTCGAGTTTTGTAGTTTTGTTGTATCCCCTGTACACTCAGACGGTTGTATTTTCTTTTATTTTTGGGTCTGGCTGCGGCCAGCTGGTTGTATTTACTTCGTGAGCTGGGAGAGACATATGTATATTCTTGAGAGTTTATTGTACTTTTATTTCCAGCATTTGTCTGAGATGTACTAGTTTCAATTTAGCTCTGTTTTATGCTCTAGTATTATTTCTCTATATCTGAGCAGGTTACCAGCGCTTCGTGTACACGGGAAATACCGTGTGCACGGCGGGTCTGTGGACGAGCCCGGGTTCTGGTTTACACCCGGGGCGTGACAGACCGCGGCTGGGGCGGTTACTGTAGCCGCCCGAAAGTTTCCGAGCGCCCGAAAGTGTGCGCCCGAAAGTCCGGAAATGACCTATAAAGGCCCGAAATGGCTCATTTTTCCTCCTTTTCTCCGTTTTGGCTTCACTAGAGAGTACCAGGAGGCGATCCGGGCGATTTCGCCCGGGGTTTTCGAGGGTGCACGAGCACGCCGTGGACTCCGTGGAGCGCGCAGGATGTTCCAAAGAGCCAAGTGGACACGTTGGACGACGCGACGAGGTTGAGGTAGGTCCCGTGTGCCATTTTGCGATATTTTTGTCGCAGTTTTTACATTTCCTTTTGGATTATGGATTTGACCCCCATGCCTATATGTGTGTTAGGGACCAAGTTTTACTGTGCCGTATTACTGCGCGAGTTTCGCGGGCATTTTGGGCGCGCCTCGTTTTGCGTGCCGCTCGTGGAGATATGCACCGTTTTGCGTGCGGATTCGACAAGTATGCGCAGTTTTGGGCGTAGGCTCGAAAAATATGCACCGTTTTGCGTGCGAAGTTGAAAAAGGAACATGCACCGTTTTGCGTGCCAATACAAGGTATGTGCTCCGTTTTGCGTGCAGGTTGGACTAACGGGCACCGTTTTGCGTGCAGACTCTAATAATGCATCTCGTTTTTCGTGCAGGACTGGAAAAATATGCACCATTTTGCGTGCAACCCTATATTAGAGTGTGCACCATTTTGCGTGCCAATACGCGGTAGGTGCTCCGTTTTGCGTGCGGGTTGGACCAATGCGCGCAGTTTCGCGTGTAGAATCTGATGGTTTGCGTCATTCTCATGCTGGGTTAGGAAAAATATGCACCGTTTTGCGTGCAACCCTACAGTCAGACGTGCACCGTTTTGCGTGCAAATTTGAGGTACGTGCATCGTTTCGCGTGCAGATCGTGTTGCCGCGCATCGTTTTGCGTACCGGCTGAAGTGGCGTGCACCATTTTTACGTATGGATTTTAATCACATGCATTGTTTTGCGTGCAGGATTGTAGGACGTGCACCGTTTTGCGTGCGGACTCGAGGAATGTGCACCGTTTTGCGTGCAAGCTCGAGGGAACAAGTGGAATCACGCGGAGACCAATTGCAAGTGTCTACAAGCAATTGGGGACACTTCAAGGTGGAGAATTCTGCCGAAATTGGGTGACCTCTCCCCTTGCTCCCTTGCTTTTCGATTCGAAGCATGATAGTAGCCTGTTAGAGGCGTTAGGTAATTATGATATTGACTGCCTGTATAGATGGATTCAGATGAAAAAGAGCAACTGTTGGTTGCTAGAGATAGGGGAATAGTGGTGTATGTGCAAAGAGACACAGAGGAAAAGTGCAACTGTTGGTTGCCAAACATATATGATGAATATGCATGCGTAGAGGTAATTATTATTTTATGAATGAGATGAAAATAATTGCATGCATGAAAATGATTAGCTATTCATGATTATGAGCATGTTAGGGTATAACCCTAGGAATCACGTGACATAAGGGAACAACAGTTGTTGGTAGTAAGACTAGGAGAAAACCTAGTATAGGGGTTTGACGAGTGACATCAACTTAGGAGTTATCCTAGGGAGGACGAGTGGCATGGTCTTAGGTGACAACCTAAGGACACTGGATAGAGTGATCAACATAGAGTCATAGAACTCTAGGATGTATATGACATGGAACTTAGGTAAAGGAAACCTAAGGAGAACTAGTGATCAACATAGAGTCAGGGAACTCTAGGATGTATATGACCTGGAACTTAGGTAAAGAGAACCTGAGGTGAACTAGTGATCAGTATAGAGTCAAGGAACTCTAGGACAAGTATAACATGGAACTTAGGTAAAGGGAACCTAAGTTGAGCCAGAAGAGTTTAGTTTAAACTCACAGACAGAAAATAGAGTCAAGTTGACTCTAGGATTCAGTAAGGAATCAAGAGAATGGAAAAATGATCAAGTGTGGAGATATGAAAGGGAAAACAGGAAATTAGAGTTAGTGTAACTCTAAGATAATAGTGGAACAGGAAATTAGAGTCAGTGTAACTCTAAGATAATAGTGGAACAGGAAATTAGAGTCAGTGCAACTCTAAGTTAAAGTGGAACAGAAAAATAGAGTTAAGTGAACTCTAGGATTGAGATAGGAATCAGGAAGGTGGGATAAGATCCCAAGGTTAAAGAACTAAACAAATACAACCCTAGAAAGTCATAGGGTGTCTGGGCAAATGGACAATAACTTTAACCTCAATTTGAGTTAAAGAAATAAAAGAGAAATGATATGAGTCCAAGTGACTCCTAGTTATCCTGATGGGGAGACCTAGGATAAGAAATAAGATGTCGTAAAAAGACAAAGCTTAAAAGAAAGCTAAAAGTGGCTAAAAAGCATAAAGTAAATGTAAATGGCGCCTTCGAATTTGAGACTCGTCAAGTGGAGCAGGACTCCCTGGGCAGTGACCCGTCGGACGAGGTACTTTCGAAAGGCTTAAAGTGAAAGTAAAGAGCTAAATGCTCAAAGAAAAGAGAAAGAGATTTGCCAGTGGCAAAAAGGGAGCTATGAGCTCGAATAAGAAAGAAAAGCAAATGTTCAAAGGCAAAGAGGCTAAGAACTAAAGTAAAAAGAGAAAGAAAAGAAAAGATGAAAAAAAAAAAGAAAAGGAAGAAAATATAAAGATTCTACGGTGAAACCAGCCCATGTTGGAGGTACGGGCATTATCCCTCTCCCGGGTAGAGACCCGTTCGGGACGTTTCTTCCGTAGGACGGGGTAACACTTGCGGGTGTTATCGGCAACCTTAGAAATCTTATCTTATGGTAGCAGGACTACCGGGCTCGGGCCCGTTGGATAAGAATTTCCGAGGGTTAACTTGAACTAAAGCACCCGAATTTAAAGTAGAAAGAGAAACTTTGAGTGGCCAAGATGGCCGGGTTAGTTGACCCTGTATACAGCGGCATAGTGGCCGAGTTAGTGCTTAGCAGCCTGGTATGGCTAGACAGAGTAGTGCTAGGTTGATGGGTATACACAGATAGTGTAGTGATATATATATATTGCATAGCCGCATTTTGATATTGCGGAATTAGTTTCCTAGCACTATTATTATTGCTTCCATTGGACCAAGTGGTGTAGGACACTTTAACTCGGTGGTTGATCCCACTGGGAACTATGTCGTAGTTCTCACACCCCTTGGGTGACTCCCCCCACAGGTTCAGGTATGGATGCAGCGATCGCGACGGTTCAGAGGCAGACGGCGAGGTATACGACAGGGGCAAGGGCCCAGCAGCATAGAGACCTAGAGGGTCTAGCAGAGGTATCCCATTTATATATTCCTTGAGTGAACCTTGTATGGTGAGGAATTTATGTAAAGGAATTGTAATAATTTTATTTGCAAGTTCAGAAATGTAGAGTGTAATAAAGTAACGCATGGTTCACTCTTGTATGCTTTCATTTCCGCATTAACTGTATGTTATCGAATGAAAGTTTTAAATTTATAGTGATTTTTAATACTCTGATATTGAGCTTCCGCATACACTTGTTGTGTTATTATGGATGTTACCGTTCCTTTCGGGTAGGAAAAGGCCTTACCCGATTGGCGGGTCTGTTGGCGTGCCCGAACCGTACAAATTGGCCGACTCGGGGCGTGACAGATTAGAGTGGTATCAGAGCCTAGGAATAGTCCTAGGTGGTTAGCAACCATAGGGAGACCCTAGGGATTAGCACGAGAGAGCGTGTGTATAGTTGGGCGAAAGTATTCGATTGGTTATTGTTGTTCCCAGAAAGGATATTGGGACTAATCGAGGGCGACGAGCTTTCATTCTTCGGATATTACGTTGGCGGCCGACAACGTAATGTTGGAGATGAAAAGGAGTACCCTCCTATACTTTCGCATGATTGAGTCCACGAGCCTTTTCGTCGGTACGTAGACTGCGCGTTGTTCAAACGGCTAAGTTTGGGCTAGTTGTTTCGTTGTGGTGTGCATATTGGCGATGACACCACATAGGGAAACACACCTGTTTCGACTCGAGTCACGAGAGGGCTCGGGGTCAAACGACGAACACGAGCTGCGATAGCTGATGACCGCACTTGATGGTGTGGTCTAGCAGCAGGTCAAGCTTCTTGCCGCTAGACGGGAACTTCCCGCCAACGGGCAGACAAATTCCGACGCCTAAGAGTGGCGTCAAGGTGACAGTCGGAGCAGATCAATAGGCTCCAGTGGCTGATGTCGCAGCTAGCTGAGGCTGCATAGATGACGCATGAGCGTACGGCGTCGCCGCATGTTGGGGCGACTGTAGAGCGGGTGGCACTGGCCGCCGAGCTTTTGTCGGCGCACCCCGCGCCTTCAGCAGAGAGTGTTATAAGCTTGTGTCAGCTAATTTGCTGGCAAAGTATGGTTAGAAAGGTCCAGTGAGAGACCGACTCACGGAACGCTGGTAATCGCTATGTGCGAGAACCAGATAAGTATGTCGTAAGGGTTAGGGCAAGAAAGATTTACAAGCCTAGAGTAGGCTTCAAGATTCGTGGATCTCTCGATAGAGCGAGAGTTTACTGGCGTCGTTCTGATGAATGGGTGTAATGGCAAGGATTGTGTGACACCCCGAAATTTGGATTAGTCCTCTATATAAATGATATAATAGGACTAAATCTCTAACCCGGCTATAGCATTTTGGATGGTAGCAAGATCCAAGAGGAACATGAGAGTTAAGCGTGCTAGAGCTAGAGTAGTTCTAGGATGGGTGACCCCCTGGGAAGTGGGGCGTCACAGTTGGTATCAGAGCCATTCACTAGCCGGAAATGTGAGATGAGTCTCGGCTGAGCCAGGGTTATATAGCGGGTAGAGCGAGGCTCCCCGGCTAATGACCGTTGTGGGTGGAGTGCAGCTCCCCACAAGGTCGGCTAAGGCTAGAGAGACGAGTCTCACATCGCCTGGTGCTTGTGAGTGTGCTTGAGCCTGACGTGGACGTCAGGGCTTAAAGGGGGGAAGAATGTGACACCCCGGAATTTGGATTAGTCCTCTATATAAACGATATAATAGGACTAAATCTCTAACCCGGCTATAGCATTTTGGATGGTAGCAAGATCCAAGAGGAACATGAGAGTTAAGCGTGCTAGAGCTAGAGTAGTTCTAGGATGGGTGACCCCCTGGGAAGTGGGGCGTCACAGATTGCCACCGCAAGATTTGAGTGTTAATCACCAGGGTGGTGAACTGTTATTGTGGTGCCTCGACCCAGTTGGGAGAGAGTGCCCAAGAGCCGTAGGGGTACGTAAGCGAATCGCTTAACACTGGATTTTTGCAAGTTAGCATGGGGGCGTAGGACGCCCAACTGTTTGGGTGCTCATGGAGCACAAGTATCGCTTAGACAGAGAGAGCTGATTAGGTGGCATAGTAGCCTTTGCCCAGTGTGGCCAGAGTTGATAGAGAGTTTGTGTGACACCCCCGGAATTTGGATTAGTCCTCTATATAAATGATATAATAGGACTAAATCTCTAACCCGGCTATAGCATTTTGGATGATAGCAAGATCCAAGAGGAACATGAGAGTTAAGCGTGCTAGAGCTAGAGTAGTTCTAGGATGGGTGACCCCCTGGGAAGTGGGGCGTCACAGTTGGTATCAGAGCCATTCACCAGCCGGAAATGTGAGATGAGTCTCGGCTGAGCCAGGGTTATATAGCGGGTAGAGCGAGGCTCCCCGGCTAATGACCGTTGTGAGTGGAGTGCAGCTCCTCACAAGGTCGGCTAAGGCTAGCGAGACGAGTCTCACATCGCCTGGTGCTTGTGAGTGTGCTTGAGCCTGACGTGGACGTCAGGGCTTAAAGGGGGGAAGAATGTGACACCCCCGGAATTTGGATTAGTCCTCTATATAAATGATATAATAGGACTAAATCTCTAACCCGGCTATAGCATTTTGGATGGTAGCAAGATCCATGAGGAACATGAGAGTTAAGCGTGCTAGAGCTAGAGTAGTTCTATGATGGGTGACCCCCTGGGAAGTGGGGCGTCACAGTTTGGATCGTGGATTGACGCCTTGTCAGTTGGTTTTGCTCAGTGAGCATAGTGGTCGCGTGGCGACGATTAGCAGGTTCGCTTGAGGACGATCCGTGCCTGGACCATGTTTGTGGACTGTGGGCCTGCAGCCCAGTGGGCAGGCGCAGTCAGCTGTGAGAGACAGCGGCCCGAGACCTGATGGCGGGGAATGATAGAGATTTGGTCGGGACGGTAGTCCAAGCGATGACCCGGGAACGTGGGATGCCACGTGTGAGCATTGAGGCTATTAGTACACTGAGAGTGTGATATGACCAGGCCATAGAGCTAGTGGTGATTGAGGTACTGTAGCTCCTAGTGGGAGTGTTGGTGTAGTAATCCTAGGTGGGGATCTACCCGCATGACGATTGGGTCTGTGTGCTAGTGAGAGCCATTATACAGAGTTGGACTGGTTGGGCTATAGGCCCCTATTG
Source organism: Tillandsia leiboldiana (assembly GCA_029204045.2). Taxonomy (NCBI): domain Eukaryota; kingdom Viridiplantae; phylum Streptophyta; class Magnoliopsida; order Poales; family Bromeliaceae; genus Tillandsia; species Tillandsia leiboldiana. The sequence continues at coordinate 19,847,635 of CM055061.1, forward strand.
CACCGTGGTCTGTGAACCTATTAGTAGTCCGAGATATCGGGGTAACTGATAACCCGTGGACTTAGAGCGCTAGTAGCGTGTGAGATAGGTGAGGACTTGTGGATTGGCCTTTGCACTCCACATTAGGCAGCGGAGTGACCGGAAATGCGGTAAATGTAATTAGTTGCAGATGCAACCTCCTTGTGAAAGGTAAAATGATCGCGGAATTAAAGTGAGAGAATTCGGAAGAAAAGACTTGGTCATTCGTGGCAATTGAGAGAGCAAGTGCTCAAATGTGTCTCCCACCTACTTGGTGAAAGTGGCTAGACACCAGGTCTGAGTTGTCCCTGAGTTGAGATAGGGATCCAGGAATGAGCTGCTCGTGTAATTATGGGCGAGCAGGCAATGTGATGCTGGTCACGAGGTTCAGTGAGCCCAGTAGTGAGGGCAAGTTTCCCCCTCTTGATCAAGTAGGAGTCGAGATGTGACTCAAGTTTCGAGGACGAAACTTATTTTAAGGGGGGTAGAATGTAGTGAACCGGAATTTTGGTATATAAATAAATGTAAATAAAATGGTATGAAATGCTATTTTATTGAATTTATTGAGGTAAAGGATGACCTGGAAACGAATTGGGCCCAAATCGGGATTAGATTGTGAGATCTTGAATCTTAGATGAGAAAGTGGGCCCAGATTGTAAGTGGAAAATTCACAGTTTCGGAAAATTCTGAGAAAATTACGGGAGCTCCGTAAATGTGTTTTAGGGCCACAGTAAAAGTTTCGCGTTGATCGGACACCCGGATAGTGAGAACGGGCTCCGCCAGCGAAATTAAATACAGTGAGACTTCTGGTAACCCAAAGAGGGTCCAAACTGAAAAGTTTAAGTACCATGAGGTAAATTAAGTTAAACTGTGGCTGCCCGTCAAATTTGAGCGAAAACGGGCGAGAAACAGGCAAGAACGGACGAAAATGGGCGAAACTCGGCTTGGGCCCAAGTTTCGGGCGCCCGAAAGTGGGAACCGGGCGCCCGGAAAGTACTGTAGCAATCAAGCTTTTGTGGGCTGCAGCGAACCCGGCTGCACTGTAGTGAACCCGGTTCACTGTAGCAGCCCGGTCCGGTGGTGGGTGCGCCCGGAAGTTACTGTAGCGCGCCCGAATCCCGAGTTGGCACGGATCCCGAGGCAGTTGGCACGGATCCCGAGGCAGTTGGCACGGATCCCGAGGCAGCGGGCACGAATCCTGAGGCAAGTTTCCCGCGCGAGGCGCGGGGGCGCGCGGCCCGAGGCGCGGGGGCGCGCGGCCCGAGGCGCGAGTGGTAGGTGGGGAGCGCCATGTGTCGCTTCGCAATTGGTCGCTCTGACCGAGGGCTGCAGGCGTGCACGGGGAAGGCGCGCGGGCGCTGTAGCGGTGTCAGCGGGGACAGGCCACGTGTCGGCCTCCCATTGGTCGGTCAGCGCGACGTGACGCGCTGACGCGACGTGACACTGCAGGCGGGTGTCAGAGCGGGAGATAGTGCGGTCCACGTGGCGGCCCCTGATTGGCCGCCACGTTTCCGTGGTCGCGGTGCACGGGTCCAGGGACACGTGTCACGCTCGGGTTGGCCGAGCGTGGTGACGTGGCGCTGAGCTGGCGCGGCATGGACGCGTGGACCGCGGCTGGGGTGGTTACGGCAGCCGCCCGGAAGTTTCCGGGCGGCCGAAAGTGTGCGCCCGAAAGTCCGAAAATGGCCTATAAAGGCACGAAATGGCTCATTTTTCCTCCTTTTCTCCGTTTTGGCTTCACCCGAGAGTACCAGGAGGCGATCCTGGCGATTTCGCCCGGGGTTTTTGAGGGCGCACGAGCGCGCCGTGGACTCCGTGGAGCGCACAGGATGTTCTAAAGAGCCTAGTGGACACGTTGGACGACGCGACGAGGTTGAGGTAGGTCCCGTGTGCCATTTTGCGGTATTTTTGTCGCAGTTTTTACATTTCCTTTTGGATTATGGATTTGACCCCCATCCCTATGTGCGTGTTAGGGACCAAGTTTTACTGTGCCGTTTTACTGCGCGAGTTTCGCGGGCATTTTGGGCGCGCCTCGTTTTGCGTGCCGCTCGTGGAGATATGCACCGTTTTGCGTGTGGATTCGACAAGTATGCGCAGTTTTGGGCGTAGGCTCGAAAAATATGCACCGTTTTGCGTGCGAAGTTGAAAAAGGAACGTGCACCGTTTTGCGTGCCAATACAAGGTATTTGCTCCGTTTTGCGTGCAGGTAGACTAACGGGCACCGTTTTGCGTGCAGACTCTAATAATGCATCTCGTTTCACGTGCAGGACCGGAAAAATATGCACCATTTTGCGTGCAACCCTATATTAGAGTGTGCACCGTTTTGCGTGCCAATACGGGGTAGGTGTAAAGTACCGGGGCTTTGGATAGCGCGCCGACCACACAGATGGCTTGGAGCAGAGAGTTGCCTTGGGCATGTTGCATTTGAGTTTACAGTGGATGCCGGGTTGATTCGGATCAACGCGGAAGCTCCAGCTCGATTCGGGGTTTTTCCGGGCTTTGTAGGCCGATTGAGGATGAGATTGGGAATTTCCGACTCCACCGTGGAGTGCCGGAAATCCGGGAACACTTGGAACAGGTGTACTTTCAGATTACAGCGAAGTTCGGGAGGTTCCGGACTGACGCGGAGGACCCGGAGTCAAAAAGTGAGTCGGAACTGGCAATTTTGGAGCCGGTAATTGATTTGAGCACCCCGACTCAACGGATAAGCTTTTTGAGGAGAAAAAGCTGTGGACACGTGTACTTTTGATTTACAGCGAAGTTCGGGAGGTTCCGGACTGACGCGGAGGACCCGGAGGCAAAAAGTGAGTCGGAACTGGCAATTTTGGAGCCGGTAATTGATTTGAGCACCCCGACTCAACGGACGAGCTTTTTGAAGAGAAAAAGCTGTGGACACGTGTACTTTTGATTTACAGCGAGGTTCGGGAGGTTCCGGACTGACGCGGAGGACCCGGAGGCAAAAAGTGAGTTGGAACTGGTAATTTTGGAGCCGGTAATTGATTTGAGCACCCCGCCTCAACGGATGAGCTTTTTGGAGAGAAAAAGCTGTGAGAGCGTGTATTTTCGATTTACAGCGGAGTTCGGGAAGTTCCGGGCAGCGGCGGAGAGCCCGAAGGCAAAAAGTGAGTTGGAGTTGGAATTATTGGAATTAATTAATTAGTTATTTAATTATAAAGCTTTTTGCTTTATAAAAGCTGCCTCCACCCCTCCTCTGCAGCAGAGAGAAGAAAGAAAGAAAAAGAGAAAGAAAGAAAGGAAAAGAAAAGAGAGGAAAAGGAAAAAGAAAAGAAAGAAAAGGGATTGGAGCTTCTTGGATTTTTGGACTCGCCGTTGGAGGCCGCGTGGAGCTCGTGGGCATGCGGCGAGCGGCGACGAGGTAAGTAAAATTCCGATTTTTGGGTTTTTAGAGGTTTGGTGCAGTTTTTCTTGTGCTTTGGGCTTTTAATTGGTTTTTAATTGGCTAAAATTGAATTTTCGGATTTATCGAATTTTTCGGGGCTTTTGTTGGATTTGCCGTCGCCGGCGGCCGCGCGCGCGCGCAACGGCGCACGCGCGGCGCCAGGGTGCTGTTGTTGGCAGCACCCTGCGGCGAGGTGCCGCTGGGCGCGGCGCCGCGTGCAGCAAAGTGCTGCACGCGGCGCTGCCGGGCCGCGCGCAGGCGCGCGCGGCAGGCCCTGCCTGGCCGCGCGCAGGTGCGCGCGGCCGCGGCGGTGCCTGGCCGCGCGCGGGCGCGCGCGGCATGGCCGCGCGCAGGTGCGCGCGGCACTGCGTGGCCGCGCGCAGGTGCGCGCGGCATGGCCGCGCGCGAGCGCGCGCGGCAGGGCCGCGCGCAGGTGCGCGCGGCACCGCTTGGCCGCGCGCAGGTGCGCGCGGCATGGCCGCGCGTGGCAGGGCCGCGCGCGGGCCTGCGCGGGCCGCTCGCAGGCGTGCGCGGGCATGCGCGGGCGCGCGGGCGCGCGCTGCTGCGCGCAGCGCTGCGGGCTGCGCGCAGCGGCCGCGCGCGCGCGGCGGGCTGCGCGCGGCCGCGCGCAGCGCCGCTGGGCGCCGCGCGCAGCGCCGCTGGGGCACTGCGCGACGCGCTCCAGCGTCGCGCAGCAGCCCCTGTGCCGCGCGGTTTGGCTTGGTGCCGCGCGGTGGGCCTCCCTCGTCGCGCGGCAGGGCTGGTGGACGCTCGGCGTGCTCCCGGACGGCGGGCGACACCTCGGGTTGCGTGCCAGCGCTGTTTTTTCGCCGTCGGAGCCCGTTGGTCGCCGTCGGCCGCTGTTTTTCCCCGTCGGTCGCTGGTTTTCGCCGACAGAGCAGTTTTTCGCCGCCGCGCGCTGTTTTTCGCCGTCGGGCGCAGTTTTTCGCCGACGGAGCCGTTTTTCGCAGTTTTCGCCGGCAGATTTCGCAAGCGGTTTCGCGCGCAGGTTTCGCTGTTTTCCGCTGTTTGGCGAGCGGTTTTCGCAGGATTTTCGCAAGCTGATTTTTGAGCTGTTTTCGCCGTCGGACGCAGTTTTTCGCCGACGGAGCAGATTTTCGCAAGCTGTTTTCGCAAGCCGGTTTTGAGCAGTTTTTGCAAGCAGTTTGTGAGCAGATTTTGAGCGGTTTTCGCGAGCAGTTTCGCAGGGTTTTCGCGAACTGTCTCGCTAGCAGATCTTGCCTGTTTTTCGCCGTCGGGCTCTGCTTTTCGCCGACGGAGCTGTTTTTCGCTGCCGCGTGCTGTTTTTCGCCGTCGGGCGCGGTTTTTCGCTGACGGAGCTGTTTTCGCCGCCGCGTGCTGTTTTTCGCCGTCGGGCGCTGGTTTTCGCTGACGGAGGCTGTTTTCGCCGACGGAAGCTGTTTTTCGCCGTCGGATGCTCGGTTTTGACTTTGTGGATTGATTTTGCGATTTCTTCGCTTCTGGCAGCTTGCGGTGCGGTTTTGGCTTCCGCGGAGCGCGCGGTCGTGTGGTTGGTCGCCGCGTGCTCCGTTTCGCGTGCGGTTTCTGGCATCGGGCTTCGTGTTGCGTGCGGACCCCTTGGAGGCCAGGTAAGCCGCTGAGCCAATTGCAAGTGTCGACGAGCAATTGGTGGCTTTCTGAGGTGGGTTGGTTTTCTCTCCAAGTCTACGGACTTCCTTCTAATTCTAATGTGTTAGGATTGCATGCTAGTTTAAGTGTTTTCTTGGAACTTAACTAGCACCCCCGTCATATGTGCATGATTTTGACCAGACCATTTGTGAACCTTAATTTGGGCTAGGTTCCTTTATGCTTTAGACATCCCGCACTTTTCTTATCCTTCGGGACTTAGAGTTTCCTCGCCCGGATAGTGGGCTGAGTGGTCAGAGGGTTGTGGGACGGGTATTGCACTCGGGCCCAGGGGGGCGAGTGGGGTCTGGTGGCTGGGTTAGGCCAGTGTTAGCATTTTGGGGAGCCGTTTCAGATAAACGGTGGTCCCGGGGGTTTTCCTTTCCACTGTTCTTCTCGTCACCACCAGGTTGGGATCGTGGTGCACGTGTGTTAGCAGGACCTTGAACCCAGAACCTTTTTGGATAAATACATGATTTTAGTCAGCCAATGTTTCTTCCAAGCCTCGCAAGGTTGTCTGAGTCTGTTCTCGTCCGTTGGGACGAAGGCATCAGCTCTTCGAGGCTTGGGCATAAAACTTGATTTCAAAGGGTTTTCCTAAAAAGACTAAAAATCATTATAAAGATGGCTTTCTCTCAGATCGAATGATTTTCTGAAATAAATGACATGGTTTCTTATAAACTTATCCACCCGAGCGGATTCGAGTGATCTGGGTTCTAAGGGCTGCTTTCTCTCTTGGGGACGTAGATGTTAGTCTCCCTCGGTTTCGGACCCTTCGTAGATCTGGCCGTGGAGTAGCTCCGGCCGTGAGTTGAGTGTTGAGTTCAGTGGAGTTGTGTTGTGGGAGCCGTGGGAGAGACGGTGGTCCCAGCTGTGTAGTACCTTCGTTGAGTGGGTCTGTGTTGTGAGATTGAGTCGTGGAGGGTTCTCCGACTGAGTTTGTGCTTTGAGCATCGCGATACCGATCTGTTTGATCGAGGACCACAGCCTGCAGGAGCCACTTGTGAGACAGTGATACTGATGAGATACTTGAGTTCGGTGGGGTCGCACCCCTCGAACCACGCCCCGGGTGCGTTGATGATTCCGAGCCTGATGAGGTTGCGATGATGATACCGAGCCTGACGAGGCTGTGATGATGCGCCTAGTTCATATACTAGTGGTCGCTTGATACCCCTGGCCGTGCTACCACGGGGTCACTGTGTGAGATATCGAGTTTGTCCGTTGGGACACCCTGGTTGATACACCAGGGGGCGCAGGCTTGACTCGACTGGACCCTGTGGGGCAGTCGCTGAGATTTGAGATACTCTGAGAGAGTGATGGCGTAGCATGTGTCATAGTAGAGCGTCTTGGGCTTAGTACTTGTGACATATTGTCAGCAGTGAGTGACTGCATACCATCATCTATAGTCTCTTCTTATTGAGCATAGTAGATAGAGGCATGATAGCTGTAGATTCTTTTCCAGCTTATTTATCTTATCATCAGTCTTTTCTCTATCTTATGCCTCTGGTAGACTTAGTGGGCAGACCGTGGTTCTTGGAGACGGTACCCACTGAGAACTACTGTAGGATGTAGTTCTCACACCCTCTGTCGGTGACAGGTTGCTGAGGCTTTCTTCCGTTCCTGCTGTGCTTGACTGGACGGACCGAGGACAGGGAGTCGCGTGATAGTTCCCCACCAGCATTGTTACTTTAGAGAGAGGTAGATGTACCATCCCGGATTGTGGGAGTGGGTTATGTTTCTTGTTAGCTATCTCCCATTTGGATTCGTAGATGTTGTATAGGTGGACTTCTATTTGTATCTTTTGATTTTGGGAGATAGGCTATGGGTTGTTGCAGCTTTGTAGTTGAGAAAAATTTTATAGTACAGCTTTTTATTCGCTCTGATATCTGTGTAGCTGTAGTTTTGTCTTTTGCAGGCTAGACGCTTCGTCTGTACGGCAGTTTCCGTACAGATGGCGGATCTGTTAGCGAGCCCGGGTCGCAGTTTCGACCCCGGGGAGTGACAGATTAGAGTGGTATCAGAGCCTAGGATATTGGTCATTGAGGACTTAGAAACCCTAGGCTTGTGGTTGGACATTAGGATGACTACGAGAGAGTCGTGACTTTTAGCGGGAGTCCAGATTGAGTTTTTACCTCTCCCTCGGGTTGGGATTGGTGATTTGATATGTTATTCTCTCAAAGTGATTATGTTGGCTGCAGACAACATAATACTTTAGGAGGGATAACAAATTTTAGACTCTCGCTGGATTGGGTCGTATGGTTGTTGTGTCCTGATGTTTGTTTTTGTTTCAGTTACTTGCGATGCCGCCGAGACGTCGTGCAGCGACGAGCGGGCGTTCGACCTCAGCTGAGGAGCCCGGACGGCGGGCTGCCGAGCAGGCTAGGCAGGGTGAGGTATAGGATCTGCGGGCTCAGGGGGCCCAGACGTCGGAGGCGTTGCGGCGCCAGGAGAGGAACATGGAGCGTGTGTTGCGCATGTTTGAGCTGAGAGCATCTCCCGGGGTATCGCCAGTAGTACTCCAGCCGCGACATTGACGATTTCGACCCTGGTCGCACCACTGATGGTGCAGGAGCAGCGAGAGGTTGCCAACCGGTTATTCTACTTCATCCTGTCCCATCCCCTGCAGATTTTGGGATTTAAGTTGGGGGCCTTGGGAGGCCGAGAACTGGATCGCTGCTATGGGAAAAGCTGTTCAAGGATTTGTTCATCCAGGGGAAGCATCTGGGCGCTTGATCTTGCGCCTTTGGTTAGGGACGCCGAGAGTTGGTGGCGTCGGGTTCGTCCTGTTGGACCATCGAGAGTGAGTTTCCGCGATGGTTGAGCAGTGGGCCCCTTGTCACCCAGGATAAGGTTTTGAGGTGGATTGTTGAGAGGGGACTGCACCTGGATATCTATCTCTTCGTGTATTCTCGGCGAGTGCCGACCGTAGATGCAGCGATTGGGCATGTGCGATGGATTGACCGAGGATCACTGATCACGTCCAGGAGGGACGGAGATCAAGGGACCAGCTCCGGAGAGAAAGTCTTCCAGTGTTGCCTGATTTCGGGATAGTGGAGTGGATCGAGGTTGCCATGGTGCCAGCCCCAGGATCATGTGTCTCAGAGGAGACAGAGACCTGTAGGTTCTCGGCAGTCGAGGCGCCAGGATACTGGATTGGAGACCGTGTTAGTGGTCGTCATGGTTATGGAACCTTGCAGCCGGGGCTGTGCCCGGTTAGTGTTCAGAACCCGGTAGGGGCTTTTTGAGCTTGCCTTGCGGTCAAGTGGATGGACTGAGGCCTGCGATTGTTAGTATTTGAAGAATCGAGTTCTCCAGCTGTGTTTGAACGGGTTAGCAGCCGGACCCGTCGTGGACTTTTGGATTTATTTCCGAAGTGGCTTAGAGCTTCAAGATCACTGGAGGATTGTGCAACAACTCCTAAGAGGGGAGATGTTGGTTGCCTCGTCGAGAGATGTTCCTGCGGAACTTGATTGTTTTGGTTGCTAAGGAGCAACGGAGGAGCTTTGCCCTTTTGGAGACTTCGATTTTTGGAAGTCACCAGCCGCAGAGGTTTATGTTTATAGACTGGAGTTTACGCGGGGAGTTTGGACCGTGATTTTCGTCTGATAGGAGGAAGTGTAATTGAATCCTCGCACTTTATCGGCTTTTCTTCGTTGGAGTCGAACAAGGATTTGAGCTATCAGATGCAACCGAAGAAATTCTTGCTTGTGAAGTTATGGAATTTACGGTTGGTTTTACCAGTGAGGGTTCGGTGGTGCCAGTATGTTGAGTTAGAGCGACCACCTGAGAGCCGAGAGGATGAGTTTGGGTTGCCGATTGGTGGGCGCCAGGTTAGCGGATCGCTTGGTACTGGGTATGACTTCCTTTCCTGGTGGTTGAGATCAGAGTTTTGCACCCCTACTTGGTTGAGTTGGTGGGCTGTGGTTTTGGGTTGCGGCCACAGCAGGGACAACTCCAACATCTCTCTCTCCTTGCTTTCCCGTTTTATCGCCGAAAATAGCAGCGGAATGAAAAATTTTCGAAGGACTACTCCAGAAATGGAGGCGATGCGGGAACCGGTTCTTGTTTGATCGGGGTGAAGGCATCGGTCCTTTGGAAATTTCGGACTTTTCGCTATTTTCGGTTGCTTTTCTTTTGAGAGAGAGTTGGAGTTGACAATATTCCTGATGTGGGTTTCTTGTGGTAGGGTGTGTGTTTTGGTTTCGGGGACGAAACCTTTTGAAGGAGGGGAGGATGTAAAGTACTGGGGCTTTGGATAGCGCGCCGACCACACAGATGGCTTGGAGCAGAGAGTTGCCTTGGGCATGTTGCATTTGAGTTTACAGTGGATGCCGGGTTGATTCGGATCAACGCGGAAGCTCCAGCTCGATTCGGGGTTTTTCCGGGCTTTGTAGGCCGATTGAGGATGAGATTGGGAATTTCCGACTCCACCGTGGAGTGCCGGAAATCCGGGAACACTTGGAACAGGTGTACTTTCAGATTACAGCGAAGTTCGGGAGGTTCCGGACTAACGCGGAGGACCCGGAGTCAAAAAGTGAGTCGGAACTGGCAATTTTGGAGCCGGTAATTGATTTGAGCACCCCGACTCAACGGATAAGCTTTTTGAGGAGAAAAAGCTGTGGACACGTGTACTTTTGATTTACAGCGAAGTTCGGGAGGTTCCGGACTGACGCGGAGGACCCGGAGGCAAAAAGTGAGTCGGAACTGGCAATTTTGGAGCCGGTAATTGATTTGAGCACCCCGACTCAACGGACCAGCTTTTTGAAGAGAAAAAGCTGTGGACACGTGTACTTTTGATTTACAGCGAGGTTCGGGAGGTTCCGGACTGACGCGGAGGACCCGGAGGCAAAAAGTGAGTTGGAACTGGCAATTTTGGAACCGGTAATTGATTTGAGCACCCCGCCTCAACGGATGAGCTTTTTGGAGAGAAAAAGCTGTGAGCGCGTGTATTTTCGATTTACAGCGGAGTTCGGGAAGTTCCGGGCAGCGGCGGAGAGCCCGAAGGCAAAAAGTGAGTTGGAGTTGGAATTATTGGAATTAATTAATTAGTTATTTAATTATAAAGCTTTTTGCTTTATAAAAGCTGCCTCCACCCCTCCTCTGCAGCAGAGAGAAGAAAGAAAGAAAAAGAGAAAGAAAGAAAGGAAAAGAAAAGAGAGGAAAAGGAAAAAGAAAAGAAAGTAAAGGGATTGGAGCTTCTTGGATTTTTGGACTCGCCGTTGGAGGCCGCGTGGAGCTCGTGGGCGTGCGGCGAGCGGCGACGAGGTAAGTAAAATTCCGATTTTTGGGTTTTTAGAGGTTTGGTGCAGTTTTTCTTGTGCTTTGGGCTTTTAATTGGTTTTTAATTGGCTAAAATTGAATTTTCAGATTTATCGGATTTTTCGGGGCTTTTGTTGGATTTGCCGTCGCCGGCGGCCGCGCGCGCGCGCAACGGCGCACGCGCGGCGCCAGGGTGCTGCTGTTGGCAGCACCCTGCGGCGAGGTGCCGCTGGGCGCGGCGCCGCGTGCAGCAAAGTGCTGCACGCGGCGCTGCCGGGCCGCGCGCAGGCGCGCGCGGCAGGCCCTGCCTGGCCGCGCGCAGGTGCGCGCGGCAGGGCCGCGCGCAGGTGCGCGCGGCGGTGCCTGGCCGCGCGCGGGCGCGCGCGGCATGGCCGCGCGCAGGTGCGCGCGGCACTGCTTGGCCGCGCGTAGGTGCGCGCGGGCGAGCGCGGCAGGGCCGCGCGCAGGTGCGCGCGGCACCGCTTGGCCGCGCGCAGGTGCGCGCGGCATGGCCGCGCGCGGGCCTGCGCGGGCCGCGCGCGGGCCTGCGCGGGCCGCGCGGGCCGCGCGCAGGCGTGCGCGGGCCTGCCCGGGCGCGCGGGCGCGCGCTGCTGCGCGCAGCGCTGCGGGCTGCGCGCAGCGGCCGCGCGCGCGCGGCGGGCTGCGCGCGGCCGCGCGCAGCGCCGCTGGGTGCCGCGCGCAGCGCCGCACGCAGCGCAGCTGGGGCACTGCGCGACTCGCTCCAGCGTCGCGCAGCAGCCCCTGCGCCGCGCGGTTTGGCTTGGTGCCGCACGGTGGGCCTCCCTCGTCGCGCGGCAGGGCTGGTGGAGGCTCGGCGTGCTCCCGGACGGCGGGCGACACCTCGGGTTGCGTGCCGGCGCTGTTTTTTCGCCGTCGGAGCCCGTTGGTCGCCATCGGCCGCTGTTTTTCGCCGTCGGTCGCTGGTTTTCGCCGAAGGAGCAGTTTTTCGCCGCCGCGCGCTGTTTTTCGCCGTCGGGCGCAGTTTTTCGCCGACGGAGCCGTTTTTCGCAGTTTTCGCCGGCAGATTTCGCAAGCGGTTTCGCGCGCAGGTTTCGCTGTTTTCCGCTGTTTGGCGAGCGGTTTTCGCAGGATTTTCGCAAGCTGATTTTTGAGCTGTTTTCGCCGTCAGACGCAGTTTTTCGCCGACGGAGCAGATTTTCGCAAGCTGTTTTCGCAAGCCGGTTTTGAGCAGTTTTTGCAAGCAGTTTGTGAGCAGATTTTGAGCGGTTTTCGCGAGCAGTTTCGCAGGGTTTTCGCGAACTGTCTCGCTAGCAGATCTTGCCTGTTTTTCGCCGTCGGGCGCTGCTTTTCGCCGACGGAGCTGTTTTTCGCCGCCGCGTGCTGTTTTTCGCCGTCGGGCACGGTTTTCGCTGACGGAGCTGTTTTCGCCGCCGCGTGCTGTTTTTCGCCGTCGGGCGCTGGTTTTCGCTGACGGAGGCTGTTTTCGCCGACGGAAGCTGTTTTTTGCCGTCGGATGCTCGGTTTTGACTTTGTGGATTGATTTTGCGATTTCTTCGCTTCTGGCAGCTTGCGGTGCGGTTTTGGCTTCCGCGGAGCGCGCGGTCGTGTGGTTGGTCGCCGCGTGCTCCGTTTCGCGTGCGGTTTCTAGCATCGGGCTTCGTGTTGCGTGCGGACCCCTTGGAGGCCAGGTAAGCCGCTGAGCCAATTGCAAGTGTCGACGAGCAATTGGTGGCTTTCTGAGGTGGGTTGGTTCTCTCTCCAAGTCTACGGACTTCCTTCTAATTCTAATGTGTTAGGATTGCATGCTAGTTTAAGTGTTTTCTTGGAACTTAACTAGCACCCCCGTCATATGTGCATGATTTTGACCAGACCATTTGTGAACCTTAATTTGGGCTAGGTTCCTTTATGCTTTAGACATCCCGCACTTTTCTTATCCTTCGGGACTTAGAGTTTCCTCGCCCGGGTAGTGGGCTGAGTGGTCAGAGGGTTGTGGGACGGGTGTTGCACTCGGGCCCGGGGGGCCGAGTGGGGTCTGGTGGCTGGGTTAGGCCAGTGTTAGCATTTTGGGGAGTCGTTTCAGATAAACGGTGGTCCCGGGGGTTTTCCTTTCCACTGTTCTTCTCGTCACCACCAGGTTGGGATCGTGGTGCACGTGTGTTAGCAGGACCTTGAACCCAGAACCTTTTTGGATAAATACATGATTTTAGTCAGCCAATGTTTCTTCCAAGCCTCGCAAGGTTGTCTGAGTCTGTTCTCGTCCGTTGGGACGAAGGAATCAGCTCTTCGAGGCTTGGGCATAAAACTTGATTTCAAAGGGTTTTCCTAAAAAGACTAAAAATCATTATAAAGATGGCTTTCTCTCAGATCGAATGATTTTCTGAAATAAATGACATGGTTTCTTATAAACTTATCCACCCGAGCGGATTCGAGTGATCTGGGTTCTAAGGGCTGCTTTCTCTCTTGGGGACGTAGATGTTAGTCTCCCTGGGTTTCGGACCCTTCGTAGATCTGGCCGTGGAGTAGCTCCGGCCGTGAGTTGAGTGTTGAGTTCAGTGGAGTTGTGTTGTGGGAGCCGTGGGAGAGACGGTGGTCCCAGCTGTGTAGTACCTTCGTTGAGTGGGTCTGTGTTGTGAGATTGAGTCGTGGAGGGTTCTCCGACTGAGTTTGTGCTTTGAGCATCGCGATACCGATCTGTTTGATCGAGGACCACAGCCTGCAGGAGCCACTTGTGAGACAGTGATACTGATGAGATACTTGAGTTCGGTGGGGTCGCACCCCTCGAACCACGCCCCGGGTGCGTTGATGATTCCGAGCCTGATGAGGCTGCGATGATGATACCGAGCCTGACGAGGCTGCGATGATGCGCCTAGTTCATATACTAGTGGTCGCTTGATACCCCTGGCCGTGCTACCATGGGGTCACTGTGTGAGATATCGAGTTTGTCCGTTGGGACACCCTGGTTGATACACCAGGGGGCGCAGGCTTGACTCGACTGGACCCTGTGGGGCAGTCACTGAGATTTGAGATACTCTGAGAGAGTGATGGCGTAGCATGTGTCATAGTAGAGCGTCTTGGGCTTAGTACTTGTGACATATTGTCAGCAGTGAGTGACTGCATACCATCTCCATAGTCTCTTCTTATTGAGCATAGTAGATAGAGGCATGATAGCTGTAGATTCTTTTCCAGCTTATTTATCTTATCATCAGTCTTTTCTCTATCTTATGCCTCTGGTAGACTTAGTGGGCAGACCGTGGTTCTTGGAGACGGTACCCACTGAGAACTACTGTAGGATGTAGTTCTCACACCCTCTGTCGGTGACAGGTTGCTGAGGCTTTCTTCCGTTCCTGCTGTGCTTGACTGGACGGACCGAGGACAGGGAGTCGCGTGATAGTTCCCCACCAGCATTGTTACTTTAGAGAGAGGTAGATGTACCATCCCGGATTGTGGGAGTGGGTTATGTTTCTTGTTAGCTATCTCCCATTTGGATTCGTAGATGTTGTATAGGTGGACTTCTATTTGTATCTTTTGATTTTGGGAGATAGGCTATGGGTTGTTGCAGCTTTGTAGTTGAGAAAAATTTTATAGTACAGCTTTTTATTCGCTCTGATATCTGTGTAGCTGTAGTTTTGTCTTTTGCAGGCTAGACGCTTCGTCTGTACGGCAGTTTCCGTACAGATGGCGGATCTGTTAGCGAGCCCGGGTCGCAGTTTCGACCCCGGGGCGTGACAGTAGGTGCTCCGTTTTGCGTGCGGGTTGGACCAATGCGCGCAGTTTCGCGTGTAGAATTTGATGGTTTGCGTCATTCTCATGCAGGGTTAGGAAAAATATGCACCGTTTTGCGTGCAACCCTACAGTCAGACGTGCACCGTTTGTCGTGCAGATTTGAGGTACGTGCACCGTTTCGCGTGCAGATCGTGTTGCCGCGCATCATTTTGCGTGCCGGCTGAAGTGGCGCGCACCATTTTTACGTATGGATTTTAATGACATGCATCGTTTTGCGTGCAGGATTATAGGACGTGCACCGTTTTGCGTGCGGACTCGAGGAATGTGCACCGTTTTGCGTGCAAGCTCGAGGAAACAAGTGGAATCACGCGGAGACCAATTGCAAGTGTCTACAAGCAATTGGGGACACTTCAAGGTGGGGAATTCTGCCGAAATTGGGTGACCTCTCCCCTTGCTCCCTTGCTTTTCGATTCGAAGCATGATAGTAGCCTGTTAGAGGCGTTAGGTAATTATGATATTGACTGCCTGTATAGATGGATTCAGATGAAAAAAGAGCAACTGTTGGTTGCCAGAGATAGGGGAATAGTGGTGTATGTGCAAAGAGACACAGAGGAAAAGTGCAACTGTTGGTTGCCAAACATATATGATGAATATGCATGCGTAGAGGTAATTATTATTTTATGAATGAGATGAAAATAATTGCATGCATGAAAATGATTAGCTATTCATGATTATGAGCATGTTAGGGTATAACCCTAGGAATCACGTGACATAAGGGGACAACAGTTGTTGGTAGTAAGGCTAGGAGAAAACCTAGTATAGGGGTTTGACGAGTGACATCAACTTAGGAGTTATCCTAGGGAGGACGAGTGGTATGGTCTTAGGTGACAACCTAAGGACACTGGATAGAGTGATCAACATAGAGTCAGAGAACTCTAGGATGTATATGACATGGAACTTAGGTAAAGGAAACCTAAGGAGAACTAGTGATCAACATAGAGTCAGGGAACTCTAGGATGTATATGACCTGGAACTTAGGTAAAGAGAACCTGAGGTGAACTAGTGATCAGTATAGAGTCAAGGAACTCTAGGACAAGTATAACATGGAACTTAGGTAAAGGGAACCTAAGTTGAGCCAGAAGAGTTTAGTTTAAACTCACAGACAAAAAATAGAGTCAAGTTGACTCTAGGATTCAGTAAGGAATCAAGAGAATGGAAAAAGGATCAAGTGTGGAGACATGAAAGGGAAAACAGGAAATTAGTGTCACGCCCCGAGTCCAAAAACTAGTGTATAAATTTTTTTTTTTAAAATCAGAGTTGCAAAAACAACCAGGGCAATGACAGACCGCCACATATATAGAAGAGTCCCAATCCCCAATGGAATTGAGCCTTTTCTATATATGCACGGCTAGCTTGGCAACAATCATCAGAGTACTAACTACGTACAACTACATGCAAAAGTTACAATTAACTTTACAATTATTTACATCTGAATTACAACTCTTTCCTTTAACATCAAATAATACATGAACTTTCGGCTGTCCAGGGTCAGCATCTAACACGGAATCTCACCAACACGTCCCGACATCCCAGCACCCGCTCGGCCTGAAAAACAGTCACCCGAGGGTGTGAGACACACCGGAGTGTATCCCAGTGGGCACGACGAGCCGAGAAATAGCAGATCGTACCTACTGGTATACAATACTAGAGGATAGTAATAATCAGGGGTTAGAATAATCAGATAGGCAATCATGAAGATCAACAGATATATAATCACAGTTAGGATATGCAGATATATAACTGGTGCTGTAAAGAAAGCAAAACTTATAATCTGGGTACAAGCATAGAAGATACTTTTAGCAGAATTTAAAATAGGACAAACATGTATCAGGATAATCAACGCATCAAGGAGTAGGACAATCAGCAAGATAACAATGAAACTATAATCAAAGGCATCACAAAGAATCATATACAGGCAGATAACTAGAAGCCAGATCAAAGAATCAAGGAGGCTTGTTAAAGCAACTTAACAACACATGCATCAAATAAATGAAAACACAAAGACCCAATCACAAGCTACCATATTGGCCTTCACAAGACCTCAGGCAAGGCTGCCCACTTGGCACCACCTGGTTGACATTCCCCAAACTAGGGTCACGGGTTGCCTCAGCTAACCACTTTACCGGTAAAGTACACCGCTACGGGGGATCAGTCCGCTAGTGTACGTGAAGAACAACGGTGCGGGCGAATCATGTGCAAATGCTCAAACTGGCGGTCCACTGACCGGGTAATCGGCAACAAGCCGGGAAATCCCCACTGGGATGCAATAACCAAATCAACTGAATCTCAACTCATATGCAAGACCAAGGCAAATCTCAACTCAGCATAAGCTCAACCGAAAAACTCAACTCAATCATGCAGACCAACCCAATGATACAACACTTAAACACATATTTTTAAGAAAACTGTTTTGAAAAGTCCACACCCCGAAGAGCATTGCCCTCGTCCTATCAAACAAGAACAGACTCAGGCGACACTACGAAGCTTGGGTTTCCAAACCTCGCAGAGCAATTGCCTTTGTCCTATCAAACAAGAACAGCCTCCGGCGACCCTACGAAGCTCGGTAAAAACATCAGTTAAACAAATCTATGTGCTCAGCAGTGTATCATTTGATCGACAGGACAAACAGGCTTACTCATCAACCATGGAAATGTTCCAAGATAAGATATAAATACCAGAGGCACTAAGAATAATCCTGTAAGGCAGAATAGAACTGATAACAGGCGTAGCTCAACTATCAGATGACCAAACAGGCATGGCAATATGTAGAGCAATAATATAACCACTGGAAACAACTAATCAGCAGATATGGTAAAGATCACTAAAGAAGATCATAATCAGGCATAAAGCAGGTATGACGTAGCAAATAACTGAATCAAAGGAAGGCAGGCTCAAGCATTGGTAGATCAATATAATAATCAAGCATAGGAGTGCAACTACGAAATGGCCAATCAGTCAAAGCAACTAACAGTAATATATATTGTAACCAAAGGCAGACAAGCTCAAGATAAACTAGGTTACCAAAAACAGGAGTCCAACCAATACCGTACACCGAGGGCCGAACTGATAAAGCCCGGACCGAAGATAAACCCACCTGTCAATGCGCAGGCAATTAATCTGTAATTCTCTAAATGCTCAACTCCAGGTGCAAACTGAATCAACCTGGATCAAAAATCACCAATCAGGGATCAATTCAGTCCCGCTAACTCTAACCTAAACCCAGATCAATTTGAAACCCTCTTAGTTATTTTAATTGTCACCCGGATACCGTTAAATCGACGATTTTGCCGATTCTCGAACTGTTATCCGATTTCCGCTCAACGAAAGCCGATGGATTCCCAACGAAAAGCTTAGGAATCATTTTAACATTCCGTCACTTCCAGCAGGTTACTTATGTCTTGCTGAACACCGTGCTCACCAATTTGCAGCAGCACGGTGCCCGAGGAAAACTTCGGGTCATAAAACTCTCCTCTAACATAGCCCTTTTTGCATTTTTGTTTCTCCGAGACTTCCAACTCTGTTTTTAACGCGAGCATCGCGTTCAGTGACCCCAAAATACCCAGGAGTACACTTTTACAATTTTCCAAACAGACCCTAACACTGTTTTTAATCAATTATTGCATTAAGGCTTGGTTATGACTCATCTTTGAATCCACATATTTCCAGACAAAACTTTCTATATCAAACCATCTCTGGATAATGCCAGGATCACAGGGCTTGCCCTAGATGCAGCCCAGGTTTGCTGGTTCAACCCGAACCAAGCCCTTGCTCTCACATAAGTTCACAATGCACCAACCACTTGTCCACACAGATCAAGATTGATCTGAAGTGAGCATCAAGCTCAGGGGACCTTCCTGAGTAAGTTTGATATACAACTTGAAGCTTAATTCTGCCTCAAAGTTCTTTGAGACATTTCCTCAAACACTTGGCATGCACCATATATACAAAGCTTCACAACAACTTCCCCGAGTTGGTTCTCAGCCAATTCTGCACCTTAAGCCCTCAAACTTGGAAGGAAAGTTTCCACATAACTTCCTCTACAACTCCTGCAAGCCTGGGGCATCTTTGCACCCATGGTTGGCTGCGGGCAAGGTGGAGAAGATGACTCCATTGCTTTGAAATTCGTGACCAGCAACCTAAGGCATCTGGGATCAAATGACTTGGCCAACTAGGTGCTAAATCACTCAAGAAAACTTTCTGTGCCAGTGGCCGGCAACAAAACACGGCGGCGACGGCGGTGGAGCAAAGCTCCATTTCGAGCTTTCTTCAACAATGGCAACTTTGCTATTGTCCGCTTTAAGGTGCAAAGAACAGCACCACAAGCTTTCTAGCAAGCTTTTGAGAAGCTCTGGCCATGTCCCTGTCGTCGGAGATCGCCGGACGGCCGGCCGCCATTAACGGCCTCAAACTCGGGTCAACCATGGCACCCACCATTTCGGGCTGCATGGTTGCCATGCAAAAGCATGGGTGGATACCCCTCGACTCAATAAAGCTTCCTGTACATGTGGCCGGCGGTGGGAAGCCTCGCCGGCGCCGGAGCAACAAGCTCGGCCGAAGAGGTCATCTTCCCCAAACTAGGGCACTTCCGCACCACCTCCACACAGCATCAAAACACTCCAAATTTGGAGGGAAGCAAGAACAGGTCAATAGGAAGAAGACCATCACTTTACTTTTCATTAAAAATCGCCGTAAGCAAAGAAAGCTCGGGGCGGAGCTCCGGCGGTGCAACTTGGCCGCCGGCCAACCGGAGCTTTTCCCATTTCATGGGTGGTCTGGAAATAATCCTTAGGCTATAGGGAAGATACTTCCAAAGGTCTTGGGTCTGAAAAACCATTGGATCAATAGGACTCACCTCGCCGGAGTTGGAGAAGATGAGGAAGAAGCCGGTTCTCTCCACGGCCACGCGCAGCCTCCAGCAAGCTCGGGTTTGCTCACCTGGAAGCAGAAGAACTCCCAGAAGTCCAGGAACCCTAGTTGGAGCAACTTCTCTCCAATCCTCACCCTTCTCTCTCACTCGGATTTTTTTTTTCAATGGGGTGATCTCCCTCGGCCACCCCAGCATCCGAGGCTTATGAGGAATAACTCTTGGGAGTTAGGAAATCCCAAGAGCCACCTCGTGTAACCTCCACGGGCAGACCAAGAGACACCTTTGCATAAATGCTAGATTTTGCAATTTTGCAAAATAACCCTTGTACAAGAAACCCTAAGCCTTAAGGACCCAGCTGTAGCTCACAATTGCATTCAGAACCTTAGTGAATTAAGCTTGTTAATTTTGATACATAAAATATTAAGGTTTCTTCAAAAATACCCACTTTTTCGGCACCTTTCACGCATTTCGAGACAATCCGGTCACCGTTTTGCGAAGCGGACTTCGCCACGACGTCCGGCTCGTCGAGACCTGTCAGGTAGCGTGTTTGTTTGGTTCGTTCGACGCCCGGATTAAAAGTCGTTCCATAAAGTTCGACTCAATATAGCGCGTGGCACGTACTTCGATGCACCCGGGTCGCCAAACGCGAAATCCGTCAGTGCCATTGCGCTCAGAACGTCGAAAATAGCTAGGATCCATTACTCATACCTCTAGGTTAAAACTCTAAATAGTGGTTCGGCCATTAGTGAAAGCGAGGGATTAAAAACCGAGGGTTACTATTCACTTTAAGTCGCGGGGCCCGCTTTTTGATTTCTGATTTCTGGAAGATCCGACCGTCGGATCGAAAACATATGAATATGAAACTTCTATGTTTCGACGAGACGATCGCAATGGTGATCTCGGATTTTCCAGATCAGACCCCGATCAAAAGTCGACATTTTAGGGCCACTGTTGCACTACTATCTACTAATTTTTGCTATTTAAATAATTCTGGAAATTATTTAAACCTGAATTCTGGATTTTAAAATCATGGTTACTACATCACTCACCACTTTAAGAAGTTTCGTCCCCGAAACTTAAACTTAACTAATCCACTATTACGCCTCTAACAGGTTCACAGTAGTGACAATCAGTCACAAAATATTGACAACTCTCAAATTACTCATTTAGACCCAATCTGAATATTCCCCGTTTACAGGGCAGAGTATTTCTCAGTTCTTTCGGAAGTACGTTGTCGGCCGCCAACGTGCTTACCAAAAGAAAGGCGAAATACCATAGATCTGTCGCCAACCACTAGTTGGGGACACAACTCACATCTGAAGGTACATCACATACCTTCCTACACAGTCTCTATGTCGATAATATAACCTTTACCAAATGTCACTACCATTACGGGGTCAATCTTTGAACCACAAGTACGGATCTGAGCCCTCTGGCTCCACTGAAACATCAATCCCACGGTCGAAACTATGACCGCAACTACTCTTCAGTAACAACGATTCTCAAAACCCGAATACGAAACACATCTAAGTTCCAAACCACTATTCTGAAACCCAGCGCTCTCTCGTGACCACAAGTCATCCTAGAGTTCGTTCCTAGCCAAACCTAGACATCGTATTCCTATTTCTCTGATACCATCTAATCTGTCACGCCCCGAGTCCAAAAACTAGTGTATAAATTTTTTTTTTTAAAATCAGAGTTGCAAAAACAACCAGGGCAATGACAGACCGCCACATATATAGAAGAGTCCCAATCCCCAATGGAATTGAGCCTTTTCTATATATGCACGGCTAGCTTGGCAACAATCATCAGAGTACTAACTACGTACAACTACATGCAAAAGTTACAATTAACTTTACAATTATTTACATCTGAATTACAACTCTTTCCTTTAACATCAAATAATACATGAACTTTCGGCTGTCCAGGGTCAGCATCTAACACGGAATCTCACCAACACGTCCCGACATCCCAGCACCCGCTCGGCCTGAAAAACAGTCACCCGAGGGTGTGAGACACACCGGAGTGTATCCCAGTGGGCACGACGAGCCGAGAAATAGCAGATCGTACCTACTGGTATACAATACTAGAGGATAGTAATAATCAGGGGTTAGAATAATCAGATAGGCAATCATGAAGATCAACAGATATATAATCACAGTTAGGATATGCAGATATATAACTGGTGCTGTAAAGAAAGCAAAACTTATAATCTGGGTACAAGCATAGAAGATACTTTTAGCAGAATTTAAAATAGGACAAACATGTATCAGGATAATCAACGCATCAAGGAGTAGGACAATCAGCAAGATAACAATGAAACTATAATCAAAGGCATCACAAAGAATCATATACAGGCAGATAACTAGAAGCCAGATCAAAGAATCAAGGAGGCTTGTTAAAGCAACTTAACAACACATGCATCAAATAAATGAAAACACAAAGACCCAATCACAAGCTACCATATTGGCCTTCACAAGACCTCAGGCAAGGCTGCCCACTTGGCACCACCTGGTTGACATTCCCCAAACTAGGGTCACGGGTTGCCTCAGCTAACCACTTTACCGGTAAAGTACACCGCTACGGGGGATCAGTCCGCTAGTGTACGTGAAGAACAACGGTGCGGGCGAATCATGTGCAAATGCTCAAACTGGCGGTCCACTGACCGGGTAATCGGCAACAAGCCGGGAAATCCCCACTGGGATGCAATAACCAAATCAACTGAATCTCAACTCATATGCAAGACCAAGGCAAATCTCAACTCAGCATAAGCTCAACCGAAAAACTCAACTCAATCATGCAGACCAACCCAATGATACAACACTTAAACACATATTTTTAAGAAAACTGTTTTGAAAAGTCCACACCCCGAAGAGCATTGCCCTCGTCCTATCAAACAAGAACAGACTCAGGCGACACTACGAAGCTTGGGTTTCCAAACCTCGCAGAGCAATTGCCTTTGTCCTATCAAACAAGAACAGCCTCCGGCGACCCTACGAAGCTCGGTAAAAACATCAGTTAAACAAATCTATGTGCTCAGCAGTGTATCATTTGATCGACAGGACAAACAGGCTTACTCATCAACCATGGAAATGTTCCAAGATAAGATATAAATACCAGAGGCACTAAGAATAATCCTGTAAGGCAGAATAGAACTGATAACAGGCGTAGCTCAACTATCAGATGACCAAACAGGCATGGCAATATGTAGAGCAATAATATAACCACTGGAAACAACTAATCAGCAGATATGGTAAAGATCACTAAAGAAGATCATAATCAGGCATAAAGCAGGTATGACGTAGCAAATAACTGAATCAAAGGAAGGCAGGCTCAAGCATTGGTAGATCAATATAATAATCAAGCATAGGAGTGCAACTACGAAATGGCCAATCAGTCAAAGCAACTAACAGTAATATATATTGTAACCAAAGGCAGACAAGCTCAAGATAAACTAGGTTACCAAAACAGGAGTCCAACCAATACCGTACTCCGAGGGCCGAACTGATAAAGCCCGGACCGAAGATAAACCCACCTGTCAATGCGCAGGCAATTAATCTGTAATTCTCTAAATGCTCAACTCCAGGTGCAAACTGAATCAACCTGGATCAAAAATCACCAATCAGGGATCAATTCAGTCCCGCTAACTCTAACCTAAACCCAGATCAATTTGAAACCCTCTTAGTTATTTTAATTGTCACCCGGATACCGTTAAATCGACGATTTTGCCGATTCTCGAACTGTTATCCGATTTCCGCTCAACGAAAGCCGATGGATTCCCAACGAAAAGCTTAGGAATCATTTTAACATTCCGTCACTTCCAGCAGGTTACTTATGTCTTGCTGAACACCGTGCTCACCAATTTGCAGCAGCACGGTGCCCGAGGAAAACTTCGGGTCATAAAACTCTCCTCTAACATAGCCCTTTTTGCATTTTTGTTTCTCCGAGACTTCCAACTCTGTTTTTAACGCGAGCATCGCGTTCAGTGACCCCAAAATACCCAGGAGTACACTTTTACAATTTTCCAAATAGACCCTAACACTGTTTTTAATCAATTATTGCATTAAGGCTTGGTTATGACTCATCTTTGAATCCACATATTTCCAGACAAAACTTTCTATATCAAACCATCTCTGGATAATGCCAGGATCACAGGGCTTGCCCTAGATGCAGCCCAGGTTTGCTGGTTCAACCCGAACCAAGCCCTTGCTCTCACATAAGTTCACAATGCACCAACCACTTGTCCACACAGATCAAGATTGATCTGAAGTGAGCATCAAGCTCAGGGGACCTTCCTGAGTAAGTTTGATATACAACTTGAAGCTTAATTCTGCCTCAAAGTTCTTTGAGACATTTCCTCAAACACTTGGCATGCACCATATATACAAAGCTTCACAACAACTTCCCCGAGTTGGTTCTCAGCCAATTCTGCACCTTAAGCCCTCAAACTTGGAAGGAAAGTTTCCACATAACTTCCTCTACAACTCCTGCAAGCCTGGGGCATCTTTGCACCCATGGTTGGCTGCGGGCAAGGTGGAGAAGATGACTCCATTGCTTTGAAATTCGTGACCAGCAACCTAAGGCATCTGGGATCAAATGACTTGGCCAACTAGGTGCTAAATCACTCAAGAAAACTTTCTGTGCCAGTGGCCGGCAACAAAACACGGCGGCGACGGCGGTGGAGCAAAGCTCCATTTCGAGCTTTCTTCAACAATGGCAACTTTGCTATTGTCCGCTTTAAGGTGCAAAGAACAGCACCACAAGCTTTCTAGCAAGCTTTTGAGAAGCTCTGGCCATGTCCCTGTCGTCGGAGATCGCCGGACGGCCGGCCGCCATTAACGGCCTCAAACTCGGGTCAACCATGGCACCCACCATTTCGGGCTGCATGGTTGCCATGCAAAAGCATGGGTGGATACCCCTCGACTCAATAAAGCTTCCTGTACATGTGGCCGGCGGTGGGAAGCCTCGCCGGCGCCGGAGCAACAAGCTCGGCCGAAGAGGTCATCTTCCCCAAACTAGGGCACTTCCGCACCACCTCCACACAGCATCAAAACACTCCAAATTTGGAGGGAAGCAAGAACAGGTCAATAGGAAGAAGACCATCACTTTACTTTTCATTAAAAATCGCCGTAAGCAAAGAAAGCTCGGGGCGGAGCTCCGGCGGTGCAACTTGGCCGCCGGCCAACCGGAGCTTTTCCCATTTCATGGGTGGTCTGGAAATAATCCTTAGGCTATAGGGAAGATACTTCCAAAGGTCTTGGGTCTGAAAAACCATTGGATCAATAGGACTCACCTCGCCGGAGTTGGAGAAGATGAGGAAGAAGCCGGTTCTCTCCACGGCCACGCGCAGCCTCCAGCAAGCTCGGGTTTGCTCACCTGGAAGCAGAAGAACTCCCAGAAGTCCAGGAACCCTAGTTGGAGCAACTTCTCTCCAATCCTCACCCTTCTCTCTCACTCGGATTTTTTTTTTCAATGGGGTGATCTCCCTCGGCCACCCCAGCATCCGAGGCTTATGAGGAATAACTCTTGGGAGTTAGGAAATCCCAAGAGCCACCTCGTGTAACCTCCACGGGCAGACCAAGAGACACCTTTGCATAAATGCTAGATTTTGCAATTTTGCAAAATAACCCTTGTACAAGAAACCCTAAGCCTTAAGGACCCAGCTGTAGCTCACAATTGCATTCAGAACCTTAGTGAATTAAGCTTGTTAATTTTGATACATAAAATATTAAGGTTTCTTCAAAAATACCCACTTTTTCGGCACCTTTCACGCATTTCGAGACAATCCGGCCACCGTTTTGCGAAGCGGACTTCGCCACGACGTCCGGCTCGTCGAGACCTGTCAGGTAGCGTGTTTGTTTGGTTCGTTCGACGCCCGGATTAAAAGTCGTTCCATAAAGTTCGACTCAATATAGCGCGTGGCACGTACTTCGATGCACCCGGGTCGCCAAACGCGAAATCCGTCAGTGCCATTGCGCTCAGAACGTCGAAAATAGCTAGGATCCATTACTCATACCTCTAGGTTAAAACTCTAAATAGTGGTTCGGCCATTAGTGAAAGCGAGGGATTAAAAACCGAGGGTTACTATTCACTTTAAGTCGCGGGGCCCGCTTTTTGATTTCTGATTTCTGGAAGATCCGACCGTCGGATCGAAAACATATGAATATGAAACTTCTATGTTTCGACGAGACGATCGCAATGGTGATCTCGGATTTTCCAGATCAGACCCCGATCAAAAGTCGACATTTTAGGGCCACTGTTGCACTACTATCTACTAATTTTTGCTATTTAAATAATTCTGGAAATTATTTAAACCTGAATTCTGGATTTTAAAATCATGGTTACTACAATTAGAGTCAGTGTAACTCTAAGATAATAGTGGAACAGGAAATTAGAGTCAGTGTAACTCTAAGATAATAGTGGAACAGGAAATTAGAATTAGTGCAACTCTAAGTTAAAGTGGAACAGAAAAATAGAGTTAAGTGAACTCTAGGATTCAGTGAGGAATCAGGAAGGTGGGATAAGATCCCAAGGTTAAAGAACTAAACAAATACAACCCTAGAAAGTCATAGGGTGTCTGGGCAAATGGACAATAACTTTAACCTCAATTTGAGTTAAAGAAATAAAAGAGAGATGATATGAGTCCAAGTGACTCCTAGTTATCCTGATGGCGAGACCTAGGATAAGAAATAAGATGTCGTAAAAAGACA
This sequence comes from Tillandsia leiboldiana, assembly GCA_029204045.2. NCBI lineage: Eukaryota > Viridiplantae > Streptophyta > Magnoliopsida > Poales > Bromeliaceae > Tillandsia > Tillandsia leiboldiana. Next base: position 19,873,301 of record CM055061.1, read on the forward strand.
AAGCTTAAAAGAAAGCTAAAAGTGGCTAAAAAGCATAAAGTAAATGTAAATGGCGCCTTCGAATTTGAGACTCGTCAAGTGGAGCAGGACTCCCTGGGCAGTGACCCGTCGGACGAGGTACTTTCGAAAGGCTTAAAGTGAAAGTAAAGAGCTAAATGCTCAAAGAAAAGAGAAAGAGATTTGCCAGTGGCAAAAAGGGAGCTATGAGCTCGAATAAGAAAGAAAAGCAAATGTTCAAAGGCAAAGAGGCTAAGAACTAAAGTAAAAAGAGAAAGAAAAGAAAAGAAGAAAAAAAAAAAAAAAAAGAAAGAAAATATAAAGATTCTACGGTGAAACCAGCCCATGTTGGAGGTACGGGCAGCATCCATCTCCCGGGTAGAGACCCGTTCGGGACGTTTCTTCCGTAGGACGGGGTAACACTTGCGGGTGTTATCGGCAACCTTAGAAATCTTATCTTATGGTAGCAGGACTACCGGGCTCGGGCCCGTTGGATAAGAATTTCTGAGGGTTAACTTGAACTAAAGCACCAGAATTTAAAGTAGAAAGAGAAACTTTGAGTGGCCAAGATGGCCGGGTTAGTTGACCTTGTATACAACGGCATAGTGGCCGAGTTGGTGCTTAGTAGCCTGGTATGGCTAGACAGAGTAGTGCTAGGTTGATGTGTATACACAGATAGTGTAGTGATATATATATTGCATAGCCGCATTTTGATATTGAGGATTTAGTTTCCTATCACTATTATTATTGCTTCCATTGGACCAAGTGGTGTAGGACACTTTATCTCGGTGGTTGAACCCACTGGGAACTATGTCGTAGTTTTCACACCCCTTGGGTGACTGACCCCACAGGTTCAGGTATGGATGCAGCGATCGCGACGGTTCAGAGGCAGACGGTGAGGTATACGACAGGGGCAAGGGCCCAGCAGCATAGAGACCTAGAGGGTCTAGCAGAGGTATCCCATTTATATATTCCCTGAGTGAACCTTGTATGGTGAGGAATTTATGTAAAGGAATTGTAATAATTTTATTTGCAAGTTCAGAAATGTAGAGTGTAATAAAGTAACGCATGGTTCACTCTTGTATGCTTTCATTTCCGCATTAACTGTATGTTATCGAATGAAAGTTTTAAATTTATAATGATTTTTAATACTCTGATATTGAGCTTCCGCATACACTTGTTGTGTTATTATGGATGTTACCGTTCCTTTCGGGTAGGAAAAGGCCTTACCCGATTGGCGGGTCTGTTGGCGTGCCCGAACCGTACAAATTGGCGGACTCGGGGCGTGACACCTGGTGCACGCCGGCCCGTGGACCGCGCACCCGCGCGCCTGCCCGCGCGCTGCCCGCGCCCGCGCGCTGCCCACGGCCGCTCCGCCGCCTGCCCGAGCCCGTCCGCCATGCTCTGCCGCTGCCCGCCGCCGGCCGGAGTTACTGTTCCGGCGTGAACAGTAACCGGCGCTCAAAAATAACTAGTGGGTAGTCCGTTTTGACCGTTTTCGCGCGCTGAATCCGAATTTGGTGTCCGATTTGCCAAATTCTAACTCCAAAATTTGCCAAAGGCATCCGGAAAGGTGTTCCTTGGTCCAAACTTCGCGCTGAGTCTATTTTTAATATCCGCTTCGCGCGAAACCACTTCTAAAGATCCGACGGAGTCCACCGATCACCCGCGTGATCCATTAAGCCCGAAGTCCGCCACTTGTGTCCAATTGGTGCACAAACATCTCCGACATACAGTACAGGCTCCCCAGATGTCACCAATGACTCTACCACAGCTCTGCAGAGATCCAGGTCATCACAGAACAAGCCAACCTTCTTCAAGTGTGCAAATTCCCAGAAATGCTTGGTTATTGTTTGCATCGAGTAAGGACCTTGTACACAAACGCACGACACCTTCAGGAAAATGTCGATGGTACAATGGCGTTCTATACAAACATCCAAGGGAGAAGGATTAAAATAACTCCACAATTAATTGGGGAGGTCTTAGGGATGCAAGCTAGCAGGACAGGAATTAACTACCTGACTGGAAGGAGTTTGACGAACGCGATGTGGCAAACGGTTATAAAGGGAATATGTTTGGAGGGAACTCAATCAACGGAGAAATCTATCAAGTCCAAACAACTCCGTCTTGAGTATCGGTTCTTAAACTTCATCACATGTTACAATATTCTTCCAAACATACAAACGAAAGTTTTGAGATGGGATCGAATGTTGTTTTTGTATCTCCTAGGACATCCATCAGAGGCAATGGGGTTAGATATGAATATTCCATACATTATTTGGAATAAGATGACAAGATATGTTGAGCATCCTCATCCCTCGGGAAGACTACCTTTTCCATTGATCATTATGAGGATTTTTAAGAAATTTCAGGTTGATATCAGTTGAACAACTTATCAACACTGTTTAGGAATGATCAATGAGTCCACAATTGTTATGTCCCTCCATAAGCTGCCTCATCTTACCCCAACTCCTCCATGCGGAACGAAACCCTTCGTCAACACTTCCGCATCGCCATCAAGGCCAGCACCTATGCCAGAGGATGAAGCATCAGTCACATCCATTTATAAGGAACAACAACGCTTATCATTTGAGCAAGAACAAATCACGAAGGAGCAGAAGAGAATTTCCGATGAACTTGAACTCATTACAACAGCCCAGATCACCTTAACTAAGAAGTTCTCTTCGATGAAAAAGTTGATGAAAAAGATGTTCTCAAAAATAGGTTGTAGTACCTCTGAGGATTCAGAGTCCGATGATTGATTTTGTTTCTAATCATTTTTCTTTTGCAGGTTTTTAAGTTTTAGTTCTTACATTTCCTTTGCTTTTTGAACTCTCCTTTAATTTTTGTAATTTTGGCTACTTTTGTGACAAAAAGGGGGAGAGATATAAGAACAATTGGAACAATGGTGTGAGAACTTTGAACTTTGAAACTTTGAAGGTAAGTATCGAAACAACTTTTGGCTCTATATTGTGTTTTGAATGCATGCCTCGACTAACTATTCGACTAACTATTTGGGCATGTATTATTACTAACAAGTTGTTTGATTACTAACAAACTAATGATATTTGGATTTTAATGCTTAGAAGATATGTCTATTTCTGATTATGATCTTAATACATATCTGAGTTCACAAATGTCATGGTAAGTATAAACTCTATCTCTGTTTGGTTTTGAATGCTAAATATTCTTGAGGTATCTAACGATCTCTTTTGTCAAGAATGATTTCTTTTGCAGAGATTACAGATGTCTAAGTCTAGAGTCTGTTTTAGGAGTTTATCTCATGTACTTATTTCTTGGTTCTCAAATGTAAATTTTTGTTGTATGGTGATAGCAACAAAAATATCTTTTTGAATTTTCTTGAGTGGATTTTTTGTTTTGTCACGAAACCGCCAAAGGGGGAGATTGTTACGGAATTTGTTTTGGCGTATTTCGTGAAAGTGTTAAGTCTTGAAGATTGAAGATAAAGAAGTTTGGATCATATACCTCAATCTCAAGAAAGAAGAATTCAAAAGGATCAGGTACGTTTAACTAATTAACTTTGATGATCCGAATACTTCTTATAGTGTAGAAACACTTGGATGAATTTTTAATTGCATAAAAATCAAAAATTGGACATGGGACATGTTCAGGATCCGGATCAGGTACTTCAGTCTGGACCCCGAACGTTGTTTGTTCAAGCGCAAATCCAGTCTGGAACAAACCCAATTCTGATCCGGACCCCGAACATGGGTTTTGCTGAAATGTATGAACAGTGCGGACCTGGTACTTCAGTCCGGACCCCGAACGTGTGTTTTTCTGGAAACTGTCTGTTTAGCCACGACAGTCCGGACCGCCGATTCTACAGTCCGGACTGTCGTCCTGAAAAATTCCAGATTAGGTCAGTTTTTGATTCTTATCCTCTTCCAACGGTTTCTTGTTAGGTTATGATAAAATATGGATCTAAATAGGGGAAAAACCACCTAGAGGGGGGGTGAATAGGTGTAAACAATAAACACTCAAAAATCATTGCGCAATAAAACCCAATACGGAAATGAAAATATAACACGCAAGATTTTTACTTTGAAAACTCCAAAACCGGAGTAAAAAACCACAGGACCAATAACACGGCGAAATCCACTAGAATTAACACACGTACAAAGGTGATATACCGTACTCACAGACGACTCGACCTTTTTCCATACGCTCCTAGTTGATCTTCTCCGCTACCTCCGCAACGCTCCTCGAATCCACGATTAGCGTCCAACGCCGAATCCACGGCGTCCAACGTCGAATCCACGACGTCCAACCGAATCCACGGTCTTCACCCAGTAGCACGTCTCGAATCCACGAACGTACCTCGCTCCGAATCCACAAGAGCGGTTGCACCTTGAATCCACAAGGCCACGCGAGTCCACGCGCCGATTTTGGGAAAATTGTTGTTTTTGGGTGGTGATGATCCGCCGAATACTTAGATCAAAGATAGATCGGAAATACCATCTAAGTATTCTTTAATTTGATTCTACTCAAAATCTGAGTATGAAAACCTAGAATCAAATTAATCAATATAGATGAAGAAACATAGAATTAAATCTAGTTATTTCCTTTCTTCTCCATATGTGGATTTCTCTTTTTGATCGTATTTTGGATTACCCTAAAAAAATGAATCGTAGGGTTTATTTATAGGTTAGAAACCGTTGGAAGAGGAAAAGGATAAAAAACTGACCTAATCTGGAATTTTTCAGGACGACGGTCCGGACTGTAGAATCCGCGGTCCGGACTGTCGTGGCTAAACAGACAATTTTCAAAAAAACATACGTTCGGGGTCCGGACTGAAGTACCCGATCCGGACTGAAGTACCCGGTCCGGACTGTTCATACATTTCAGCAAAAACCCATGTTCGGGGTCCGGATCAGAATTGGCTTTGTTCCGGACTGGATTTGCGCATGAACAAACAACGTTCGGGGTCCGGACTGTGATCGCTGATCCGGATCCTGAACATGTCCCATGTCCAGTTTTTGATTTTTTTATGCAATTAAAAAACCATCCAAGTGTTTCACACTATAAGAAGTATTCGGATCATCAAAATTAATTAGTTAAACGTACCTGATCCTTTTGAATTCTTCTTACTTGAGATTGAGGTATATGATCCAAACTTCTTTATCTTCAATCTTCAAGACTTAACACTTTCACGAAATACGCCAAAACAAATTCCTTAACAATCTCCCCCTTTGGCGGTTTCGTGACAAAACAAAAATCCACTCAAGAAAATTCAAAAAGATATTTTTGTTGCTATCACCATACAACAAAAATTTACATTTGAGAACCAAGAATTAAGTAATGAGATAAACTCCTAAAACAGACTCTAGACTTAGACATCTGTAATCTCTGCAAAAGAAATCATTCTTGACAAAAGCAATCGTTAGATACCGCAAGAATATTTAGCATTCAAAACCAAACAGAGATAGAGTTTATACTCACCATGACATTTGTGAACTCAGATATGTATTAAGATCATAATCAGAAACAGACATATCTTCTAAGCATTAAAATCCAAATGCCATAAGTTTCTTAGTAATAATACATGCCCAAATAGTTAGTCGAATAGTTAGTCGAGGCATGCATTCAAAACACAATACAGAACCAAAAGTTGTTTTGATACTTACCTTCAAAGTTTCAAAGTTCAAAGTTCTCACACCATTGTAACCATTGTTCCAATTGTTCTTATATCTCTCCCCCTTTTTGTCACTAACATAGCCAAAATTACAAAAATTAAAGGGAGTGTTAAAAGTTCAAAAAACAAAGGTAAGAACTAAAACTAAAAAACCTGCAAAAGACAAAGATATGTTAGAGAGTAACAAAATAAAGATTACTCTGAGTCGTCGGAACTAACGCATCCGAGTTTTTGGAAAATTTTCTTGATGCGTTTGTTCATGGACACCTGTCCCTTTTTAACTTCTTTTATTTCTTCCTTCATTTCAATAAATTCATTTGACATCCGTTCCTGCTCGGAGGAAAGACGTTGTTGCTCTTTATAAATAGAAGTAACTGAAGCATCATCCTCTGAAGTTGAAGCTGCTGGAGATGGAGCTGAAGCTATTGCTTGTGGTGCTGAAGCTGTTGCTTGTGGTGCGGAAGCTGTCGCTTGTGGTTGTGCTCTTCGTCGGCGAGGAGGTGATGGAGGCTCATCTTGTTTAGTGGATAGAGACTTCACAATAGTCGTGTCATTGATCGTTCCTAGACTGTGCATGTAGGAGCTCGCACTTGTGTCGACCTTAAATTTGCGAAAAATACGCATAATGATCATAGGATAGGGAAGTCTCTCTGTAGGGAGAGCATGTTCCACATACCGTGCCATCCTCGACCAGATGAGATAAGGAATATTTAAATTCGATCCCATAGCCGCTGTGGGGTTTTCAAGAAGATAAAGAAATAACATCCTATCCCATCGAAGAACTTTTGTTTGCATGTTGGGAAGAATATTGTAGCAAACAATAAAGTTCAAGTAGCGATACTCCGGTCGAAGTTCTTTTGAAAACACTGAATTTCCCGTCGACTGAGTATCGGGAACACAAATTCCATCCACGACCACTCTCCAGGAGGTGGTGGAGAAGATTTGACTTTTCAGGTAATGTCTTCCTTCAATCCTGGCCTTCATCCCTAACACCTCTCCAATCAGTTGAGGTGTAAAGAATCTTAATATTTCTAACCATTGTTAGAAATTCTCGATGTCCGTCCTCCTGATCAAGTAAGCTTGAAGCATTCTGATAAAACATTCTCACCGAATGAAGACAATACCCAGTGGACTCAGGGAAATGGCAAATGGGGGCAAAACCCGCATGGTCAAACAGAGTCCCAAAGAGTGCAGACCGCTCCTTCAGAGCCTTGACATTTACATGTCTTTCCCCAATGCACTCTCTTTTTTCAAAATCTTTGATTCTCGCAGAACTGATAAAGTCTTGTGGAGAAGGCTGGCTAGCTAGTGGCTCCTCAATTGATATACCTCGAGCACTCCCTCTCTTTCTGGCAACACTTTTTCTTTTTGTCTTAATCGGGCTTGTTTCCATAGGGGCTTTCCCATTTTCAGCGGCGGTAGGCGGAGTCTTCGCCTTTGAAGTTTCTGCAGGGGCTTTCCCCTTCGAAGCAGTGGGAGCAATTGCTTCAACCAGAAGCTCATCCCAGTCTATAGATTCAGTTTCCGATTCTGTCTCGGAATCATCTCTAGTTTCTTGCTTTTCCTAGCTCTTTTAGGCTTGTCAGTTGATTTTTGCATGCACCATAGCAACCAACAGAACTATTATCAGTGAGAACACCATTATCGCTATTCAACTTTAAGAACCTGCGAGCAAGACTCACAAACACGAGAAAAATTGTTTATTTTCAAAAATTTTAAAAATTGTACCCAAACAATCATTATCATGTAGAGAGACTAGGAATCAAATTAGTTTTGCAAAAAGAATTTTAAAAATAGATATAAATCCCATGATTTTCAAAAATTCCTATTATATGCCCTAAAACCGAATTTTCAGAAATCGAAGCCTAAAAATCCGTTAATCAAGAGAATACCTAGCATATAATCAAAACTAATCTACCCAGAGTTCTTATTTCAAAAGAAATTTGACCAAAAACTAAGCTCAAACGAAAAAGTTACAAGATTTCCTCACGTTTTTGAGCAAAAAGATGAAAACTAGTGAAAAACCGAGTTTTTGATCAAGAAAACTCACTTGGAATCGAAGAACCTGAGTTGAAAAGGCTCCAAATCGGTTGATTTCTAGAGAGATAAGCTCTGGAGACTTAGGAATAAAAGATTGAAGTAAAAAGAAATCAAAACCCTTTTGTTCTATATAAAACCCTAGCCGCGGTCCGGAACGCCCTATGAATGCAGTCCGGATCGGCTACCCACAGGAAATTCCTGCGTTCGGGATCCGGATCGGATTGTCCAGTCCGGATCGGCTCCAAACTTTTTCTACAGAAAAATTTAGAAAAATTCCAAAAAACCCAGAAAAAGATTGTAAGCACTTTTGCATGTCAACTTTAAATGAAAATCATCATTTCATAATAAAAGAAATAGATTATGCGAAATCTATAAAAAATATCCAAATAATGAAACGAAAATTTATAAAAATTAAATCCCTTAAAGTTGAACAAGTTCAATTACATCTATCATGATCTTATGAGTAATGCCTTTATCAAATCATCAATTTGGTAAAGAAAATGAAATACCAAGATCAATAGATGTTTGAAATCCTAGATAAATTAGATAATATATCTAGTCAAATTATTGTAAGGAGTGGCTCTTTGAGCATCTTTCAATAAAATCCCCACCTTATACCAACCTTGGAATTCGACAGAGTCAAGTATTCCAAAAAGCATTTTATCTAATCAACTTGAAAAACCATGCTTGGTATACATGTGGTAGCTGCACACAGTACTCGGACGACCGAGGTGGTAGCTCTTTCCTCCATGTGGTGGTAGTTTTCACACTCCTCATTGGGATGTAACTCTTTCCACATCTTTTGAGCATAACAATTTGCATTAACTCCCCCTCAATTGGCTATCAATTATTTAATATATAAGGTATTCAATCGAAAATTGATCTCGATTTCATACTCGACTTAATTGTCAAATAAGATAAAAACTATACCAAGAGATCATTTGAGAGAGAAATTGACTTTGATCAAAACAAAGATGACTTAATTGATATAAATGATCATAGCATCAAATGAATTATTATGATATCCAAACCATAATAAATTTCAAGTTATATAAAAGGATGCAGTTAAAGTCAATAGTACTAGTGCTCAATTGATGTTCTATGTACAAACAAATTCGCTATCCTTTTTTTTTTTCTTAAATGAACCTCGCCTCCGGTGCACACCAGACCTGCCACATATACAAATTCGCTCCCCAAATGGGCGGAGCCTCCGTTATATATGCATGGCGTTCCGATCACGACAAATACTTTAACCATACAGTCACATTTATCATATTGAAACTACACCATAAACACATAGGTTTGAAAGTCGGTGTCCACTCGACACCCGGTTTTACAAAATATTTTCGCAAACTCTTTTAAGCGGCCACCTTACTTGAAAGGATAAATCCAGGGGTTTTGAAATCAGTGCCCACATTCACTTGGTTTGAAAATGCTTTTGAAACTATGTTTGTATTTGAAAACGAGCCGCATTCATACATCTCAACATTCACAGATGTGAGAAGATATTCCTACACTAAGTCCTCAATCCAACATCCACAAGAAACCATGCACAAGTAATCACAGCTGGACTAACCAAACACAATAAAAGATAACCATAAAATAGTAACGTTTAATAGCCTCAAGGGCTAGGGTCCTCTAACCGTTGCCTCACCGTCGTCCCGGTTCCCACCCCTGCTCGGACCTGTCACAGCGTGGGTAGTCAGTGACTGATAAAGTAGATATAAACAGTAAATGCAATTACTGAAAAGACAAACTGATACACCGGAGCATTTACTTCCCCCTCATGTACCACTAAATCCTTGTCACAAAACAAGCTGGGCACCAACCCCAGATTTATAATATATATATATATATATATATATATATATATATATATATATATATATATATATATATATATTGGGCGCCAACCCCAGATACCGTGCTCACTTTCTTGGTGCCTCCAACCCCTCCACTACCCAAGTAGCAGTTTGCCTCTCCGTGAGGGGTCCCCATCATCGCTAGTCGTGGGGTACACGGGTAAACCTTACCATCTTTCCGGAAAAATACACCCTGTGCGGTGGCCAAACCGCCGGTGTGCGTGTAAGCAATATGAGCATATAAACTACCATGCGACCTCAGCCGCCTCAGTTAGAATATAAAATAGGATTTATATGCAATGGGGTGAGACAGTTTACCAAAACATCTACTTTATCATGCAAAATACTCGGGAACGACATTACACCGAAAATAACCAAAGGTACCCACCTGAACGAAGATAAACGACAGCGCCCGGGACCCTCCTAGGCAATCAGAACTTCATGCGGCCTAATAAAATAACCAAGAACACCATTTAACACTTTTTACCCTAAATAGGCAAAATCAGTGGTACCGACCACTGTAACAATAGACAGACGAAAAACCAAAATTATTATGCCAAGCGGACCGTGTCGTCCAACAAAAACCGTCGAACCAAAAACTGGCCCGAAAGAACTACATCGTTGTTAAAAATATCGTCGTGGTCAAAACACTTAAAAATGAGGCGAAACGGGCCAAAAACGGAGCTACCGGACTCTTCCGTTGGAGGCTGGTGGACCGCTGAGGCGTGGACCAGGTTCACAGCACAGTGGAGGCGGCGGCGCAGACCGGGCTCGCCCCGGGCACGTGCACCATGCGCTTTGGGTCGGGCCGGTGCACGAGAAGAGCGCGCACTGGGCTTACGCCCGCAGGGCACTGCGGTGCGCACTGGGTGCACGCCCGGTGCGTGCACCGCAGGAGCTGGGCCGGGCTGGTGCATCCTCTGCGGGCCGGCGGTGCGGCAGGGGTTCACCACAATTGGTGCCGCGCCTATGCGCCGGGTCCACGCCTAGAGCGTGGACCGCGTGGCTGCGGGCTGGGCTCCGTGAAAAGTAAATCCTAGTTTTTCTTTAATTTTCCGATTTCGTCGTCTTCTCCGGCTCCGGTTGCGACCACGCGACCAAGGCGGCTGCGGCGACGACCTCGTGAACATGATAACGGCGGCGGCGGCCTCCCGTTTAACAACGGCGGGGGCGGCTTCCCGTTAATTCCCCTATGCTCCAACGGAACACCCAAATAACCCAAACAAATCCGCGGCAACTCTAACGATAAAACCATTGATCGGAGACCAAACGAAACATCGATCGAAAACCCGATCAAACCTCTGATCAAGACCGATTAAAAACCATCGATTAAACCCGGTCAAGAACACGAACAAATCACCGATCAAAACCAATCAGAAACCCGTGATCAATTTACCGATTAAACCAATCTCAAAGAACACGGAAAAACCCCACGATTAAACCGACGAAGGAGAGATAACGATCACTAACCTTGCTCCGATGGAGGTGGCAACGCGATCCCGATCTCCGTTCTTTGCGGTGGTGAGAATCCGGATCCGCCCTCCGATGGCGGTGACGTCTCGTTCTCCGGTCTCCGGCACGTTGATCGGGAACGAACGGGTTCCTCCGCTTCCTCCTTCTCTATTTCTTTTTCCTCCGGTTAGGATTTCCTTTTCTTTTCTCTTTTCTCTCTTTTCGAACTAGGGTTTCGTTTGGTTTTTGGCACGCACAAGAGGGAAGGGTTTGAGGAGGCGATCTTTTAAAACTAGGGTTTTCCTTTCGGTATACGGGAAATAAATAAATCTTATTATTAATTTATTTCTTTTATTTTCCCTTTTCATCTGTACGTACCGTCAAAATCCACATCGGGTATTTCAATCTCTAATTAATTAATTATTTAATTAATCCTTGGAGATAATTCCTTAGAGATAATTCCTTAAAGATAATTCCTTAAAGATAATTCCTTTAAGATAATTCCTTAGAGATAATTCCTTAAAGATAATTCCTTTAAGATAATTTCTTAAAGATAATTCCTTAAAAATAATTCCTTTAAGATAATTCCTTAGAGATATTTCCTTATCTCCTCGAAAAGCGCGCATAATCACTTGCAGGGATTTCGATGCACATCCCGGTTACCGCGATCCTAACAACCCCATTCTGGGGGATCTGTAAGTCGGAATCCGGATTTGGTCGCACCGCTGTTCACCATTTTTCGTGCTCTATCACAGAAAAATATCCGCACCTCATGATCATCATCTTAAGTAAACCCGTTAATTCAATTTCCCATAACTTACACTTTATTAGCAGGAGGGTAAAACGTTACATGAAAACTGTGATATTACACCACACACCCCTTAAAAGAAGTTTCGTCCCCGAAACTTAACCTCAACCCTCGCTAAATAACTCAGGGAAACACTCCCTCATTTTCGTCTCAAGTTCCCAGGTCGCCTCGCGCTCCTCATGGTTAATCCATTGCACCTTTACGTAGGGGATCGTCCGGTTGCGAAGTTTCTTTTCCTCTCGTGCCAGAATCCGTATCGGCGTTTCCTCAAAGCTCAAATCTTCCCGCAACTCGACGGCCGAGGCGTCGAGGACGTGCGACGGGTCGGGAAGGTACTTTCGGAGCATCGAGACGTGGAATACATTATGTACCCGTTCGAGGTTCGGCGGTAAGGCCAACCGGTATGCAACCGGGCCCACGCGCTCCAAGATTTCGAACGGTCCCACGTACCGTGGGCTCAGCTTCCCTCGTATGCCGAACCGCCTTGTCCCCCTTAGACGGTGATACACGAAGCAACACGTGTTCCCCCACCATGAATTCCAATTCCCGTCGTCTCTGGTCCGCATAGCTTTTCTGCCGGCTCTGGGCGGTCAACAACCGCTGCCTGATAAGGCGCACCTTTGCCTCCGTTTCCTCTACGATGTCTGGCCCCAAAAGCTTCCTCTCCCCAGGTCGTCCCAGCAAATAAGAAATCGACATCGGCACCCGTACAGGGCTTCGTACGGGGCCATCTGAATACTAGCTTGATAGCTATTATTATAGGCAAATTCCACGAGGGGTAGGTAACGCGACCATCCCTCACCCAGATCTAGCACACAAGCTCGAAGCATATCTTCGAGAATCTGGATCACTCGTTACGATTGCCCGTCCGTCTGCGGGTGGAAGGCCGTGCTAAACTATAGTTTGGTCCCCAGTGCCTGTTGCAGACTCCGCCAGAAGTTTGACAGAAAACGCGTGTCCCTATCAGAAGTTATCGACGATGGTATTCCGTGTAATCCTACAACCTCGTCGATGTAGGTTTGCGCTAGCCGATCACGGGTCCACGTCGTGTGGATAGGCAGAAAGTGGGCCGATTTCGTCAGACGGTCCACTATGACCCAAATCACGTAGTGTCCATGTTGCGATAGCGGAAAACCGGTTACGAAGTCCATGGTAATCTATTCCCATTTCCACTCTGGTATGGGCAATGGTTGTAGTTTTTCCGTCGGTCGCTGATGTTCCGCTTTCACCTGTTGGCACACCAAACATCGCGCCACGAATTGCGCCACATCACTCTATAATTTGGGCCACCAGAAGGTCTGCCTCAGGTCTTTGTACATTTTTGTACCTCCGGGATGCGCAGTGTAGGGGCCATTATGCACTTCCGTTAGAATTTCTTTCCTCAATTCTGGCACGTCGGGCACGCAAACTCGTCCCCAGAACCTTATTGCATTATCCGTGCCAATCGTAAAATCCCCACTTTGCTCCGAGGATATTCTGTCCCGCACCAGCTGTAGTTGCGTGTCCGTTGTTTGGCCTTCCAAGATCCTCTCGATCAGCGTAGGCTTCACCTCCAAGGACACAAGTTTCGCAACCGCACCTGCTGGCACTACCTCCAGCCTCAGTTGGGAGAACTCTGCAATTAGACGATCCTGTTGGGTAAGGGCGCTCAGTGCCGTTTCCCCCGTCTGTCCTTTTCGGCTCAAGGCTTCGGCCACCACATTTGCGTTCCCGGGGTGGTGGTGGATGGACAAATCGTAGTCCTTTAGCAGTTCCAGCCATCGCCTTTGCCATAAGTTCAGTTCCTTCTGTGTAAATAGGTATTTGAGGCTCTGGTGATCGAAAAACACGTTACAGTGCGCCCCGTAGAGATAATGTCTCCAGAGCTTTAGGGCAAGAACGACTACCGCGAGTTCCAAGTCGTGTGTAGGGTAGTTCTGCTCGTAATCCTTGGGCTGTCATGATCCGTATGCTATGACCTTCCCTTGTTGCATCAATACGCTTCCAAGACCGCTTTGAGATGCATTGCAATAGATCTCAAAGTCCTCATCGGGCTTCGGCAATGTAAGTACTGGCGCCCGTCATTTCCAATTTTTCCTGTCGAGCCTCGCCGTAGAGATTCAAGAAGTAATTCGCTATGTTCACCATATCTACATAATTCTTCTCGAATTGCTCATTGGACTCTTGAAGGGAAACAATTACTTTAATCAGATTATCCCTTTCCACTTCAAGAGCGTTTGAGAGAGAAGATGCCCTTTTTGCTTCTTCTTCGAGATCCTGCAATCTCCCTCTCAAACTCTTGTTTTGCTTTGCCAGTTTCTTTGAATCCCTCAGAAGTTTATGGTAGGCAAGAGCAAAGTCTTCACCTTCCGAATTATCTGATTCATCGTCCGTTGCAATCTTTTCAACAGTGAGGTTGGACAGTGAGTCGGATGTACTTGCCATTAAGCACATGAAGGGTGAAGAGGTGGACGCGTGGAATGTCGTTGCGTTGTTCTCTTCATCACTTGAAGATGACTCATTTGACGTTGAGGTGTCATCCCAAGTGACGGCTTGCATCGCCTTCTTCTTGGACGGATTCTTATTTGGACACTCCGTTGAAATATGGCCGTATCCTCGGCACTTGAAGCACTGGACTTGTCCTTCTGAGCTTTTCTTATCCTTTGAAAAACTCTCTTGCTTTCTTGACTTTTGGCTTGAAAAACCTTTGCCTTTCTTCCACTTTCCGGAGGATGAGGTTTTACTTGAATTACCCCTTCGGAAGTTTCGTCGAAAATTTCTTGTCAAGAGAGCAAGCTGTTTCTCAATGTCCTCCATAGATAGGTTCTCATCGTCGCCTGAGGAGGATGAATCCGCGTCTTCTTCTTTTGTAGTTCTCAACGCAAAACCTGAAGACTTAGAAGTAGATGCTTTTCCCGAAGAATAGTTAGTAGGAAATGTCATTTCATATGTTTGTAATGAACCAACTAATTCTCCTATACGGATTTCGTCCGGGTGTTTAATAGTTTCAATGGCCGTAACCTTGGAACGAAATCTTTCAGGAAGAGTTCTTAAGATCTTTCTTACAATTTTAAATTTTGGAATCTTCTCTCCCAAGTTAGCACATGTGTTTACGATGTCTTGCAATCGTGTATAGTAGTCTGTGAATGATTCATTTTCTGCCATGAAAATAGAGTCAAATCTGCTCGTAAGCATTTGCAGCTTTTGAATCTTCACAAGGTTAGTTCCCTCATGTGTAACTTGAAGAACATCCCAGATTTCTTTCGCAGTCTCACATGCCGAGACGCGAGAGAATTCTGTTTGTGATAAGGCATTAAATAAAGCGTTAATTCCTTTGCCATTGTAAGAAGATAAGTCTATCTCTTCCTTGGTCCATTTTGACCTAGGTTTGATGGTGTGAACATCAACAATAACATTAGTTGGATTTGACCATCCTAACTCGATAGATTACCACACCCGTTCGTCAATGGAAATAAGAAATGCTTTCATCCGTACTTTCCAGTACGCATAATTTGTTCCATCGAAGAACGGAGGTCTGTTGATGTTTCCACCTTCAGCCATTGTTTACAACCCTATTCCCGCTCTGATACCACTTGTTGGGTTATGTATAATATGGATCTAAATACGGGAAAAAACACCTAGAGGGGGGTGAAAAGGTGTAAACGTTTAAACACTCAAAAATCGTTGCGCAATAAAACCTACTGCGGAAATTAAAATAACACGCAAGATTTTTACGTGGAAAACTCCAAACCGGAGTAAAAAACCACGGGACCGATAACACGGTGAAATCCACTAGAATTATAACACGTACAAAGGTGATATACCGTACTCACAGACGACTCAACCTTTTTCCATACGCTCCTAGTTGATCTTCTCCGCTCGCTCCGCAACGTTTCTCGAATCCACGATCTGCGTCCAACGCCGAATCCACGACGTCTGACCGAATCCACGGTCTTTACCCAGTAGCACGTCTCGAATCCACGAACGTACCTCGCTCCGAATCCACGAGAGCGGTAGCACCTTGAATCCACAAGGCCACGCGAGTCCACGCGCCGATTTTGGGGAAATCGTTGTTTTTGGGTGGTGATGATCCGCCGAATACTTAGATTAGAAATAGATCGGAAATACCATCTAAGTATTCATTGATTTGATTCTACTCAAAATCTGAGTATGAAAACCTAGAATCAAATCTATCAATATAGATGAAGAAACGTAGGATTAAATCTATTGATTTCCTTTCTTCTCTATAGGTGGATTTTTCTATTTTTGACCGTATTTGGATTACCCTAAAAAATGAATCGTAGGGTCTATTTATAGGTTAGAAACCGTTGGAAGAAGATAAGCATCAAAAACTAACCAATTCTGGAATTTTACAGGACGACAGTCCGGACTGGAATTGACGGTCCGGACTGTCTCAGCGAAACAGACTTTTTCCAGAAAAGACGACATTCGGGGTCCGGACTGCAATCCACGGTCCGGACTGTTCATGCAAATTCAACAATTTCACGTTCGGGGTCCGGACTGAATTTACCAGGGTCCGGACTGAAACAGCGCATGAACAAACCTATGTTCGGGGTCCGGACTGTAATGCCCGGTCCGGACTCTGAACATGTAAAATGTCCAGTTTTTTATTTTTATGCAATTAAAAATTCATCCAAGTGTTTCTACACTATAAGAAGTATTCGGATCATCAAAATTATTTAGTTAAACGTACCTGATCCTTTTGAATTCTTCTTTCTTGAGATTGAGGTATATGATCCAAGCTTCTAAACTTCAATCTTCAAGACTTAAACAATTTCACGAAATACGCCAACTCAAATTCCGTAACAATCTCCCCCTTTGGCGGTTTCGTGGCAAAACACAAATCCACTCAAGAAAATTCAAAAAGATATTTTTGTTGATATCACCATACAACAAAAATTTACATTGAAGATCCAAATAAAGATAAATACATGAGTTAAACTCCTCAAACAGACTCTAGACTTAGACATCTGTAATCTCTGCAAAAGAAATCATTCTTGACACAAAAGATCGTTAGTAACCTCAAGAATTTTCAACAATCAAAACCAAACACAGAGATAGAGTTTATACTCATCATGACATTTTCAAATTCAGATATGTAAGAAACTCACAATTCAAAAATCGACATATCTTCTAAGCAATAGAAATCCAAATGTCATAGAAAGGTTAGTCAACAAGCAACGTGTTAGTTATATTACATGCCCAAATAGTTAGTCGAATAGTTAGTTGAGGCATGCATCAAAACACAAGATAAAAACCCAAAAGTTGAAGTTATACTTACCTTAGTTTCAGCATTAGTTTCACACAAGTATGGTCAATCACAGAGCATTGTGCATTGTTCAAAGTTCTCCTAAACTCTCTCCCCCTTTTTGTCACAAAACTTAGCCAAAAGCACAAAATGGAGAGAAAAGTTAACAAGTTCAAGATCTAAAAGTTTGAGAACTAAAACTAAACGTAAAAACCTGCAAAAGAAAAGAGCCGTTAGACAAAAGAATTAAGTATCTGAATCTGATTCATCCGAGGCGCTACATCCCATTTTCGAAAACATCCTCTTCATCAGCTTTTTCATGGAAGAGACTGTTTTAGTTAAAGTGATCTGAGATGCAGTAATCAATTCAAGTTCCTTTTTCACTACCTGAATTTCTCCTTTCATTTCAATAAATTCATTTGACATTCGCTCTTGCTCGTTGGAGAGACGTTGCTGTTCTTTATAAATAGAAGTCACCGAGGCATCATCATCTGAGGTGGAAGGAGGGGCTCGTTGTGCTGCAGGTGCTGGTCGGACTGAAGTTGTTGCTGCCGGTTGTGCTCTTCTTCGGCCAGGAGGTGATGGAGGCTCATCTTGTTTGGTGGAGAGAGACTTTATGACGGTTGTCTCGTTGATAGTACCCAAGCTATACATATAAGTCGATGAAGAAGTGTCGACTTTGAATTTTTTCAAAATACGCATAATTATCATTGGATAGGGAAGCCTCTCGGTGGGATGCGCATGTTCGACATACCGAGCCATTCTAGACAAAATAAGGAATGGAATGTTGAAGTTAGACCCCATAGCAGTTGCCGGGTGTCCGATAAGATAGAGAAAAAGCATCATGTCCCATCGAAGAACTTTAGTTTGCATATTCGGAAGAATATTGTAGCAAACAATAAAGTTTAGATATCGATATTCCGGTCTAAGCTCTTTTGAGAAAACCGAGTTCCCTGTTGACTGCGTATCGGGCATACAAATCCCATTCACAACCACTCTCCAAGAGTCAGTGGAGTAGACATGACCTTTTAAGTAATGTCGGCCTTCAACCCTAGCCTTCATCCCTAAAACTTCTCCAATCAGTTGTGGAGTGATCTTTATCTGAGTATTTCTAACCCTTGTTAGAAATTCGCGCTGTCCTTCATCCTGATCAACCAATTTTGATCCATTCTGATAGAACATTCTTACCGAATGGAGACAGTATCCAGTGGTCTCAGGAAAGAGACATATGGGTGCAAGACCTGCATGGTCAAACAAGGTCCCAAAAAGTTCATTCCGCTCATTCAAAGCATTTACATTGACGTGTCTTTCGCCAATGCAGTCTCTTTTCTCAAAGTCCTTGATTCTTTCCGAACTGATAAAGTCTTGTGGAGGAGGTTGACTTGCCAGAGGTTCCTCAATTGAAATACCGCGAGTACTTCCTCTTTTCCTTGCCATGTTCTTTCTTTTAGTTCCAGTTGGACTTGGATCCATAGGGGCTTTCCCTTTTTCAGCTGCAGTAGGCGGAGCCTTTGAGGTTCCAGCTGTGCCTTTCCCCTTTGATGCAGTAGGAGCAGTTGCCTCTACCAAAAGCTCATCCCAGTCTATGGACTCAGTTTCTGACTCTGTCTCCGAGTCATCCTTTGCTTTCTTGGCCTTCTTTGTTCTCTTAGGCTTGTTTGTGGTTCGAGCGTGGACCATTGCAACTAGCAGAAAGATGATCCATGCAAACTCCATTGCGGAAAGTGCTTTAAGAAGGAAGTGTCCTGTGAAGACCAACTCAAGAACACGAAAAATTATTAATTTTCAAAAATTTGAAAAATTGTACCCAAGCAATCATAATTGTGTAGAGAAACTAGGAATCAAATTAGTTTTGCAAAAAGAATTTTAAAAATAGATCAATTCCATGATTTTCAAAAATTCTCAAAAATATGCCCTAAAACCGAATTTTTAGAAATCGAAGGCCAAAAATCCGTTTATCCTGAGAAAACCTAGCATATAATCAAAACTAATGTTCCCAGAGTTCTTATTTCAAAAGAAGTTTGATCAAAAACCATCCACAAACGACAAAGATATGAGATTTGCATCACGTTTTGAGAGAAATATAGAAAACCTGTGAAAACCGAGATTTTGATCAAGAAAACTCACTTGGATTTGAAGAAAACGAGTTGGGAAGGCTCCAAAATACTTGAATTCTAGAGAGAGAAGCTCTGGAGACTTTTGAACAAAAGATTGGAGTAAAGGAAATCAAATCCCTTTTGTTCTTAATAAAACCCTAGCCGCGGTCCGGACTTCCCGAAGAATGCAGTCCGGATCGACTACCCGCAGGATTTTCCTGCGTTCGGGGTCCGGATCGGCTTGTCTAGTCCGGACCGGCTCCAAACTTTTTCTTCAGAAAAATTCAGAAAAATTTCAGAGAATCTAGAAAAAGTATTTAAGCACTTTTGTGTATCAACTTTAGATAAAAATCATCGTTTCATACAACAAGAAATAGATTATGACAAATCTATCAATAACATCCAACAAATGAAACGAAAATTTATAAAAATTAAATCCCTTAAAGTTGAACAACTTCAATCACATCTAACATGATCTTATGAGTAATGCCCTTATCAAATCATCAATTTGGTAAAGAAAATGAAATACCAAGATTAATAGATGTTTGAAATCCCAGATAAGTTAGATAATATATCTAGTCAATTTATTGTAAGGAGTGGCTCTTTGAGCATCTTTCAATAAAATCCCCACCTTATACCAACCTTGGAATTTGACAGAGTCAAGTATTCCAAAAAGCATTTTATTTAATCAACTCGAACAACCATGCTTGGTATACATGTGGTAACTGCACACAGTACTCGGACGACCGAGGTGGTAGCTCTTTCCTCCATGTGGTGGCAGTTTTCACACTCCTCATTGGGATGTAACTCTTTCCACATCTTTTGAGCATAACACTTTGTCTTTCACTCCCCCTCAATTGGCTATCAATTATTCAAAATATAAAGTATTCAACCAAAAATTGATCTCGATTTCATACTCGACAAAATAGTCAAATAAGATAAAAACTATACCAAGAGATCATTGAGAGAGAAATTGACTTTGATCAAAACAAAGATGATTTAATTGGCATAAATGATCATTGCATCAAATGAATTATTATGATATCCAAAGCATAATGAATTTCTAAATAGACGAAAAGATGCTATTAAAGTCAATAATACACATGCTCAATTAATGTTCTATGTCTAACCATAGATAATGAACAAAAACACAAAAACAAAACCTAACCTAAGCAAAAGTTTCAAAAAGAGGTTATTTCAAGGAAAGTATTCCAATTGCTTTACGCAAATGAATAAAACGTTTTTGATCCAAAGGTTTTGTTAAAATGTCAGCTAATTGATCTTCAGTTGAAATGTAGGAAATTTGAAAAATATTTGATTCAACTAGCTCTCTCAGAAAATGATATCTAAGCTCAATGTGTTTTGTTCTAGAGTGCAACATAGGGTTTTTGGAAATGTTTATAGCACTGGTGATGTCACAAAGAATTGTTACCGAAGATGCTGAAATTCGGAAGTCGCTCAACACGCTCTTCATCCAAATGAGTTGGGTTGAACAACTACCTGCTGAAATATATTCCGCTTCGGCAGTCGAGAGTGCAATGCAGTTTTGATTTTTACTATGCCATGCAACAAGGCAATGGCCAAGATAAAAACATGCACCACTCGTGCTTTTCCGATCATCCACAGATCCTGCCCAATCGGCATCCGAATATCCAATAATATCAAGACTTGTTCGCATAGGATACCAAATTCCAAAATTCAGTGTACCTTTGATGTACCGGATGATCCTTTTCACCGCTTTCAGGTGAACCTCCTTTGGTGCTGATTGATATCTCGCGCAAATTCCAACACTAAAGGATATATCCGGGCGACTAGCCGTGAGATAGAGTAGACTTCCAATCATACTGCGATAGAGCTTCTGTGGTGACCCGGATCCTTGCAGGGCTTTTGCAGTGTGACCAGCAGCTTCTGGAAGCCTACGCGGCATGTCGGCGGTGTTCGTGCGCCAATTTGGACACAAGTGATGGACTCGGGGCTTAAATTGGATCACGCGGGTAACCGGAAGACTCCGTCGGATGTTTAGAGGTGTCTTCGCGCAAATTGGATATCAAATTTGGACTCGACGAGAAAAACGGATTAATTTTACCTTTCCGGGAGCCTTCGGCAAATTTTAGGATTGGAATTGGGCGAAACAGACGCCGGATTTGGAATCAGCGCGCGAAAACGGTCAAGATGGACTATTTACTTGTATTTTTGGTGCTCGGGTACTGTTCACTGGCCGGAACAGTAACTCCGGCGATCGCCGGCGGCCGGCGGCGGCGGCGGGCAGCGCCGGCGGGAGGCGGCGCGGCCTCGGGCAGGCGGCACAGCGGCCGCACGCGGCGCGGGCAGCGCGCGGCGGCCTCGGGCAGGCGGCACAGCGGCCGCACGCGGCGCGGGCAGCGCGCGGCGGCCTCGGGCAGGCGCGCGGTCCACGGCCCGGGCGTGCACCGTGGCGGTGCCACGTGGCGGATGGTGGTTGGGCGGCTCACAGCGCGCGGTCCACGGAGTTTTGCGGGTGCACGGTGGACCGACGGACACGTGGCGGCTGTTGATTGGTGCGGCGTTGTGCGCGCGGTCCACGCAATGGGTGGAGCAGGTGCCGTACGCGACGTGCGGGCTGGTGCGGCGTGCTCGGTGCACGGGCGGTGCACGGTGGTTGGGGCCACGTGGCGCTCTGCTAGTGGCGGGCGCACGTGCTCCGGGCGCAGCGAAAAATTTAGGGGACTTGTTGGGAATTTTTGCAAAAGACTTTTCTGGTTTTCCCTTAAGTTGCATCCCGAGGGCTCTTCAAGGGGGATTTTCGACCCCTTCGAGCTCTCAGCTCGAAGGGTGATGAGAAGGAGAAATCTTCTCCATGAAGTGAAGATTACACCCGCCAAGTTTCAGAATTTTAGAAAGCTCGAATCCCGAGGTTTTGGATTTTACGGCGCGGCGCGATGTTGCATTTCCTGTGTTCTTCTTCGGCGCAGCAGCGGCGTTTTAGCTTCGCTGGTCTACCCCGAGCTCCTTTTTCTGTGATTTTTGCGCCGTTGGCTTCACGACAGGTAGGGCTTCATCTTTCATTTTGATCGCTCATTCTGATTTTAACTCCTTGGCACGGATCCCGAGGCATTAATTTGAACCCTTTTTCTGTGAGGATTGTGAGGACAGCATCGGAGTATTTTGGCCATATCTTCGCGCTCGAGTGTCAGACGAAGACGAGCTTATACAACTTTTTCATCTACGGATCACAAGGAACGCGCTCGTATTTTTCTTGGAATTTCTTGAGATTTCTTTCGTGGTGAAAATCACTGTTTTCTCAGTGTACAGTGCGCAGTCTTTTTCCACAGTTTGTTGTTTGGTTCACCACCTTGCCGAATTTATATCTTGTCTTACCGAACTCAGATTGGGACGTGCAAGCTACCGTTGCGAAGCTATCGACGCGAGGATCGCTGTGGTATTTTTCTGGGAATTTTCTGGGCACTTTCTGCAGGTGAAAATTTAGCAGTTTTGGGACAGATATTATATGTGATTATAAGAGCATTATTTGGGAGTCTAAGTGTGTTTAGTGGATTTTGTATTGTACCAGGAGTGTTACGGGTGTGCTGAACTTGTTGGAGCAAGGGTTTGGAATTTCTGGTATTTTCAGCTGTACGGGACCGGACAGTTCGCACTTCAGGTGGGTGGTTGCTATATCCCTCTTTTCTGATACACCCACTAGGAATATCAGAGAGAACCTCTTTATTGGACATATCGAATGACAATTTAATGGACATGCATCCTTAATTAATAAAATGGTGAGCCTATCATATGAAAAATGCTATAGTGGGAGTCTGACAGTCATTGGAACATATACATGCTTAGGGGAATATTATTGTCATTTAACTTAGCATGGGGGGATTTACTTTTATGTTGGGATATTACGATGTGTGTTGCGGGAGGATACCACTTGAGGATATTTTTGGACAGGCATAGGGGATGGTTTATATGAGGGTGATTAGCAGATTATGGACAGGTGTGGTCGGATTATGATTTTAGCATGATGATTATACCCAGGTGAAGCTATTAATTGTTACGCTGGTCGAACCACTATTTGTCACAAGTTTCTCCTATCTCTCTTGAGGACATAGGCTGGCTTATTTGGACATTTTGTAGGGCCATTTCTTGTCGCCACACTTTATGTGGGATTTGATTTAGAAGAAACATATTTCCTTCTTCACCCCCTATTCTTTAGTCAGGTGACTATGTGTTGCTCGGGTTGGAGCAGGGGATTGGCATTGTGTAGCCGGGGCTTAGATTTTAGCCTCTGGGGTATAATGGTTACCGCGGATAGTAGGCGGGGGACCAGATGTCATATGTGGGACATGTTTGTGATCCTGGGTGTTGTTGTGAAACCCTACTTTTAATTACCCTCTAGGCATTGGAGTAGCTTCTATGATTAGAAGGCTGATTAGTAAATTGTGGGCTTTGGGCATGCATTTTAGACAGGCACAGGCTATCTTTTATTTACTACTCTTATACTTTTATCAGCATGCTTTAGCAAGGTAAAAACTTCTCGACTTCTCTTTTATATTATATCATCTTGGGACATTTGCATGCTTGTATGGTCACCTAGATAGGCCATCTTTTTCTGCTACACTATCATGCTGGAACTGACATAGGAGAAACCATTTTTGTTATTCTTTTCTCCTTTCATTTGAGGCTCAGGGTATTTGCAGCTCGTGCGCGAGCAGGTGGATAGGATAGTGTAGTCAGGTTCTCGGTTTTGGGACAGGCAGGGTATTGCGGCAACCGCGGACATTGGGCGGTTGACCGGAGGTTTCTTATGCATCAGATTGGGTATCAGGTCTCTTGTGGATGGATTTCCCACGGTTTGTCTATCTTGCATCGGGTTGAGATCGGGTCTTTCTTTAGTGGATGGGTTTTCCCACTTTGATCATAGTCATGATCCAGTCCTGCTATTATGAGACAGTGGTTACAGAGATGCTTGTTACAGTGATACTTTACTCGTGTGGGTCGCTCCCCTCGAGTGCCACTCCGGAGTAGGCTTTCCACGGTGCAGAGCGCCGGGCACCATGCTGGGTTTTGAGTCCTTGGGACTCCTTTGCTTCGGTGTTATGCGTAGGCTGGCATACCCGTCGCGGCAGAGCAGGCAGTATCAGTGTTTACTGGTGGTCAGATTGGGTTATTCTGGCAGACATTTATTTTCTGATGCATACTTTTAGCTATTCTATTAGCTCGGCATTTTAGAGGCATTCTAGTGGTAGCTTTTCATCAGGAGTCTCATTCTTTTTGCATACCGCCTTTGTTTTCCTTTGCCTCTGGTTGACCTAGTGGGCGTGTCAGAGTTTGAGGTTTTACCCACTAGGGGAGGCTACTGGTTTACTAGTAGTTCTCACCCCCATTCTTCTTTCCTCTTTTTCTTCTCCCTTGTTTTGCAGAGTCTTCTGCGGGTGCTACTGGACTTTCAGTGGCGGGTCGAGGAGAGAGGACGGCTGAGTAGATAGATCTCGAGGCAGGATGAGCGTGTTAGCTGGACTATTGGGGTACCCAGGTTTTCCTCAGACGGTTGTACTTTCACTTTTGGGACTGGCTTTTGCCAGCAGGTTGTATTTATTATTTGTGAGCTGGGAGAGACTGATGTATCATTTATACTGATGTATTGTATTTTATTTTCAGCTTCAGTCTGAGATGTATTAGTTTTAGTTCAGCTCTGTTTTTATTGCTCTTTTATTATATCTTTTATATCTGAGCAGGTTGTTGGCGCTTCGTGTACACGGGAAATACCGTGTGCACGGCGGATCTGTGGACGGGCCCGGGTTCTGGTTTACACCCGGGGCGTGACAGATAAAGTTGGTATCAGAGCTTAGGGATAGGTCGGTTGGGACTTAGGAAACCCTAGGCTTATGGCGGACCCTAGGATGTTAGGGCGTGAGAGACGCGACATTTTGCGGAAGTCGGTGATTTGGTTTTGACTCTTCCTGTGAGTGAAGAGGGATCGACATACCCTATTTTTGTGGGACAGTTATGTTGGCTGCAGACAACATAAAGTTGCAAAAATAGGAGGATGTCTTTGACTTTCGCTAGATTGGGTCGAGTGTTTGGGATGTGTTGATTTGCGGTTTGTCGTGGCGAGCGGTGTCTTCCCGACGTTGGGCCCTGACCCGGGTGCACTTTGGTGCAGTAGTTGGGTCTGAGCTAGTTGTTTCAGGCCGGATACCAATTTGGAGTCAGAGAGCTCCGGACCCTGATGACAGGATTGTCAGAGGCCTATCAGCGGCAGAGTGAACGAGCATATGGTTTTGTGACGCAGTTGTCAGAGCGGCGGGCAGCTCGACAGTGCTTCCTTCTGAGACCACCCGATTGCAGCATCCTCAAGGGCGGGGATTTCTGTGGTATTGATGGAGTGAGTAGCCCTTCGTGCCGATGTTTAGTGACGAGGCGCCGAGGCAGGGTGGATAGTTGACAGCTGATGAGCTATGGGACACCATTGATCAGTTGAGCCAGTTTCGGCAGATAAACCATCCCGATTCATAGGATTAAGTTTGGAGCCTCTTGGGGTAGAATCGTGGCTGGTAGAGATGGAGAGACTACTTGACAGCCTCCTTGTGTTAAAGGGTTTACGCAGTTGTCAAACTGCACGCTCTATGATTTGGGGGACATGGCGCATAGGATATGCGTGACTGTGAGTGGACTGCGTCAGGATACCTTTCAGGTTATTTGATTTCCCCCGTTTTGGATTTTGGATGCCTCGATGGAGTAGGCATTGTGTATGGAGCATAGTGTTACAGTTCCTTTGGATAGGGGTCTGCCGCCAGAGGCGAGTCTTGGATTTAGGCGCTTGGCGCTAGGTGTTGGAGGATAGATCGGCCGGCAGAGACATTCTCGTTTTCCCTTCCGGGATGGTGGATATCCTTGTGGATGGATTATGTAAAGCTTACCCCAGGGGGATGTTACCCTGTGTGTTTGATAACTGGCATGTTTGGGGGTGCATTATATGTGTTTGAGGGGTGAGCTTAGTAAGGATAATTGTATAAGGAATTACATGAATCATTTGTGCTTGGTCGTGTGACGATGATATTCAGGTGGATTTCTGAGACGTCAGGGGTTGGGTAGACCCCGATGACAGCAACAGCCCTTTTTTTTTTATCAGAGTGGCGCAGCGGTAGCGTGGATTGGCTGTCTGCGAGAGACCACGTTCGGCACCTCCGTGTGAGCATGGACAGAGGTCGTGCTCCCCTTTGTGATTGGTCTAGATATTTTGGCAGGCTGAGCGACGACCACTTGCATCGAGCGGATGAATCTGTGCTGCCCGGTTGGAGGGCGCCACGGTAGTGGATTGAGTTGTCGCAGGTATGATTTCATCACAGCAGTCGGAGCTAGAGCATGTTGCATTCCTGCATGGACTAGAGGTAAAGTCGTTACCACATGCACTTGAGGTACAGGTTACGGTTGGCATTGTGTAGGTGGGGGAGGCTTGTGGATTATGTCCAGTGCAGTAGAGGCCGTGAGTTATGCCGGCAGACATATTGGTATTTGTGGCAGCTTGGTGTTTGACCCAGTGCTTGGGATTGGTTGGCGTAGTGCCACAGGATGTTTGACTGCTGAGATAAAGGACTTTGATTCTTTCCAAAGCGGATAATGGAAGGCATTTTGTTGTTGAGACTGTTTGAGCACCCCAGTTACGGCGACAGAGTGAGAGGTGCCTACGGCGGCAGCGGGACTTAAGGATACCCCTATTGCTCGTGAGATCCCGGGTGTGAGTCCATTTGAGCCGATGATTATGCCGCCGGAAGGGAGATTAAGAGTGTGATTAACGTGGTTTTGGAAACCGCGCGAACTTCATAGCACCTCGTTGGATATCGCCTTTAGAGCTGCGAGAGTTGATGTCTTAGGTGCGTGGATTTGATGGATGGAGGGTCTGTTTGACCTAGTGTTACGTCGTTGATACACGACGGTGAGAGCCCTTTGTGATTGGAGCCCAGTCAGGTCCAGGTATTATTTAGGGCCTTTTGATGGAGTTCTGCCCCGGCAGTCGGTCGATTGTGATGCCTGCACCAGTTTGGATTTTCAGTTGAGTGTTTCGCCAAGATGGCGTTCAAGAGACGCTAGGGGCATTACGAGTACAGTGAAGCCAATGGAATGACTAATGCCTTGTTGCCTTTAAGATTGAGGAATTCTGTATTCCAGCGGGACTTGAACGGATTGATAGCGGCATTCTCTAGGGATATTTTGGTTTTATCCCCTCCCCGAATGATTTAGAGCTTGTGAAGCTTGGTGGATGCTGTGGTAAAGTCTGTGAGGAAGAAGCTGTATGCCAAGTCGTTGTGGTACAAGTTTTAGCTTCGAGAGCATATCTTCCTGGATTACTTATTTTAGCCATAGGGGCGGCTGTGGAAATCCGGCCAAAATGGATGCTATTTAAGACTGGCCGAGACCGACGGTTATTGTTGAGGTGAGGAGCTTTTGGACCGGATAGTGCCAGCTGAGCTTGACGAGCGGATGATGAGATTGGTACCAGCACCGATTTTAACCTAGTCAGTAGTGGGAGATGGGTTTGTGAGTTATAGTGATACCTCCCACTGTGGCTGTAGAGCTACCATTGAATTTTGTTGAGCATCCAGTATCACCCCGACTGAGCCACTGTGGTGGCGGATACCTGGAGCAGAAGGGCTTTTGAGAGTTAAGTTTGACGGTTCCATAGCTGGCGCTGTGTGGGGCCATTCTGGTGTTCAGTGTTTGAGTTTGTGTCCCAGAGGATCCCTTTTGATGAGAGGCCGCGGCTGAGCAATCCACTTGGATGGTTGAGTTTTGAGGGCGACCGAGTGTGAGCCCCTACTTGTTAGGGCCCCTTTTCTGTGCTGGTGTTTTTGTGGATGTGTCTCGGATCACTTTGGTTGAGTTGGCTCTTGGGAGTGATTTTAGAGCGTGTTGCTCGGGCTGTTCGTTCCTTTCCCCCAATCTTTTGTTGGAGTTTTGAGGTTTTTCTGCGTCTCAGCTCTGGAGGGTTATGCTTTGGACCCCTCGCCCGTGACTGACTCGTTCCTTTTGAGGTCTGTGAGAGTTTGGGGTATGAGGGACGTCCGTTGCGAATTCCGGCTCGTGAGGTGAGGGAATTGTGCAATCGGGCTTTGCCGTTCTGGTTATTGTTGATGTTGTTGCTGGGGAGGAATCATGGGGAGTGATAGGTGACTTGGAAGCTGGAGACGGCGGTGTTGAGTTTTGACCCCTGGTTTCTGAGACTCCTTGGGAGTTGCTTTAGTTTCGAGGACGAAACTTTCTTTTAGTGGGGGAGGATTTGGTGACCCGGATCCTTGCAGGGCTTTTGCAGTGTGACCAGCAGCTTCTGGAAGCCTACGCGGCATGTCGGCGGTGTTCGTGCGCCAATTTGGACACAAGTGATGGACTCGGGGCTTAAATTGGATCACGCGGGTAACCGGAAGACCCCGTCGGATGTTTAGAGGTGTCTTCGCGCAAATTGGATATCAAATTTGGACTCGACGCGAAAAA
This sequence comes from Tillandsia leiboldiana, assembly GCA_029204045.2. NCBI lineage: Eukaryota > Viridiplantae > Streptophyta > Magnoliopsida > Poales > Bromeliaceae > Tillandsia > Tillandsia leiboldiana. Next base: position 19,901,928 of record CM055061.1, read on the forward strand.
CGGATTAATTTTACCTTTCCGGGAGCCTTCGGCAAATTTTAGGATTGGAATTGGGCGAAACAGACGCCGGATTTGGAATCAGCGCGCGAAAACGGTCAAGATGGACTATTTACTTGTATTTTTGGTGCTCGGGTACTGTTCACTGGCCGGAACAGTAACTCCGGCGATCGCCGGCGGCCGGCGGCGGCGGCGGGCAGCGCCGGCGGGAGGCGGCGCGGCCTCGGGCAGGCGGCACAGCGGCCGCACGCGGCGCGGGCAGGGCGCGGGCAGCGCGCGGCGGCCTCGGGCAGGCGCGCGGTCCACGGCCCGGGCGTGCACCGTGGCGGTGCCACGTTGCGGATGGTGGTTGGGCGGCTCACAGCGCGCGGTCCACGGAGTTTTGCGGGTGCACGGTGGACCGACGGACACGTGGCGGCTGTTGATTGGTGCGGCGTTGTGCGCGCGGTCCACGCAATGGGTGGAGCAGGTGCCGTACGCGACGTGCGGGCTGGTGCGGCGTGCGCGGTGCACGGTGGTTGGGGCCACGTGGCGCTCTGCTAGTGGCGGGCGCACGTGCTCCGGGCGCAGCGAAAAATTTAGGGGACTTGTTGGGAATTTTTGCAAAAGACTTTTCTGGTTTTCCCTTAAGTTGCATCCCGAGGGCTCTTCAAGGGGGATTTTCGACCCCTTTGAGCTCTCAGCTCAAAGGGTGATGAGAAGGAGAAATCTTCTCCATGAAGTGAAGATTACACACGCCAAGTTTCAGAAATTTAGAAGGCTCGAATCCGGAGGTTTTGGATTTTACGGCGCGGCGCGACGTTGCATTTCCTGTGTTCTTCTTCGGCGCAGCAGCGGCGTTTTAGCTCCGCTGGTCTACCTCGAGCTCCTTTTTCTGTGATTTTTGCGCCGTTGGCTTCATGACAGGTAGGGCTTCATCTTTCATTTTGATCACGCATTCTGATTTTAATTCCTTGGCACGGATCCCGAGGCATTAATGTGAACCCTTTTTCTGTGAGGATTGTGAGGACAGCATCGGAGTATTTTGGCCATATCTTCGCGCTCGAGTGTCAGACGAAGACGAGCTTATACAACTTTTTCATCTAAGGATCACAAGGAACGCGCTCGTATTTTTCTTGGAATTTTTTGAGATTTATTTCGTGGTGAAAATCACTGTTTTCTCAGTGTACAGTGCGCAGTCTTTTTCCACAGTTTGTTGTTTGGTTCACCACTTTGCCGAATTTATATCTTGTCTTACCGAACTCAGATTGGGTCGTGCAAGCTACCGTTGCGAAGCTATCGACGCGAGGATCGCTGTGGTATTTTTCTGGGAATTTTCTGGGCACTTTCTGCAGGTGAAAATTTAGTAGTTTTGGGACAGATATTATATGTGATTATAAGAGCATTATTTGGGAGTCTAAGTGTGTTTAGTGGATTTTGTATTGTACCAGGAGTGTTACGGGTGTGCTGAACTTGTTGGAGCAAGGGTTTGGAATTTCTGGTATTTTCAGCTGTACGGGACCGGACAGTTCGCACTTCAGGTGGGTGGTTGCTATATCCCTCTTTTCTGATACACCCACTAGGAATATCAGAGAGAACCTCTTTATTGGACATATTGAATGACAATTTAATGGACATGCATCCTTAATTAATAAAATGCTGAGCCTATCATATGAAAAATGCTATAGTGGGAGTCTGACAGTCATTGGAACATATACATGCTTAGGGGAATATTATTGTCATTTAACTTAGCATGGGGGGATTTACTTTTATGTTGGGATATTATGATGTGTGTTGCGGGAGGATACCACTTGAGGATATTTTTGGACAGGCATAGGGGATGGTTTATATGAGGGTGATTAGCAGATTATGGACAGGTGTGGTCGGATTATGATTTTAGCATGATGATTATACCCAGGTGAAGCTATTAATTGTTACGCTGGTCGAACCACTATTTGTCACAAGTTTCTCCTATCTCTCTTGAGACATAGGCTGGCTTATTTGGACGTTTTGTAGGGCCATTTCTTGTCGCCACACTTTATGTGGGATTTGATTTAGAAGAAACATATTTCCTTCTTCACCCCCTATTCTTTAGTCAGGTGACTATGTGTTGCTCGGGTTGGAGCAGGGGATTGGCATTGTGTAGCCGGGGCTTAGATTTTAGCCTCTGGGGTATTATGGTTACCGCAGATAGTAGGCGGGGGACCAGATGTCATATGTGGGACATGTTTGTGATCCTGGGTGTTGTTGTGAAACCCTACTTTTAATTACCCTCTAGGCATTGGAGTAGCTTCTATGATTAGAAGGCTGATTAGTAAATTGTGGGCTTTGGGCATGCATTTTAGACAGGCACAGGCTATCTTTTATTTACTACTCTTATACTTTTATCAGCATGCTTTAGCAAGGTAAAAACTTCTCGACTTCTCTTTTATATTATATCATCTTGGGACATTTGCATGCTTGTATGGTCACCTAGATAGGCCATCTTTTTCTGCTACACTATCATGCTGGAACTGACATAGGAGAAACCATTTTGTTATTCTTTTCTCCTTTCATTTGAGGCTCAGGGTATTTGCAGCTCGTGCGCGAGCAGGTGGATAGGATAGTGTAGTCAGGTTCTCGGTTTTGGGACAGGCAGGGTATTGCGGCAACCGCGGACATTGGGCGGTTGACCGGAGGTTTCTTATGCATCAGATTGGGTATCAGGTCTCTTGTGGATGGATTTCCCACGGTTTGTCTATCTTGCATCGGGTTGAGATCGGGTCTTTCTTTAGTGGATGGGTTTTCCCACTTTGATCATAGTCATGATCCAGTCCTGCTATTATGAGACAGTGGTTACAGAGATGCTTGTTACAGTGATACTTTACTCGTGTGGGTCGCTCCCCTCGAGTGCCACTCCGGAGTAGGCTTTCCACGGTGCAGAGCGCCGGGCACCATGCTGGGTTTTGAGTCCTTGGGACTCCTTTGCTTCGGTGTTATGCGTAGGCTGGCATACCCGTCGCGGCAGAGCAGGCAGTATCAGTGTTTACTGGTGGTCAGATTGGGTTATTCTGGCAGACATTTATTTTCTGATGCATACTTTTAGCTATTCTATTAGCTCGGCATTTTAGAGGCATTCTAGTGGTAGCTTTTCATCAGGAGTCTCATTCTTTTTGCATACCGCCTTTGTTTTCCTTTGCCTCTGGTTGACCTAGTGGGCGTGTCAGAGTTTGAGGTTTTACCCACTAGGGGAGGCTACTGGTTTACTAGTAGTTCTCACCCCCATTCTTCTTTCCTCTTTTTCTTCTCCCTTGTTTTGCAGAGTCTTTTGCGGGTGCTACTGGACTTTCAGTGGCGGGTCGAGGAGAGAGGACGGCTGAGTAGATAGATCTCGAGGCAGGATGAGCGTGTTAGCTGGACTATTGGGGTACCCAGGTTTTCCTCAGACGGTTGTACTTTCACTTTTGGGACTGGCTTTTGCCAGCAGGTTGTATTTATTATTTGTGAGCTGGGAGAGACTGATGTATCATTTATACTGATGTATTGTATTTTATTTCCAGCTTCAGTCTGAGATGTATTAGTTTTAGTTCAGCTCTGTTTTTATTGCTCTTTTATTATATCTTTTATATCTGAGCAGGTTGTTGGCGCTTCGTGTACACGAAAAATACCGTGTGCACGGCGGATCTGTGGACGGGCCCGGGTTCTGGTTTACACCCGGGGCGTGACAGCTTCTCGTCTACACTCTCACTTAGTGAATCACTTCCTAATCCCTTATTGCTAGCTCCCATAGGAGTCGGAAAATCTTTAGAATTTTCTAATCCGAATTTCTTCACCAACTCCTTTGCATACTTGGATTTACACAAATGGATGCCATCATCATTTTGTTTCACTTGCAATCTCAGAAAATATGTCTGTTCGCCCATCATGGACATCTCAAATTCGCTTTCCATGGTTTCAGCGAATTTAGAAGCATCATTGTCTCTAGTTGCACCAAATACAATGTCGTCGACATAGATTTGTGCTACAATGATGTTATCCTGATAATACTTCACAAAGAGAGTCCTATCTGCTCCCCCTCGAGTATAGCCCTTTTCCAAAAGGTGCTTCGTCAACCTTTCGTACCACGCTCGCGGTGCTTGTTTTAGACCATAAAGAGCCTTTTTCAAACGAAAAACATGGTTAGGTTGTTTATAGTCTACAAAACCTTTCGGTTGAGCCACATAAACTTCCTCGCTAAAAACCCATTTAAAAACGCGCTCTTAATGTCCATTTGAAATAACTTTATTTTAAAATGACAAGCAATTGCAAATAAGATACGAATGGACTCGAGTCTAGCTACCGGGGCGAACGTTTCATCAAAGTCTATACCTTCTATTTGAGAGTAGCTTTGAGCAACTAAGCGTGCTTTGTTCCTGATGATGGTACCATCCTCGTTCTTCTTATTCTTGAAAATCTATTTAGTACCAATCACATTGTGTTGCTTCGGAGGCTTCGTTAATTCCCAGACTTTTTTTCGTTCGAACTGATGGAGCTCTTCCTGCATAGCTTCAATCCAGTAGTCATCCTGAAGAGCTTCATCGATGTTCTTTGGTTCAATCATGGAGACGTAGCACGCGACTCCACAAACCAACTGTCTCCGAGTTCTAACTCCTTCTTGTGGGTCTCCAAAAATGTTAGATTCCGGATGATCCTTGGAGATGCGTAGCGTTTGCGGTAATGGAGTAGTCGGAGGTATATGTGATAATTCCTGCACATTAGATAAACTTGAAGAACCATTAGATGCATCAACTTTATTGAAAGAGTAATTACGAGAAGATGCATTTACAGGAGTATCATCATCTAGAGACATATCAAGGGTAGATTTACCAGATGCAAAGTGGAAAGCTTCATCTACTTTAACATTTATAGATTCTACCATCGTTTTAGATTCCAAGTTAAATACCCGATATGCTCTACTGTTAGTAGAACAACCCATGAAAATCCCTTCGTCGCTTCGCGAGTCGAACTTACCAAGATTTTCGCGATCACGCAGAATAAAACATCGACTCCCAAAGATACGAAAATATTTGATATTTGGTTTTCTACTAAACCACAGCTCATATGGTGTATTTAAGGTTCCAGGGCGCAAAAACACTCGATTAATAACATAGACAGCGGTGTTCACAGCTTCAGCCCAAAAATATAACGGTAAATTCCGGCTATGAAGCATCACACGCGCCATCTCTTAAGTAACCCTGTTTTTGCGCTCAACAACACCATTCTGCTGAGGTGTATAGGGTGCTGAGAATTCATGTTTTATCCCATTGGAAGTGCAAAAATCAATAAATTTTGAATTAATGAATTCTCTACCTCTATCACTTCGAACACGAACGATCTTTTCGTTTCTTTCATTCATAATACGATGACAAACCTCATGAAAAGAGTCGAAAGTATCCGCTTTCTCTTTTAAAAAATTTACCCAAGAATACCTAGAGAAATCATCAACCAAAAGAAAAATATACCATTTACCTCCTAAAGATGGTTGACGAACCGGCCCCATTAAATCCATATGCAGTAATTCCAAGGGCCGTTTGGTACCGACGTGGTTCAAGTTCTTGTGTGCAACTCTTGATTGTTTTCCCTTTTGACAACCACCACACACAATGTTTTCTTTATATAAAAGTTTAGGAACCCCCTTAACCACGTTCTTATTTGAAATCCTTGCTAGTTCTTTAAAATTCACGTGACCTAGTCTTTCATGCCAAACAGTTTCATTATCTAAAGAAACTAGGTTACATTTTTCAGAAACTTTGTTTGAAACAACATAGCAATTATTTTTCGATCTAACCCCTTTTAAAAAGAATACCTGGTCCTTATCAGTTACAACACATTCTATAGAAGAAAAATTAACTGAGAACCCATTGTCACAAAGTTGACTTATACTAATGAGGTTAGTCTTAAGGCCTTCAACAAATAAAACATTATTCAAAACGGGGCCTTCAGGAATAGCGATTGTTCCCTTTCCAACAATTTTGGAAGAACGGCCGTCTCCGAAAACAACATGTCCTCCGGAGATTTTCTCTAAAGTTTGAAAACAGTTTTTGTCACCGGTCATGTGACGAGAACAACCACTATCCAAATACCAAGACGAATTATCATAAGCGTGTAAAGAAGTATGAACAACAAGACAAGGGAAGATTTCACCTTTGCGTACCCAAACCTTTCGAGTTTTGGCGTACGTCGGAAATGATTGTGAAGTTGATACCTTTGGTGAAAGCGTCTTGATTGATCCATCGCTTTTCCTTGATATCGTCGTCTTGTTTGATGAACTACCGATGTTCTTTCCTTTTGAAAGATCCTTCTTTGATTTACGGGAAATGAACTCATTGGTAGTAGTTGCAGGAGGTGCTTGATTTGATCTTTGCGCTCCATTCTTGCAATTTCTTCTTATGTGCCCTGCATAACCACAACGAAAACATACCTTTGTTCTAGACGATCCCGAAGAGGGGGAAGTAGGTTCGTTGTCGTCGTTTGTCGTCAATTCCGGTGTCGGAGGAGGAGATACCGACTGGGGCACAAAGACTGTCCCACTCGAACTAGGAATGTCTCCGGTTTGAGTGTATCCGAGGCCGAACCGATTTGTTTGACCAAGACCAAGAAGCTTATCCAACTTACTCCTTCCAGAAGAAAATTGCTTTAGATCATCCTTGAGTTGGAAAATGGTCTCCGTCATTTCCAATTTTTCCTGTCGAGCCTCGCCGTAGAGCTTCAAGAAGTAATTCGCTTTGTTCACCATATCTACATAATTCTTCTCGAATTGCTCTTTGGACTCTTGAAGGGAAACAATTACTTTAATCAGATTATCCCTTTCCACTTCAAGAGCGTTTGAGAGAGAAGATGCCCTTTTTGCTTCTTCTTCGAGATCCTGCAATCTCCCTTCAAACTCTTGTTTTGCTTTGCCAGTTTCTTTGAATCCCTCAGAAGTTTATGGCAGGCAAGAGCAAAGTCTTCACCTTTCAAATTATCCGATTCATCGTCCGTTGCAATCTTTACAACGGTGAGGTTGGACAGTGAGTCGGATGTACTTGCCATTAAGCACATGAAGGGTGAAGATGTGGACGCGTGGAATGCCGTTGCGTTGTTCTCTTCATCACTTGAAGATGACTCATTTGGCGTTGAGGTGTCATCCCAAGTGACGGCTTGCATCGCCTTCTTCTTGGACGGATTCTTATTTGGACACTCCGTTGAGATATGGCCGTATCCTCGGCACTTGAAGCACTGGACTTGTCCTTCTGAGCTTTTCTTATCCCTTGAAAAACTCTCTTTCTTTCTTGACTTTTGGCTTGAAAAACCTTTGCCTTTCTTCCACTTTCCGGAGGATGAGGTTTTACTTGAATTACCCCTTCGGAAGTTTCGGCGAAAATTTCTTGTCAAGAGAGCAAGCTGTTTCTCAAAGTCCTCCATAGATAGGTTCTCATCGTCGCCTGAGGAGGACGAATCCGCGTCTTCTTCTTTTGTAGTTTTCAACGCAAAACCTGAAGACTTAGAAGTAGATGCTTTTCCCGAAGAATAGTTAGTAGGAAATGTCATTTCATATGTTTGTAATGAACCAACTAATTCTTCTACACGGATTTCGTCCGGGTGTTTAATAGTTTCAATGGCCGTAACCTTGGAACGAAATCTTTCAGGAATAGTTCTTAAGATCTTTCTTACAATTTTAAATTCTGGAATCTTCTCTCCCAAGTTAGCACATGTGTTTACGATGTATTGCAATCGTGTATAGTAGTCTGTGAATGATTCATTTTCTGCCATGAAAATAGAGTCAAATCTGCTCGTAAGCATTTGCAGCTTTTGAATCTTCACAAGGTTAGCTCCCTCATGTGTAACTTGAAGAACATTCTAGATTTCTTTCGCAGTCTCACATGCCGAGACGCGAGAGAATTCTGTTTGTGATAAGGCATTAAATAAAGCATTAATTCCTTTGCCATTGTAAGAAGATAAGTCTATCTCTTCCTTGGTCCATTTCGACCTAGGTTTGATGGTGTGAACATCAACAATAACTTTAGTTGGATTTGACCATCCTAACTCGATAGATTGCCACACCCGTTCGTCAATGGAAATAAGAAATGCTTTCATCCGTACTTTCCAGTACGCATAATTTGTTCCATCGAAGAACGGAGGTCTGTTGATGTTGCCACCTTCAGCTATTGTTTACAACCCTATTCCCGCTCTGATACCACTTGTTGGGTTATGTATAATATGGATCTAAATAGGGGAAAAAACACCTAGAGGGGGGTGAATAGGTGTAAACGTTTAAACACTCAAAAATCATTGCGCAATAAAACCATATGCGGAAATAAAAATAACACGCAACATTTTTACGTGGAAAACTCCAAACCGGGGTAAAAAAACACGGGACCGATAACACGGTGAAATCCACTAGAATTATAACACGTACAAAGGTGATATACCGTACTCATAGACGACTCAACCTTTTTCCATACGCTCCTAGTTGATCTTCTCCGCTCGCTCCGCAACGCTTCTCGAATCCACGATCTGCGTCCAACGCCGAATCCACGACGTCTGACCGAATCCACGGTCTTCACCCAGTAGCACGTCTCGAATCCACGAACGTACTTCGCTCCAAATCCACGAGAGCGGTAGCACCTTGAATCCACAAGGCCACGCGAGTCCACGCGCCAATTTTGGGGAAATCGTTGTTTTTGGGTGGTGATGATCCGCCGAATACTTAGATTAGAAACAGATCGGAAATACCATCTAAGTATTCATTGATTTGATTCTACTCAAAATCTGAGTATGAAAACCTAGAATCAAATCAATCAATATAGATGAAGAAACATAGGATTAAATCTATTGATTTCCTTTCTTCTCTATAGGTGGATTTTTCTATTTTTGACCGTATTTGGATTACCCTAAAAAATGAATCGTAGGGTCTATTTATAGGTTAGAAACCGTTGGAAGAAGATAAGTATCAAAAACTAACCAATTCTGGAATTTTACAGGACGACAGTCCGGACTGGAATTGACGGTCCGGACTGTCTCAGCGAAACAGACTTTTTCCAGAAAAGACGACATTCGGGGTCCGGACTGTTCATGCAAATTCAACAATTTCACGTTCGGGGTCCGGACTGAATTTACCAGGGTCCGGACTGAAACAGCGCATGAACAAACCTATGTTCGGGGTCCGGACTGTAATGCCCGGTCCGGACTCTGAACATGTAAAATGTCCAGTTTTTGATTTTTATGCAATTAAAAATTCATCCAAGTGTTTCTACACTATAAGAAGTATTCGGATCATCAAAATTATTTAGTTAAACGTACCTGATCCTTTTGAATTCTTCTTTCTTGAGATTGAGGTATATGATCCAAGCTTCTAAACTTCAATCTTCAAGACTTAAACAATTTCACGAAATACGCCAACTCAAATTCCGTAACATAGTCCCGGAGGGTCCGGAGGATCACTCGCAAGTGTTCCTCGTGCTCTCTGTCTATGCGAGTGTAGATCGGGATGACATTTATAGAGACTACTACAAACTGGTTTAGAAAGGTTCCAAGATCCTGTTTCTCATATTCACGAATACCGCTGGAGCGACCATGAATCCAAACGGTATAACCATAAACTCGTAATTACCATACCGAGTTCGAAAGACTGTTTTCGGTATGTCATCACTCCGGACTCTAAACTGGCGATAGTCGGACTGCAGATCAATCTTTGTGGACGCCGTCGCTCCTAGTAGTTGGTCGAATAGGTCATCAATCCGAGGTGAGGGGTATTTGTTCTTTACTATGACATTATCTATTCCTGTATTGTCGATGCACAATCGTAGACTCCCGTCCTTCTTCCGTACGAACAGAACGGGTGTGCCCCAAGACGGCAAGCTCGGTTTCTCACAATCGACTAGCACCTGATACTCAGTAAGCCAATCCCTTCCGAGTATCCCCTCGAATTCTCTTAGCGGTGACACCACTAAGTCCCAAATGTCGGATCGTTGGCGCCAACCATTAATCCCAAAAGCTCGAGCTTTTAGAGATACGCAACTAATACACTTAAAGCGTACAGACACAGCGCCACGTATCTCGACCAGACTCAACCCACCTGGACGTTGGGTCTATTGTTGGGCCTCTTGCCATTAGGTCTGTTGTGGACCGCAGCCCCACTCAACTTATTGGGCTCACCCAACTCAACCTATTAGTCTCCTGGGCCTATTGTCTCGAGGCAAGGAGTTGGACCTATTTAACCCATAAATAAATAGCCAACTCCAAAGACAACTGAGTCTTCCCAACCTTATGAAGGTACAAAATATTTACTTCTAAGGGTCCTCCTTGGGACAAGACCAACATTACTCTTCGTAAGGGGTCTTTCCTGCTACTACTTCCCTCGGGTACTGCGTCCTTTGTCGTGTCGTCGCATAAGACCTCTCATCCGTGTCGTGACTCCGAAAAATTGTTCCCAGGTTCGGGGCTGTTAAAGCGGAACTGTCCCAGTTTGTCACATCAGGAGCAATGGTCGTGCTTCCGGAAACGAATGATTCCCCGGGGTGCTTCTCTGCAGATGACGTATGGCCGGTCCCCGCTAGAAAATCCCCCTCCGGAGAAGGGCTGGGGTCATTTCTTTGTTGGGTTATGTATAATTGGATCTAAATAGGGGAAAAAAACACCTAGAGGGGGGTGAATATGTGGTGACCCGGATCTTTGCAGGGCTTCTACAGTGTGACCAGCAGCTTCTGGAAGCCTACGTGGCATGTCGGCGGTGTTCGCGCCCCAGTTTGGACACAAGAGATGGACTCGGGGCTTAAAATGGATCTCGTAGGTAATCGGGGGACCCCATCGGATGTTTAGAAGAGTTTACGCGTGGAGTGGATATCAAATTTAGGCTCGGCGCGGAATTCGGATTAAAAATACCTTTCCGGGAGCCTCCGGCAAATTTTAGGATTGGAATTTGGCAAAATGGACGCCGGATTTGGAATCAGCGTGCGAAAACGGTCAAGATGGGCTATTTACTTACTGTTTTTGAGCTTGCGGGTACTGTTCATGCCGGAACAGTATTTCCGGCGATCGTCGGCGGCGGCCGGCGGCGGCGGGCGGCGTCGGCGGGCGGCGGCGCAGCCTCGGGCAGGCGTTTGGCGGCCGCGGGCAGGCGGCTGAGGGCGCGGGCAGGCGGCTGAGTGCGCGGGCAGGCGCGCGGTCCACCGCGGAGGTCGTGCACCGGGGGCGGGCCACGTGGCGCTCTCCGGTTGGCCGGTTCAGCGGGAGCGGTCCACTGAAATTGGGCCCGGGTGCACGGTAGACCGGGTGGACACGTGGCGTGAGGTGATTGGTTCGGTGTTGTGCTCCCGGTCCACGCAACCGGTGGAGTGGGTGACCGGGGCAGGTGGCCGTACGGCGGGGCAGGTGGCCGTACGGCCCGGGTCAGCCGCGACGTGCGCGGTCCACGGCGCGACGTGCGTGGTGCACGGGTTGCCGGGCCACGTGTCGCGTCGCCATTGGCGGGCGCAGGTGCACCGGGTGCAGTGGGGCCCGGGGGAGTAGTGGGCTGGGCTGTGTGGTGGACCGGGCCGCACTGTGCGCGCCCGAAACTTGGCGGGCCGGGCCGCACTGTGCGCGCCCGAATTCGGGCGGACCGGACCGGGCGCCCGAATGTTGGGACACAATGGGAATTCTTCCAATTGTTTCCTCAGCCTATAAATAGGCAGCCCGAGCCCTCTTTTCTGCTCTTTTTCTCTCAGCCCTTGCATGATCTCCCCGAGCTCCCTTCTTGGAAGATTTTCATCTTCAAGTGCTTGATCTTCCTGCCAAGTTCTAGGATTTTTGGAGGCACGAATCCCGAGGTTCCCCATTTTAGGGTGCGGCGCGATGAAGCTTTCTAGTGTTGTTCTTCGGCGCAGCGACAGTGTTTTGGCTCCCCTGGGCTACCCCGAGCTCCTTTTTCTGTGATTCTTGCGCCGACAGACTCCTAAGAGGTAGGGCTTCATCTTTCGTATTGATCGCGCTTTACCGTTGCGAGTTTTTGGCACGGATCCCGAGGCAACACTGTGACCCATTTTCTGTTTGGCTTTGTGGGACAGCATCAAGGTGTTTTGGCCATATCTTTGCGCACAAGCGTCAGCCGGAAACGAGCTTATACAACTTTTTCATCTACAGATCGCAAGGAACACGCTCGTATTTTTCTTGGATTTTTCTGACATTTCATCAGAGGTGAAAATTACTGTTTTCTCAGTGAACAGTGTACAGTTTTATTACAGATTTTTGTATGAGTGTACCCCCTTGCCGAATTTTTATCTTGGCTTACCGAACTCCGATTTGGGCGTGCAAGGTACCGTTTCGAAGCTATCGACGCAAGGATTGCTGTGATATTTTTATTGGAATTTTCTGGGCAATATCTGCAGGTGATAATTTAACAGTTCAGAATTCGAAGTTGTATGTGGTTTTAAGTGCTATAATTGGGAGCCGAGTGTAATTAGTGGACTTTGTATTGTGCCAGGAGAGTTACGGGTGTGCTGAACTTATTGGAGCAAGGGATTAGAGTTATTTGGTGTTTTCAGCTGTTGGGCTTTGGACAGTCAGCTTTTCAGGTGGGTGCCTTATTCCCCGGAACCGGTGGACGGTTCTCTAAATTTTCATATGTTAGCATTGCATGCAGGTGAATGGTACAATAGCTGGGATTGATCGGTAAGTTTAACAATGAGGATTTTATGGAAATTGCAAGTGAATTATTCACAGTATGACAATGCTATTAATCAAATAGTCATGTTGATGATTAGTGGAAGCTTATCTAAGGCAAGGATACCCTATATGATTAATTATCATGCCATATTAGCACATAACCTTTTATGAGGATAGGATTATGTAGTTATGTGCAGGTTCTACTCTGAGGAGCCATTATGGATTGAGAATTATGGACAGGTATGGTCATTGATAATTTTGGCATGAGGTTTATTTTCTTTATTCTTCTTGAGGACAAATGCATGCTTGTATGGACATATGTGTATGGACATATAGTTAGGCCATCTTTTACTGCTGCACTACATATTGGAATTTGACTTAGGAAAAACCATGATTGCTTTCCTTCTCCTTTTTATTTAGACTTTTGAGTCATGTTGCTCGGGTTCGAGCAGAGGTTTGGGATAGTGTAGCTGGGACCTTAGGGTCAGAGACAGGGTGTGCTTGATGTTGGATTGTGGGTTATTGCGGCAACCGCGGACAGTAGGCGGTTGACCGGATCTTGATTAATTTACCCAATTGTGGGTTGTGGGTTATTGCGGTGACCGCGGACTTTGGGCGGTTGACCGGATGTTGACTATTGCATCAGATTGGGTATCAGATTTGTTCTAGTGGATGGTGTTTCCCACTTTTTGAGTACTATTGCATCAGATCAGGGTTTTGTTAGTGGACGGAGTTTCCCACTTTGATCATAGTCTTGATCCAGTCCTGCTATTATGAGACAGTGGTTACAGAGATACTCGATACAGTGATGCTTGATACAGTGATACTTTACTCGTGTGGGTCGCTCCCCTCGAGTGCCACTCCGGAGTAGGCTTTCCACGGTGTGAGCGCCGGGCACCAGGCAGGGTTCTTGAGTTCGACAGCAGAGTAGGCAATACCAGTGATTACTGGTATATCGATTGGGTTTATTCAGGCAGATACTTTTTGTTACACTCGTGCCTGGGGGACCGAGTGGAGTCTAGTAGCTGTGTTAGACCAGTGCTAGTATTGTTGGGAACCGTTCGGGGTTTGATGGTGGTCCCGTGGTCGTTGTGAGTTCTTTGACCATTGTGTGAGAGGTTGAGCATCTTGAGTCGTTCCGTTCTGAGAGAGAGAGGGCATGGATATGACTATAGCCTGCATGAGCCACTACTCAATAGCGAGTTAGTCCGTTTGGACGCCCTTCGTAATTCCTGCCCGTCAGCGGGAGGTGGTTGTAGGTGGGCGCAGGTTTGACTGGACCCGATGTGGCAGTCAGCTCGATTGGGTCAATTGAGCACCTCGTGTGCGAGTGTTGCATATCTTCATCAGAGTTTCCCCATTTGAGCACTTGGATGGAGGCATGGTAGCTGTAGAGTGTTTCCAGCTTCTTCTTTCAGTTTTACTGCATCGGTTATCTTTTGCCTCTAGTAGTCTTGGTGGGCAGATCGTCGGGCCTTGTGGCGATACCCACTGAGAACTCCCTTTTTGCGTAGTTCTCACGCCCGTTGGGGGTTTTCCCCCTTTTTGTCCTTTCTCCCCTTTGTTTTGCAGAGTCTTGGCGGGTGTTGCCGTTCTGTGGTTGCTGGGCGTGGTGAGGGAGTAGCGAGCTAGATCCAGACCCATCTTGGGAGAGTAGCGGTACCCCCCTTGGAGGAGATCTTCAGTATAGTCGGTAGATTGGTATTTATTTCCTCTTTTGAGAGACTGATGTAGTGAGGATATGATGTATTGAGAGCTTGTACACTGATGTTTTATTTGAGATATCTCCCTGTTGAGCTAACAGTTTTGTACTCGAGGTTGATGTATGATTATCATTTTTGGGAGATGGACCTTGTTGTTTTATTTTCAGTTGTACAGTGGTTGATTTTATTCTACAGCAGTTTTATCTTTTAGCTCTGATATCTGTTAGCTGTAGCTCTTTTTGCAGGTAGGACTCTTCGCCTATGCGGGTTTGGCATAGGTGGCGGATCTGTTGGCGAGCCCGGGTCGCAGTTTCGACCCCGGGGCGTGACAGATTAGGTGGTATCAGAGCCTAGGTTGTAGGTCATGGTGGACTTAGAAACCCTAGGCTTGTGGTTGGACCCTAGGATGACTTCGTGAGAGTCGTGATTTGTAGCGAGAGTCCTGATTGAGTTTTACACCTCTCCCGAGGGACGGGATGAGTGATTGGCATGTTTATTCTCCTAAGTAGTTATGTTGGCTGCAGACAACATAACGCTATGGAATGGGTGACATGCTCCAGACTTTCGCTGGATTGGGTCGAGCGTTGTTGTGTGCTGATTTGTGGTTTCGTCGTGGCGAGCGGTGTCTCCCCGACGCTGGGTTTGGGACCTTTGTGCATCCTGTCACGGCAGTTGAGCTTGAGCGGTTGGTTTTGGGCCGGATACCCGGATTGAGGTCAGAGAACTCCGAACCCAGATGACAGGATTGTCAGAGGCATATCAGCGGCAGAGTGAGCAGCTAGTTTGGTGACGCAGTTGTCAGAGCAGTGGGCAGCCCGACTGTACCTTCCTTCTGAGACCACTAGGATGTAGTACCCTCTGCGGCAGGGATTTTTGTAGTGCCTATAGAGCGAGTGGCCCCCTCCGTGCCAATGTTTAGTGCCAAGGCACTGAGGTAGGGTGGATGGTTGACAGCAGAGGAGCTGTGGGGCATGTTTGATTTAGTGAGCCAGATTTGGCAGATGAACCACCCCGACTCGTAAGATTGAGCTTGGAGCCTTTGGAGGCAGAGTCGTGGTTGGGGGTGATGGAGTGATCAATTGAGAGCCTCCCTGTGCTAGAGAGTTTATGCAGTTGTTGAACTGGTGCTCCAGGTTTCGAGGGACGAGGCACATAGGATAAGTGAGATTGGGAGTGGATTGCACCAGGATACTCTTTAGTTTCTTTTCGGTCCCTCATGTTCGGGTTTTGGACTGTGGATGCCTCGTCGGAGTAGGCATTGTGTTTGGAGCTGGACACTGCAGTTCCTTGGATGGGGATCTGCCGCTAGAGGCGAGTTCTGGAGGGAGGCGCTTGGCGCTAGGTGATGGAGGACAGATCGGCAGGCAGAGGCATTTTCGTTTTGCTTTCCTGGGTGGTGGATATCCTTGTGGATGGTTAATGCAAAGCTTACCCAAGGGAATTCTACCCTTTGTGATTTACAACTTGCATATTTTGATTATATCATATGGGATTGAGGGGTGAGCTTAGAAAGGATAAGTGTATAGGGAATTGCATGGATTAATGGTGTTTTGTCTTATGACGGTTGCAATGATGGTTTTCTGAGATGTTGGGGATCGGGTGGACCCCGATGGCAGTATCAGTGTCTATATCAGAGTAGCGCAACGGTAGCGTGGTTTTGTTGTATGCGGAGGATCGTATCTGTTGCCTCAGCGTGAGCAGAAACAGAGGTCGTGCTCCCTTGTGATTGATTGGATATTTTCTGATGGACTAAGCGACAACCGCTTGCATCGTGTGGATGAGTTTGTGCCGCCTGGTTGGAGGGCGCCACGGCAGTGGATCGGGTTGTTGCATGTGTGATTTCATCACAGCAGTCGGAGTTAGTGCACTTTGCTTTCCGGCATGGACTAAAGGCAGAGTTATTACCACGTGCACTAGAGGTACAGAATACCATCGGTGTTATGCATGTGAAGGAGGCTTGTGGGTTTTGTTCAGTGTCGTTGAGACCATGAGTTATACCAGCAGACCTCTTGCTATGGGTGGCGGTTCGATGTTTTGACCCAGTGCTTGGGTTTGGTTGGCACGGCACCACTGGATGGTTAAGTGCAGAGAGGGTGCTGATTGTGACTTTTGCGAGGCAGACAAAGGAGGCTTGTTATGGGGAGATTGTTCGAGCACACAGGGTTTAGCGACTGTGTGAGAGGAGCTTATGGTGGCGCCGGGACCAAAGGATATTTCTATTGCTGCGAAATCCCGGGTGTGAGTCCACTCGAGTTGATGATTATGCCGCCTGTTAGGGAGAGTTTGATTGCGGTTGACGTGGTTCTGGAAACCGCGCCAACTTCAATAGCCCCTCTTTGGATATCGCCTTTAGAGCTGCGAGAGTTGATTTCTTAGGTGCGTGGATTTGATGGATAGAGGGTCTGTTTGACCTAGTGCCACGTCGTTGATACACGACGGTGAGAGCCCTTTTGGGATTGGAGTCCAGGCAAGTCCAGGTATTATTTAGAACCTTTTGAAGGAGCTATATTCCGGCAGTCATTGTATGATGCCTGCGCTAATTTGGAATTTCAACTGAGGGCTTTGTCTAGATGGTGTTCATGACAGTAGGGGCATTACGAGTACAGTGAAGCCAATGGATTGACTAATGCCCTGTTGCCTCTAGATTGAGGAATTTTGTATTCTGTTGGCCTTGACGGTTGGTTAGCGGCATCCTCCTGGGATATTTTGGTTTTACCCCCTCCCTGTTTGATTTAGAGCTTGTGCAGCAATTGTAGATGGTGTGACAAGGTCTGTGGGGAAGAAGCTTTTTGCCAAGTCGTTGTGGTGCAAGTTTTAGCTTCGAGAGCGTATCTTCCTGGATTGCTTATCCTAGCCGAAGGGGCGGCGGTGGAAATTCGGCCAAAGTGGATGCTATTTAAGACTGGCCGAGATCGACGGTCATTGTTGGGGTGAGGAGTTTTTGGACTGGATAGTGCCAGCAGAGCTTGATGACCGGGTGATGAGATTGGTACCAGCGCCGATTTTAACCTTGTCAGTGGTGGGAGAGGGATTTGCGAGTTATAGTGATACCTCCCGTAGTGGCTGTAGAGCCACCATTGGATTTTGTGAGCATCCAGTATCACCCCGTCAGAGCCACTATGGTGGCGGATGCCTGGAGCAGAAGAGCTATTTGGGAGTCGAGTTTGACGGTTCCATAGCTGGCACTGTGTGGGGCCATCCTTGTGTGCAGGGTTTGAGTTGAGTCCCTGAGGATCCCTTTTGATGAGAGGCTGCAGCTGAGCAATCCACTTAGGTGGTTAAGTGTTGAGAGCGACCGAGTGTGAACCCCTGCTTGTTTGGGCCCCTTTGCTGTGCAGGTGTTTGTGTGGATGTGATTCGGGTCGCTTTGGTTGAGCTGGCTCTTGGGAGTGATTTTAGAGCGTGTTACTCAGGCTGTTTGTTCCTTTTTCCCCCGCCTTTTGTTGGAGTTTTTGAGGTTTTTCTACGTCTCAGCTCTGGAGTGTCATGTTTTGGACCCCTCGCCCGTGTTTGACTCGTTCCTTTTGTGGTCTGTGAGAGTTTGGAGTACGAGGGACGCCGTTGCGAATTCCGACTCGTGAGGTGAGGGAATTGCGCAATCGGGCTATGCCGTACTGGTTGTTGCTGAGGAGTAATCACGGGAAGTGATAGGTGACTTGGGAGCTGGAGACGGCGGTGTTGAGTATTGACCCCTGGTTTCTGGGACTCCTTGGGAGTTGCCTTAGTTTCGAGGACGAAACTTTCTTCTAGTGGGGGAGGATGTGGTGACCCGGATCTTTGCAGGGCTTCTACAGTGTGACCAGCAGCTTCTGGAAGCCTACGTTGCATGTCGGCGGTGTTCGCGCGCCAGTTTGGACACAAGAGATGGACTCGGGGCTTAAAATGGATCTCGTAGGTAATCGGGGGACCCCATGGGATGTTTAGAAGAGTTTACGCGTGGAGTGGATATCAAATTTAGGCTCGGCGCGGAATTCGGATTAAAAATACCTTTCTGGGAGCCTCCGGCAAATTTTAGGATTGGAATTTGGCAAAATGGACGCCGGATTTGGAATCAGCGCGCGAAAACGGTCAAGATGGGCTATTTACTTACTGTTTTTGAGCTTGCGGGTACTGTTCATGCCGGAACAGTATTTCCGGCGATCGCCGGCGGCGGCCGGCGGCGGCGGGCGGCGTCGGCGGGCGGCGGCGCAGCCTCGGGCAGGCGTTTGGCGGCCGCGGGCAGGCGGCTGAGGGCGCGGGCAGGCGGCTGAGCGCGCGGGCAGGCGCGCGGTCCACCGCGGAGGTCGTGCACCGGGGGCGGGCCACGTGGCGCTCTCCGGTTGGCCGGTTCAGCGGGAGCGGTCCACTGAAATTGGGCCCGGGTGCACGGTAGACCGGGTGGACACGTGGCGTGAGGTGATTGGTTCGGTGTTGTGCTCCCGGTCCACGCAACCGGTGGAGTGGGTGACCGGGGCAGGTGGCCGTACGGCGGGGCAGGTGGTCGTACGGCCCGGGTCAGCCGCGACGTGCGCGGTCCACGGCGCGACGTGCGTGGTGCACGGGATGCCGGGCCACATGTCGCGTCGCCATTGGCGGGCGCAGGTGCACCGGGTGCAGTGGGGCCCGGGGGAGTAGTGGGCTGGGCTGTGTGGTGGACCGGGCCGCACTGTGCGCGCCCGAAACTTGGCGGGCCGGGCCGCACTGTGCGCGCCCGAATTCGGGCGGACCGGACCGGGCGCCCGAATGTTGGGACACAATGGGAATTCTTCCAATTGTTTCCTCAGCCTATAAATAGGCAGCCCGAGCCCGCTTTTCTGCTCTTTTTCTCTCAGCCCTTGCATGATCTCCCCGAGCTCCCTTCTTGGAAGATTTTCATCTTCAAGTGCTTGATCTTCCTGCCAAGTTCTAGGATTTTTGGAGGCACGAATCCCGAGGTTCCCCATTTTACGGTGCGGCGCGATGTTGCTTTCTAGTGTTGTTCTTCGGCGCAGCGACAGTGTTTTGGCTCCCCTGGGCTACCCCGAGCTCCTTTTTCTGTGATTCTTGCGCCGAAAGACTCCTAAGACGTAGGGCTTCATCTTTCGTATTGATCGCGCTTTCCCGTTGCGAGTTTTTGGCACGGATCCCGAGGCAACACTGTGACCCATTTTCTGTTTGGCTTTGTGGGACAGCATCAAGGTGTTTTGGCCATATCTTTGCGCACAAGCGTCAGCCGGAAACGAGCTTATACAACTTTTTCATCTACAGATCGCATGGAACGCGCTCGTATTTTTCTTGGATTTTTCTGAGATTTCATCAGAGGTGAAAATTACTGTTTTCTCAGTGAACAGTGTACAGTTTTATTACAGATTTTTGTATGAGTGTACCCCCTTGCCGAATTTTTATCTTGGCTTACCGAACTCCGATTTGGGCGTGCAAGGTACCGTTTCGAAGCTATCGACGCAAGGATTGCTGTGATATTTTTATTGGAATTTTCTGGGCACTATCTGCAGGTGATAATTTAACAGTTCAGAATTCGAAGTTGTATGTGGTTTTAAGTGCTATAATTGGGAGCCTAGTGTAATTAGTGGACTTTGTATTGTGCCAGGAGAGTTACGGGTGTGCTGAACTTATTGGAGCAAGGGATTAGAGTTATTTGGTGTTTTCAGCTGTTGGGCTTTGGACAGTCAGCTTTTCAGGTGGGTGCCTTATTCCCCAGAACCGGTGGACGGTTCTCTAAATTTTCATATGTTAGCATTGCATGCAGGTGAATGGTACAATAGCTGGGATTGATCGGTAAGTTTAACAATGAGGATTTTATGGAAATTGCAAGTGAATTATTCACAGTATGACAATGCTATTAATCAAATAGTCATGTTGATGATTAGTGGAAGCTTATCTAAGGCAAGGATACCCTATATGATTAATTATCATGCCATATTAGCACATAACCTTTTATGAGGATAGGATTATGTAGTTATGTGCAGGTTCTACTCTGAGGAGCCATTATGGATTGAGAATTATGGACAGGTATGGTCATTGATAATTTTGGCATGAGGTTTATTTTCTTTATTCTTCTTGAGGACAAATGCATGCTTGTATGGACATATGTGTATGGACATATAGTTAGGCCATCTTTTACTGCTGCACTACATATTGGAATTTGACTTAGGAAAAACCATGATTGCTTTCCTTCTCCTTTTTATTTAGACTTTTGAGTCATGTTGCTCGGGTTCGAGCAGAGGTTTGGGATAGTGTAGCTGGGACCTTAGGGTCAGAGACAGGGTGTGCTTGATGTTGGATTGTGGGTTATTGCGGCAACCGCGGACAGTAGGCGGTTGACCGGATCTTGATTAATTTACCCAATTGTGGGTTGTGGGTTATTGCGGTGACCGCGGACTTTGGGCGGTTGACCGGATGTTGACTATTGCATCAGATTAGGTATCAGATTTGTTCTAGTGGATGGTGTTTCCCACTTCTTGAGTACTATTGCATCAGATCGGGGTTTTGTTAGTGGACGGAGTTTCCCACTTTGATCATAGTCTTGATCCAGTCCTGCTATTATGAGACAGTGGTTACAGAGATACTCGATACAGTGATGCTTGATACAGTGATACTTTACTCGTGTGGGTCGCTCCCCTCGAGTGCCACTCCGGAGTAGGCTTTCCACGGTGTGAGCGCCGGGCACCAGGCAGGGTTCTTGAGTTCGACAGCAGAGCAGGCAGTACCAGTGATTACTGGTATATCGATTGGGTTTATTCAGGCAGATACTTTTTGTTACACTCGTGCCTGGGGGACCGAGTGGAGTCTAGTAGCTGTGTTAGACCAGTGCTAGTATTGTTGGGAACCGTTCGGGGTTTGACGGTGGTCCCGTGGTCGTTATGAGTTCTTTGACCATTGTGTGAGAGGTTGAGCATCTTGAGTCGTTCCGTTCTGAGAGAGAGAGGGCATGGATATGACTATAGCCTGCATGAGCCACTACTCAATAGCGAGTTAGTCCGTTTGGACGCCCTACGTAATTCCTGCCCGTCAGCGGGAGGTGGTTGTAGGTGGGCGCAGGTTTGACTGGACCCGATGTGGCAGTCAGCTCGATTGGGTCAATTGAGCACCTCGTGTGCGAGTGTTGCATATCTTCATCAGAGTTTCCCCATTTGAGCACTTGGATGGAGGCATGGTAGCTGTAGAGTGTTTCCAGCTTCTTCTTTCAGTTTTACTGCATCGGTTATCTTTTGCCTCTAGTAGTCTTGGTGGGCAGATCGTCGGGCCTTGTGGCGATACCCACTGAGAACTCCCTTTTTGCGTAGTTCTCACGCCCGTTGGGGGTTTTCCCCCTTTTTGTCCTTTCTCCCCTTTGTTTTGCAGAGTCTTGGCGGGTGTTGCCGTTCTGTGGTTGCTGGGCGTGGTGAGGGAGTAGCGAGCTAGATCCAGACCCATCTTGGGAGAGTAGCGGTACCCCCCTTGGAGGAGATCTTCAGTATAGTCGGTAGATTGGTATTTATTTCCTCTTTTGAGAGACTGATGTAGTGAGGATATGATGTATTGAGAGCTTGTACACTGATGTTTTATTTGAGATATCTCCCTGTTGAGCTAACAGTTTTGTACTCGAGGTTGATGTATGATTATCATTTTTGGGAGATGGACCTTGTTGTTTTATTTTCAGTTGTACAGTGGTTGATTTTATTCTACAGCAGTTTTATCTTTTAGCTCTGATATCTGTTAGCTGTAGCTCTTTTTGCAGGTAGGACGCTTCGCCTATGCGGGTTTGGCATAGGTGGCGGATCTGTTGGCGAGCCCGGGTCGCAGTTTCCACCCCGGGGCGTGACAGAATAGGTGTAAACAATAAACACTCAAAAATCTTTGCGATATAAAACCCAATGCGGAAAAATAAATAACACGCAGAGATTTTTACGTGGAAAACTCCAAACCGGAGTAAAAAACCACGGGACCGATAACACGGTGAAATCCCCTAGAATTATAACACGTACAAAGGTGATATACCGTACTCACAGACGACTCAACCTTTTTCCATACGCTCCTAGTTGATCTTCTCCGCTCGCTCCGCAACGCTTCTCGAATCCACGATCTGCGTCCAATGCCGAATCCACGACGTCCAACGTCGACTCCACGACGTCCGACCGAATCCACGGTCTTCACCCAGTAGCACGCTTCGAATCCACGAACGTACCTCGCTCCGAATCCACGAGAGCGGTAGCACCTTGAATCCACAAGGCCACGCGAGTCCACGCGCCGATTTTGGGGAAATCGTTGTTTTTGGGTGGTGATGATCCGCCGAATACTTAGATTAGAAATAGATCGAAAATACCATCTAAGTATTCATTAATTTGATTCTACTTAAAATCTGAGTTAGGAAAACCTAGAATCAAATTAATAAAATAGATGAAGAAACATAGAATTGAATCCAGTATTTCCTTTCTTCTCTATTTGTGGATTTTTCTATTTCGGTCGTATTTTTCCCTTTTTCGTTGTTACCCTAAAAGATGAATTAAAGGGTCTATTTATAGGTTAGAAACCATTGGAAGAGGATAAGAATCAAAAACTAATCTTTTCTGGAATTTTATAGGACGGCGATTCGGATCGGATTTAGGCGATCCGGATTGCAGTATCGAGACAGACAGTTTCCAGAAAAACAAAGGTTCGGGATCCGGATCGAAGTGCCTGATCCGGATCGTTCATACAATTTACCAAACACCAATGTTCGGGATCCGGATTGAACTGCCTGATCCGGATCGTTCATAAATTATGGTAAAAACCAGTGTTCGGGATCCGGATCAAAGGAGGCTACGATCCGGATTGGATTTGCGTATGAACTAACACCCTTCGGGATCCGGATTGAAGTGTCTGATCCGGATCCTGAACATGTCCCATGTCCAGTTTTTGATTTTTATGCAATTAGAAATTCATCCAAGTGTTTCTACACTATAAGAAGTATTCGGATCACCAAAGATAATTAGTTAAACATACCTGATCCTTTTGAATTCTTCTTTCATGAGATTGAGTTATATGATCCAACCTTCTTTATCTTCAATCTTCAAGACTTAACCGAATTCACGAAATACGCCAACTCAAATTCCGTAACAATCTCCCCCTTTGGCGGTTTCGTGACAAAACACAAATCCACTCAAGAAAATTCAAAAAGATATTTTTGTTGCTATCACCATACAACAAAAATTTACAATGGAGATCCAAAATAAAATAGATACATGAGTTAAACTCCTAAAACAAACTCTAGACTTAGACATCTGTACTCTCTGCACAAGAAATCATTCTTGACAAAAGAAATCGTTATATACCTCAAGAATTTTATGTCATTCAAAAACCACACACAGAGATGAAGTTTATACTCATTTATACTTACCATGACATTTATACATTCAGATATGTAATTGGATCATAGTTAAAAACCAACATATCTTCTATGCATTCAAAATCCAAATGTCACAAAATTGTTAGTCAACATCAACTTGTTAGTTATATTACATGCCCAAATAGTTAGCAAATAGTTAGTCGAGGCATGCATGCAATCACAAAAGAAAAACCAAAAGTTGAAGTTATACTTACCTTCATGGTTCACAACTGGAACAATCGAAGTTTCATTGTTCAACTGTTCTAATATTCTCTCCCCCTTTTTGTCACAAACTTTAGCCAAAATTACCAAAATGGAGAGAAAAGTTAACAAGTTCAAGAACCAAAAATGTGAGAACTAAAAGCAAAAAAAACTAAAACTTAAAACCTGCACAAAGGAAGGAATTAGAAGGATAAGGATTACTCAGATTCATCCGAACTGATGCAACCGAGTATTTGGAAGATTTTCTTTAATCGTTTGTTCATGGATGACTGCTTCTTGTTGACCTTTTTTATTTCTTCCTTTACTTCAATAAGTTCATTCGATATGCGTTCTTGCTCGTTGGAGAGCCGTTGCTGTTCTTTAAAAATAGAGGTAACCTGTGAGGTCCTAGAATCCCCCGCGTAGGGTTTGCTGGTTGCTTGGCAGCTTTCGGTCGCTGTTGGGAGAGTTGGTGCGCGTGTCGGGCCCGAGAATTGGATTTTGTGGTGCAATTTGGGATTTAGTTGCATCACTGGAGGCCAGCGTGGGTGTCGGTAGTGCTTGCGCGCATTTTGGACACAAGTGTTGGACTTTGGGCTTAAAAGGAGATCCCGTGAGAATTTGGAGGACCCGTCGGGTGTTTGGAAGTGGTTTCGCGCGATTCAGATGTCAAGATTGGACTCGGGGCGAAGTTTGGATAAAAGTTTACCTCTCCGGTCGCCTTCGGGAATTTTTAGAGTTGGAATTTGGCAAATCGGACTTTAAAAATGGACCCGGCACGGAAATCGGATCGAGTGGGCATTCGGCAAATTTTCGGATGAGAATTTGGAGAAACGGACATCGTTTTTGGATTCAGCGTGCGAAATCGCTAAGAATGGACTATTTATTTGTTGGTTTTGGAGTCCGGTAGGTGTGTGCGTTTTTCGAGACTACGCGGCACGCAAACCGAGACGTTGCCGCGGCGTGGATCCCGAGGTGGCGGCACGGGGCTCGAGGCACGCGCGACATGCGCGTTAGTTGCCCGGGGAGGCGCGCCTTCGGCGCGGGCCACGCGGGGGCCGCCACGTGGCGGGCCCCCGTTGGTGCCCGCGCGGGCGCGGGGGCGCACGCCCGTGTCACGGGCGCGTGTCCCGCGCCTGGGGGGTGCGCGGTGTAACGCCGCGCATGCGGCGCCGGGCTGTGCGGCCGCGTGGCGCGCAGGGAGCTCGGCCACGTGGCCGCCTTTTGCTTTGCCTGGACCGGGTGCACCCGCACGGGTGCTGTGGACCGGCGGGTGCACCGTGGACCCCCGGGCCCGTGGACCATCTTTCTTCTCTCCCTCCCTTTTCTTCTTCTTCTTTCTCCCCCGCACCTCCTTTTGTCTCCTCTTTCCTTTCTTCTCCAACAGTGAGTGAGGGAGAGTGAGGGAGGAGGTTGGGGAGGTGTTGTGGCATGGCGTCGTGGGCCTCGTGGAGCGCGCGGGGCTTCCGAAGGGGGTGTTTTGGCGGCGGCGGCGCGGTCGGGTAAGTCCCGCGCTTTGTTTTTACTGTATTTTTGTGCAGTTTGAGGCGTTCGTTTGGACTGTAATTAACCTCTTGTTCTTATCTGTGTTTGGGACTGTGTTTTTCTGCACCGTTTTGCGTGCGGTCCCCGACGGCGTGCTCCGTTTTGCGTGCGGACTCCGGCACCGTGCTCCGTTTTGCGTGTAGATTCCGGCACCGTGCACCGTTTTGCGTGCGGATTCTGGCACCGTGCACTATTTTGCGTGCGGACATCCTTTTGCGTGCGGATTCCGGCACCGTGCACCGTTTTGCGTGCGGACTCTGTTTTGCGTGCTGGCTCCGGCAGCGGACATCGTTTTGCGTGCGGATCGCGTGGAGGCCAATTGCAAGTGTCTATGAGCAATTGGTGGCAAATCGAGGTGGGTGGCCTTATCTCCAAGTTTTTTGGACTGTACAGTAATTCTACTGATGTAGGACTATGCATGATAGTTTATTTTCGGGTATAGCCTGCTATATTGTAGGAATTGTTATTCCTTTATCATATGTTAATATAGTTATATTGGAACTTGACCTAGCACCCCGTCATATGTTGCATGTGTAACCAGACCAGTAGAAAACCCTCACTTGGGCTAGGGTTATTTATGTTTAGACGCTCACACTGTTGTTCTATTTCCTGGACATAGTGTTATCCTCGCCCGGGTAGTGGGTCGAGAGGTCGGGACTTTCTGTTAGTGTGGGATGCTTTTGCACTCTTGCTTGGGAGCAGAGTGGAGTCTGGTAGTTGTAGTGGGTTGCTTATCTGTGTCGGGAGCCGTTTGGGTAAACGGTAGTCCCGGGAGGTCTTGTATCCCTGTTGTGCTGTCGTGGGAGGGAGCCGTTGAGCAGGCGGTAGTCCCGGGCCGTCGAGTATCTTCCGGTCAGTGTTTTTGGGAACCGTTGGGGTTAACGGTGATCCCAGGTCATTGAGTGTTGTCCGACCAGTAGTGTTAGCCTGAGTTGTGGGTCGTTCCTGGCTGTGGAGTACCTCTAGCCAGTGTGCTTTGTGCTGCGAGCTGTTGGAGAGGCTAGTGTCTCGTGTTTCGCGTGAGCTGATCAGCTGAGTCGTCGAGAGAGCTCCGACTGTTGCGCGAGATATTTGGGGATCTTGAGTCCTACCGTTCTGAGAGTGAGCGTGAATTTTGACTAGCCTGCATATGCCAATGTTTGATACCCTATGCCGCGCCGTTTTCCTCAGTTGGTGTCGCGCCCCCTGAGATGCCGCAGTGGATGCGGTGGTTGGCCTGTTGAGGCAGTTTTGCGCGAGGGGTGAGTTAGTCGGACAGGACGCCCCACGTAAACCCCGTCCTCATGTGGATGTGTGGTAGTGGGCAGGTGCGCTCCTAGTCGACAGGCGCAGGTTTGACTGGACCCTATGAGGCAGTCAGTTCGTTTGGGTCGATTGAGAACCTCGAGTGCGAGTGGCCACTTTTACTTTCATCTGTTCCACTTTGTGAGCATCTAAATAGAGGCATGGTAGTTGTAGTGTAGCTTCAGCTTTTCCTGTTCATATTTTCATTGCACTGTTATCTTTTGCCTCTAGTAGACTTAGTGGGCAGACCGTTGGGCTTGTTGACGGCACCCACTGAGAACTACTGTGGGAAGTAGTTCTCACACCCGTCGTGGTGTCTTTTCCCCAGGGACTTCTTCTCCTGTTCCTGTGCTCCTGTTGCTGATCCTTCTGACCGAGGCGTGGGAGTCGCGAGCTAGTTCCCTACCCTTCGTTGAAGTGTTGCGGTACCCCTTCCGAGGAGAGCTTCAGTAGTTTAGTTTACTACTTTTACCTCTGTTGAGAGAACTTTGTTGTGAGGTATAGAGTTGTACTTTTTCTTTTCAGTTTGAGAGACTGTTGTAGTGAGGATATCTTTGTAGTGAGAGCTTGTACACTGATGTTTTTATTGGAGATATCTCCCTTTTGAGTTTTGTATCTGAGGACTTTGTATACGATCGTATTTGGGAGATGGATATTGTATTATTTTCAGTTGTACAGTGTTTGGATTTCAGTCTTTAGTAGTTTACTTTCAGCTCTGATATCTGTGTACTGCAGTTGTTTTTTTTTATGCAGGTTAGACGCTTCGTCTGTACGGCAGTTTCCGTACAGATGGCGGATCTGTTATCGAGCCCGGGTCGCAGTTTCGACCCCGGGGCGTGATATAACCGATGCATCATCATCGGATGTTGATGGAGGTGCTGGTGGGACTGGAGGTGGTGCTACTGGTGCAGAGGTTGTTGCTTGTTGTTGTGCTCTTCGTCGGTGAGGAGGTGATGGGGGCTCATCTTGTTTTGTTGAGAGAGACTTTACAATAGTTGTTTCATTTATTGTTCCTAGACTGTGCATGTAGGAACTCGCACTTGTGACAACTTTAAATTTTCGAAAAATGCGCATAATGATCATTGGATAGGGAAGTCTCTCTGAGGGGTGAGCATGTTCCACATAACGTGCCATCCTTGACCAAATGACGTAAGGAATGTTTAAGTTTGCTCCCATTGCCGCTGTGGGGTTTCCAAGAAGATAAAGGAATAACATCCTATCCCACCAAAGAACCTTTGTATTCATATTTGGAAGGACGTTATAACAAACAATGAAGTTCAAGTAGCGATACTCTGGTCGAAGCTCTTTTGAAAAGACGGAGTTTCCTGCCGACAGAGTATCTGGAAGACAGATTCCATCAACTACCACTCTCCAGGAGTTGGTGGTGAAGATTTGACTCTTCAGATAATGAGCCCCATCAGCTCTGGCCTTCAACCCTAACGCCTCTCCAATCAGTTGAGGGGTTACTTTAATCTTAACATTCTTTACCAATGTTTGAAATTCTCGACGTCCGCTCTCCTGATCAACTAGATAGCAAGCATTTTGATAAAACATCCTTACTGAGTGAAGACAATACCCAGTGGTCTCGGGAAAATTGCAAATGGGAGCAAGACCTGTCTGGTCATACAGAGTCCCAAATAGCGAAGATCGTTCCTTCAAGGCTTTGACATTAACATGTGTTTCGCCAATGCATTCCCTGTTCTCAAAATCCTTTATCCTAGCAGAGCTGATAAAGTCTTGTGGAGGAGGCTGGCTAGCAACTGGTTCCTCAATGGAAATTCCTCGAGCACTTCCTCTCTTACGGGCAACACTTTTTCTTTTTGTTTTCACAGGAGTTTCTTCCATTGGAGCTTTTCCTTTTTCAGCAGCAGTGGGCGGAGCCTTTGCCTTTGATGTCTCTGCAGGGGCTTTCCCTTTCGAAGCAGTGGGAGTAATTGCTTCAACTTGAAGCTCATCCCAATCAATGGATTCCGTCGCAGAGTCCGTATCGGAATCATCCTTTGTTTTCTTCGCCTTCTTAGCTTTCTTGGGCTTGATAGTATCTCTTGTATGAACCATAGCAGCCAGAAGAAAGATGATCTAGGTGATCACCATTGCTACAAGTTCCTTGTGAGAAATAAAGTCCTGTGGGCAACAACTCAAGAACACGAAAAATTGTTAATTTTCAAAAATTTGAAAAATCGTACCCAAACAATCATTATCGTGTAGAGAGACTAAGAATCAAATTAGTTTTGCAAAAAGAATTTTAAAAATAGATCAATCGCATGATTTTCGAAAATTCCCATTATATGCCCTAAAATCGAAATTTTTGAAATCGAAGGCCAAAAATCCGTTTATCATTAGAATACCTAGCATATAATCAAAACTAATCTACCCAGAGTTCTTATTTCAAAATAAATTTGATCAAAAACCATCCACAAACGAAAAAGTGTAGAGTCCTGGCGTTCCCTTGCCCTGTATACCCCCTTTTTATTTTGACAGGACTGGTAGGAAAACTTTTCACCGCTTTCGGCAATGGACTGACCGGGGCCGCTAGTATTTTTCTGCGTTTGAGCTCGAAGAACGGAGGGCGGCAAAGCGAACGGATTCGGATTCCGACTTACGGATCTCCCGGAATGGGGGTCAAAGCGTTTGCTTTGAGTGGTGCATCGGAATCCGTGCTAGGTGGCTGGTACACTTTTCGAGGCGATCGGACTTTTCATTTTTTTATGTCAGTGGGTTATTTTATCTTTTGGGTGGTACCTCGACCTTTCGGTTTTTCGTTTAGGGTCCTAATTTAATATTTTTTTTAGTTGACTAAGGTGGTGCAGAAATTCGAGAATTTTTGGGCTGATCATCGGGACTTGCGGATAATTTTTGGTGCTAGAGCTCGCAAAACGGTGAACGGAGACGCGATCGGATTCGAATTCCGACTCCCGGATCTCCCAGAATAAATTTTTGAAGTTTGGGCCCCTTTCTGTGTGCTCCGGGATCCGTGCGAGCGTTTGACACGCTTTTCGAGACAATCTTAGCCGTCGGTTTTTATTTTGGCAATTTTAGGGTTTCTTTACAATCGGGGGGGTCCTAGGGTTTTTCCCTCCTTGGTTTCTCTCTTGACGGCTAGGGTTTAAGGCGGTCCCCTTAAGAAAGGGAAGGGGAAAAAACCCCGATTCATATTTCCTCTCTTTTCAACCGAGGGCGTAAGGAACCGAGACGGAGACGAGGAGAAGGAAGGACGATCGCACGCCCTGCGGAACCCGGCGAAAGAGAGCGGGACGATCCTCTTCCTTTCTCCCTCACCGGCGGAAAACAAGGTGAGCGGTTCGGGTCTTCCTGGTTATCTTTTCGGTATAAGATTCTCTTTCTTTTCGTGTTGCGTGCGAGGCGTGTTGCCGAACGGGAGGCCGCCGCCGCCGTTGTTAAATGGGAGGCCGCCGCCGCCGCTACCATGTTCGCGGGGTCGTCGCCGGAGTCGCACGGGAGCGAAAACGGAGAGAAAACGCGAAAACTAGGGCTCACTGTGCTGTCCGTACGGCCGCGGTCCACAGGCCCAGGCGTGCACCCGGTGCACGCCCCGCAGCCTCGGAGGTGCAGACCCGGCGCACGAAACCGTGCGCCGTGCTGCACACCGTGCGCGGTGCACGCTCCAGGCGTGCACCCGGCGCACGCATCGGCAGCCAGAGCCGCGGACCCGGCGCACGCATCGACAGCCAGAGCCGCGGACCCGGCGCACGCTTTCGTGCGCCGGCCCGGCCCGCTCGGGTGCGGTGCACGCTACGGGGTGCACCCGGTGCTCACCGCAGGCCCCAGTGGCCGTGAGCCCGGTGCACGCTCGTGTCGTGCACCGGCCCGGCCCAGGATGCGCGGTGCACGCTTCCTGCGTGCACCCGGCGCATGCGGCGCAACCGCCGACGCTGTAAACCCGGTCCACGCCCGGACCGTGCACCAGCCTTCAGCCAAAGAGCCCAGAAGCTCCGTTTTTGGCCCGTTTCGCCCCGTTTTTGAGTGTTTTTGACCCCGACGATGTTATTAACGATACTTCTTACTGTAGTTCTTTTCGGGCTCAGGGTGGGAGCATTTTAACTGAAGTTTCCACACACTTTCTTCACGTTTCAGGTGGGTACACCCTTAGAATCCCTTTATGCGTAATGTCGTTATGATCAGGTTTATTATGTAGTGGGTTTTATTTTCTTTGTCCTAGCATCTAACTCTATCATGTTGGACGGGGTCTATTCTAAGTGTACTGGGGTTAAATAGTGATGGGTGATAGCTTATGCATGTTAGTGGGTTCTTCATAGTGTTTAGCGTCGGTCTCCGACGGTCGTTCTCCTTTTGATAGCTATATGTTGGCGGGCTACCTTCGAGCGCACGTATTATTACCTCGTTTTTGATTATACATGATAGCGGGTTACTTTTCATCGCATATGCTACGGTTTTGCTTTTGATTATACACTTTGCCGCGTTACTCTTGTTATATATATTATGATGCTGACATGATGGTGGTTATGGTTACTTGGCTCGAGGCTGCAACACGCGCACCCGCGGTTTGGCCACCGCAAAGGGTGCGCTTTTCCGGAAAAGTGGTCTATGACCCGTGTATACCCATGAGGTGACGTAGTGGGGCCCCTTATTAGTGGTGGGGTTTGAGGCGCCGAGGTGCGAGCGGTGCGACCCGTCGGTTTAGTTGTCCGACGTGGTCAGGTTTCTGCAGGTACGGTATGGGCCGTCGGTTTAGTTGTCCGACGTGGCCGGGTATTACAGGATACAGGTGTACAGGTTGCCTTCTTCCTCGAGAGGGTGGTTGCTCCGGTTGTCTTCACGGTTTGTTTTATTATATTCTCCTGCTCTACTACTTTTACGTCACTGACTTCCCACTTCGTGACAGGGTTCAGACGGGGGGAGACGTAGGCGGTGGTGAGGACGGGACAGGAGCAGCTGGGTCGCTGGGGACCCTGGACTGTATTTCCTTTTCTTTCTTGCATTTCATTTACATTGTAGTTATGTGAGAGGTTCTCGATACCCTCGTGGGGTCGGCGTGGATGTCGGTATGGGTTGCATTTAGTTATCCTCTTATGCGTTACTCTCCCTTTTAATCTTGTTGGCCATTTGAAAATGAAAAAGGCAAAAGCAAAAGAAAAGATTGCGAAAACCGTTTTTAAAATCGAAGTGTCGTGTGGGCACTGGTTTCAAAACCCTGTGGATTTATGGATTGCAAAAGGGATTTCAAAACTTGGTGTCGGGTGGGCACCGTTTTCAAAACCTTGTGGTTTTATGTTGATTTCGAAACTCGCTTTCAAAACGTAAGCGCCGGGTAGGCGCTCCTTTTAAAACTGTGGATTTATCCTTTCCAAACTGATAGGCCATACGTTTCAAATAAGTTAGAATGCTGGTTGTATGTTAATAATTGTTGTGATTGAATGGTTGTGTATGTTGGAACATGTACTGAATGCTACGCCGTGCACATACAGGGGAGACTCTGTCCGTTGCAGAGTGACCCTGTAGGTGTGGCGGGTCTGGGCATGCGCCGGGAAGAGGGGTTCGCTTTTACAAAAAATTTTACACGTCAAATGTTTGACTTTTATGAATCGTTTCCGCTAAAACAAACCCCCCGGGGCGTGACAGATTAAATGGTATCAGAGACGTTCTTTCAATCACAATAGTTTGTGCCGACATCCGTGGGGATACCTCACTTGCCTACAGGTGAATGAAATGGGTAGGGCATAGGAAGGTAGAACGCGAGTGATCGAGGGGGGGGAAGAGTCCGAGTCCTTTTCTCTCGCTAGGTGGTTCGTTGTTTTGTAAGTGAAGTCTAGAGCTGACTCTTGTTGTGTGTGTACAGATATGGCCCGTACCAGATCATCGGCCGGGGACGCGGAGGCAGATACGACGACGTCGACGGCCGCGGAAAACTAGCTCCTGCGGCAACAGATGCGAGAGTGCGGGGACTATTGGGTTTCTTTTCCCGATATGGCTCGGGTGGTAGCACAACCCACCGGGGGTTGTTGGTTTGTCAGCCGTCTGTCGGTCATGAGTAACTGGATAGCCGTTTGTCCAAACATGTACCTTCTGGGTTTTCTGGTGTTAAGTTACAGCGGGTAGTCGGTCGATCCCTTTTGCACCATGGGCATGGTACGGGAGGGAGTGAGGATTCTTCCCCTATAATTGTTACCCATGGTTCGGCCTTTCACCGTAGACACTGCGACGATTGTAGAGATCGTCGTGATGGGTTCACGGGTGGCTCCTTTTGGTGGGGTTGTGGTGGTAAAGCTTTGGGTTGGGTTCCCGTTTTCTGCACAAGTGCGTCGGTTCGGTTGTCCTGCTGGTGGGTTGGCGTGTGATCCCTCGAGTGTGTTTAGTGAACCTAGGCAACTTTTGACACGGTTCTTCTCGCTGTTTTCGTTGCTTGTCTTCTTTCGACCCTTAGATTTCAGATGGATAGTCTTCAGTACCTGGAGGTCTTTGCTGAACGGACCTAGAGCTTAGATTTTCTTCTAGTTGGGAGTGTCGCTGTTGGTCTAGAAGTTTACCGCTCGATTAGATGCCCGGTGCTGGGTGGGGCAACGGTTTGGGACCGAGAGCAAGTGGCAGGTTGGTGCGTCGCACCCCGTCGGTGCCGGGACGGAAGTACGACCCTACCTTGTGGGTTTTGTCGCTAGCTTCCCATGACTAACGCATAGCCTTGAGGCTTGGTTGGGAGCGTTGGGGATTGTGATCTTTTGGGGCTGGTGTGAGTCAAGGGGGGGATCTGGCGACTACTCGGAGTTTTGGTACTGGTCACCTTCGGCTAGGAGGCCCTGTACGCAGCCCTTTCTGTGGGGTAGACCTTGTGGTAGGTCTTAGAGCTGAAACCTAACGTTAGTCTTGACCGTCGCCTCGGTAGGATGGATAGTCGGAGCGGGTGGTCCGGGTTGGTGGATATGCTCCGAGCTTGTGGCCCGTGTTGGTGACGGGTGGAAGTGTCCCGTGTTGGGGACGGAAGGGAGCGGTCTGTGTCGGTGACAGGTGAGTTCATTATTTTTTTTGGAGGGGAAGTTATGGTAGTTAGTAACCCAGCCTGTTTGGTTGGCACCCCTCGGAGCCTTGTGAGGGCGTTGTGTGGCTTGTTTTCCTCATCGTCGGGTTGGATGTTTTGGACTTTTAAGGGACCATTGGTATAGGTTGGGCGGTATGACTGGGGCACCCCGACGCATCGCGAGACTTTGTTGCGGACTGCTCAGCGCCGGCTGGGGTGGCGTGGGTACCGGTGTCGTCGTGACTGGGAATTTCGAGTCGGGAGGCAGGAATACGACGAGGTGCTGGGCAGGGACGGGTTCACGAGGTATCCGGCGGTTGTATAGCTACTTGGTTTCAGCGAGCCTAGCGACTCGACCCTTTACGTCGTTCACTGACACCCCCGTGGTAGGGGTTTCTTCTGCCATCCTCCTGACTGAATTGTCGGGAATACCCCCGGGCGAGAGGTCATCCTATCTTTCGAGCTCCTACCAGACACGCAACCTATCATTTAGGCGCCTTGCGGAATGGCTTTCGCAGAACTGAGGGAATCTAAGGCACAACAAGGAGTTTTTCTGAATAAAGGGTTCATCAGGCCGAGTGTGTCGCCTTGGGGCGCACCCGTGCGTTTCGTGCAAAAGAAGAACGGAAGTCTACGCCTACGCATCGACTATAGGGAGATAAACAATGTTACAGTGAAGAACAAGTCCGGGATTGATGACCTCTCCAATCAACTGCGAGGAGCACTTACGGACTTTTCTCCGGAATCTCAGGGACCAGAAGCTGTTTGCTAAACCTAAGAATGTGAGTGCTGACTTCGCGAAGTGGACTTTTTGGGGCACATTGTGCCAGCAACGGGAATCACAGAGAAGGTGAGCGGAACTGCCCGACATACGATCCGGAACTGGCAACAGTCGTTTTCGTCTTAAAACTTTGGAGACACCACCTTTCGGAGTTCATCGTGATGTGTTTTCGGACCGCCAGAGTCTTAAGTTTTGTTCACATAGAAGGATTTGAATTTTGCGGCAGAAACATTGGTTGGAGTTACTGAAGGACTCGTCTTGTCCATTCAGTACCACCCCGGGAAAAGCAAGTGTAGTAGCGGATGTTTTAAGCAGGAAGGGTCAAATCGGGGGGGGGGGGGGACCGATGAGCGCGAGTACTCAGCAGGACCGGTGCTGTCGTGCGACTTTTGTCCTTGAGGGTCAAGCCAACCCTTTTAGAGAAACCCTAGAAGGTCAGAAGATGGGCGCACGGATACAGTTTTTTCGCGACAAGGCCCCCCCCGGACCACGCAAGCGACTTTTCGGCGAGTGCGAACAACGCAATACGTTTTCGAGGGCGGACTTGCGTGCCCGAACTGCTAGTATTGAAGAAGGAATTACCGTCAGAGGCGCACGGCGCTTCCTCTGCGGCGCATCCAGGTGATACGAAGATGTACGAGGACCTCAAGCAGAAATTTTGGTGGACTAGAGACACTCGGCTGGTGTCGAACCTTTGGCAAGTCTGCAACGAGCTCTAGAGACTAAATCACACTTCAGCACGGCGTTTCACCCCCAGACCGATGGACAGCCGGAGCGAATGAGCCGGACTCTCGAAAATGTGCTCTGAACCTGCTTACTTGATTTTTGGGTGACGGATGGTCACTGCCTTTGAGCTTAGAGAGGACCTGAGCTTCGACGGAACACCGGTGCGGACCTTAGCACGAGAGGACAAAAAGGATTGTGCAACCGGGCGACCCCCTATGGGAAGGTGCTGTGGAGCAACCAAGAAGAACGTGAAGCGACTTAGGAACAGGAGTTAAAGATGGAGGAGTGCTACTCAGTTTTATGCGTTGCGGACCAGGATTAAGTTTCGAGGACGAAACTTTTTTTTTGTGGTGAGTGATGTAGAGTCCTGGCGTTCCCTTGCCCTGTATACCCCCTTTTTATTTTGACAGGACTGGTAGGAAAACTTTTCACCGCTTTCGGCAATGGACTGACTGGGGCCGCTAGTATTTTTCTGCGTTTGAGCTCGAAGAA
The DNA here is from genome assembly GCA_029204045.2 of Tillandsia leiboldiana. NCBI lineage: Eukaryota > Viridiplantae > Streptophyta > Magnoliopsida > Poales > Bromeliaceae > Tillandsia > Tillandsia leiboldiana. The sequence continues at coordinate 19,937,591 of CM055061.1, forward strand.
CGGAGGGCGGCAAAGCGAACGGATTCGGATTCCGACTTACGGATCTCCCGGAATGGGGGTCAAAGCGTTTGCTTTGAGTGGTGCATCGGAATCCGTGCTAGGTGGCTGGTACACTTTTCGAGGCGATCGGACTTTTCATTTTTTTATGTCAGTGGGTTATTTTATCTTTTGGGTGGTACCTCGACCTTTCGGTTTTTCGTTTAGGGTCCTAATTTAATATTTTTTTTAGTTGACTAAGGTGGGGCAGAAATTCGAGAATTTTTGGGCTGATCATCGGGACTTGCCGATAATTTTTGGTGCTAGAGCTCGCAAAACGGTGAACGGAGACGCGATCGGATTCGAATTCCGACTCCCGGATCTCCCAGAATAAATTTTTGAAGTTTGGGCCCCTTTCTGTGTGCTCCGGGATCCGTGCGAGCGTTTGACACGCTTTTCGAGACAATCTTAGCCGTCGGTTTTTATTTTGGAAATTTTAGGGTTTCTTTACAATCGGGGGGGTCCTAGGGTTTTTCCCTCCTTGGTTTCTCTCTTGACGGCTAGGGTTTAAGGCGGTCCCCTTAAGAAAGGGAAGGGGAAAAAACCCCGATTCATATTTCCTCTCTTTTCAACCGAGGGCGTAAGGAACCGAGACGGAGATGAGGAGAAGGAAGGACGATCGCACGCCCTGCGGAACCCGGCGAAAGAGAGCGGGACGATCCTCTTCCTTTCTCCCTCACCGGCGAAAACAAGGTGAGCGGTTCGGGTCTTCCTGGTTATCTTTTCGGTATAAGATTCTCTTTCTTTTCGTGTTGCGTGCGAGGCGTGTTGCCGAACGGGAGGCCGCCGCCGCCGTTGTTAAACGGGAGGCCGCCGCCGCCGCTACCATGTTCGCGGGGTCGTCGCCGGAGTCGCACGGGAGCGAAAACGGAGAGGAAAACGCGGAAAACTAGGGCTCACTGTGCTGTCCGTACGGCCGCGGTCCACAGGCCCAGGCGTGCACCCGGTGCACGCCCCGCAGCCTCGGAGGTGCAGACCCGGCGCACGAAACCGTGCGCCGTGCTGCACACCGTGCGCGGTGCACGCTCCAGGCGTGCACCCGGCGCACGCATCGGCAGCCAGAGCCGCGGACCCGGCGCACGCTTTCGTGCGCCGGCCCGGCCCGCTCGGGTGCGGTGCACGCTACGGGGTGCACCAGGTGCTCACCGCAGGCCCAGTGGCCGTGAGCCCGGTGCACGCTCGTGTCGTGCACCGGCCCGGCCCAGGATGCGCGGTGCACGCTTCCTGCGTGCACCCGGCGCATGCGGCTCAACCGCCGACACTGTAAACCCGGTCCACGCCCGGACCGTGCACCAGCCTTCAGCCAAAGAGCCCAGAAGCTCCGTTTTTGGCCCGTTTCGCCCCGTTTTTGAGTGTTTTTGACCCCGACGATGTTATTAACGATACTTCTTACTGTAGTTCTTTTCGGGCTCAGGGTGGGAGCATTTTAACTGAAGTTTCCACACACTTTCTTCACGTTTCAGGTGGGTACACCCTTAGAATCCCTTTATGCGTAATGTCGTTATGATCAGGTTTATTATGTAGTGGGTTTTATTTTCTTTGTCCTAGCATCTAACTCTATCATGTTGGACGGGGTCTATTCTAAGTGTACTGGGGTTAAATAGTGATGGGTGATAGCATATGCATGTTAGTGGGTTCTTCATAGAGTTTAGCGTCGGTCTCCGACGGTCGTTCTCCTTTTGATAGCTATATGTTGGCGGGCTACCTTCGAGCGCACGTATTATTACCTCGTTTTTTATTATACATGATAGCGGGTTACTTTCATCGCATATGCTACGGTTTTGCTTTTGATTATACACTTTGCCGCGTTACTCTTGTTATATATATTATGATGCTGACATGATGGTGGTTATGGTTACTTGGCTCGAGGCTGCAACACGCGCACCCGCGGTTTGGCCACCGCAAAGGGTGCGCTTTTCCGGAAAAGTGGTCTATGACCCGTGTATACCCACGAGGTGACGTAGTGGGGCCCCTTATTAGTGGTGGGGTTTGAGGCGCCGAGGTGCGAGCGGTGCGACCCGTCGGTTTAGTTGTCCGACGTGGTCAGGTTTCTGCAGGTACGGTATGGGCCGTCGGTTTAGTTGTCCGACGTGGCCGGGTATTACAGGATACAGGTGTACAGGTTGCCTTCTTCCTCGAGAGGGTGGTTGCTCCGGTTGTCTTCACGGTTTGTTTTATTATATTCTCCTGCTCTACTACTTTTACGTCACTGACTTCCCACTTCGTGACAGGGTTCAGACGGGGGGAGACGTAGGCGGTGGTGAGGACGGGACAGGAGCAGCTGGGTCGCTGGGGACCCTGGACTGTATTTCCTTTTCTTTCTTGCATTTCATTTACATTGTAGTTATGTGAGAGGTTCTCGATACCCTCGTGGGGTCGGCGTGGATGTCGGTATGGGTTGCATTTAGTTATCCTCTTATGCGTTACTCTCCCTTTTAATCTTGTTGGCCATTTGAAAATGAAAAAGGCAAAAGCAAAAGAAAAGATTGCGAAAACCGTTTTTAAAATCGAAGTGTCGTGTGGGCACTGGTTTCAAAACCCTGTGGATTTATGGATTGCAAAAGGGATTTCAAAACTTGGTGTCGGGTGGGCACCGTTTTCAAAACCTTGTGGTTTTATGTTGATTTCGAAACTCGCTTTCAAAACGTAAGCGCCGGGTAGGCGCTCCTTTTAAAACTGTGGATTTATCCTTTCCAAACTGATAGGCCATACGTTTCAAATAAGTTAGAATGCTGGTTGTATGTTAATAATTGTTGTGATTGAATGGTTGTGTATGTTGGAACATGTACTGAATGCTACGCCGTGCACATACAGGGGAGACTCTGTCCGTTGCAGAGTGACCCTGTAGGTGTGGCGGGTCTGGGCATGCGCCGGGGAAGAGGGGTTCGCTTTTACAAAAAATTTTACACGTCAAATGTTTGACTTTTATGAATCGTTTCCGCTAAAACAAACCCCCCGGGGCGTGACAAAAAGATATAGAAATTTCATCACGTTTTGAGGAAGAATATGAAAAACTGTGAAAAACCGAGATTTTGATCAATAAAACTTACTTAGAATCGAAGAACTTGAGTTTGAAAGCTTCTAAGATAGATGAATTCTAGAGAGAGAAGCTCTGGAGACTTTTGAACAAAAGATTGAAGTAAAAAGAAATCAAAACCTTTTTTTGTTCTATATAAAACCCTAGCCGCGATCCGGATCAGTTCGTGAATCCGATCCGGATTGGCTACCCGCAGAGAATACCTGCGTTCGGGATCCGGATCGGCTTGTCCAATCCGGATCGGCTCCAACTTTTTCTTCAGAAAAAAAAAAAATCAGAAAAATTCTAGAAAATCCAGAAAAAGATTGTAAGCACTTTTGTGTATCAACTTTAAATGAAAATCATCGTTTCATACAACAAGAAATAGATTATGCCAAATCTATCAATAACATCCAACAAATGAAACGAAAATTTATAAAAATTAAATCCCTTAAAGTTGAACAACTTCAATCACATCTAACATGATCTTATGAGTAATGCCTTTATCAAATCATCAATTTCGTAAAGAAAATGAAATACCAAGATCAATAGATGTCTGAAATCCCAGATAAGTTAGATAATATATCTAGTCAATTTATTGAAGAGAGTGGCTCTTTGAGCATCTTTCATAAAAATTCCCACCTTATACCAACCTTGAAATTTTGACAGAGTCAAGTATTTCAACATGCATTTTATTTAATCAAACTTGAAAAACCTTGCTTGGTAAACATGTGGTAGCTGCACACAGTACTCGGACGACCGAGGTGGTAGCTCTTTCCTCCATGTGGTGGTAGTTTTCACACTCCTCATTGGGATGTAACTCTTTCCATATCTTTTGAGCATAACACTTCTTTGACTCCCCCTCAATTGGCTATCAATTATTTAAGATATAAAGTATTCAACCAAACATTGATCTCCATTTCATACTCGACTAAATAGTCAAATAAGATAAAAACTATACCAAGAGATCATCGAGAGAGAAATTGACTTTGATAAAAACAAAGATGATTTAATTCACATAAATGATCATTGCATCAAATTAATTATTATGATATCCAAAGCATAATAAATTTCTAAACATATAAAGGATGCAGTTAAAGCCAATAAAACTAATGCTCAATTAATGTTCTATGTCTAAGCATAGATAATGAACAAAAACACAAAAACAAAACCTAACCTAAACAAGAGTTTCAAAAAGAGGTTATTTCAAAGAAAGCATTACAATTGCTTTACGCAAATGAATAAAACGTTTTTGATCCAAAGGTTTTGTTAAAATGTCAGCTAATTGATCTTCAGTTGAAATGTAGGAAATTTGAAGAATATTTGATTCAACTAGCTCTCTAAGAAAATGATATCTAAGTTCAATGTGTTTCGTTCTTGAGTGCAACACAGGGTTTTTTGAAATGTTTATAGCACTAGTGTTGTCACATAAAACAGTTACCGAAGTTGCTGAAATCCGGAAGTCGCTCAACACGCTTTTCATCCAAATGAGTTGAGTTGAACAACTACCCGCTGAGATATATTCCGCTTCGGCAGTTGAGTGTGCAATGCAGTTTTGCTTTTTACTATGCCATGCAACAAGGCAATGGCCAAGATAAAAAACATGCACCACTCGTACTTTTCTGATCATCCACTGATCCTGCCCAATCGGCATCTGAATATCCTATAATGTCAAGACTTGTTCCCATAGGATACCAAATTCCGAAGTTTACAGTTCCTTTGACGTACCGGATGATCCGTTTCACCGCTTTCAGGTGATCCTCCTTTGGTGCTGACTGATATCTCGCGCAGATCCCAACACTAAAGGATAGGTCCGGGCGACTAGCTGTGAGGTAGAGTAGACTTCCAATCATACTTCGATAGAGTTTCTCGTCTACACTATCACTAAGAGATTCACTTCCTAATCCCATATTGCTAGTTCCCATAGGAGTAGGAAAATCTTTAGAATCTTCTAATTCGAATTTCTTTACCAACTCCTTTGCATACTTGGATTGACACAGATGGATGCCTTCACCATTTTGTTTCACTGCAATCCAAGAAAGTATGTCAGTTCGCCCATCATAGACATCTCAAATTCGCTTTCCATGGTTTCTGCGAATTTAGAAGCATCATTAGCCTTTGTAGCTCCAAATACAATGTCATCGACATAGATTTGCGCAACAATGAAGTTATTTTGATAATGCTTCACAAAGAGAGTCCTGTCTGCTCTCCCTCGAGTATAGCCCTTCTCCAAAAGGTGCTTTGTCAACCTTTCGTACCACGCTCGCGGTGCTTGTTTTAAACCGTAAAGAGCCTTTTTCAAACGAAAAACATGGTTAGGTAGTTTACAGTCTACAAAACCTTTCGGTTGAGCCACATAAACTTCCTCATTTAAAAACCCATGTAAAAACGCGCTCTTAACGTCCATTTGAAAGAGTTTTATTTTAAAGTGACAAGCAAATAGCGAATAAGATACGAATGGACTCGAGTCTAGCTACAGGGGCGAACGTTTCATCAAAGTCTATACCTTCTATTTGAGAGTAGCCTTCAGCAACTAACGTGCTTTGTTCCTGATGATGGTACCATCCTCATTTTTCTTGTTCTTGAAAATCCATTTAGTACCGATCACATTGTGTTGCTTCGGAGGCGTCGTTAATTCCCAGACTTTGTTGCGTTCAAACTGATTGAGCTCTTCCTGCATTGCTTCAATCCAGTAGTCATCCTGAAGAGCTTCATCGACGTTCTTTGGTTCGATCATGGAAACGTAACAAGCGAATCCACAAACCAACTGTCTCCGAGTTTTGACTCCTTCATGTGGGTCTCCAATGATGTTTGATTCAGGATGATCCTTGGAGATGCGTAACGTTTGATGTAATGGAATACTCGGAGGTACATGAGATGATTCCTGCACATCAGATAAACTTGAAGAACCATTAGATGCATCATTAATATTGGAAGTATTATCATGAGAAGATGCATTTACAGGAGTATCATCATCAAGAGAGATATCAGGGGTAGATTTATCAGATGCAAAGTGGAAAGCTTCGTCTACTTTAACATTTATGGATTCTACGATCGTTTTAGATTCCAAGTTAAATACCCGATATGCTCTACTATTTGTAGAATAACCCATGAAAATCCCTTCGTCACTTCGAGAATCAATTTTCCAAGATTTTGGCGGTCACGTAAAATGTAACACCGACTCCCAAGATACGAAATATATTGATGTTGGGTTTTCTACAACACCATAGTTCATATGGTGTATTTAACGTTCACCGGAGCAAATAACTCGATTAATAACATAGATTGAAGTGTTCACAGCTTCAGCCCAAAAAATATATCGGTAAATTCCGGCTATGAAGCATAACACGTGCCATCTCTTGTACTAACCCTGTTTTTGCTCTCGACTACACCATTCTGTTGAGGTGTATAGGGTGCTAAGAATAAATGTTTAATGCCATTGGACAGTGCAAAAATCAATGAATTTAGAATTTAGAATTCTCCACCTCTATCACTTCTAACACGAATGTCTTTTCATCTTTTTCAATCATAATACGAAGGCAAATCTCGTGAAAAGAATCAAAAGTATCAGTTTTTCTCTTTTAAAAATGATACCCATGAATATCTAGAGAAATCATCAACAATAAGAAAATATACCATTTAACTCCCAAGGATGGTTGACGTGTCGGCCCCATAAGATCCATATGCAATAATTCTAAGGGGCCGATTAGTACCAACGTGAGTTTTTTGTGTGCAGTCCTAGATTGTTTCCCCCACCACACCCTTTTGACAACCACCACACACAATGTTTTGTTTAAGTGAAAAGTTTAGGAACCC
>CM055061.1:19944558-19968869 GCA_029204045.2 Tillandsia leiboldiana
CTCCACAACTGTGCCACTGCGCTGATCCGACACTGTGTCACCACTACCCGACAACGTGCCACTGCCTGATCCGACAACTGTGTCCCACACACTCCGACAACTGTGCCACTCTGCGCTGATCCGACAAACTGTGTCACCCTCCGACAACTGTGCCACTTGCGCTGATCCGACAACTTTGTCACCACTCTCCACAGCTGTTCCACTCACTGCGCTGATCCGACAACTTTGTCACCCACTTTGTTCCGACAACTGTGCCACTGGCTGATCCGACAACTGTGTCACCGCTCCGCTGATCTGCCATCAACACCTACCCTTTCGGTGCCGGAGCTCTCAGACTCCAATCTGGGTTAGCCGGCCCGAAACAACCATCTCTGACCCAACTACCGCACCAAGGTGCACCCGGGTCAGGGCCCAACGTCGGGGAGACAACCGCTCACCACGACAAAACCGCAAATCAGCACAACCCCAAACACTCGACCCAATCTAGCGAAAGTCAAAGACATCCCTCTATTTTTGTAACTTTATGTTGTCTGCAGCCAACATAACTGTCCCACAAAAATAGGATATGTCGATCCCTCTTCACTCACATGAAGAGTCAAACAAATAAATCACCGACTTTCGCAAAATGTCGCGTCTCTCACGCACAAACATCCTAGGGTCCGCCGAAAAGCCTAGGGTTTCCTAAGTCCCAAATGACCTATCCCTAAGCTCTGATACCACCTAATCTGTCACGCCCCGGGTGTAAACCAGAACCGGGCCCGTCTACAGATCCGCCGTGCACACGGTATTTCCCGTGTACACGAAGCGCCAAGCATGCTCAGATAAAAGAGATAACAATAAAAGAGCAATAAAAACAGAGCTGAACTAAAACTAATACATCTCAGACTGAAGCTGGAAATAAAATACAATACATTTGTATAAATGATACATCTGTCTCTCCCAGCTCACCAACATAAATACAACCTGCTGGCAAAAGCCAGTCCCAAATGAAAGAGTACAACCGTCTGAGGAAAACCTGGGTACACCAACAGTCCAGCTAACACGCTCATCCTGCCTCGAGATCTATCTACTCAGCCGTCCTCTCTCCTCGACCTGCCGCTGAAAGCCTAGCAGCACCCGCAGAAGACACTGCAAAACAAGGAAGAAGCAAAAGAGGAAAGAAGAATGGGGGTGAGAACTACTAGTAAACCAGTAGCCTCCCCTAGTGGGTAAATCCTCAAACTCTGACACACCCACTAGGTCTACCAGAGGCTAAAGAATAAAGAAGAGTGGTAAGAAATGAAACCGCTACCAACAGGGAAATCTACCGCTACAATGCCTCTACCTGCCCAGCTAAAGATAGCTAAGTGTATGCATCAGAAAATCGAAGCCTGCCACATCGGGTATGCCAGCCTACGCATAACACCGGTGTGGGATAGGAGTCTCAATGTCTGCCAAATCGGGTATGCCAGCCTACGCATAGCACCGATAAGGGGTAGGGTTCTCAATGTCTGCCAAATCGGGTATGCCAGCCTACGCATAGCACCGATAAGGGGTAGGGTTCTCAATGTCTGCCAAATCGGGTATGCCAGCCTACGCATAGCACCGATAAGGGGTAGGGTTCTCAATGTCTGCCAAATCGGGTATGCCAGCCTACGCATAGCACCGATAAGGGGTAGGGTTCTCAATGTCTGCCAAATCGGGTATGCCAGCCTACGCATAACTCCGATATGGGACAGGAGTCCCAGGGTCTCAAGTCTGCAAATTGCGCACTCAGCTCTAAAAGGAAAAGTACCGTCTCCCGAAGGAAGCCCAAAACCCTCTCCCCGAAACCCAAGTATCTGACTACACTAACCCAGCCCCTGCTCTGACCCGAGCATAATATCCCCTATGTTTAAGTGACTGAAGAAAGAATGCAACATGGTTTCTCCTAAGTCAATTCCAGCATGATAGTGTAGCAGAAAAGAAGGTGGCCTATCTAGGTGACCATTCAAGCATGCAAAAGTCATTAACTTGTTGAACCATTTTAAGTACCCTAACCACATACCTCAGCCTTTCATTTAATCAATCAACAAGACAGGGATTTAGCATAAATTCCAAGTAATTCTACTACATGTTTAAAGCATGGACTCATCATTAATTAACTTGTAGTTTTCTAACAATGCGATTATCAACAAAGAAACCAGGACTTCATACAAGCATGCTAGGTCCATTCCACAGATTTACTAACAGCAAAATCAAGAGCATTCTAATAGGCCTAGTGATAAATCCCAAATGAGAGGTTTACAAAAACACCCACACGAGTAAAGCATCACCGGGCAATAACCGCGCCGGTGTAACAAAAGCATCATCGGGCAATAACCGCGCCGGTGATAAAAGCAGGATTGGATCACAACTATAAAGCCCCAGTGGAACACAACCTTCCACTAAAAGAAAACTGATTCCCAATCAGATGCAAGAGTAACCATCCGGTCAATCGCCCAATATCCGCGATTGCCGCAACACCCCACAATCCACGACCAGGTCTAACAACCGACCTCCGGTCAACCGCCCGATATCCGCGGTCGCCGGAATAACCCGCAATCAGAATCATGTCCCACATCCGACATCTGGTCAACCGCCTACTATCCGCGGTTGCCACAAAACCCTCTAGTCCATAATCAAGCCTGATCACCGATGTCCTATAACCGACATCCGGTCAACCGCCCAATATCCGCGGTCGCCGCCAAAACCCAAAATTTATAATCATGCCCTATCTCCGATGTCCTATAACCGACATCCGGTCAACCGCCCAATATCCGCGATCGCCGCCAAAACCCATGATCCATAATCCAGGCCCCGGCTACACTATCCCAAACCCCTGCTCAAACCCGAGCAAACCCACCTGACTAACGAAAAGGAGAAAGAAACAAACAAGGTTTCTCCTAAGTCAAGTTTCAGCATGAAAGTGTAGCGATAAAAGATGGCCTACCTAGATGTCCAAACAAGCATGCAAATGTTCTCAAGGAAATAAAGAAAAAGGCGACCAATAGTGGTTCCACATGTGTAACAATTAATAGAGCCGCATAGATATAACCATCATGCAAAAACATTATCCAACCACACATGTCAATGATCCATATTCCATAATAAAGCATCACTATCCACCTATGCATGTCATAAAATCCTCAACTAGTACCAACCACCGTCAGATAATCATAAAGCCCATGATATACATTCCAATCCACATGCAAGATTAACCGCTAACATTCCATCCATACCAACATGTATAAATCCCAACCACCATCAGATATCCACAATAGTATATGACTTAAGCATGCATGTCCAAAAAGAGAGATCACTCTAATATTCCTAGTGAGCATGTCAAAATAGAGGTAAGCAACAACCACCCACCTCGATCGCTAATTCTAAGTCCAAGAAGTGCTCTCGCCCAAACCAATCAGCCGCCGTGATCGCTGTACAAAATTACCCCAACCATACACACAAATAAGCACACAAGTACCCATACATGCTGTCCAGAATTCAGTCCCAAAGATGCCCTGTTTTTACCTGCGAGAAGTGCCCAGAAAATTCCAAGAAAAATACTCTCACGATCCTCGCGACGAACCCGTCGAAACGAGTACCTGCACGCTCAATTCCGAGCTTCCTACACTGAGAAACAATTCCGACAAGGGAACCACCCCGAATTAAACTACTCTCAAAAACTGTAGCAATAACTACTGTTCACAGATATTCCTCACCTTCGAGAAATATTCAGAAAATTCCAAGAAAATTTGGGCATATTCCTCGTGATGTGTAGATGCAAATCGCCTCTTGAATCGCCCCAATCCGATGCCTGTGCGCGAAGATATTGCCAAAATACCACACCGCTGTCCCAAAACTCCGCCCAGAAAATGAGGTCACAAGATGATCCAAAAAACCCATGAAAAGCTCGGAATGGGAAAAACCAGTAAACATGGGAAACATAGCCCTACCTGTCGTGAAGCCAACGACGCAAGAATCACAGAAAAAGGTGCTCGGGGTAAGCCGGGGGAGTCCTCGCACCGAAATGCGACGAAGAAGAACACAAACGAACGAGCGTCGCGCCGCGCCGTAAAAATGGTAACCTCGGGATGCGTGCTGCCGAAAAATATGGAACTCTGCAGATGGATCCGCCACAGGGAGATGAAGAAAACTCGTGAAGGTGGCACTGTGAAAGGAGGAACAGGCAAAAAGTTCTCTTCAGTAGAACTCGGCCCTATATATAGCCTGAAGAAACAGCCTGAAAACAAATCCGGAAATACCCGCTATGTCCCAACTTCCGGGCGCCCCAACTTTCGGGCGGCTACAGTGTTGGGCCCGGCCCAACACTGTGCGCGCCCGAAAACTCCTCCTGCCTCCACGTCGCCCCCGCAACAGCGGACAGCCGCGCTGGCCGCCCACTGCGCGACGCGTGGGCCAACGCTGCGGCGACACGTGGCGGCCCACGCGCGGGAACCTGGCGTCAACGCACCCACGTGCGCCTGACGCGCCGCCTGCCACCCGCCCTGCCGCGCACTGTTCCGAGGCACCCGGTGCACCTCCGTGGACCCGGCCTGCAAGAGCCCGCCAACCACACGACGCCACGTGTCCCGCCGGTCCACTGCACCACGCCCGCCCGTTCCGTAGACCCAGTCCACTAAACCGCCCACTCCGACACTGCCACGTGTCCACCCCCTGGTCCACCGTGCGCCCCGCACTCTCTGTGGACCGCGCCCCGCGGACCGGCCCACTCCCGAGCCGCCACGCGTCCCGCCCCCGGTGCACGCCTGCCGCGTGGACCGGGCGGCCCGCGCCTCCGTCCGCCGCGCCGCCTGTGGCCGCTCCGCCGCCGCCGCCGTCGCCGGAAACACTGTTCCGGCATGAACAGTGTCCGAAGCTCAAAAATCACAAATGGGTAGTCCGTTTTGACCGTTTTCGCGCGCTGAATCCGAATTTGACGTCCATTTTGCCAAATTCCAACTCCAAAATTTGCCGAAGGCATCCGGAAAGGTATTCCTTGGTCCAAACTTCGCGCTGAGTCCATTTTTAATATCCGCATCGCGCAAAGCCACTTCTAACGATCCGACAGAGTCCATTGATCACCCACGTGATCCAATAAGCCCGAAGTCCGCCACTTGTCTCCAATTGGTGCACAAACACCTCCAACACACAGTACAGGCTCCCAAGATGCCACCAATGACTCTACCACAGCTCTGCAGAGATCCAGGTCATCACACGAGCCCTTCAGCAACTCCAACCAATGCCTCTGCCGCAAAATCAAATCCTTCTATGTGAACAAAACTTAAGACTATGGTGATCCGAAGACACATTACAATGAACTCCAAGAACAGGTGATGTCTCCCAAAGCTTTAAAACGAAGGCGACTGCTGCCCGTTCCTGATCGTGCGTCGGGTAGTTCCGCTCATATTCTCTACGATTCCCGTTGTTGAAACTGTGTGCCCCAAAAAGCCCACTTCGCGAAGTCAGAACTCACATTTCTTAAACTTAGCAAACAGCCTCTGGTCCCTGAGAGTCCGGAGAATAATCTGCAAGTGCCCCTCGTAGTTGATCGGAGTGGTCATCAATCCCGAACTTGTTCTACACTATAACCTTGTTTATCTCCCTGTAGTCGATGCGTAGACGTAGGCTTCCGTTCTTCTTTGGCACGAAGAGCACGGGTGCGCCCCAAGGCGACACACTCGGTCTGATAAACCCTTAAAAGTCCAAAACAACTAACCCGACGACAAGGAAAACAAACCACACTAACGCCCTCACAAGGCTCCAAGAGGTGCCAACAAAACAGGCTGGGTTACTAACTACCCGAAATTTTCCCCTAAAAACAACGAACTCACCTGTCACCAACACGGACCGCTCCCCTCCGTCACCAACACGGGCCACTTCCACCCGTCACCAACACGGGCCACAAGCTCGGAGCATAACCACCATCCCGGACCACTCGTTCCGACCGTCCGTCCTACCGAGGCGATGGTCAAAACTAACGCTAGGTTTCAACTCTAAGACCTACTGTCACGCCCCGGGGGTTTTGTTTTAGCGGAAACGATTCATAGAAAAGTCAACATTTGACGTGTAAAAATTTTTTTGTTGTAAAAGCGAAACCCCTCTCCCCCGGCGCATGCCCAGACCCGCCACACATACAGGGTCACTCTGCAAACGGACAGAGTCTCCCCTGTATGTGCACGGCGTAGCATTCAGTACATGTTCAAACATACACAACCTTTCAATCAGAACAATTATTAACATACAACCAGCATTCTAACTTATCTAAAATATATGGCCGTTCAACTTGGAAAGGATAAATCCACAGTTTTATAAAGAGCGCCTACCCGGTGCTTATGTTTTGAAAGCGAGTTTCGAAATCAGCATAAAACCACAAGGTTTTGAAAGCGGTGCCCACCCGACACCAAGTTTTGAAATCCCTTTTTGAAATCCATAAATCCACAGGGTTTTGAAACCAGTGCCCACACGACACTTCTATTTTAAAAACGGTTTTCGCAATCTTTTCTTTTTCTTTTACTTTTTTTTTTTCATTTTCAAATGGCCAATAACATTCAAAGAGGAGAGTAATGCATAAGAGGATAACTAATAACAACTCATACCGACATCCACGCCGACCCCACGAGGGTATCGAGGACCTCTCACATAACCACAATGTAAATGAAATGCTAGAAAGAAAAGGAAATACAGTCCAGGGTCCCCAGCGACCCAGCTGCTCCTGCCCCGTCCTCGCCACCGCCTATGTCTCCCCCCGTCTGAACCCTGTCACAAAGTGGGAAGTCAGTGACGTAAAAGTAGTAGAGCAGGAGAAAATAATAAAACAAACCGTGAAGACAACCGGAGCAACCACCCCCCCCAAGGAGGAAGGGCAACCTGTACACCTGTATCCTGTAATACCCGGACACGTCGGACAACTAAACCGACGGCCCATACCGTACCTGCAGAAACCCGACCACGTCGGACAACTAAACCGACGGGTCGCACCGCTCGCACCTCGGCGCCTCAACCCCACCACTAATAAGGGGCCCCACTACGTCACCTCGTGGGTATACACGGGTCAGAGACCACTTTTCCGGAAAAGCGCACCCTTTGCGGTGGCCAAACCGCGGGTGCGCGTGTGGCAACCTCGAGCCAAGTAACCGTAACCACCATCATGTCAGCATCATAATATGAATAACAAAAGTAATGCGGTAAAGTGCATAATTGAAAAACAAGGTAATAATACGCGCACTCGACGGTGGCCCGCCGACATATAGTGATTAAAAAGAGAACAACCAACGGTAACCAACGCTAAACGCTATAGGGAACTCACTAACATGCATAAGTTATCGCCCATCGTCGTTTAACCCCAGTACACTAAGAATGGACCCCGTCCCATACGATAGAATTTAGAGACTAGGACAAGGTAAATACAACCCACCTGTTACTTGTAGCGGTCAAGGTTCGACTTTCCTCGCGTCCCGACGCGCTCGTCCGGCTCACACACCTGCCGCACGGGAAAATCGGCACTGAGATTTTAAGGAAATTTAAAGAAGACGAGAACCCGACCCTCCGTCTAACCCGGTTCGCGGCACCCCGCCCGCGCGCGAGACCGCACGCGTGCCCAGCCCCGTGCGGGTCACCCCCCCCGCACGCAGGGCTGGGTGCAGGCCCGGCCCCGTGCGGGTCACCCCCGCACGTGCGGCTCACGCCCGCACCGTGCGGGTCACCCCGGCACGCGGGGCTGGGCGCGAGCCTAGCCCCGTGCGGGTCACCCCCGCACGTGCGGCTCACCCCCGCACCGTGCGGGTCACCCCCGTACGCGGGGCTGGGCGTGAGCCTAGCCCCGTGCGGGTCACCCCCGCACGCAGGGCTGGGCGCAGGCCCGGCCCCGTGCGGGTCACCCCCGCACGTGCGGGTCACCCCCGCACCGTGCGGGTCACCCCCGCACGCGGGGCTGGGCGTGAGCCTAGCCCCGTGCGGGTCACGGGAACGCCGACCTGGGGAGGGGAGGTGGTCTTCGCACATGCGGCGGATTCCGGAGAATCCGTCGCCTGTGCCATCCCCTTGCCGATCGGGATAATCAAGAATCCAAAAGAAACTAAGAGAAAACCTCCGTCTCACCTCGGTTTCGACGACGATGATTGGGAAGGGAGGGATCGTCTCACGCTCGCTTGCCAAGTTCCGTGGGGAGGGGGATCGTCCTTTCCTTCTCCTTGGTTCCGTACCGTCTCGCAGGAAAACGGGGTTCTTCTCCCACGCGCTCCGATGGGGAACTTGCGTTGTGCGGGACGAGCAGAGTGGGAAAAAGGGAAAACCTAAGTCTTCGCACACAAAATTGAACCAGACGGTCTAAGCGGGGCGGGGGAAAAATAAAGGGGGACCTAAATCCCCAAATAAAAGAAATTGAGTCCGAACCTGATTTACCTCGAAAAGCGTGCAAAACGCCCGAACCGCTAAGCGATCTTCCGGAATTTATTCCGGGAGATTCCGGAGTCGGAATCCAAAACCGTTCGCGCCGCCGGTTTCCGTTTCGCGAGCTTTATTCTCCAAAAATTACCCACGAGCCCCGACGGTCTGCCAAGAACGAAGGAAAAAGAATCACACCCCGGACCCCTTAGTCGGAAAAGGTTTCCGTGAAAACGATGAAGGGACCCAAAAAGGAAAAATAAACTCGCGGTTATTACACCACTCACCTCTAAAAACGAGTTTCGTCCTCGAAACTTAAACCCGGGTGGTGGTGAAAAGGTCGGGGTAGTACTCCCTCATTCTAGATTCCAGCTCCCAAGTTGCTTCTCGCTCCTCGTGGTTGCTCCAGTGTACCTTCACGTAGGGGATAGCTCGGTTCCGCAACGATTTGGTCTCCCTTGCCAGGATCCTCACCGGGGTTTCTTCGAAGCTTAGGTCCTCCTTCAGTTCGAGTGTAGAAGCATCCAGGACGTGTGAGGGGTCGGAGAGGTACTTCCGGAGCATCGAGACGTGGAAGACGTCGTGGACTCGGTCGAGGTTCGGTGGTAGGGCAAGGCGGTAAGCAACCGGGCCGACCCGCTCCAAAATCTCAAACGGCCCCACAAACCGTGGGCTCAGCTTGCCCCTCAGCCCGAACCGCTTTACTCCTCTGGACGGCGAGACCCGCAAGAAAACGTGCTCTCCTACTTGGAATTCTAAGTCGCGGCGCCTTTGGTCCGCGTAGCTCTTCTGGCGGCTCTGGGCGGTCAGCAGGCGCTGTCGGATGAGGCGAACCTTCTCTTCCGTTTCCTCCACTAAATCGGGCCCCAAGAATTTCCGTTCTCCCAGATCGTCCCAACAAATCGGGGACCGGCAGCGTCTCCCATATAAGGCCTCGTAGGGCGCCATCTGGATGCTGGCCTGGTAGCTGTTGTTGTAGGCGAATTCCACGAGAGGTAGATAGCGTGACCACCCGATCCCCCAATCTAGTACGCAGGCGCAAAGCAGGTCTTCGAGGGTTTGTATCACACGCTCCGACTGTCCGTCCGTCTGAGGGTGGAAGGCTGTGCTGAACTGTAGTTTGGTTCCCATGGCCCGCTGAAGGCTCTGCCAAAATTTCGAGACAAAGCGCGTGTCTCTGTCCGAGGTGATCGATGCCGGCACTCCATGTAATCTCACGATCTCGCTGATATATGCTTGGGCTAACCGTTCTCGGGTCCAGGTCGTATGAATTGGCAGAAAGTGTGCTGACTTCGTTAACCGATCGACTACGACCCAAATTGCGTCGTGGCCCTGTGGTGAACGTGGGAAGCCCGTGACAAAGTCCATGGTGATTTGATCCCACTTCCATTCTGGTACCGGTAGAGGTTGTAGCTTCCCTGCTGGCCGCTGATGCTCGACCTTTATCCGTTGGCACACTAGGCAATGAGCTACATGTCGAGTGACGTCCCCCTTCAAGTTGGGCCACCAGTAGGTCTGTTTGAGGTCCCTGTACATCTTCGTGCCCCCTGGATGTGCCGCATAAGGGGCCCGGTGTGCCTCTTTCAAAATTTCCTCCTTCAACTCCGGCGAATCCGGCACGCAGATCCGTCTGCGGAACCGTAGGGTGCCGTCGTCTTCCACTGCAAAGTCGCTCTCTTGGTCCAGGGGGATCTTGTCTCGTACGCGCTGCAAGTGTGGGTCGGTTTGTTGCCTCTCCCGGATCTTCTCAAGTAGCGTTGGTTTGACCACCAGGGTTAGGAGTTGCCTAACCGTGCCTGTCGGCACCACTTCCAACTGCATTCGTGCGAACTCCGCTATCAAATGGTTTTGCTCCGTTATCGCGCTCCTGGACGCCCCGTCTTGGCGCCCTTTCCTGCTCAAGGCGTCCGCCACCACGTTCGCCTTTCCGGGGTGGTATTGAATCGTCAAGTCGTAGTCCTTCAACAACTCCAGCCACCGCCTCTGCCGCAAGTTTAATTCTTTTTGGGTAAAGATATACTTAAGACTTTGATGATCCGAGAAGACGTTACAGTGAACTCCAAAGAGGTAGTGCCTCCACAGTTTTAAAACGAAGACTACTGCGGCCAGTTCCAAGTCGTGTATCGGGTAGTTCTTCTCGTAGTCCTTCAGTTGCCTGGACGCGTAGGCAATCACTTTCCCCTGTTGCATCAGAACACCACCCAGACCGATCCTGGATGCGTCGCAGTACACTTCGTAATCTTCCCCGGGTGTCGGCAGCACAAGTATTGGTGCCCTGGTTAGCCTCCTTTTGAGTTCCTCAAAACTCTCCTGGCATTTGGCCGTCCACATGAACTTCTCCCCTTTTCTGGTCAACCGATTCAATGGGGTAGCGATCTTCGCGAAACCCTCTACGAAACGCCTGTAATATCCTGCCAGTCCTAGGAAACTGCGGACCTCTGTCACCGTCGTCGGCGGCTGCCAGTCGACCACGGACTCCACCTTCTTCGGATCCACGGCTATCCCTTGTGCCGAGATCACATGTCCTAGGAAGCCGACTTCGCGTAGCCAGAACTCGCACTTCTTGAGTTTAGCAAACAGCTCCTGTTCCCTGAGAGTTTGGAGGATTGCTTGCAAATGGCCCTCGTGTTCCTTGTCGGTAGTGGAATAGACCAGGATGTCGTCGATGAAAACCACCACGAACCGATCCAGGAAGGGTCTGAAGATCCGGTTCATCATGTCCATGAAGACTGCGGGGGCGTTCGTGAGTCCGAAAGGCATGACTGTGAACTCGTAGTGGCCATACCGGGTCCGGAAAGCGGTCTTCGGAATGTCTTTGTCCCGAACTCGGAGTTGGTGGTAGCCTGATTGCAAATCGATCTTGGAGAAGACCGTCGCCCCTTTCAGCTGGTCGAAGAGGTCGTCTATTCTGGGCAGGGGGTACTTATTTTTCACTGTGACTTTGTTTATTCCTCTGTAATCGATGCAGAGACGCAGGCTTCCGTCTTTCTTCCGCACAAAGAGTACCGGTGCGCCCCAGGGTGACACACTCGGTCTTATGAACCATTTATCCAGGAGGTCTTCCAGTTGCGCTTTAAGCTCCTTTAGTTCTGCGAAGGCCATTCGGTAAGGTGCCTTCGAAATAGGCTGCGTGCCCGGTAGTAGTTCGATGGGGAACTCCACCTCCCGTTCAGGGGGCATCCCAGGCAATTCCGTGGGAAATACGTCGGGGAAGTCCCTCACTATTGGGGTATCGGCGAGCGCCGTCGGGGGTCGGGTAGCCAAATCCACCGATGCTAAGTAGGCCACGCAACCACCCTCCACCAGTCTTCTGGCCCGTGCCGCTGAGATAATCGCCGGGAAGGAGATGCTCTTGCCCATCATGTACACATGGTCAGGGAAACCCGGTTCTTGTAAACGCAACTGTCGCTTGTCGCAATCGATGAGTGCCTGGTACCTCGTGAGCCAGTTCATGCCCAGTACCACGTCGTACTCCTTCAGGGGGATTACCACCAGATCCCAAGGGCATGCCAGTCGCCCTAGCTTAATCGGGCAGGCGGTCACAACGCTGACCGCCTCCAAGGTCCCTCCCGCCGTTCGTACCACCAAGGAAAATTGGAGGGGTGTCTCCTCGAGACCATACAAAAACACGAAGTCACGGGAAATAAAAGAGTGTGTTGCTCCGGTGTCGAAAAGAGTTCTTGCACGGGAATTAGAAACGGAAGTAGTACCTGCAAGTGTGTCCACCGGCGGATCTGCCTCCTGGCGGGTCATTGAGAAGACTCTCCCGCCTGGTTGTGGCCGCCTGTCCTCCTCGGGCCGTGGTGCAGGGGGTCTATACGCCGACGTCATAGGAGCCTTCCCCCGCCCAGAGAGCTGTGGCGTGGGCGTGGAAGCTGCAGAGGACGCAGATCCCCCGCCTAAGGGGCAGTTGCGGCGGAAGTGCCCCCGCTTGCCGCACCTGAAGCAGTGGTCGCCTCTTTGGGGGCACTCTCCCGGAATGTGCCCTCCCCCGCATATGACACAAGGCCTATTCCCCGGCCTCTGCCCTCCAGCTGGCGCGCTACGGGACCCAGCCTGTGGTCTCCACCGTTTGGGGGCCCCGCCCCCACTCCAAGAGCCTCCCCCCGAGTTCTGGTGTTGCCGCTTCCGGTCCTCCAATCGCGTCGAGTTCTCCCTCCTGGCGTGGGTGACCGCAAAGCCACGTTCCACCGTAGTGGCTCTGTCGACCACTTTCTGGAAGGTGTGCAGTTCAGCTGCTTGTACTACCTCGAAGATATTGCTCCGCAGGCCATCCACGAAAAGTTGCGCCTTGTGAGCCTCGTCCCTTATGACGAACGGGACGCAGTTTGCTAGTCGGACGAACTCCCGCTGGTACTCCATGACCGTCCGGTTCCCCTGCTGGATGTGGTTCAAGTCATCCTCCAGCTTCTTCTTGACACTGTTGGTGAAGAAGGCCCCGAACAGCTCCTGCTTGAAGGTTGTCCAGGACGGAAGTGCGGTACCCTTAGCAGGATCGGGGCGTACCGTCTTCCACCACAAGCGGGCGTTCCCCTCCAAGCAGTGGACTGCTAGGGGAACCCGCTCGTCATCCTCCATGAGTAGGTCTTCGAAAAGTTTCTCCATCGACCCCACCCATTTCTCGACGACCCACGGATCGGTCGTGTCCCCTTCGAACGTGGGTGGGTCGTATTTTTTGAAGTCTTTCAGGTTGGCCCGCACCCGATCCCGCTCAGTCATCACAACCGTCCCCTCCCTCGCGGCGGCGGCAGCCACGGCAGGGGCAGGTGTGACTACAGTCTCCTCCAGAGTAACCCTGCTGGTTGTCCCCGGCGCCGGTCCCGTAGCCGCCGCCGGCGGTGGTGCTGTCGGTGGTGCCGCGGCCGGTGCTGTCGACCCTTGTGGGGGAACCGGGGTGACCGTCACCGTTGCGGCCTGCTGCTGTTGCGTCAACTGACGCACGTGCTCAGTGAGGTTGGCCAGATTCCCTGCCATCTCCCGCAATTGCTGCCGCAGGAGCTGGTTCTCTGCGGCCGTCGACGTCGTTGTGTCTGCCTCTGCGTCCCCGGCCGATGACCTAGTACGGGCCATGTCTGTCACAAATCCCAAGAGTCAACTTTAGGCTACCCTACTAACAACAACCAAAAAGTGAGAGAAAGGACTCAACATTTTCCCTCCCCCCCTCGGTCACTCACGTTCTACAATCCTATGCCCTACCCATTTCATTTATGTGTAGGCCAGTGAGGTGTTCCCACGGATGTCGGCATTAACTGTTGTGATTGAAAGAATTCTCTGATACCATTTAATCTGTCACGCCCGGGGGGTTTTGTTTTAGCGGAAACGATTCATAGAAAAGTCAACATTTGACGTGTAAAAATTTTTTTGTTGTAAAAGCGAAACCCCTCTCCCCCGGCGCATGCCCAGACCCGCCACACATACAGGGTCACTCTGCAAACGGACAGAGTCTCCCCTGTATGTGCACGGCGTAGCATTCAGTACATGTTCAAACATACACAACCTTTCAATCAGAACAATTATTAACATACAACCAGCATTCTAACTTATCTAAAATATATGGCCGTTCAACTTGGAAA
This sequence comes from Tillandsia leiboldiana, assembly GCA_029204045.2. Taxonomy (NCBI): domain Eukaryota; kingdom Viridiplantae; phylum Streptophyta; class Magnoliopsida; order Poales; family Bromeliaceae; genus Tillandsia; species Tillandsia leiboldiana. The sequence goes on from CM055061.1 coordinate 19,958,514, forward strand.
GGATAAATCCACAGTTTTATAAAGAGCGCCTACCCGGTGCTTATGTTTTGAAAGTGAGTTTCGAAATCAGCATAAAACCACAAGGTTTTGAAAGCGGTGCCCACCCGACACCAAGTTTTGAAATCCCTTTTTGAAATCCATAAATCCACAGGGTTTTGAAACCAGTGCCCACACGACACTTCTATTTTAAAAACGGTTTTCGCAATCTTTTCTTTTTCTTTTACTTTTTTTTTTTCATTTTCAAATGGCCAATAACATTCAAAGAGGAGAGTAATGCATAAGAGGATAACTAATAACAACTCATACCGACATCCACGCCGACCCCACGAGGGTATCGAGGACCTCTCACATAACCACAATGTAAATGAAATGCTAGAAAGAAAAGGAAATACAGTCCAGGGTCCCCAGCGACCCAGCTGCTCCTGCCCCGTCCTCGCCACCGCCTATGTCTCCCCCCGTCTGAACCCTGTCACAAAGTGGGAAGTCAGTGACGTAAAAGTAGTAGAGCAGGAGAAAATAATAAAACAAACCGTGAAGACAACCGGAGCAACCACCCCCCCCAAGGAGGAAGGGCGACCTGTACACCTGTATCCTGTAATACCCGGACACGTCGGACAACTAAACCGACGGCCCATACCGTACCTGCAGAAACCCGACCACGTCGGACAACTAAACCGACGGGTCGCACCGCTCGCACCTCGGCGCCTCAACCCCACCACTAATAAGGGGCCCCACTACGTCACCTCGTGGGTATACACGGGTCAGAGACCACTTTTCCGGAAAAGCGCACCCTTTGCGGTGGCCAAACCGCGGGTGCGCGTGTGGAAACCTCGAGCCAAGTAACCGTAACCACCATCATGTCAGCATCATAATATGAATAACAAAAGTAATGCGGTAAAGTGCATAATTGAAAAACAAGGTAATAATACGCGCACTCGACGGTGGCCCGCCGACATATAGTGATTAAAAAGAGAACAACCAACGGTAACCAACGCTAAACGCTATAGGGAACTCACTAACATGCATAAGTTATCGCCCATCGTCGTTTAACCCCAGTACACTAAGAATGGACCCCGTCCCATACGATAGAATTTAGAGACTAGGACAAGGTAAATACAACCCACCTGTTACTTGTAGCGGTCAAGGTTCGACTTTCCTCGCGTCCCGACGCGCTCGTCCGGCTCACACACCTGCCGCACGGGAAAATCGGCACTTAGATTTTAAGGAAATTTAAAGAAGACGAGAACCCGACCCTCCGTCTAACCCGGTTCGCGGCACCCCGCCCGCGCGCGAGACCGCACGCGTGCCCAGCCCCGTGCGGGTCACCCCCCCCGCACGCAGGGCTGGGTGCAGGCCCGGCCCCGTGCGGGTCACCCCCGCACGTGCGGCTCACCCCCGCACCGTGCGGGTCACCCCCGCACGCGGGGCTGGGCGCGAGCCTAGCCCCGTGCGGGTCACCCCCGCACGTGCGGCTCACCCCCGCACCGTGCGGGTCACCCCCGTACGCGGGGCTGGGCGTGAGCCTAGCCCCGTGCGGGTCACCCCCGCACGCAGGGCTGGGCGCAGGCCCGGCCCCGTGCGGGTCACCCCCGCACGTGCGGCTCACCCCCGCACCGTGCGGGTCACCCCCGCACGCGGGGCTGGGCGTGAGCCTAGCCCCGTGCGGGTCACGGGAACGCCGACCTGGGGAGGGGAGGTGGTCTTCGCACATGCGGCGGATTCCGGAGAATCCGTCGCCTGTGCCATCCCCTTGCCGATCGGGATAATCAAGAATCCAAAAGAAACTAAGAGAAAACCTCCGTCTCACCTCGGTTTCGACGACGATGATTGGGAAGGGAGGGATCGTCTCACGCTCGCTTGCCAAGTTCCGTGGGGAGGGGGATCGTCCTTTCCTTCTCCTTGGTTCCGTACCGTCTCGCAGGAAAACGGGGTTCTTCTCCCACGCGCTCCGATGGGGAACTTGCGTTGTGCGGGACGAGCAGAGTGGGAAAAAGGGAAAACCTAAGTCTTCGCACACAAAATTGAACCAGACGGTCTAAGCGGGGCGGGGGAAAAATAAAGGGGGACCTAAATCCCCAAATAAAAGAAATCGAGTCCGAACCTGATTTACCTCGAAAAGCGTGCAAAACGCCCGAACCGCTAAGCGATCTTCCGGAATTTATTCCGGGAGATTCCGGAGTCGGAATCCAAAACCGTTCGCGCCGCCGGTTTCCGTTTCGCGAGCTTTATTATCCAAAAATTACCCGCGAGCCCCGACGGTCTGCCAAGAACGAAGGAAAAAGAATCACACCCCGGACCCCTTAGTCGGAAAAGGTTTCCGTGAAAACGATGAAGGGACCCAAAAAGGAAAAATAAACTCGCGGTTATTACACCTACCACAAGGTCTACCCCACAGAAAGAGCTGCGTACAGGGCCCCCTAGCCGAAAGTGACCAGTGCCAAAACTCCGAGTAGTCGACGGATCCCCTTGACCCACACCTGCCCCAAAAGACCAATGACCCAAAACGCTCCCAAACTAGGCCTCAAGGCTATGCCTTAGTCATGTGAAGCTGGAGACAAAACCCACAAGGTAAGGTCCTACCTCAGTCCTGGCACCGACGGGGTGCGACACTCTAAATAACCACTAACTCTCGGTCCCAATCCGTTGCCCCTCCAAGCACCGGGCATCGAATCGAGCGGTAAACCTCCAGACCAATAGTGACACTCCCAACTAGGAGAAAATCTAAGCTCTAGGTCCGCTCAAAAAAAGACCTACAGGTACAGTAGGCTATCCATCCGAAGCCTAAAGGGTCGGAAGACGACAAGCAACGAAAACAGCGAGAAGAACCTTGTCAAAAGTTGCCTAGGTTCGCTAAACGCACATGAGGGATCACGCGCCAACCCACTAGTAGGACAACCTAACCGACCCTCTCTAACCGAAAACGAGCCCCAAACGAACAAGATTTACTAGCCCCGGTGGTCTCCCTTTTTAACCCCAAAGGAACACCCCGAGACCCCGTCCCGATGATTTCTACAACCATTGTCGTGACCACAGTAAAAAACAAAACAAAAAAAAAAAAAAAAAAAACCGAACTATGGGTAACAACCGTAGGGGAAGGATTCCTCATTCCCTTCCATACTCTGCCTATGGTGCAAAAAGAATCGGCCGACTACCTGCTGTAACCTAACACCAAAAGACCTAGAAGGTACAAATTTAGACAAAAGGCTATCAAGTTACCCACGACCGACAAACGGCCGACACTCTAACAAACACCGGTAGGTTACACTACCACCCGTCACCGTTACTAACGACGACCAGAACGTCGGCAGAGGAAGGGGTTCGGAAAAACAAAAACCGGCACAACGACCTGCTGTGTTAACAGCCGCACCTAGTGCATAAACACCGTCAGCAGACCCACCGTGTCCTATGCTGGTTGCCTAATCCATTTACTCATAGCAACCATCAAGGCCCCGGTGGCAGACGGCCTCGACCCCAACCTCCAAATCAACCCGACTCCACTAGCACAACACCCGAGCTAAACCAGAAAACAAAACTCAACAGTCCCGCACTCTCGCATCTCTACGCAATTATACCCTGATCATTTCATTAGTTAGTAGCCAGTAGTAATGTGCTCCTATGGATGTTGGACAGCGACTACTGTGGTTAAAGCTATTTCTCTCTGATACCATCTTAATCTGTCACGCCCTGGAGGTTTCATTAAGACAGCCACTGAAAAGAGTTGAATTTGCATATAAACTTTTTTTTTGAAAGCGATCTCCCCTGGTGCGTGCCCAGACCCGCCGCATATACAAATTCACTCTGCAAACGGGCAGAGTATCATTTGTATATGCACGGCGTCCTGACTACAATATCCATACCAACATCCATTTAACCACAATAGCTCAACAGTCGAGTACAGACAACTATTTTTCCATAAGTATTAACGAGGCCGACAAATTTTGAAAGGATAAATCCACAAGTTTTAAAACGGCGCCCACACGGCACCCATGTTTTCAAAACTGGTTTCGCAATCCATAAATCCACAGAGTTTTAAAACGGTGCCCACTCGAAACCCATATTTTCAAAACTATTTTCACAATCCCATAAATCCACAAAGTTTTAAAATGGTGCCCACTCGATACCCATATTTTCAAAACGGTTTTCGCAATGTTTTTTTTTTTCTTTCTTTGTATTTTGAAAAAGGCCAACCAATAGAAGTAAAGCAACCATTCATCCACAAGGTATGAAAACATTCCAACATCCACGTCGACCCCACAGGGGTATCGAAATCCATAAAATAAGCTACTAACAGGTAATAAAATGAACAAGGAAAGAAGAAGTCAAAGTCTGTAGCCTCGAAGGGCCAAAAGATCGCTCGTGCGGCCTCACCGTCGTCCTAGCACTCACCCCTGGACGAACCTGTCACAGAGTGGGAAGTCAGTGACCAGAAAATAAAGCACGAAAGCAACTAGGGCTATAAATAAAGCAAACCGCAGTAAAACCAGAGCAATCGCCCTCCTCATCGTGCAATCGACAGTATCCCCTCCCCCTGCATAACCTGGACCGGGCACCTACCCCGGCAAACCAGACCGAGCACCAACCTCGGAAAACTAGACCGAGCACCTACCTCGGTAAACCACGCCGAGCACCTACCTCGACGGGTCACACCGCTCAGACCTTGGTGCCTCAAAACCCCCCACCTACGGGGGCCCCCTACTACGTCACCTCGTGGGGTAACACGGGTCAGCGACTACTTTTCCGACAAAGCACACCCTTTGCGGTGCTGCAGCCTTGAGCATCGTAACCAAGTACACGAAACAAAACCAATAATAATGAACCATAGAGATCACCAAAGATTAACACAGTTAGTTGAGCAAGTGAAATATATTTACAGTTGTTACGGAATTTGAGTTGGCGTAGTTTCGTGAAAGTCTCAAGTCTTGAAGATTGAAGGTGAAGGAAGTTGGATCATTTAACTCAATCTCAAGAAAGAAGAATTCAAAAGGATCAGGTATGTTTAACTAAAGATTTTGTGTGATCCGAATACTTCTTGTAGTGTAGAAACACCTGGAAGAGTTTTTAATTGCTTAATTATCAAAAACTGGTGTTCGGACAAGTTCAGGATCCGGATCAGAGCCAGCGATCCGGATCCCGAAGGTTGTTGTTTCATACAATACTTCAATCCGGATCGCAGCATCTCACGATCCGGATCCCGAACGTTGAGTTTTCTGAATTGTACGAACGATCCGGATCAGACAATCTGATCCGGATCCCGAACGTGTGATTTTCTGGAAACCGTCTTTATTGCTACTGCAATCCGGATCGCCCAAATCCGATCCGGATCGCCGTCCGTAAAATTTCCAGAAATGTTAGGTTTTTGATTCTTATCTCCTTCCTAGGGTTTCTAACCTATAAATAGACCCTATGACTCTTTTTCTAGGGTGAATCCATATAGCCGTCATTTTCATATATCATCTTATACGGCTCTAGATCCACCTATAGAGAAGAAAGGAAATCATTAGAGAATACTCTATATTTCTTCATCTATATTGATTAGTTTGATTCTAGGTTTTCATACTCACATCTTGAGTTGAATCAAACTAATGAATACTTAGATGGTATTTCCGATCTATCTTTGATCTAAGTATTCGGCGGATCATCACCACCAAAAACAACGATTTACCCCAAAAATCGGCGCGTGGATTCGCGTGTCCTTGTGGATTCAAGGTTCAATCGCTCTCGTGGATTCGAAGCGAGGCACATTCGTGGATTCGAAGGGTGCTATTGGGTGAAGACCGTGGATTCGGTCGGACGTCGTGGATTCGACGTTGGACGCCGTGGATTCGGCGTTGGGCGCAGATCGTGGATTCGAGAAGCGTCGTGGAGCGAGCGGAGAAGATCCTCTAGGAGCGTATGGAAAAGGTTGAGTCGTAAGTGTGTACGGTAAATCACCTTGTACGTGTTTTAATTCTAGTGGATTTCTGCCGTGTTATCGGTCCCGTGGTTTTTTACTCCGGTGATGGAGTTTTCCACGTAAAAATCTTGCGTATTATTTTTATTTCCGTAATTGGGTTTTTATCGCAACGATTTTTGAGTGTTTATACGTTTACACCTATTCACCCCCCTCTAGGTGTTTTTTCCCCTATTTAGATCCTTATTACATATAACCCAACAAGTGGTATCAGAGCGGGAATAGGGTTGTAAACAATGGTTGAAGGTGGAAACATCAACCGACCCCCGTTCTTCGATGGAACAAATTATGCGTACTGGAAAGTGCGGATGAAAGCCTTTTTAATTTCCATCGACGAACGGGTGTGGCAATCAATTGAATTAGGATGGTCTAATCCAACTGAATTTACTGGTGATGTTCACACCTTAAAACCTAGGTCGAAATGGACCAAGGAAGAGTTAGATTCATCTTCTTACAATGGCAAGGGAATTAATGCTATTTTTAATGCCTTATCTCAAACTGAATTCTCTCGCGTCTCGGCATGTGAGACTGCGAAAGAAATCTGGGATGTTCTTCAGGTTACACATGAGGGAACTAACCTCGTGAAGATTCAGAAACTGCAAATGCTTACGAGCAAGTTTGACTCTATCTTGATGGCAGAAAATGAATCTTTCACGGACTACTATACACGATTGCAAGATATCGTAAACTCATGTGCTAACCTGGGAGAGAAGATTCCAGAATTTAAGATTGTAAGAAAGATCTTAAGAACTCTTCCTGAACGATTTCGCCCAAAGGTTACAGCCATTGAAACTATTAAACACCCGGACGAAATACGTGTAGAAGAATTAGTTGGTTCATTACAAACTTATGAAATGACATTTACTACTAACAATTCTTCTGGAAAGGCATCCACTTCTAAGTCTTCAGGTTATGCGTTGAAAACAACTAAGGAAGAAGACGCGGATACATCCTCCTCAGACGATGACGAGAATCTTTCTATGGAGGAATTTGAGAAGCAGCTCGCTCTCTTGACAAGGAAGTTTCGCCGCAACTTTCGAAGGGGTAATTCAAGCAAATCTCCATCCTTCGGAAAGTCGAACAAAGGCAAGGGTACTTCAAGTTATAAGTCAAGAAAGCAAGAGAACTTCTCAAAGGATAAGAAAAGTTCAGAGGGACAACTACAATGCTTCAAATGTCGAGGCTACGGCCACATTGCAACGGAGTGTCCCAACAAGTATCCGGCAAAGAAGAAGGCGATGCAAGTCGTCACTTGGGATGACAACTCAACGTCAAATGAGTCATCTTCGAGTGATGAAGAAAAGAGCTCCACCGCATTCCACGCGTCCGTATCTTCACCCTTCATGTGCTTTATGGCAAGTACATCCGAGTCGTTGTCCAACCCCACTGTTGAAAAGAATGCAACGGACAATGAATCGGATGATTCGGAAGGTGAAGATTTTGCTCTAGCCTATCACAGATCTTTACGGGATTTAAAGAAACCGGCTAAGCAAAACAAGGGGTTGAGAGGGAGATTGCAGGATCTCGAAGAAGGAGTAAAAAGGGTAACTTCTCTCTCGACCGATCTTGAAGTGGAAAGGGATAATCTGATAAAGGCAAATGTTTCCCTTCAAGAGTCCAATGAGCAACTCGAGAAGAACTATATAGATATGGTGAACAAAGCGAACTTTTTCTTGAAGCTCTACGGCGAGGCCCGACGGGAAAAATTGGAAATGACAGAGACCATTTGCCAACTCAAGGATGACTTACAGCAATTTTCTTTTGGAAGGAGTAAGTTGGATAAACTTCTTGGTCTTGGTCAAACAAACAAGTTCGGCCTCGGATACAATCGAACTGAAGACAATTTTAGTTCGGTTGGGACAGTCTTTGTGCCTCAGTCGGTATCTCCTCCTCCGACACCGGAAATCATGACAACCAACGACAACAAGCCTACTTCATCCTCTTCAGAATCGTCAAGCACAAAGGTATGTTTTCGTTGTAATTTTGCAGGGCACATTGAAAGAAATTGCAAGATTGGAGCTCAAAGATCAAATCAACCACATCTTGCAACTACTACCAATAAGTTCACTCCCCGGAATTCAAAGAAGGATTTTCCTAAAGAAAAGGACATTGGTAGTACTTCAAATAAGACGATGACAAAAGAAAAAGACCAATCATGCAAGACGTCTTCATTAAGGAAAACTTCTCAACCATTGCCAACATACTCCAAAACTCAAAAGGTTTGGGTATGCAAAGGTGAAACCCCTCCTTGTCTTTAATCGTTCTACGATTAAATCTTGTGTAGTTTATGTAGACTATTTTCTTTTCTTCTTTTTCTTTTGGCCGACCCGTCAACCATCCTTGGGAGGTAAATGGTACATTTTCTTATTGGTTGATGATTTCTCTAGGTTTTCTTGGGTAGCATTTTTAAAAGAGAAAGCTGATACGTTTGACTCTTTTCATGAGATTTGCCATCGTATTATGATTGAAAAGAATGAAAAGATCATTCGTGTTAGAAGTGATAGAGGTGGAGAATTCATAAATTCAAAATTCATTGATTTTTGCACTTCAAATGGCATTAAACATGAATTCTCGGCACCCTATACACCTCAGCAGAATGGTGTTGTTGAGCGCAAAAATAGGGTTGTACAAGAGATGGCGCGTGTGATGCTTCATAGCCGGAATTTACAGCTACATTTTTGGGCTGAAGCCGTGAACACCGCTGTCTATGTCATTAATAGAGTTTACTTGCGCCCAGGAACTTTAAATACACCATATGAGCTGTGGTTTAGTAGAAAACCGGATATCAAATACTTTCGTATCTTCGGGAGTCGATGTTACTTTTTACGTGACCGTGAAAATCTTGGAAAGTTCGACTCTCGAAGTGATGAAGGGATCTTTTTGGGTTATTCTACGAATAGCAGAGCATATCGAGTATTTAACATTGAATCTAAGACGATCGTAGAATCTATAAATGTTAAAGTAGATGAAGCTTTTCACTTTGGATCTGGAAAATCTACCCTCGATATCTCTCTAGATGATGATTCTCCTGCTAGTGCATCTTCTCATGATAATACCTCCAATATTAATGATGCATCTAATGGCTCTTCTAGTTTATCTGATGTGCAGGAATCATCTCATGTATCTCCAAGTACTCCGTTTCAACAAACGTTACGAATCTCCAAGGATCATCCGGAATCGAACATCATTGGAGATCCACAAGGAGTTAGAACTCGGAAGCAGTTGGTTTGTGGATTCGCTTGCTATGTATCTTTAATCGAACCAAAGAACATAGATGAAGCTCTTCAGGATGACTACTGGATTAAAGCAATGCAGGAAGAGCTCCATCAATTTGAGCGAAACAAAGTCTGGGAATTAACGAAGCCTCCAAAGCAACATAATGTGATAGGTACCAAATGGATCTTCAAGAACAAGAAAAATGAGGATGGTATTATCATCAGGAACAAGGCACGATTAGTTGCTCAAGGTTATTCTCAAGTAGAAGGTATAGACTTTGACGAAACATTCGCCCCTGTAGCTAGACTCGAGTCCATTCGTATACTATTTGCTATTGCTTGTCATTTTAAAATCAAATTATTTCAAATGGACGTTAAGAGCGCATTTCTAAATGGTTTTTTTAAATGAGGAAGTTTATGTGGCTCAACCGAAAGGTTTTGTAGATCATAAACAACCTAACCATGTTTTTCGTTTGAAAAAAGGCTCTTTACGGTCTGAAACAAGCACCGCGAGCATGGTACGAAAGGTTAACAAAGCACCTTTTGGAGAAGGGCTATACTCGAGGGGGAGCTGATAGGACTCTCTTTGTGAAGCATTATCAAAGCAATTTCATTGTAGCACAAATCTATGTCGATGACATTGTATTTGGCGCAACAAGAGATAATGATGCTTCTAAATTCGCGGAGACCATGGAAAGCGAATTTGAGATGTCCATGATGGGCGAATTGACTTATTTTCTTGGATTGCAAATTAAACAAAATGATGAAGGTATTCACTTGAGTCAATCCAAGTATGCAATGGAGTTGGTCAAAAAGTTTGATCTAGAAAATTGTAAAGATTTTCCAACTCCAATGGGAACTAGCCACAAGGGACTTGGAAGTGAATCACATAGTGAGAATGTAGACGAGCAACTGTATAGAAGTATGATTGGAAGTCTACTTTACCTCACGGCTAGTCGCCCGAATATATCCTTTAGTGTTGGGATTTGCGCGAGATATCAATCAGCACCAAAGGAGGTTCACCTGAAAGCGGTGAAACGGATCATCCGGTACATCAAAGGATCAATTAATTTCGGAATTTGGTATCCTATGGGAACAAGTCTGGATATTGTTGGATACTCAGATGCCGATTGGGCAGGATCAGTGGATGATCGGAAAAGCACGAGTGGTGCATGCTTCTATCTTGGCCAA
>CM055061.1:19968969-20027516 GCA_029204045.2 Tillandsia leiboldiana
CCAACAAGCCTACTTCATCCTCTTCAGAATCGTCAGCACAAAGGTATGTTTTCGTTGTAATTTTGCAGGGCACATTGAAAGAAATTGCAAGATTGGAGCTCAAAGATCAAATCAACCACATCTTGCAACTACTACCAATAAGTTCACTCCCCGGAATTCAAAGAAGGATTTTCCTAAAGAAAAGGACATTGGTAGTACTTCAAAAAGACGATGACAAAAGAAAAACCAATCATGCAAGACGTCTTCATTAGGAAAACTTCTCAACCATTGCCAACATACTCCAAAACTCAAAAGGTTTGGTATGCAAAGGTGAAACCCCTCCTTGTTTTAATCGTTCTACGATTAAATCTTGTGTAGTTTATGTAGGACTATTTTCTTTTCTTCTTTTTCTTTGGCCGACCCGTCAACCATCCTTGGGAGGTAAATGGTACATTTTCTTATTGGTTGATGATTTCTCTAGGTTTTCTTGGGTAGCATTTTAAAAGAGAAAGCTGATACGTTTGACTCTTTTCATGAGATTTGCCATCGTATTATGATTGAAAAGAATGAAAAGATCATTCGTGTTAGAAGTGATAGAGGTGGAGAATTCATAAATTCAAAATTCATTGATTTTGCACTTCAAATGGCATTAAACATGAATTCTCGGCACCCTATACACCTCAGCAGAATGGTGTTGTTGAGCGCAAAAATAGGGTTGTACAAGAGATGGCGCGTGTGATGCTTCATAGCCGGAATTTACAGCTACATTTTTGGCTGAAGCCGTGAAACACCGCTGTCTATGTCATTAATAGAGTTTACTTGCGCCCAGGAACTTTAAATACACCATATGAGCTGTGGTTTAGTAGAAAACCGGATATCAAATACTTTCGTATCTTCGGGAGTCGATGTTACTTTTTACGTGACCGTGAAAATCTTGGAAAGTTCGACTCTCGAAGTGATGAAGGGATCTTTTTGGGTTATTCTACGAATAGCAGAGCATATCGAGTATTTAACATTGAATCTAAGACGATCGTAGAATCTATAAATGTTAAAGTAGATGAAGCTTTTCACTTTGGATCTGGAAAATCTACCCTCGATATCTCTCTAGATGATGATTCTCCTGCTAGTGCATCTTCTCATGATAATACCTCCAATATTAATGATGCATCTAATGGCTCTTCTAGTTTATCTGATGTGTGCAGGAATCATCTCATGTATCTCCAAGTACTCCGTTTCAACAAACGTTACGAATCTCCAAGGATCATCCGGAATCGAACATCATTGGAGATCCACAAGGAGTTAGAACTCGGAAGCAGTTGGTTTGTGGATTCGCTTGCTATGTATCTTTAATCGACCAAAGAACATAGATGAAGCTCTTCAGGATGACTACTGGATTAAAGCAATGCAGGAAGAGCTCCATCAATTTGAGCGAAACAAAGTCTGGGAATTAACGAAGCCTCCAAAGCAACATAATGTGATAGGTACCAACTGGATCTTCAAGAACAAGAAAAATGAGGATGGTATTATCATCAGGAACAAGGCACGATTAGTTGCTCAAGGTTATTCTCAAGTAGAAGGTATAGACTTTGACGAAACATTCGCCCCTGTAGCTAGACTCGAGTCCATTCGTATACTATTTGCTATTGCTTGTCATTTTAAAATCAAATTATTTCAAATGGACGTTAAGAGCGCATTTCTAAATGGTTTTTTAAATGAGGAAGTTTATGTGGCTCAACCGAAAGGTTTTGTAGATCATAAACAACCTAACCATGTTTTTCGTTTGAAAAAAGGCTCTTTACGGTCTGAAACAAGCACCGCGAGCATGGTACGAAAGGTTAACAAAGCACCTTTGGAGAAGGGCTATACTCGAGGGGGAGCTGATAGGACTCTCTTTGTGAAGCATTATCAAAGCAATTTCATTGTAGCACAAATCTATGTCGATGACATTGTATTTGGCGCAACAAGAGATAATGATGCTTCTAAATTCGCGGAGACCATGGAAAGCGAATTTGAGATGTCCATGATGGGCGAATTGACTTATTTTCTTGGATTGCAAATTAACAAAATGATGAAGGTATTCACTTGAGTCAATCCAAGTATGCAATGGAGTTGGTCAAAAAGTTTGATCTAGAAAATTGTAAAGATTTTCCAACTCCAATGGGAACTAGCCACAAGGGACTTGGAAGTGAATCACATAGTGAGAATGTAGACGAGCAACTGTATAGAAGTATGATTGGAAGTCTACTTTACCTCACGGCTAGTCGCCCGACTATATCCTTTAGTGTTGGGATTGCGCGAGATATCAATCAGCACCAAAGGAGGTTCACCTGAAAGCGGTGAAACGGATCATCCGGTACATCAAAGGATCAATTAATTTCGGAATTTGGTATCCTATGGGAACAAGTCTGGATATTGTTGGATACTCAGATGCCGATTGGGCAGGATCAGTGGATGATCGGAAAAGCACGAGTGGTGCATGCTTCTATCTTGGCCATTGCCTTGTTGCATGGCACAGTAAAAAGCAGAATTGCATAGCACTCTCGACTGCCGAAGCGGAATACATTTCAGCTGGAAGTGCTCCAAACTCAACTCATTTGGATGAAAAGCGTATTGAGCGACTTCCGCATTTCAGCATCTTCGGTAACACTTCTTTTGTGACAACACAAGTGCAATTAACATTTCTAAAAACCCTGTGTTGCACTCTAGAACAAAACATATTGAACTTAGATATCATTTTCTTATAGAGCTAGTTGAATCAAATACTCTTCAACTTTCATATATTTCAACTGAGGATCAATTGGCTGACTTTTTAACAAAACCTTTGGATCAAAATGTTTTATTCATTTACGAAAAGCAATTGGAATGCTTTCCTTGAAATAAACTTCTTTTTGAAACCTTTGCTTAGGATAGGTTTTGTATTTGTTTTTGTTTTGTTCATTATCTATGTTTGTACATAGGACATTAATTGAGCATAGATCATAATTGACTTTAATTGCATCTTTTCGCACATTTAGAAATTTATTATGCTTTTGCCATCATAATAATTCACTGTTGCAATGATCATTTATGTTAATTAAATCATCTTCTGAGTGATCAAAGTCAATTTCTCTCTCTCAATGATCTCTTGGTATAGTCATTATCTTATTTGACTGTTTAGTCGAGTATGAAATCGAGATCAATTTTGGTTGAATACTTTATATCTTAAATAATTGATAGCCAATTGAGGGGGAGTCATAGAAAAAGTAAATGCTCAAAAGATGTGGAAAGAGTTACATCCCAATGAGGAGTGTGAAAACTACCACCACATGGAGGAAAGAGCTACCACCTCGGTCGTCCGAGTATTGTGTGCAGCTACCACATGTATACCTAGCATGGTTGTTCAAATTTTGATTAAGTAAAATGCATGTTGAAATACTTGACTCCGTCAAATTTCAAGGTTGGTATAAGGTGGGTTTTTAAAGAAAGATGCTCAAAGAGCCACTCTCTTCAACAGATTGTCTAGATACATTATCTACTATATTTGGGATTTCAAACATCTATTGATCTTTGTATTTCATTTTCTTTACTGAATTGATGATTTGATAAAGGCATTACTCATAAGATCAAGTTAGATGTAATTGAAGGTGTTCAACTTTAAGGGATTTAATTCTTGTAAATTCTCGTTTCATTTTTGGATATTATTGATAGATTTGGCATAATCTAATTCTTGTTGTATGAAACGATGATTTTTGTTTAAAGTTGATACACATTTGTGCTTACAATCTTTTTCTGGTTTTTCTTGAATTTCTCTGAAATTTTCTAAAGAAAAAGTTGGAGCCGATCCGGATCGGGCAAGATGATCCGGATCCCGAACGCAGGTATTCTTCTGCGGGCTGACGATCCGGATTGGACCTGCCGATCCGGATCCCGAACGCAGTTTCTCACTGCGGGCAGCCGATCCGGATCGCAATCATGAACTGATCCGGATCGCGGCTAGGGTTTTATAAAGAACAAAAGGGTTTTGATTTCTTTTACTCCAATCTTTTGTTCCAAAGTTTCCAGAGCCTCTCTCTCTAGATTTCATCCTTCCTGGAAGCTTTCAAACTCAAGTTCTTCAACTCCAAGTAAGTTTTATTGATCAAAATCTCGGTTTTTCACCGTTTTTCTCTTTTCCTCCTCAAACGTGATGAATTTCTTGGATCAACTTTGTTTGTGGATGGTTTTTGATCAAATTTCTTTTGAAATAAGAACTCTGGGTAGATTAGTTTTGATTATATGCTAGGTATTCTCCTGATTAACGGATTTTTAGGCTTCGATTTCTAAAATTTCGGTTTTAGGGCATATAATAAGGATTTTCGAAAATCATGCAATTGATCTATTTTTAAAAGTCCTTTTGCAAAACTAATTTGATTCTTAGTCTCTCTACATGATTATGATTGTTTGGGTACAATTTTTCAAATTTTTGAAAATTAACAATTTTTCATGTGTTCTTGAGTTGGTCTTCACAGGATACATTTTTCACTAGCAATCAAATGGTGATCACTTGGATTATTTTCCTACTTGCTGCCATGGTACATGTCAAGGATACTGCCAAGCCTAAGAAGGCTAAGAAAGCAAAGAAGACTAAGGTTGATTCCGACACTGAATCAGAGACAGAATCGATCGACTGGGATAACATCGAAATCGAGCAAGCTGCTCCCATTGTCTCCAAAGGGAAAGCAACTGCTGAAGCTTCAAAACCTACTGCAGCTGAAAAAGGAAAAGCCCCTATGGAACCAAGTCCAATTGGAACAAAAAGAAAAACTGGTGCAAGAAAAAGAGGCAGTGCTCAGGGAATTACCATTGAGGAACCAGTTGCTAGGCAGCCTCCTCCACAAGACTTCATCAGCTCCGAAAGAATCAAGGATTTTGAGAAGAGGGAATGCATTGGCGAGAGACATGTCAATGTCAAACCAATGAAGGAACGATCTGTAGCTTTTGGGACTTTGTTTGACCAAGTTGGTCTTGCTCAAATTTGCAACTTCCCTGAGACTACTGGGTACTGTCCACACTCAGTTCGAATGTTTTATCAGAACGCTGCAAGTCTGATTGATCACGAGGATGGACGTCGAGAATTTCACACTTTGGTTAAAAATATCAAAATCAAAGTCACACCCCAGCTGATTGGAGTTGTGCTAGGTATGACAGCCAGAGCTGATGGACTCCATTACCTAAAAACTCAAAGCTTCAACGACAACTCCTAGAGAGCTGTAGTTAATGGAATTTGTCTTCCAAATACTCGGTCGACCGGAAATTCTGTTTTCTCTAAAGAGCTTCGACCAGAGTATCGGTATATAAACTTCATTGTCTGCTACAACATTCTTCCCAACATGAATACGAAGGTTCTTCGATGGGACAGAATGTTATACCTTTATCTTCTTGGAAACCCGGCCGCATTGATGGGAGCAAACTTGAATATTCCTTATCTCATTTGGTCAAGGATGGCGCGGTATGTGGAACACTCTCACCCCACAGAGAGACTACCCTACCCAATGATTATCATGCGCATCCTTAGAAAGTTTAAAGTCGATACAAGCGCGAGCTCATACATGTACAGTTTGGGCACCATTAATGAGACAACAATTGTGAAGTCCTTATCGACTAAACAAGATGAACCCTTAATACCTCCTCACCGGAAACGAGCACAACAACAACGAGCGACAACCTCTGCACCGGCAGAAACTCCTCCTGTTCCACCAGCACAGCAGGCACCTCCATCCACTTCTGATGATGATGCGTCAGTGAGTTCAATCTTTAAGGAACAACAGCGACTCTCAAACGAGCAAGAGCGCATGGCTACTGATGTCGCTGAAATGAAAGAGGATATCAAAGAAGTTAAGAAGGAACAAGCTTCTATAAACAAACGGATCAAGAAAATGTTTCAGAAGCTTGGGTGTATCAGCTCCGACGACTCTGCATAAAGTTTTTCTTCTTTTCTCTAATCTTTCTTTTGCAGGTTTTTAAGTTTTTGTTCTTATTTAGTTCTCAGGAGTTTCTTTATTTTGTTCTATTTAACTCTCCTTAAAATTTTTGTGATTTTGGCTTTGTTTGTGACAAAAAGGGGGAGAGAGTTTAGAGGGAACTTGAACAATGACAATGAACTTGAACAATGATGTGATGTGAACATCAAGGTAAGTGAACATCAAGGGAACTTGAACAATGAACTTGAACAATGATGATGTGAATGTGTGAACATCGAAGTAAGTAGAACTTCAACTTTTGGTTTTCATTTGTTTTGAATGCATGCCTCGACTAACTATTCGACTAACTATTTGGGCATGTAATATAACTAACAAGTTGATGTTGGACTAACATTTTATGATATTTGTTTTTTTTTTTTTTGCATAGAAGATATGTTGGCTTTTGACTATGATTCTCTTACATATCTAAATTCTCAAATGTCATGATGATCAGATAAACTCTATCTCTGTACTAGGTTTTGTATGCTAAATATTCTTGAGGTATCTAACGATCTCTTTTTGTCAAGAATGATTTCCTTGTGCAGAGAGTACAGATGTCTAAGTCTAGAGTCTGTTTTAGGAGTTTATCTCATGTTTTTAAATTTTTGGATCTCCATTATAAATTTTTGTTGTATGGTGATAGCAACAAAAATATCTCTTTGAATTTTCTTTAGTGGATCTGTGTTTTGTCACGAAACCGCCAAAGGGGGAGATTGTTACGGAATTTGAGTTGGCATAGTTTCGTGAAAGTCTCAAGTCTTGAAGATTGAAGGTGAAGGAAGTTGGATCATTTAACTCAATCTCAAGAAAGAAGAATTCAAAAGGATCAGGTATGTTTAACTAAAGATTTTGTGTGATCCGAATACTTCTTGTAGTGTAGAAACACCTGGAAGAGTTTTTAATTGCTTAATTATCAAAAACTGGTGTTCGGACAAGCTCAGGATCCGGATCAGAGCCAGGGATCCGGATCCCGAAGGTTGTTGTTTCATACAATACTTCAATCCGGATCGCAGCATCTCACGATCCGGATCCCGAACGTTGAGTTTTCTGAATTGTATGAACGATCCGGATCAGACAATCCGATCCGGATCCCGAACGTGTGATTTTCTGGAAACCGTCTTTATTGCTACTGCAATCCGGATCGCCCAAATCCGATCCGGATCGCCGTCCGTAAAATTTCCAGAAATGTTAGGTTTTTGATTCTTATCTCCTTCCTAGGGTTTCTAACCTATAAATAGACCCTATGACTCTTTTTCTAGGGTGAATCCATATAGCCGTCATTTTCATATATCATCTTATACGGCTCTAGATCCACCTATAGAGAAGAAAGGAAATCATTAGAGAATACTCTATGTTTCTTCATCTATATTGATTAGTTTGATTCTAGGTTTTCATACTCACATCTTGAGTTGAATCAAACTAATGAATACTTAGATGGTATTTCCGATCTATCTTTGATCTAAGTATTCGGCGGATCATCACCACCAAAAACAACGATTTACCCCAAAAATCGGCGCGTGGATTCGCGTGTCCTTGTGGATTCAAGGTTCAACCGCTCTCGTGGATTCGGAGCGAGGCACGTTCGTGGATTCGAAGGGTGCTATTGGGTGAAGACCGTGGATTCGGTCGGACGTCGTGGATTCGACGTTGGACGCCGTGGATTCGGCGTTGGGCGCAGATCGTGGATTCGAGAAGCGTCGTCGAGCGAGCGGATAAGATCCTCTAGGAGCGTATGGAAAAGGTTGAGTCGTAAGTGTGTACGGTAAATCACCTTGTACGTGTTTTAATTCTAGTGGATTTCTGCCGTGTTATCGGTCTCGTGGTTTTTTACTCCGGTGATGGAGTTTTCCACGTAAAAATCTTGCGTATTATTTTTATTTCCGCAATTGGGTTTTTATCGCAACGATTTTTGAGTGTTTATACGTTTACACCTATTCACCCCCCTCTAGGTGTTTTTTCCCCTATTTAGATCCTTATTACATATAACCCAACAACAGTTTTCAAATCCCGACACTAAACCTCAGAACGAGTACTCGCATACGTATACATAGTATAGGGCACCGCGACACTTGGTCGCTATAACATCGATAAGAGCATATGATAAGTGATAACGGGAGTTAACAAAATTAAATGAAGCAACTACTTACTCTTACACCTCTCCCACAATACCGTAATTCAAACACCGGAAAAATTCCCCACAACGGGATGTATCCTCGTGCAACGTGACCCTCGGTCGCCACAAATATGATGACAATGAAACATAATAGTAAAGAGAATATGCACAAAGGGGTTCTAAGGGGTACCCACCTGAAACGCGAAGAAGAAGGTGTGCGAAAACTCCCGCAAAAACACTCCCACCCTGTGCCCGAAAAGGCTATAGCAAGAATTATTGTTAAAAACGTCGTCGCGGTCAAAAACACTCAAAAACGGGGCGAAACGGGCCAAAAATGGAGCTTTTGGACACTTAGGCTGAGAGTTGGTGCACGGGTCCAGGCGTGGACCGGGCTCACGGCGACAACGCAACGGCGGCGCAGACTAGGTGCACACTATGCGGTAGACCGCAGCGTCCAGGGCCGGGCCGCGCACGAGCTGCAGGTGCGAACCGGGTTCACGCCGCAGAGCGCGGTGGCGCGCACCGGGTTCACGCCCGCCTCGTGCACCACGCTGCTGGGCCGGGCCACGCACGAGCTGCAGGCGCGCACCGGGCTCACGCCGCAGAGCGCGGTGGCGCGCACCGGGTGAACGTCCAGCGCGTGCACCTCGCTGCTGGGCCGGGCCGCGCATGAGCTGCGGGCGCCCACCGGGCTCACGCCGCAGAGCGCGGTGGCGCGCACCGGGTGCACGCCCAGTGCGTGCACCACGCTGTTGGGCCGGGCCAGCACGAGCTGCAGGCGCGCACCGGGCTCACGCCGCAAAGCGCGGTGGCGTGCACCGAGTGCGCGCCCAGTGCGTGCACCACGCTGCTGGGCCGGGCCAGTGCATGGCTGAGACGCGCCGGGTGCAAGAGTCCGGGCCGCCGTTTCCTGCGCCGGGTGCACGCCGTCCCGTGGACCGCGCGGGCTGAGGTCGTACGGGATGAACAGTAATCTCCGGAAAAGTGTTTTCTTCTCCGTTTTCGCCCTCCGCGGCTCCAGTGATGACCCCGCGAACATGCTAGCGGCGGCCGCGGCCTCCCGTCTAATCCGACGGCAGCGGCGGCCTCCCGTTCAAAACAAAAGTCACACCACGCGACCTCAGAACCACCAACACCCAAAACCTTCGATCCCTCAGAAATTGCAAGAAAAGGAAAATAACGAGAGGGGTTTCCCCCCGATCGCTTACCGTGATCCTGCGAGGAAGGAGAAGGTGGATCGTCCCTCTCGTCTCGAGCGTAAAGCCCCCGAGAGATGGATTCCCCCTTTCTTTCTTCCTTCTCCTTTTCCGCTCGCTCCCCGAATTTGGATTTTCAAATTTCGAACTCTCTTTCTCCGTTCAAGTTCTCCAAAATAAAAGAAAAAAAGGGTTACTACTAAACGGGTGCTATTTATATGAAATACCTCCATTCAACCCTAGGTCAAGATCTGACTCGGACTTCCTCGAAAGTCGTGCAAATTACCACGCACGAATCTCGGTGCACTTTACAGTCACCGAGAGCTTCAAACCCCAATTCCGGGAAATCCGTAAGTCCGATATCAGATCCGATCGCACCGCCGTTCATCATTTTGCGAGCTCTATCACCTAAAAATACCCGCAAACCCCGACGGTCAGCCCAGAAATTCTCGAACTTTCAACCCCCTCTAACAACTAAAACGATTCAATTAAGACCAAAATGGGAAACCGGAAGGTAGAGGTATTAAAAAAATAATTAAAATAAACCAATAACATAAATAACGTGAAAAAAGTCCGATCGTAGAAGGGTCCCGTCCGATCGCCTCGAAAAACGTGACGGCTACTTAGCACGGATTCTGGTGCACAACTCAAAGGCAACCGCTTTGACCCCCGTTCCGGGAGATCCGCAAATCGGAATCCGAATCCGATCGTTTTGTCGTTCTCCGTTTTCCGAGCTCAAATGCAGAAAAATACTCGTGGTCTAGGCCGGTCCATTGCAGAAAAAAAATAGTGAAAAGTTTCCCCAACAATCCCGTCATAAAACGAAGGTATACAATGGCATCGGAACGCCAGGGTACGACACAAGCACCATGAGCATAAATACAATAATAGAGCGAGGGTCATCAGCACCTGCGACACTCAGTTGCTCTAGGAATAACCGTACTAATACACGTGCGTAACATGGGGTTAGTCATCAACTCACATGATTGTAACTGTAACCAAAAACGTCAATAACGAGAAAAGGAAATGAAACCCGGTATACATCACTTGCCAACATCCCTGTTTACTGACGAGGGTACCCACCTCAGAAAGTGTCGATCGAAGCACCCGATAAGGTCCCACGCCTTCGCACGACTCCCGGACCTGAAAAGTCCCCGAAGAGCATCAATACAGCTAAACCATGCCCTGCGAAAATAAAGGACCTGACCTCTGCCCGGAGAAACAAAGTGGCGAAAAACAAAGCGGCGCGGGCGTCCCGGCGCATGGGACAGCCCCGCGCGGGCACTTCCCCCGCGCGGTGCAAGCGGCGCGGCGCAGGCACCAGCCCCACGCGGGCACGCGCGGCGCAAGCGGCAGCCTCGCGCGGGCAACATCCCCGCGTGGGCGCGCAAGCGGCGCGGCAGCAGCCCTGCGCGGGTGCATCCCCAGTGCGGGCGCGTGTAGTGCCAGCGGCAGCCCAGCGCGGGCGCGTGTGGTGCCAGCGGCAGCCCCGCGCGGGCACCATTCCCGCGCGGGGGCGCAAGCGGCGAGGCAGCAGCCCCGCGCGGGTGCATCCCCAGCGCGGGCGCGTGCGGCGCCAGCGGCAGCCCCATGGGGGGCATCCTCCCCGCGCGGGCGCGCAAGCGGCGCGGCAGCAGCCCCGCGTGGGTGCATCCCCCACGCGGGCGCATGCGGCGCCAGCGGCAGACCCGCGCGGGCACCATCCCCGCGCGGGCGCGCAAGCGGCCCGGCAGCAGCCCCGCGTGGGTGCTTCCCCCGCACGGGCGCGTGCGGCGCCAGCGACAGCCCCGCATGGGTGTGGGTTATGTTAAATATGGATCTGAATATAGGAAAAACCACCTAGATGGGGGGTGAATAGGTGTAAACAATAAACACTCCAAAATCCTTGCGTAACAAAAACCCAATGCGGAAAAGTAAATAACACGCAGAGATTTTACATGGAAAACTCCTATCCAAGAGTAAAAAACCACGGGACCGATCACACAGTGAAATCCACTAAGATTAAACACGTACAAAGGTGATATACCGTACTCACACGACTCAACCTTTTACCAAACGCTCCTAGTTGATCTTCTCCGCTCGCTCCGCAACCCGCCTCGAATCCACGATTTGCGTCCAACGCCGAATCCACGGTGTCCAACTGAATCCACGGTCTCCACCAAGTAGTACGTCTCGAATCTACGAACGCACCTCGTTTCGAATCCATGAAACGGTAGCACCTTGAGTCCACAAGGCCACACGAATCCACGCGCCGATTTTTGGCAAAATCGTTGTTTGTTGGTGGTGAAAATCCGCCGTATACTTAGATCAAAGATAGATAGGAAATATCATCTAAGTATTCGTTAATTTGATTCTACATGAGATACGAGCTTTGAAAACCCTAGAATCAAATTAATCAATATAGATGAAGAAACATAGAATAGATCTAGTTATTTTCCTTTCTTCTCTATATGTGGATTTTTTTATTTTTCGGTCGTTTTGGATTCTTAAATCATTATCCTTTTTCTAAAAGATGAATCAAAGGGTTTATTTATAGGTTAGAAACCTTTGGAAGAAGATAAGAATCAAAAACTACCTTATCTGGAATTTTTCGGGTCGACGGTCCGGACTGGAATAAGTTGGATCCGGATTGTCGTCATTAAACAGAACTTTTCCAGAAAGACATGTTCGGGTCTGGACTAAAATGTGGGCAGTCCGGACTATTCATGCGATTTCTGCAGAATCAATGTTCGGGGTCCGGACTGAAACAGGAGAGTTCCGGACTGAAATTCCGCATGAACTAAACTGTGTTCGGGGTCCGGACTGGAATGGCCTGATCCGGATCCTGAACATATTACATGTCCAGTTTTTTATTTTTATGCAATTAAAAATTCATCCAAGTGTTTCTACACTATAAGAAAGTATTCGGATCACCAAAATTATTTAGTTAAATATACCTGATCCTTTTGAATTCTTTCTACTTGAGATTGATGCATGTGATCCACGATTCTTCAACTTCAATCTTCAAGACTTAACCTGTCACGCCCCGGGGTCGAACTGCGACCCGGGCTCGCCAACAGATCCGCCGTCTGTACGAAAACTGCCGTACAGACGAAGCGTCTAACCTGCAAAAGAGATCTATAGCTACACAAGTATCAGAGCTGAAAGGAAGCTATACAAAAACGAAGAAGCTGAAACACTAAGTGAAGAAAAGTCCAAGTACACCAGTCCACTAACTCCCACAACATAAGTACAAAGACACTATCTGGTACAAAAGTGGAAACTAAAAAGTACAAGTGACTCTAACACTGACTCCACAGACTCGGGTAGGAACTAGTCGGCCACGCCCTTACCTCGGTCTGAAAACTCCGAACGAGCCAAACCTGGAACGGTCGCCTCAGGAACACCTGTCATCACAGCGGGTGTGAGATCTACTGCAACAGGCAGATCTCAGTGGGTACCAACGCTAAAACCCACGGTACGCCCACTAAGTCTGATGGAGGCAAAAACAGATAGATAGATAGATAGATAAATAGAAATGCAGGAAATGAATCTACCACTACAAGTCTCGATGCAATGCAGGGAATAAGTTCTCAATCTCTCTCACGGGAGGCCTGGAAATTTTGAACGACTGCCCCCTACAACCCTTATCAAACAAGAACAGGCTGTAGGCATAGCCGCCCATAGTTTCCGCCCTCGCACTGGAAATGCTAGAACTCTCACAAGCCACTAGAAAGCCACCTCAATTCCTTCCAGTAACCACCTGGTATGTCACGCCCCGGGGGTTCGAATCGCGCGGAAGAGGAGCCACCGATGCCCCTAATTCAGCCATGTATTTTTTTTTGTGTAAACCAATGCTCCCCGGTGCGTGTCCAGACCCGCCGCATACACAAATTCACTCTGCAAACGGGCAGAGTCTCCTTTGTATATGCACGGCGTCTCAATTACAAAGTGTCTCACAAGGTGTAGCACATACAATCTCTAACCACATCAGTTGGGGTCTCGTACACATACAACCAAACAACTCTCATGACATTCTAGTATTCACATAGAACATAGAGGCCAAGGTTTTGAAAGGATAAATAATCACAAGGTTTTGAAAGCGGCACCCACACGATGCCATCGTTTTAGGAAAGTCCGTTTGAAATCCACATAAATCCACAGGGTTTAAAAACGGCACCCACTCGATGCCGAACTTTGTGAAAACAGTTCGCAAACACATAAATTCCACAAGGTTTGTAAAACTCGGTGCCCACACGACACCCACATTTTAAAAGTAGTTTTCGCAAACGGTTTTCTTTGCTTTTCATTGTTTAAAATGGCCAAGTGAGAAAGAATGTAACAATCATTCGTTTATTCGAAAAAAGGAAGAGGCAACATCCACTTCGACCCCACGGGGGTGTCGCAATCCACAACTAGCTAGCATGAGTAATAAAAGAAAATGGAAAGAAGAGTCACTGTATCTGAAGTCACTAAGAGTCAGAACAGCACTCTCGCGGCCTCACCGGTGCCCTAGCACTCGCCCCTGGACGAACCTGTCACGGAGTGGGAAGTCAGTGACTAGAAATAGCATGATAAGCATAAGAGAACCAAAATAGGGCAAACCACAAAAACCGGAGCAACCATCCCTCTCATGTGTCGTCCGCGTTAACCATACCCTGTATCAAACAACATCGGGCACCTTTCCCGATGTCCACCGCCGAGCACCTGCCTCGGCCGCCGAGCACCTGCCTCGACATCACCGCTCACACCCCCCACCCATGAGGGCCCCCATTCCTAACGCCACCGTCGCGTGGGGTACACGGGTCAACGTACCACTTTTCCGGAAAAGCACACCCTTGCGGTGGCCAAACCGCTGGTGTGCGTGTAGCAAAACTTGAGCCTCAGATTGATATTAAGTACGATAATATAACAGGGTTAGTGCATAAACAGAAGGAGACTAACAATTCAACCTTGCCCCAACATACTATTTCTATCAGTAAATTCCTATTCCCACAATCCCCGAGAATGTACCCACCTTGTGTGCGTCGTCCTGCGCTCGACCCGTCCGCGTCCGTGCACCAGTCGCCAACAACGTCCTGCACTCCTGAAGGAACAAGGGCAAGTCAAGACTAAGGGGTCCGAAACTCACACCGACACCCAACAATGTGCGGCGGAGTTCCCCGCACGGCACCGGCCCGTGCGGCGCACACTCCGGCTGGGCACAGCCCCGCGCGGCACCAGCCCGCGCGGGGGACCCACCTGCGGGCGGCCCCGCGCGGCCGAGCGCCGCGCGGGCGCGCTGCCCGTGGTGCGGGGCGACCCCGCGCAGCACCAGCCCGCGCGGGCGCCCCTCCTGCGGGCGGCCCCGCGCGGCCAAGCGCCGCGCGGGTGCGCTGCCCGCGGTGCGGGGCGACCCCGCGCGGCACCAGCCCGCGCGGGCGCCCCTCCTACGGGCGGCCCCGCGCGGCCAAGCGCCGCGCGGGTACGCTGCCCGCGGTGCGGGGCGACCCCGAACGGCACCAGCCCGCGCGGGCGCCCCTCCTGCGGGCGGCCCCGCGCGGCCAAGCGCCGCGCGGGTGCACTGCCCGCGGTGCGTGGCGACCCCGCGCGGCACCAGCCCACGCAGGCGCCCCCCCTGCGGGCGGCCCCGCGCGGGTGCGCTGCCCGCGGTGAGGGGCGACCCCACGCGGCACCAGCCCGCGCGGGCGCCCCACCTGCGGGCGGCCCCGCGCGGCACCAGCCCACGCGGGCGCCCCTCCTGCGGGCGGCCCTACGCGGCCAAGCGCCGCGCGGGCGCGCTGCCAGCGGTGCGGGGCGACCCCGCGCGGCACCAGCCCGCGCGGGCGCCCCACCTGCGGGCGGCCCCGCGCGGCCAAGCGCTGCGCGGGTGCGCTGCCCGTGGTACGGGGCGACCCCGCGCGGCACCAGCCCGCGCGGGCGCCCCTCCTGCAGGCGGCCCCGCGAGCGGCGGTGCGCGACGGCACCGCCCCCCCCCCCCCCCTTCCCTCCTCGTGACCACAAAATAAAAGAAAAGGAACACGAACAAGAACGCACCCCCGACTCACCTCGATGCGCGAAAGAGGAGGAAGGAGAGGGATCGTCCGCTTGCCCCACCGGTCAACCCTCGCCTGAGTCCTCGGTTACTCCTTGCCGGCAGCTACGAGGGAAGAAGTAAAAGAAAAGAGGCGGCCAAAGGAAGGAACCCTAAATTCCCATTCCCATCCGGCTATATATATTAAAAAGTTAGGGTTTACCTCAAAAGTCGTGCGGGTCGCCAGCACGGATCCCGGACGCCCAAGAGGACCCCAACTTCGAGAATTAATTATGATAAGACCGGAAGTCGGAAATTGGAACCGATCGCGCCCGCGCGCTCCGCTCCGCGAGCTCTACCGCCTAAAAATATCTGCGGGCCCCGACGGTCTGTCCGGAAAAGCATAAAAAATGAGGCCCTCGGTCGGACATTACAAGAAGAGGGTGACAAGAAGGGTTTAGGAAAGACCGGGTCTTACATGGTAACTCGGCCGGGGCATATTTATCCATCTGGTAACTCGGCTAGTGATATTTATCTCCCTGGTAACTCGGCCAGTGATAATTATCCCTCTGGTAACTCGGCCAGTGATATTTATCCACCTGGCAGCTCGGCTAGTGATATTCAGCCCTCTGGTAACTCGGCCAGTGATATTTATCCCTCTGGTAACTCGGCCAGTGATATTTATCCACCTGGCAGCTCGGCCGGTGATATTCAGCCCTCTGGTAACTCGGCCAGTGATATTTATCCCTCTGGTAAGTCGGCCAGTGATAATTATCCCTCTGGTAACTCGGCCAGTGATAATTATCCCTCTGGTAACTCGGCTAGTGATATTTATCAACCTGGCAGCTCGGCCAGTGATATTCAACCCTCTGGTAACTCGGCCAGTGATATTTATCCCTCTGGTAACTCGGCCAGTGATATTTATCCACCTGGCAGCTCGGCCAGTGATATTCAACCCTCTGATAACTCGGCCAGTGATATTTACCCCTCTGGTAACTCGGCCAGTGATATTTATCCACCTGGCAGCTCGGCCAGTGATATTCAGCCCTCTGGTAACTCGGCCTGTGATATTCATACAACTACGCCTGCGGAGCGTGACTCGAGGGGAGCGACCCCGCCGAGTTTCAACATGTCTCGTCTGTCTCAGCAACTAGCATGTGTCGGCTAAAGCCCGCGATCAACTAGATCGGAAGAACGCTAATGTTCAATTGACAATACTCACACCCATGTCCAAGTCGGAACAACATCCCTCGACTAAAGTCTGAAAAACCCTCTAACATCCTGAACCCTCTACGAGCTCTGTCATAGCACATACCCAACATAGGTTAAGGGTCAGATCCTGAATAAAGTGTTTCTCACAACATACCAGGGATGTCCGGCAGTCATTAGACAATGAAAATAATGCAATAGGGGTCACGATACCTTGGATTCGAACGCATTAAGGGCATACCGTGCCTTTGGAAGAAAACCAACCCACATGCGATAAATCAGCAAACCGTGCGCCAAACGGAGGTCCCGATGCGATCCCGCAGCTCCATGCGGCAAAACACGCGCTACCGGTCACGTAGGAAGCTAGCACAAAGCCACAACTGCGAGATAAGAAGAGGAACTGGGATCAGAAAACCCGCGGTCGAAAACCGCGCTCACAAAGGCAAAAGAAACCCATCCGGCGACGAGAAACGCCGCGCGTTGCGCGGAAAACCCATCGCGCACACACGCCGCGGCGCGTCGCCAGGTCGCAGCCTGCGCGGCGATTGCGGCGCAGCTGCACGGTCCCAAAAACCCAGCCACGCGGCACTGGCCCAGCCGCGCAGCACGAAGACCGCCCGCGCGGTGCCCAGCAGTGCCGCGCGGCACAGGGGCCGCCCGCGCGGCACACAAGGGCGCCCGCGCGGTGCCCTGCAGTGCCGCGCACCTAGCGCGCGGCCTGCAGGGCCGCCCGCGCGGCCCTCTGCAGCGCCGCGCGCCCAGCGCGCGGCCTGCAGGGTCGTGGGGCCCCAAAGGGCCGCCCACGCGGCCCTCTGCAGCGCCGCGCGCCCAGCGCGCGGCCTGCAGGGCCGGGGGCCCAAAGGGCCGCCCGCGCGGCCCTCTGCAGCGCCGCGCGCCCAGCGCGCGGCCTGCAGGGCCGGGGGTCCAAAGGGCCGCTGCGCGGCCCCCTGCAGTGCCGCGCGCCTAGCGCGCGGCCTGCAGGGCCGCGTGGCCCAAAGGGCTGCCGCGCGGCCCCCTGCAGTGCCGCGCGCCTAGCGCGCGGCCTGCAAGGCCGCGGGGCCCAAAGGCCCGCCCGCATGGCACCCATGCAGTGCCGCGCGCCCCGCGCGCGGCCTGCAGGGCCGCGGGGCCCAAAGGCCCGCCCGCATGGCACCCATGCAGTGCCGCGCGCCCCGCGCGCCCCGCGCGCGGCCTGCAGGGCCGCCCGCGCGGCACCCCTGCAGTGCCGCGCGCCCCGCGCGCGGCCTGCAGGGCTGCGCGGCACAGGGGCCGCCCGCGCGGCACCCCTGCAGTGCCGCGCGCCCCGCGCGCGGCACAGGGGCCGCCCCCGAGGCACCCCTGTAGTGCCGCGCGCCCAGCGCGCGGCCTGCAAGGCCGCGCGGCACAGGGGCCGCCCGCGCGGCACCCCTGCAGTGCCGCGCCCAGCGCGCTGCCTGCAGGGCCGCGCGGCACAGGGGCCGCCCGCGCGGCACCCCTGCAGGGCCGCGCGGCACAGGGGCCGCGCGGCACAGGGGCAGCCCGCGCGGCACCCTTGCAGTGCCGCGCGCCCAGCGCGCGGCCTGCAGGGCCGCGCGGCCGCATGCCGCACCCCCAAGGCCGTCCGGCGCCCTGCTGCACAACCTTGGCAGCAGGGCGCAGGCTGCGCGCGGCGCTCATGCGCGCCCGCGCAGCGGCAGCCCAACCCAGCCACGCGCCGCCGGAAAGCGCGTGCGCGGCTCGAGCAGCACCGCCACCCCGGACAACCAGTCCACCGGCCTACCACAGGAAAAGAGAAGGGAAGAGGAAAAACCCAAGCTTGCTAAAATAATAATAAAATAATCCAAAGGCCAACCATAACTCACTTTTTGGCTTCGGGCCTTCCGCCGCAGTTCGGAACCTCCCGAACTCCGCTGTAATCTGAAAATACACATTCTCAAGGCTTTTTCTCCTCAAAAAGCTCAACCGTGGAGTCGGTGGGCTCAATCCAAAAACTGGCTCCAAAACTGCCCGTTCCAACTCACTTTTTGCCCTCGGGTCCTTCGCGTCAGTCCGGAACCTCCCGAACTTCGCTGTAAACATAATATACACATGTTCCAAGTGTTTCCCAATTTTTCTGTAACCCATAGTGGAGTCGGTGCTTCCCATAACAGTCTCCTATCGCGCACAAGGCCCGGAAAAATCCCGAATCAGGCTGAGACTTCCGCCAGATCCAAATCAACCCGAACTCAACTGTAGATAAATATGGAACACGCCCAAGGCGATTTCTCCACGCCACGCTATCTTGCGAGGTCGGTGCGCCATCCGAAATCCCGGTACTCTACATAACCACTTCCACGAAATACGCCAACATAAATTCCTTAACAATCTCCCACTTTGGCGGTTTCGTGACAAAACAAAATCCACTCAAAAGAAATCAAAAAGATATTTTGGTTGTTATCACCATACAACAAAAATTTACAATTATGATCCAAATAAAAATGAATACATGAGACAAACTCCTAAAACAGACTCTAGACTTAGACATTTATACTCTCTGCAAAAGAAATAATTCTTGACAAAAGAAATCGTTAGATACCTCAAGAATTTAAATTCAAAAGAAAATCGAATAGAGAGATAGAGTTTATACTCACCATGTCATTTACGAAAGCAGATATGTATTAGAATAAGCAATCAAAGATAGACATATCTTCTAAGCATTAAATTCCAAATGTCATAAGTATGTTAGTCATCAACCAACTTGTTAGTAATATTACATGCTCAAATAGTTAGTCGAGGCATGATCAAAGTTCAACTTATAACTTACTTACCAGTTCAAACTCAAACTTATACAACTTACCAGTTCAAAGTGTTCATAATTTTCTCCCCCTTTTTGTCAACAAATCGCCAAAACTAAAATAAGAAGGAAAAAAAAATAGGTAAAGTTTGTAAAGTTTGTCAGTGTTAGCAAAACAAAAATAAAAACCTGCAAAAAAAATGATGATTAGAACAACACAAGGAAATGGTCACTCTAGATCTGACCTGTCTGAACTGCTACAGTCCAATTTGTTTAAAATTCCTTTAAGTATTATTGATATTTTTGAACATTTTCGTTTCATCTGTTGTTGTCCAGAAGTGATACGTTGTAGGTCAATGGACAATCTTTCTTGTTCGACAGACAATCTCCTCTGTTCTTGTTGGATGGAGGACAATATATTATCTTCTGTGGTGTCTTTTCTAGAGGTTGAAGGAGGTAGCGTGGATGCAGATGGTGCATTTCTACCTTAAATCCATGAAGATTCTCTAGGAAGAGATTGTGTTATGGCAAAAGGTTCATTAATATGAATTCCACTGCCCCTTGGATTCTTTCGCCTAGAATACTGCTTGGTCGTTGAGCAAGACTTCATCAGCTTTTTATTCTTAGAGTCAAATTTTTCTTCAGCATCAACAACCAGTTGTATTTCTCTGCAAATTTCTTCACAATCTTCTTCTTCTGATTCTGAATCATTTAGACGAACATTCTTCGTCTCTTCCTGACTAGCTCTATCTTGCTCCTTTTTAATTGACGCTCGTGTCCCTACCATGGCTGCAATGAGCACTAGTATCCATCCGAAAACCATTGCTGCTAGTGCGTTTGAAAATAGAGAACATGCGAGCAAGAACTCAAGAACACGAAAAATTGATTAATTTTCAAAAATTTGAAAAATTGTACCCAAACAATCATTATCGTGCACAAAGACTAGGAATCAAGTTAGTTTTGCAAAAAAAAATTTAAAAATAGATCAATTCCAAATTTTTCAAAAATTCCTAACATATTCCCTAAAACCGAATTTCTTGAAATCGAAGCTCAAAAATCTGTTAATCAAATGAATACAATGCATAGAACCAAAACTAATCTACCCAAAGTTCTTATTTCAAAAGAAATTTGACCAAAAACCGTTTAAAATTGAAAAAGAGACATGAATTTCATTCACGTTTTGAAGAACAAGGCAAAAACAGTGAATAACCCGAGTTTTGATCAGAGAACTTACTTGAAATCGAAAGAATTTGAGTTTGGAAGAGTCCAAATCTGTTGGAGTTTAGAGAGAGAAACTCTAGGATGCTTGAAACAAAGTTTAGAGGTAAAAAGAAATCAAATAACCCTTCGTTTCAATTAAAACCTAGCCGCGGTCCGGATCAGATCAAGAATCCAGTCCGGATCGGCTACACGCAGTGAATTTCCACCGTTCGGGATCCAGATCAGATTCTTTCAGTCCGGATCAGCTTCAACTTTTTCTCCAGAAAAATTTACAAAAATTTCAGAAAATCTAGAAAAAGTATGTAAGCAATTTTTGTATATCAACTTTAAACAAAAATCATCGTTTCATATCAAAAGAAATATATTATGCTAAATCTATCAATAATATCCAAGTAATGAAACGAAAATTTATAAAAATTAAATACTTTAAAGTTGATCAAGTTCAAAACATCAATCACGATCTAATGAGTAATGCGTTTATTAAATCATCAATTTAGTAAAGAAAATGAAACACAAAGATCGATAGACGTTTGAAATCCCAAATAAGTTAGATAATGTATCTAGTCAATTTATTGTAGGGAGTGGCTCTTTGAGCATCTTTTAATAAAAATCCCACCTTATACAAACCTTGGAATTCGACAGAGTCAAGTATTCCAAAATGCATTTTATTTAATCAACAAGAAAAACCATGCTTGGTATACATGTGGTAGCTGCACACAGTACTCGGACGACCGAGGTGGTAGCTCTTTCCTCCATGTGGTGGTAGTTTTCACACTCCACTTAAGGATGTAACTCTTTCCACATCTTTTGAGCATGAAACTTTAATAATTAAACTCCCCCTCAATTGGCTATTAATTATTTAAGATATGAAGTATTCAACCATAAATTGATCTCGTGTTCATACTTGACTCAATTGTCAAATAAAATAAAAACTATACCAAGAGATCATTTGAGAGAGAAATTGATTTTGATCAATTAAAGATGAACTAATTGATATAAATGATCATTGGATCAAATGAATTATCATGATATCCAAAGCATAATAAATTTCTTAAAACGTGAACGGATGCAATTAAAGTCAATTAACTAAAGCTCAGTCAATGTTCTATGTACAAGCATAGATAAGGAACAAAAACACAAAACAAAACCTAACCTAAGCAATGGTTTCAAAAAGTATTATTTCAAAGAAAGCATTCCAATTGCTTTACGCAAATGAATAAAACGTTTTTGATCCAAAGGTTTTGTTAAAATATCGGCTAATTGATTTTCAGTTGAAACATAAGAAATTTGAAGAATACTTGATTCAACTAGCTCTCTTAGAAAATGATATCTAAGTTCAATGTGTTTTGTTCTTGAGTGCAACACAGGGTTTTTAGAAATATTTATAGCACTAGTGTTGTCACAAAGAATAGTTACCGAAGTCGCAGAAATTCGGAAGTCGCTCAACACGCCTTTCATCCAAATCAATTGAGTTGAACAACTACCCGCTGAAATATATTCTGCTTCGGCAGTCGAGAGTGCAATGCAGTTTTGTTTTATACTATGCCATGCAACAAGACAATGACCAAGATAAAAACATGCACCACTCGTGCTTTTCCGATCATCCACTGATCCAGCCCAATCGGCATCCGAGTATCCTATAATATCGAGAGATGTGCCCATAGGATACCAAATTCCAAAATTTAGCGTACCTTTGACGTACCGGATGATCCCTTTCACCGCTTTCAGGTGAACCTCCTTCGGTGCAGATTGATACCTCGCGCAAATCCCAACACTGAAGGATATGTCCGGGCGACTAGCCGTGAGATAGAGTAGACTTCCAACATGCTGCGATAAAGCTTCTCGTCTACACTTTCACTGTGAGATTCACTTCCTAATCCCTTGTTGCTAGTTCCCATTGGAGACAGAAAGTCTTTAGAGTTTTCTAATCCGAATTTCTTCACCAACTCCTTTGCATACTTGGATTGGCACAGTTGAATGCCTTCTTCACTTTGTTTGACTTGCAATCCAAGAAAATATGTTAGCTCGCCCATCATGGACATCTCAAATTCGCTTTCCATGATTTCAGCGAATTTTGAAGCATCATTATTCCTTGTTGCACCGAATACAATGTCATCGACATAGATTTGTGCCACAATGAAGTTATCCTGAAAGTGCTTCACAAAGAGTGTCCGATCCGCTCCCCCTCGAGTATAGCCCTTTTCCAAAAGGTGCTTTGTCAACCTCTCGCGGTGCTTGTTTTAGACCGTAAAGAGCCTTTTTCAGTCGAAATACATGGTTAGGTAGTTTATGATCAATGAAACCTTTCGGTTGAGCCACATAAACTTCCTCATTTAGAAAACCATTTAGAAAGGCGCTCTTAACGTCCATTTGAAAAAGTTTAATTTTAAAATGACAAGCAATTGCGAAAAGGATACGAATTGACTCGAGACGAGCTACCGGGGTGAACGTCTCATCAAAGTCTATACCTTTAATTTGTGAATAGCCCTGAGCAACTAGGCGTGCTATGTTTCGAATGACGGTACCATCCTCTTTCACGCCCCGGAGGTTCTAAAAGAGAGGAAAACGTATCTATTTTTTTTTTTCTTAAATGAACCTCGCCTCCGGTGCGCGACAGACCCGCCACATATACAAATTCACTCCCCAAACGGGCGGAGCCTCCTTTGTATATGCACGGCGTTCCGAGCACAACAAATACTTTAACCATGCAAACCATGAACGACAATAAGGAGAGACTATACTTAATCATACAGTCGCATTTATCATATTAAAACTATAGCATAAACCTAGGGGTTTGAAAGCGGTGCCCACTCGACACCCAGTTTTTCCAAAACGTTTTCGCAAACTCTTTTGAGCGGCCATTAACTTGTAAGGATAAATCCACGGGTTTTAAAATCGGTGCCCACACGGCACCTGCTTTGAAAACAGTTTTGAAACCAGGTTTAAATTTGAAAACAAGCTGCGATTACACATCCTAACATTCACCAGTTATAGACAAGAAATCCTCATTCCAACATCCATCAGAAACCACACGAATGAATCACAGTTTAACTAACCACAGTATAAGGGAATAACCAAAGAAAAGAACGTATCGTT
Source organism: Tillandsia leiboldiana (assembly GCA_029204045.2). NCBI lineage: Eukaryota > Viridiplantae > Streptophyta > Magnoliopsida > Poales > Bromeliaceae > Tillandsia > Tillandsia leiboldiana. The sequence continues at coordinate 19,992,506 of CM055061.1, forward strand.
TACTAGCCCTCATGGCCAGGGTCCTCTAACTGATGCCTCACCGTCGTCCCGGTTCCCACCCCTGCTTAGACCTGTCACAGTGTGGGTTGTCAGTGACTGATAAAGTGGAAAACATATAAGTAAATGCAGTAATTGAAAAGAACACACCGAATCATCGAAGCATTTACTTTCCTCCCCTCATGTATCGCTAAATTCCTGTCGAAAGTCACACTGGGCGCCTACCCCAGCTTTCAGAATATTTTGGGCCCCAACCCCAATACCGTACTCATCTTCTTGGTGCCTCCAACCCCTCCACAGCCCAAGTAGCAGTCGCCTCTCCTTGAGGGGTCCCCACTAACCTCTCCTTGTGGGGTACACGAGTAGAACAACTTACCATCTTTCCGGAAAAATACACCCTATGCAGTGGCCAAACTGCCGGTGTGCGTGTAAGCAATATGAGTGTAAGAATAGTGTTGCGACCTCAGCCGCTTTAGTCAGAATAGTATAACGATCTTGCGACCGCAGCCGCTTTGAATAACATAATAAAAGGGATTCACATGCTACGGGGTTAGTCAAATTACCAAACAGATCTACTTTATCAAAACAAATATTCAGGAACGACACCACGCCGGTAATAGCCAAAACTACCCACCTCAATTATGCGAAATCTGCATTCCGGAGACTGAACCTTGCTCCCTGTCATTGCCCGGACCTAGAAGTAGTCCCCAAAAGAGCCGCGGTCAGATCAGAAATATAACAGTAGAAAAACCGAGCCCACATACTCAAAAACACTAACCATGACTCGACACGGCGGTGGCGGCGAAGTACAACGGGCGACGCGGCCACCCCCGAGTCGTTGCATGCCATGCGGCCGCGCGGGGCGCCTGCCATGGCCGCACGGGCGCCGGCCCCGCGCGGCGCAAGCAGCGGCCGCGCGGGCGCCGGCCCCGCGCGTCGCAAGCCGCGGCCGCGCGGGCACCGGCCCCGCGCGTCATGCGCTGCGGCCGCGCCGACGCAAGTACCGCGCGGCGTATGCCGCGGCCGTGCGGGCCGCAGCCCCGCGCGGCATGCGCTGCGACCGCACGGGCGCAAGCCCCGCGCGGCGCTTGCCGCGGCCACGCGGGCCCCAGCCCCGCGCGGCATGCGCTGCGGCCGCGGCCGCGCGGGCCCCAGCCCTGCGCGGCATGCGCTGTGGCCGCGTAGGCGCCAGCCTCGCGCGGCGCTTGCCGCGGACGCGCAGGCCCCAGCCCCGCGCGCCGCATGCTACGGCCGCGGGCTCATGCCCGCGCGCCGCATGCTCCGCGGCCGCGCGGGATCCATCACCGCGCGGCACGCGCGCCCGCCGCGTGCGGTGCAGCCGCGCGGGCGCCTGCCCCGGGCGGCACCGCATGCGGTACTGCGGCGGCGGTGCCCTAGGGCTCCGCGGCGGCGGTGGCGACGGCGGCAGCGATGCCCTAGGGCTTTGCGGCGGCGGCGATAACAAGAACGACAAAAACCAAAATGACTATAACAAAACTCCGAAACGAAACCCGAAAAGAAACATCGCTTACCGCGATCCGTCGGAGAAGGCGATCCGTTCACGCTCCCGGCTCCGGCACGTTCGTCGGGGATGATCGGGTCCCTCCGCTTTCTCCTTCTTTCTTTTCTCTCTGGTTAGGGTTTTCCTTTTTCCCTCTTTCTTTCCTTTCTCTCCGGCTAGGGTTTCTTCTTTCTTTTCTTTTTCTCTCTTTTCTTTCCGGTTAGGGTTTCCTCTTTTTTCTCCGAAAAAGCAGATTTTCCCCTTGTACGTACAATAAAACCCATATCCGGATCATAATCAATTAATAATTATTATTTCATAAGAGATAATTCCTTATCTCTTCGAAAAGCGTGCCCGATCTTTTGCACGAATTTCGATGACCACTACGGTTACCGCGATCCTCAAAACCCTATTCCGGAGAATCCATACGTCGGATTTCAATCTCTAATTAATTAATTATTTAATTAATCCTTGGAGATAATTCCTTAGAGATAATTCCTTTAAGCTAATTCCTTTAAGATAATCCCTTAAAGATAATCCCTTAAAGATAATTCCTTAAAGATAATTCCTTTAAGGTAATTCCTTTAAGATAATCCCTTAAAGATAATTCCTTAAAGATAATTTCTTTAAGATAATTCCCTGGAGATAATCCCTTATCTCCTTGAAAAGCGTGCACGATCACTTACACAGATTTCGGTGCACATTTCGGTTACCGCGATCCTAACAACCCCGTTCTGAGGGATCCGTAAGTCGGAATCCAGATCCAGTCGCACCGCTGTTCACCGTTTTTCGAGCTCTATCACAGAAAAATACCCGCACCTCAAGATTATCAACTTAAGTAAATCCGGTACTTCAATTTCTCCAAACATAATCTTTATTAGCCGGAGGATAAAACGTTACCAAAAATCTGTGATATTACATCCTCGTTTTTCTTGTTCTTGAAAATCCACTTTGTACCGATGATGTTTTGTTGCTTCGGGGGCTTCGTTAGTTCCCAGACTTTGTTCCTTTCGAATTGATGGAGCTCTTCTTGCATTGCTTCAATCCAATAATCATCCTGAAGAGCTTCATCAACGTTTTTTGGTTCCAACATGGAGACGTAACACGCAACTCCACAAACCAATTGTCTCCGAGTCCTGACTCCTTATTGTGGATCTCCAATGATATTTGACTTTGGATGGTCCATTGAGATACGTAGCGTTTGAGGTAACGGAGTGCTCGGAGGTATGTGTGATGATTCCTGCACATCAGATAAACTACAAGAACCATGAGATGCATCAACATTATCGGAAGAATTATTATGAGAAGATGCAATGTCTTTTACAGGAGTATCATCATCAAGAGACATATCAGGGGTAGATTTATTAGATGAAAAATGAAAAGCTTCATCTACATTAATATTAAAAGATTCTACCATCGTTTTAGATTCGAGATTAAATACCCGATATGCTCTACTGTTTGTAGAATAACCCATGGAAATTCCTTCGTCACTTCGAGAGTCGAATTTTTCAAGATTTTCACGATCACGTAAAATGTAACAGCGACTCCCAAAGATTCGAAAATACTTTATATTTGATTTTCTACAAAACCATAGCTCATATGGTGTATTCAAAGTACCCGGGCGCAAATAAACTCTATTAATTACATAGACCGCGGTGTTAACTGCTTCAGCCCAAAAATGTAACGGGAGTTTCCGACTGTGAAGCATAACACGCGCCATCTCTTGTATAACTCTGTTTTTGCGCTCGACTACACCATTCTGTTGAGGTGTATAGGGTGTAGAGAATTTATGTTTTATGCCGTTGGAAGTGCAAAAATCAATTAATTTAGAATTTATAAATTCTCCACCTCTATCACTTCGAACACGAATGATCTTTTCATTTTTCTCAATCATAACACGAAGACGAATCTCATGAAAAGAATCGAAAGTATCCGCTTTCTCTTTTAAAATTGTTACCCATGAATATCTAGAGAAATCATCAACCAAAAGAAAAATGTACCATTTACCTCCCAAACTTGGTTGACGAGTCGGCCTCATTAAGTCCATGTGCAGTAATTCTAATGGCCGTTTCGTTCCCACGTGGTTTAAGTTCTTGTGCGTGGCCCTTGATTGTTTTCCCTTTTGACAACCTCCACACATAATTTTTTCTTTAAAAGATAGTTTAGGAACACCCTTAACCACGTCTTTGTTAAAAATTCTAGCTAGTTCCTTAAAATTAATGTGACCTAGTCTTTCATGCCAAAGAGTTTCATTATCTAGAGAAACTAGGTTACAATGTTCAGAAATTTTGTTAGGAACTACATAGCAATTATTTTCAGACCTAACTCCTTTTAGAAAGAATGAATGGTCCTTATGAGTTACAATACATTCAACAGACGAAAAATTAACTAAAAAACCATTATCACACAATTGACTAATGCTAATGAGGTTAGTCTTAAGTCCTTCAACAAATAAAATATCATTCAAAATCGGACCTTCTGGAATAGTAATTGTTCCTTTTCCAACAATTTTTGAAGATCGACCGTCCCCGAAAACAACAAGTCCTCCGGAAGTTTTCTCTAAAGTTTGAAAATAATTTTTGTCACCGGTCATGTGACGGGAACATCCACTAGCCAGATACCAAGACGAGTTGTCATAAGCATGTAGTGATGTATGAATGACAAGACAAGGGAAGATTTCACCTTTGCGCACCCAAACCTTTTGAGTTTTGGAGTACGTCAGCAATGATTGTGAAGTTATTCTCCTTGGTGAAAGCGTCTTGTTTGATTGATCGCTTTTCTTTGATGACGTCGTCTTGTTAGGTGTACTACCAAGGTTCTTTTTCCTTGAAAAATTTTCCTTTGATTTCCGGGGGTTGAACTTGATGGTAGTTGTTGCAAGAGGCGCTTGATTTGATCGTTTCGCTTCATTCTTGCAATTATGTCTTATGTGCCCTGCAAAACCACAACGAAAACATACCTTAGAAGTATTTGATCCTGGCCGAATTGAAGTAGGCTTGTTGTCGTTGGATGCATTGATTTTCGTCGGTGAAGAAGGAGGAGGAGCAACCGACTGAGGCACAAAAATTGTTTCACTCGAACTAGGACTGTTTCCAGTTCGATCGTATCCAAGGCCCAAATGATTCGTTTGACCAAGACCAAGCATCTTATCCAACTTGCTCCTTCCGGAAGAAAAACGCTTCAAATCTTCCTTAAGTTGGAATATGGTCTTCGTTATCTCCATCTTCTCTTGTCGAGCCTCGGTGTAGAGCTTCAAGAAGTAATTAGCTTTATCCACCAACTTATTGTATTCCTTCTCGAAATGCTCATTCTTCTCTTGAAGGGATACATTTAACTTGTTCAAATTGTCCCTTTCCACTTCAAGAGCATTTGAGACAGAAGTTGTCGTTTTAGCTTCTTCTTCAAGATCCCGCAACCTTCTTCTCAAACTCTTATTTTGCTTTGCCACCTTCTTTGAACCCTTCAATAGTTTATGATAGGCAAAAGCAAAATCTTCACCTTCGGAATCGCTCGGTTCATTGTCCGTTGCATTCTTTTCATCTTGTGAGGAGTTGGATAATGAACCGGATGTACTTGCCATAAAGCACACGTAAGGTGAAGTTGTGGACGCGTGGAATGTCATCGCGTTGTTATCCTCATCACTGGAAGATGACTCATTGGAAGTTGAGGTGTCATCCCAGGTGACGGCTTGCATCACCTTCTTCTTTGACGGATTCTTGTTGGGACATTCCGTTGAGATGTGACCATAGCCTCGGCACTTGAAGCATTAGATTTGTCCCTCCGAGTTTTTCTTGTCCTTTGACGAACTCTCTTGCTTTCTTGACTTAAAGCTTGAAGATCCTTTGCCTTTCTTGAACTTTATGAAGGATGAGGTTTTGCTTGAATTACCCCTTCGAAAGCTTCAGCAAAATTTCCTCGTCAAGAGTGCAAGTTGCTTCTCGAAATCCTCCATTGATAGATTCTCATTGTCACGCCCCGGGTGTAAACCAGAACCCGGGCCCGTCCACAGATCCGCCGTGCACACGGAATTTTCCGTGTACACGAAGCGCTGATAACCTGCTCAGATATAAAACAAGTAATAAAGGAGCATAAAACAGAGCTAAACTAAACTAATACAACTCAGACAAATGCTGGAAATGAAAGTACAGTAAGCTCTCAGAAATATACAAGTGTCTCTCCCAGCTCACGAAATATATACAACCAGCTGGCCGCAGCCAGACCCAAAATAAAAGGAAAATACAACCGTCTGAGTGTACTGGGGATACATCAAAACTACTAAACTCGAACTCGGGCAGTGGCTAGCTAATCAGCGATCCTCTTACCTCTATCCAGGGAAGAGGGTCCCGCAACTCCCGCAGAGAACTCTGCAAAACAAAGGGAAACAGAAAAGAGAAAACAGTGGGGGGTGAGAACTACTATAAAAACAGTAGCCTCCCCTAGTGGGTAGACCTCAAACTCAGACATGCCCACTAGGACTATCAGAGGCGAAAAATGAAACAAGGTGGTAAGCTACAAGTACACTACTGATGCAGAGCTACCACTAACATGCCTCTACGATGCCTACTAGAGAATGGCTAAAAACATGCACCAGAACGTAAGGACTGACAGACCAACCCAATCAAAACACCAGTAAACACTGGTACTGCCTGCTCTGCTGTCAACCTCACAACTCAGTATCTCCCCTGTCCAAAATAGACCGGAACCCAACACGGTCTAGCCGGCACCCAACACGGCCTGACCGGCACCCAACACGGTCGGAATCCTACTCCGGAGTGGCACTCGAGGGGAGCGACCCCACACGAGCATAGTATCACAGTCACTAGTATCATCAGTACCATAAATAGCAGGACGGGGTCACGACCCTGATCAACGTGGGAAAAACCCATCCACTAAAGGGAAACTCGATCCCCTACCTCCAATCTGGTGTAAAAGTAGTAATAATAATCCGGTCAACCGCCCACAGTCCGCGGTCGCCGCAACACCCAAACCTCGATCCCCGACTGTCCCAACTCTGAACATCTGACTACACAATCCCCTAAGGCTAGACGACAGGAGAACGAATAAAAGCATGGTTTCTCCTAAGTCAATTCCAATAAGTTTGTGTAGCAGAAAAAGGTGGCCTATCTAGATGACCATTCAAGCATGCAAAGTCCTTTATTTGCTATAATTACTCCAATTATTCAAACATATGCAACATTAAGTGTTTGGGAAATCCCGATGTACATGTGGTAAGATATATGATACTTAATACATTTTAGATGCACAATCTACTAGCAAGTACCCCTTATACAACATTCATTTTAACCACATGCCCAAACCTTCCCTCAACATACAATATGATATGGCTATAGCATTCTTTCCAACTAATTAAATTGCATATCTAAACATGGAAACACCACTTACTAACTTGTAGCCTGCTAACAATGCAAGTATTAGCAAAGGAACCTTAATCTCATGCAAGCATGCTAGATACATTCATATTTAATAACACATAATCGTGGCATTCTAATAGGCCTAGTGACATTCACAAGTAGGAGGTTCACAACATCACCCACCTCGAGCGCTATTCCAAAATTCCCAAAGGCGAAGTCCAAGATCAGTCCAAACACACCACCAATCTGTACAAAATACCCCAAAGGAAAAAAATACATAAGCTAAACATCCACACTTTCCAGAATCTGTCCCCCAAATCAGCAGTCCACAATTCACTAATTTTTACCTGCGAATAATGCCCAGAAAAATCCAAGAAAAATACTATCGCGATCCCTGCGACGAGCCCGTCGAAACGAGTACCTGCACGCCCAATTTGGAGTTTCCTACGCTGAGATAAAAATCCGACAAGGGGTACACCCCGAATCCAAACTGCACTAAATTCCTGTAACAAGGAACCACAGAGAAAGGAGATTCTCACCCTCGAGTAAAATTCAGAAAATTCTGAGAAAAATCCAGGAGACTCCTTGCGAAGCGTAGATGAAAATTGCCTTTTGAATCGCCTCGTTCCGACGCCTGAGCGAAAAGATATGGCAAGAACACCGCGGTGCTGTCCCAAAAGTCCGCGAAGAAAAAGGGTCAAATGGTTGCTCGGAAAACTCCAAGATCAGCAGGGAAATCGAGGAACCACAAAACACAGGAGTTGAAGCCCTACCTGCCGTGAGTCCAACGGCGCAAGAATCGGTGAATTCCGAGGTCGGGGTGGGTCGGAGGAGTCCAAACACTGAGAAGGGGCGAAGAGGATCGCCGGAGAACAAGCGTCGCGCCGCGCCGCAAAACGGTGAACCTCGGGAAGCGTGCCTCCAAAAATCTTCAAACTTCTCCAAAGGGTAGAGCACTGAGGGAGGAGGAATTTCTGTGAAGGAAGCCCAGCGAAAAGAAGTCCAAAAAAGCTAAAGGGGCGAATGGGGGAGCTATTTAAAGGCCCAGCCCAATAGCTTTTGGGCCGGTTTTCGGGCGCAGTTTCCGGGCGCACTGCGCCCGAAAACCGGGTTGTACAGAACCCGTCCGACGCGCCCGGAAGTTCCTGGGACGGCCACGTCGCCCCGAACAGGGGACAGCGGATCCCCGCGGCCCGCAACACGCCGCGTGGCCCCCCGCGGTCAGCGGGGGTAGGTACGGCCGCCCAATCACGGGGCGACGCGTGTCGCACTCAAGTGCGGCCGACCGCCCCACCTGGCGCCACTGTGCGCGCACAGTACCGAGGCGCCCTCCCCCGCGCACCCGTGGACCGCGCCCACGTGGGCCGACGAATCCGACGCCGCCACGTGTCATGCGCCCGGTCCACCGCAATCCCGCAATTCCAGTGAGCCATGCCGCGTGCGCCCGCCTACCAGGGCACGCCACGCGTCCCCCCGCCGCGGTCCATGCACCGCCGCACCACCCCGTGGACCCAGCTGCGTGAGCCGGCCAATAAGAGGCCGCCACGTGGCTCGAGCCGGTCCACGTGTCACCCCCATGCACCGAAAATCCCCCAAAACTTCCGGAAGCCCGCATTTGGTCATCCGGACTCCAAATTCAACAAGCAAATAGCCGTTTTCAAGCGTTTTTCCGCGCTGAATCTAAATCTAACCTCAGATTGGCCCAAAACCTTTTCTAAAATTCGGCAATTACAGCCGAAGGCCAATTCCGCTATCAAAGTCTCACAAGGTTCATCTGTGGCACCCCTTCGATGCACCATGGGCCAGACACCAACACTAGGTGTTCTACACAATGGATTCACCGGAAAGTTGCATGGGAAAACCAGTACACTACATCCTCCCCTACAAGAAAAAGTTTCGTCCTCGAAACAAAAGTCATACCTCAGGTAGCGGCCTCAAACAAGTGGGGGTGAGCATCCAACATCGCTGACTCCATCTCCCAGGTGGCCTCGCGCTCATCATGACTGCTCCAGAGAACCTTCACATACGGGATGGCCCGACTACGCAACTCCCTAACCTCACGATCCAAGATCCTCAACGGTCGCTCAACATAGCTCAGGTCCTCAGCAACCTCCAAAGGGGTGAAATCGATGATATGAGACGGGTCATGAACATACCTCCTCAGTGTCGAAACATGAAAAACATTGTGAACACCCGAAAGCCTGGGAGGAAGCGCAAGCCTGTAGGCAACTGGCCCTAAGCGCTCCAACACCTCAAAAGGTCCAATATAACGAGGGCTCAGTTTCCCACGAATACCGAATCTCCGAATCCCCTTCGAAGGCGAGACTTTCAGAAAAACATGGTCACCCACCTGAAACTCTAAGTCCCGCCGTCGAGTATCAGCATAACTCCTCTGTCGACTCTGGGCGGTCTCGAGGTGTCGTCGTATCAATCTGACCTTTTCCTCTGCCTCTAACAGTAGATCAGGACCCAAGGTCTTCTTCTCACCCACGTCACTCCAATAAAGGGGTGACCGACACTTGCGTCCATACAACGCTTCAAACGGAGCCATCTGAATGCTCGCTTGATAGCTGTTGTTGTACGCAAACTCAACTAATCCCAAGTGTCGGTACCATCCTCCTCCAAAGTCCAGAATGCATGCTCTCAACATATCCTCGAGGGTCTGAATAGTGCGCTCTGACTGCCCATCGGTCTGGGGGTGGAATGCTGTACTGAATCGGAGCTGCGTCCCTAAGGCTGTCTGTAAACTCCTCCAGAAATGCGAGACAAACCTCGGGTCTCTATCTGATACTATGGAAACAGGTACTCCGTGTAATCTAACCACCTCAGCCAAGTACACCTGTGCGAGTCGCTCCATCGGCCAAGTCATCTGAACCGGCAGAAAGTGAGCGGATTTGGTAAGCCTGTCCACGACTACCCAGATAGCATCCGCTCCCGTCTGTGCTCTCGGCAAACTAGTGACAAAATCCATCGTAACATGTTCCCATTTCCATTCAGGGATTGGGAGACTCTGCAACTTGCCAGCAGGTACTCGATGCTCCGCTTTTACTTGCTGACAAGTTAGACAGTGTGCTACAAATCTCCCAATGTCTCTTTTCATCCCATTCCACCAAAACTGTGCCTTAAGATCCCTATACATCTTAGTCCCACCAGGATGGATGGTATAAGGTGTATAGTGGGCCTCCCTCAAGATCTGCTCTCGGATCTCTGCATCCATAGGCACACACGCGCGGTCCCGGTACCGTAGTACTCCCGCGGCATCGACTGAGAAGTCCCCTATCAAACCAGTCTGCATCTGCTCTCGAATCCTCATCAGGTGGGGGTCCTCACTCTGTCTCTCCCGAATCCTGTCCAACAGAGTGGGCTGCACGACTAGAGACATGAGTCTAGCAGAGACCCCAGGGGACACAACCTCGAGCTCTAACCGCCTCATCTGCTCAAGTAATGGCGCCTGATCGGTGATCATCAAAGATAGACTCTGTACTGCTCTCCTGCTCAGGGCATCAGCAACCACGTTGGCCTTGCCAGGATGGTATAATATGTCTACATCATAATCCTTCAACAATTCCAACCATCTGCGCTGCCTCAAGTTGAGCTCCTTCTGCGTGAACAGGTATTTCAAGCTCTTGTGGTCGGTATAAATCTCGCAATGCTCCCCATACAAGTAGTGGCGCCACAACTTTAGTGCAAAAATCACCGCAGCTAGCTCCAAATCGTGGGTAGGGTAATTCTTTTCATAATCCTTCAGTTGCCGGGAGGCATAAGCGATTACCCTTCCCTCCTGCATCAGCACGCAACCAAGTCCACTGTGCGATGCGTCGCTGTATACCACATATCCTTTCCCCATAACGGGGAGGGAAAGGACAGGAGCCGACATCAATCTGTTCTTTAATTCCTCAAAGCTCCTCTGACAATCCTCACTCCAAATAAACTTAATCCCTTTTCGCGTCAAACGAGTGAGGGGTGTGGAAAGTTTCGCAAAACCTTCCACAAACCGACGGTAATATCCTGCTAGGCCCATAAAACTGCGAACCTCAGATACCGTCGTCGGTCGGGGCCAATCCCGGACTGCCTCGATCTTCGCCGGGTCTACTGCCACTCCAGCGGCTGAAATCACATGGCCCAAAAAGACAACCTCCCGAAGCCAGAAATCACACTTAGATAACTTGGCATACAACTTCCTCTCTCTCAGAAGTTGTAGCACAATCCTCAGATGCTCCTCGTGCTCCGCATCGCTTCGGGAATAAACTAGGATGTCATCAATAAAAACAACGACGAACCGATCCAGGTATGGTCGAAAAATCCTGTTCATTAAATCCATAAAAGCTGCAGGGGCATTTGTCAGTCCAAAAGGCATGACGGTGAACTCATAATGCCCGTACCGCGACCTGAATGCCGTCTTTGGGATGTCCTCGGCCTTCACCTTCAATTGGTGGTAACCAGACTGTAAGTCGATCTTGGAGAAGACACAAGTCCCTTGCAGCTGATCAAATAAATCATCAATGCGCGGCAAAGGGTACTTGTTCTTGATGGTCGCTTTATTCAGCTCCCAATAATCAACGCACAGTCGAAGCGAACCATCTTTCTTCTTCACAAATAGCACCGGCGCTCCCCAAGGCGATACACTCGGTCTCACAAAACCCTTATCCATTAAATCCTGGAGTTGCGCCTTTAATTCTCGCAGCTCAGCCGGTGCCATTCGGTAAGGAGCCTTAGAGATTGGCGCAGTTCCTGGGACCACGTCAATCAAAAACTCGACCTCCCTATCCGGCGGCATGCTAAACAGCTCTGGAGGAAACACATCCGGGAACTCGCGGGCAATCGGGATATCCGCAAGTCCCGGAGCCGCCGTAGGCTCCTTAACCACAGATGCCATAAAGGCTACGCATCCACTGCGCATCATCTGCCTCGCACGAGAAGTCGAAACCATAGAGGCAAAGAAAGCACTCTGGCACCCCCTGAAAACGAACACCTCCTGGCCTGGCTCGCTAAAAGTAACAGACCTCGCGGCGCAATCAATCGTCGCGAAATAGCGAGCCAGCCAATCCATCCCCAGTACAATGTCAAAATCTCGCAGCTGACTAAGGACCATCAGGTCCGCTGGCAAAATCCAAGACTCAAGCTGTACCGGGCACGACCAGCAACACTCCTCTACATACAAAATGTGACCGGGAATCTGTACCTCTAAAGCATGTGGCAACCGACCTAACTCTAGTCCATGAGATGATGCAAATGCTCTACTGATAATAGAATGTGATGCACCGGTATCAAATAAAGTGCGAGCTCTAATGCCAAAAAGTAAAGTGATACCTGCCACCACGTGGTCGGCTGCCGCGGAGTCCCCTACCTGAGCGGCGTAGACTCGCCCGCTCTGAGCTGGTGGTCGGTGGTCTGCAGGGTGGGAGGAAGGAGCCCTGCTCGCAGAAGCATAGGGCCGCTGAGCTGGCGGTCGCTGCTGTGGTGGAAGAGAAACTGAGGCCGAAGAAGGCGCCACTGATGCCGAAAAAGGGCATGAAGATCGTATGTGCCCTGCCTGCCCGCAGCCATAACAACGCCCCCACCTCTGATCACAAGTGCCGGGGAAATGCGGACCCCCGCAGAAGATACAACTGCCTGGGGCCCGAAACTGCCGTGACTGCTGCTGCTGCTGCCTGTGCGACTGCCGCTGAGATCCCTGCTGTCGCGACTGCGACCTCTGCTGCTGCGAGTGCTGCTGCTGTCGCTGGGGCTGCTGATGCTGTGGGGGCCTCTGGGATCCCCCAGGCCCTCGCCGCTCCGAACGCCCCCGGCCCGTAAACTGAGGCGGTGGCGGTCGGGGCGGCCTCCAGGAACTGGCCTGTCCCCCCTCATCTGATGCTGGTCGCTTCTTCTCAGAACTCTGAGCGACCGGACCTCCGCGTCTAGAAACAACCTGATCTCCCCTCTCGACCCACTGGGCATGATCCACTGCCTCTGATAAAGTCTGAAGCCTCTGGGCGTGTACCATGGTAAAGATCTCGGGGCGCAAGCCTGTCTCAAACAGCTCCACCTGGTGCAGCCCATCCCTGGCAACGTAGGGCACGCAGTTGAGCAACTGCGTAAACTCCTGATAATAGTCCCACACTGGGCGATCACCTTGCTGCAGGTTCTTCAAGTCATCTTCTATCTTCTTCTTCACACTCGTGGAGAAGTAAGTGTCAAGGGTCATCCTCCTGAACTCTGACCAGGGTAGCTGTCGGGTGACCTGAAACTCTAGGGGCTCGACCCGACGCCACCAAGCATCTGCATCCCCCTCCAAACAGTGTACCGCCAAATGTGCCCTGAACCTCTGGTCGATGAAGAAGTCCCGAAACATCTTCTCCATTGACGCTAGCCATGATCCAATCTCCCACGGGTGAGTGCTCCGCCCCGAGAACTTAGGGGGTCCTCGCTTGCAGAACTGCGTGAGTTTGTCAGAAAACTCCCGCTCCTCCTCTGGGGTCAAAGGCCTGAACATCCCCTGAGCCCCGCTGCTCGACGACGGCGCTGTAGGGGCAAGTGGAATAGTCGGTGGTACAACAGGTGGTACGGGGGCCTCTGCAGTAGTAGGGGGAGGTGCCGCAACCTGGGCCAATAACTGCTCAAACCTCTGCTCCTGTCGGCGGTGGCTCTCCGCCAACTGGGCCATCATGGCCCTCAGCTCACTGATCTCAGAAGGCCCGGACTGCTCCGGCTCCTCCGGGGGTGTAGGAGTACCCCGAGTAGGAATCTGCCGCCTAGGAGGCATCCTGCCACACAAAATCCACGGGTCAGCAAACCAAACCACTCTCGACCCAATCAAGCGAAAGTCATGGACATTCCCCTATTTCTGTAACCTTATGTTGTCTGCAGCCAACATAATAGTCCCCCAGAAATAGGCTATGTCAATCCCTCTCCACTCACAGGAAGAGTTAACAACCAATTACCGACTTTCGCACAATATCACGTCACTCACGCTCTGCCTTCCTAGGGTCTGCCAAAAGCCTAGGGTTTCCTAAGTCCCGTCTGACCTATCCCTAAGCTCTGATACCAACTAATCTGTCACGCCCCGGGTGTAAACCAGAACCCGGGCCCGTCCACAGATCCGCCGTGCACACGGAATTTTTCGTGTACACGAAGCGCTGATAACCTGCTCAGATATAAAACAAGTAATAAAGGAGCATAAAACAGAGCTAAACTAAACTAATACAACTCAGACAAATGCTGGAAATGAAAGTACAGTAAGCTCTCAGAAATATACAAGTGTCTCTCCCAGCTCACGAAATATATACAACCAGCTGGCCGCAGCCAGAGCCAAAATAAAAGGAAAATACAACCGTCTGAGTGTACTGGGGATACATCAAAACTACTAAACTCGAACTCGGGCAGTGGCTAGCTAATCAGCGATCCTCTTACCTCTATCCAGGGAAGAGGGTCCCGCAACTCCCGCAGAGAACTCTGCAAAACAAAGGGAAACAGAAAAGAGAAAACAGTGGGGGGTGAGAACTACTATAAAAACAGTAGCCTCCCCTAGTGGGTAGACCTCAAACTCAGACATGCCCACTAGGACTATCAGAGGCGAAAAATGAAACAAGGTGGTAAGCTACAAGTACACTACTGTTGCAGAGCTACCACTAACATGCCTCTACGATGCCTACTAGAGAATGGCTAAAAACATGCACCAGAACGTAAGGACTGACAGACCAACCCAATCAAAACACCAGTAAACACTGGTACTGCCTGCTCTGCTGTCAACCTCACAACTCAGTATCTCCCCTGTCCAAAATAGACCGGAACCCAACACGGTCTAGCCGGCACCCAACACGGCCTGACCGGCACCCAACACGGTCGGAATCCTACTCCGGAGTGGCACTCGAGGGGAGCGACCCCACACGAGCATAGTATCACAGTCACTAGTATCATCAGTACCATAAATAGCAGGACGGGGTCACGACCCTGATCAACGTGGGAAAAACCCATCCACTAAAGGGAAACTCGATCCCCTACCTCCAATCTGGTGTAAAAGTAGTAATAATAATCCGGTCAACCGCCCACAGTCCGCGGTCGCCGCAACACCCAAACCTCGATCCCCGACTGTCCCAACTCTGAACATCTGACTACACAATCCCCTAAGGCTAGACGACAGGAGAACGAATAAAAGCATGGTTTCTCCTAAGTCAATTCCAATAAGTTTGTGTAGCAGAAAAAGGTGGCCTATCTAGATGACCATTCAAGCATGCAAAGTCCTTTATTTGCTATAATTACTCCAATTATTCAAACATATGCAACATTAAGTGTTTGGGAAATCCCGATGTACATGTGGTAAGATATATGATACTTAATACATTTTAGATGCACAATCTACTAGCAAGTACCCCTTATACAACATTCATTTTAACCACATGCCCAAACCTTCCCTCAACATACAATATGATATGGCTATAGCATTCTTTCCAACTAATTAAATTGCATATCTAAATATGGAAACACCACTTACTAACTTGTAGCCTGCTAACAATGCAAGTATTAGCAAAGGAACCTTAATCTCATGCAAGCATGCTAGATACATTCATATTTAATAACACATAATCGTGGCATTCTAATAGGCCTAGTGACATTCACAAGTAGGAGGTTCACAACATCACCCACCTCGAGCGCTATTCCAAAATTCCCAAAGGCGAAGTCCAAGATCAGTCCAAACACACCACCAATCTGTACAAAATACCCCAAAGGAAAAAAAATACATAAGCTAAACATCCACACTTTCCAGAATCTGTCCCCCAAATCAGCAGTCCACAATTCACTAATTTTTACCTGCGAATAATGCCCAGAAAAATCCAAGAAAAATACTATCGCGATCCTTGCGACGAGCCCGTCGAAACGAGTACCTGCACGCCCAATTTGGAGTTTCCTACGCTGAGATAAAAATCCGACAAGGGGTACACCCCGAATCCAAACTGCACTAAATTCCTGTAACAAGGAACCACATAGAAAGGAGATTCTCACCCTCGAGTAAAATTCAGAAAATTCTGAGAAAAATCCAGGAGACTCCTTGCGAAGCGTAGATGAAAATTGCCTTTTGAATCGCCTCGTTCCGACGCCTGAGCGAAAAGATATGGCAAGAACACCGCGGTGCTGTCCCAAAAGTCCGCGAAGAAAAAGGGTCAAATGGTTGCTCGGAAAACTCCAAGATCAGCAGGGAAATCGAGGAACCACAAAACACAGGAGTTGAAGCCCTACCTGCCGTGAGTCCAACGGCGCAAGAATCGGCGAATTCCGAGGTCGGGGTGGGTCGGAGGAGTCCAAACACTGAGAAGGGGCGAAGAGGATCGCCGGAGAACAAGCGTCGCGCCGCGCCACAAAACGGTGAACCTCGGGAAGCGTGCCTCCAAAAATCTTCAAACTTCTCCAAAGGGTAGAGCACTGAGGGAGGAGGAATTTCTGTGAAGGAAGCCCAGCGAAAAGAAGTCCAAAAAAGCTAAAGGGGCGAATGGGGGAGCTATTTAAAGGCCCAGCCCAATAGCTTTTGGGCCGGTTTTCGGGCGCAGTTTCCGGGCGCACTGCGCCCGGAAACCGGGTTGTACAGAACCCGTCCGACGCGCCCGGAAGTTCCTGGGACGGCCACGTCGCCCCGAACAGGGGACAGCGGATCCCCGCGGCCCGCAACACGCCGCGTGGCCCCCCGCGGTCAGCGGGGGTAGGTACGGCCGCCCAATCACGGGGCGACGCGTGTCGCACTCAAGTGCGGCCGACCGCCCCGCCTGGCGCCACTGTGCGCGCACGTGCGAGCACAGTACCGAGGCACCCTCCCCCGCACACCCGTGGACCGCGCCCACGTGAGCCGACGAATCCGACGCCGCCACGTGTCATGCGCCCGTTCCACCGCAATCCCGCAATTCCAGTGAGCCGTGCCGCGTGCGCCCGCCTACCAGGGCACGCCACGCGTCCCCCCGCCGCGGTCCATGCACCGCCGCACCACCCCGTGGACCCAGCTGCGTGAGCCGGCCAATAAGAGGCCGCCACGTGGCTCGGGCCGGTCCACGTGTCACCCCCATGCACCGAAAATCCCCCAAAACTTCCGGAAGCCCGCATTTGGTCATCCGGACTCCAAATTCAACAAGCAAATAGCCGTTTTCAAGCGTTTTTCCGCGCTGAATCCAAATCTAACCTCATATTGGCCCAAAACCTTTTCTAAAATTCGGCAATTACAGCCGAAGGCCAATTCCGCTATCAAAGTCTCACAAGGTCCATCTGTGGCACCCCTTCGATGCACCATGGGCCAGACACCAACACTAGGTGTTCTACACAATGGATTCACCGGAAAGTTGCATGGGAAAACCAGTACACTACACTCATCACCGTCTGAGGAGGATGAATCTGCGTCTTCTTCTTTTGTTGATTTCAATGCAAAACCTGAAGACTTAGAAGAGGATGGCTTTCCAGAAGAATAGTTAGTAGGAAAAATCATTTCATAAGTTTGAAGTGCACCAACTAATTCTTCTACACGGATTTCGTCCGGGTGTTTTACTGTTTCGATGGCCGCAACCTTAGGGGGAAATCTTTCAGGAAGAGTCCTTAAAATCTTTCTTACAACTTTAGATTCTGAAATTTTCTCTCCCAAGTTAGCACATATATTAACGATATCTTGGAATCGTGTGTAATAATCTGTGAACGATTCATTTTCTGCCATAAAAATTGCGTCAAATTTGCTCGTAAGCATTTACAGTTTTTGAATCTTCACAAGGCTTGTTCCCTCATGTGTAACTTGTAGAACATCCCAGATTTCTTTCACAGTCCCACATGCCGAGACGCGAGAGAATTCGGTTTGCGACAAAACATTAAATAAGGAGTTAATTCCTTTGTCGTTGTAAGAAGATGCATCAATTTCTTCATTGGTCCATTTCGACCTAGGTTTGATGGTGCGAACATCGGCAATAATTTCAGTAGGATTTGTCCATCCAAACTCGATTGATTGCCAAACCCGTTCATCGATGGAAATTAAAAACGCTCACATGCGTACTTTCCAATAAGCATAGTTTGTTCCATCGAAGAACGGTGGTCTATTGATGTTTCCACCTTCAATCATTGTTTACAACCCTATTCCCGCTCTGATACCACTTGTGGGTTATGTTAAATATGGATCTGAATAGGGAAAAAACCACCTAGAGGGGGGGTGAATAGGTGTAAACAATAAACACTCCAAAATCTTTGCGTAACAAAAACCTAATGCGGAAAAGTAAATAACACGCAGAGATTTTACGTGGAAAACTCCAATCCAGGAGTAAAAAACCACGGGACCGATCACACGGTGAAATCCACTAAGATTAAACACGTACAAAGGTGATATACCGTACTCACATGACTCAACCTTTTACCATACGCTCCTAGTTGATCTTCTCCGCTCGTTCCGCAACGCGCATCGAATCCACGATTTGCGTCAAACGCCGAATCCACGGCGTCCAACCGAATCCACGGTCTCCACCAAGTAGTACGTCTCGAATCCACGAATGCACCTCGTTTCGAATCCACGAAACGGTAGCACCTCGAGTCCACAAGGCCACGGGAATCCACGCGCCGATTTTTGGCAAACTCGTTGTTTGTTGGTGGTGAAAATCCGTCGAATACTTAGATCAAAGATAGATCGGAAATACAATCTAAGTATTCATTAATTTGATTCTACAAGAGATCTGAGTTTTGAAACCCTAGAATCAAATTAATCAATATAGATGAAGAAACATAGAATAGATCTAGTTATTTTCTTTCTTCTCTATATGTGGATTTTTCTATTTTTCGTTCGTATTGGATTCTTAAATCATTATCCTTTTTCTAAAAGATAAATCAAAGGGTTTATTTATAGGTTAGAAACCTTTGGAAGAAGATAAGAATAAAAAACTACCTTATAGGGAGTTTTTCGGGTCGACGGTCCGGAATGGAATAAGTTGGATCCGGACTGTCGTCATTAAACAGAACTTTTCCAGAAAAACATGTTCGGGGTCCGGACTGAAATGTGGGCAGTCCGGACTGTTCATGCGATTTCTGCAGAATCAGTGTTCGGGGTGCGGACTGAAACAGGGGAGGTCCGGACTGAAATTCTGCACGAACTAAACTGTGTTCGGGGTCCGGACTGGAATGCCCTGATCTGGATCCGGAACATATTACATGTCCAGTTTTTGATTTTTATGCAATTAAAAATTCATCCAAGTGTTTCTACACTATAAAAAAGTATTCGGATCACCAAAATTATTTAGTTAAACATACCTGATCCTTTTGAATTCTTTCTACTTGAGATTGATGCATGTGATCCACGATTCTTCAACTTCAATCTTCAAGACTTAACCACTTCCACGAAATACGCCAACACAAATTCCTTAACAATGTCCACTATCCACGCGCGGGCGCGCAAGCGGCGCGGCAGCAGCCTCGCGCGGGTGCTTCCCCCGCGCGGGCGCGTGTAGCGCCAACGGCAACCCCGCGCGGGCACCATCCTTGCGCGGGCGCGCAAGCGGCGCGGGTGCTTCCCCCGTGCGGGCCCGTGCGGCGCCAACGGCAGCCCCGCGCAGGCACCATCCCTGCGTGAGCGCGTAAGCGGCACGGCAGCAGCCCCGCGCGGGTGCTTCCCCTCGGGCGGGCGCGTCCGGCGCCAGCGGTAACCCCGCGCGGGCACCATCCCCGTGCCGGCGCGCAAGCGCAGCTCCTCCAGCAGTGCGCAGGTAGCGCGCGCCCCGTCCGCGCGGCGGCAGCAAGGCGGCGGTGCGCCGGCGGCGTCTAGGACATCTCAGCGTCGCTCGGCAACAAAACCCAAAATGCAAAAAATCCTAACGGCCATGAACCCACATAACAAAAACAACGAAAACGCGAGAGAGGAAAGCCTCTAACCTTGCTCCAACGGAGAAGACGACCCGATCTCGCTCCCTGCAGGTAGTGGGAATCCGGATCCGCTCCCAGTCGACGATGACGTTTTCGTTCTTGGCCTCCGGCACGTTTTATCGAGAAGGTGGAAGAACCGGTCCCTCTTTTGCTTTGGGCTAGGCTTAGCGATTTCACGAAACAGGTATTTTTATTTTTATTTTTAAAACTTGAAATCTTCCCTGTACGTAAGAAGACCTAAAATGGGTTCATAAAGAGGGATTCCAATCTCCTCGAAAAACGTGCCGATCGTCGAAACGCGTCGCAACCTTGAAAATCCCAGACCGAGATATTCGTAAATCGGACTTCATATCCGATCGCTTTGTCAGACTCCGTTTTCCGAGCTCTAACACAGAAAAATACTTGCAAGCACCGAAGTTCTACTAAAAACTCGATAATTCTAACCCCTAACTACTAATTTTATTCAAAAGGAAATAAAAAGAAAACCAAGAAAGATCGTGATACTACAACTTGCGTTAGGGACATGATCAAATATATTTATTTATAATAATAAGAAAATATTATTTTATAGATCCGACCATGACCGCAAAAATGTATGATCGGAACAATAGCGTCGCGTGCTAAGTAGTCAGTAATCATTCGTGAGTTTACTAATAGATTATTTTGTGGAGTGTAACATTGAACTAAGTATCATTTTTAAGATGAAAATATAATTTTATTTTTTAAAAACAAATGTGTAAAGAAATTATAATATTTTGAAATAACAAACTAAATGGATATTTTTCCTCCTTACGGGTCTTTTGTATTTTAGAGGTTTTTTTGCAAAAGTAATAGTTCTCCCCTTCATGTCGATAAGAAAGACTGTCTATGCAGTGGGTTTGTTACTTGCTTGGTTGGATTTCTGTGTGGGTGTGACAAAAAAATATATTTTGATTCACAATTACATGAAATTTTTTTTGAAATTTAGTTCCAAACAGAGCATCGAAACCTGATCTCCACATGTCCTACATGATACTAATAACGTAGTACATTGATCGATCCAGCCTTTAGACGTTTGGAACATAATTAATCAGAGTGTAATAATAGCTGCATTCGCTATAACCTATTAACTGTCCAGTTGAATTGTATATAATATAATAAATTTGCAGGCAACATTCTTTGTGTTGGATTTTATTTGAATTTTTAAGTGATTTCAAATTTGATTTTGATTTATGGATTTCCTGGACGGTTCAATATTCATGAATTTTACCTAGAAGTTCAAAAGCCTTTACACTCTACTTGTGAAGTTTTAGTCCTATATCGAAAACTCATCATATTTAGAAAGTATTTATATACTTTTTTTTATTATTATATGGGTTGGTTAGGAGAAAATAAAAATAAAGATTTTTCTAAACGCCCGCTCGATACGAGCTGATCGGAGCTAGAGCCATGCCAGATCGGACGGCGGCGTGCACGATCTTGACCAGGAGCTTGGTTAAGCTACGATAGAGTGGTTAACCAATCTTGGGAATGGGCTTAGGAGCTTGGTTAAGCTACAGTACAGTGGTTAACCAATCTTGGGAAAGGACTTATATGTAGAGCAGAAATATCCTTTTTACTATTTTTTTTTTTTTGGATTTGAGTTTTTCTACTTCAAAACTATTTCTCTTTTGGATTTGAGTTTTTCTACTTCGAGCTTACTTCGAGCTTTATTTTTGCTGGATCTTTGAAAGTCGTTGGATTCGCTACGCATCATTCTGAAGTCGTACCGACAGAGTGGACAATAGTCGTTGTATCGCTAGTAGTGATCGATTGCAGGAGCCTTGCACGTGGAGGGACAATCTTTACAGTTCTACTATTTCTCTTTTGGATTTGAATTTTCCTACTTCGAGATTTCGAGCTTTATTTTTTCTGGATCTCTGAAAGTCGTTGGGTTCACTACGCACCATTCCGAAATCGTGCCGACCGGATGGACAATAGTCGTTGTATCGCTAATAGTGATTGCATGAGCCTCACACGTGGAGAGACAATCTTACTTCTAGAACAGTGCTTTCGCACACCTCTACTTACAAGCTTTATTTAATCTCTACTATTTTTTTATTAACAGTATAGTAGTAATTTGCATGCTAAATTATGATTTTGTATTTCAAATTTAAATTATTTAAATATTATTTTACTAAAAAAATTTATTTAAAAAGATTAACCAACACTTTGCATATTAGAAAACCGAGCATCAGAAAATGCTCGGAAGGTCGCGGCCAGCCCCGTCTTTGAAGGGGTCTTCTGATTCTAAACTGGGAAAACAATAGCCCTCTTCAATTAAACATTTACCTTCCCCGTAGTTATGTGCAGAGCATACAAATCAACGCTCATGGCTCGACTGTCTATCTTCAAGTTCAAGTGCCGCATACAAATCAACAAAATTAATCTTGGTGCCCGGGGGTGTTTGCCTGAGACTCTTGAGACGGACGGTCAGATCCAAATTCCTCCTATTAGAGTACTATCCGTCTGCCTCCACAACGCCCACTACGAACTTTGAAACCGTCATATAACTTGCTTTGCTCAGCTTTATACCGCGATCTACATCCGACCCTTTGAAATCAAATTCAAACCTTGGACGATTGTCTTGTTCAAATATATATATATATATATATATATATATATATATATATATATATATATATATATATATATATGCCCAGCACCCGCCCCGCTCCTCAAACAAAGTAGCAGATCCCGACTTAATCTCACAATCCCTCCAAACCCGCCGAACGCAATCTTGAGCGACTGCTTTAACCTCCGGCAAACCTACCGCTCTATACGAAGTAATTAATTACTAGATAATTCCCTTTTTATCTGTACCTCATAGAAAGAGACCAGAGGGCGGCGGGCAAATTATATATTAAAGAAACTGGGGATGGGCTCGTTAGTGCGGCGTGCTGTCTGCAAGCGTGTCACGTCCGGGCGGGTGCTTGAGTCAGCAACGGTGGTGGCGGCAGTGTCCCCGAGACCAAGGGCGGTAATGATGCCGACACCTAGGTGCGACGTGTTCA
This sequence comes from Tillandsia leiboldiana, assembly GCA_029204045.2. Lineage (NCBI taxonomy): Eukaryota > Viridiplantae > Streptophyta > Magnoliopsida > Poales > Bromeliaceae > Tillandsia > Tillandsia leiboldiana. The sequence continues at coordinate 20,015,251 of CM055061.1, forward strand.
TAAACCACCGGGGAGTGGACACGAAGCGGACGGTGGCCGGGCTGCTGTACGACCGGCTGGCGCAGCTCAATGTGCGGTCCTTTCTGGACAACCGGACCATGGAGCCAGGGGACAAGCTCTTCGAAACCATCAACGCTGCTATCCTCCAGTGCAAAATCGGTGTCGCCATATTCTCCCCTCGTTACTGTGAGTCCTGCTTCTGCCTCCACGAGCTCTCCATGATGGTCGAGTCCCGCAAGAAACTCATCCCCATCTTTTGCGACGTCAAGCCTTCTGAGCTTCTTCTCACCGAAATTCACTGCAAGTCCCAGACACCCGAACAGATTGACAGATTCAAAATGGCTCTTCAGGAGGCCAAATACACAGTCGGCATCACGTTCGACTCCCAGAACGGGTGAGCGTGCGCTTTGTTTTTCTTTTTCGACATCTTTTATGGCTCGCACTATATTAAATTTAGCTCGTGATATTATTATTAGCTCAAACTCATTTTGATATATACCTACAAATTTCATTTGAATAGATCAGGTGGTGAATATTAATGGTCGATTGAATTTGATCAGATATTTAATACCTCTGATCTGTTCCGAGTAAAGGAGGGTTTGTTAATATTGTTTTAAAGCAATTCAACAAACTAATGCATGTTACCGTATGGGATTGGCTTTTTGCAGGAACTTCGCAGATCTTGTATCAAAAACTGCAGAGATCGTACTAAAGAACATAAACCAAGGAAGCAGCTGTCACTGACGTAGGAACCTCGAAAAACTAAACCATTATTTCATGTTGATTACATGCAATGTTAACCGATTCTTTTGTAATAATGACTGCAATAACCACGGGCAGGTCTCCAACGCAAAAATTGATGAGACTCTTGCCTGTTCTCGTGCAAATTGTTAGAAAATTTTTTCAAATTAATTTTTTTTAGTTAAATAATTTAAATTCAAAATACTATTATGTAATTTACTATTATACTGTTAATAATAAAATAGAGAAGATTAGATAAAATCTGTGGATGTCGAGACGTGCATTACTATTGTCCTAAAAGCAAAATTGTTCCTCCACGTGCGAGACTTCAACAATCATCTCTAGCGATACAACGATTATTGTTCGCCCCCTCTGTCACGCTCCGGAGTCGAAACTGCGACCCGCACTCGCTAACAGATCCGCCACCCATACGGAAATCCCAGCATAGGCGAAGATCCAATCTGCAAAAGATAACATCTAACCACTATACAGATATCAGAGTAGAAAATAACTGTTGTAATAAAAATCTGAACCACTGTACTGTAAGAAAAATACGTATATGCGCAGCGGAAGAAAGACGCAATTAAAATTTTCTTAAACCAAGATCACCTCATGTATTGTTTTAGATCGTAAAAAGATAATCTAATTGATCTTATTGTTGGGTTATATGTAATACGGATCTAAATAGGGGAAAAAACACCGAGAGGGGGGTGAATAGGTGTAAACGTATAAACACTCAAAAAATCGTTGCGATAAAACCCAATGCGGAAATAAAAAATAATACGCAAGATTTTTACGTGGAAAACTCCATCACCGGAGTAAAAAACCACGGGACCGATAACACGGCAGAAATCCACTAGAATTAAAACACGTACAAGGTGATTTACCGTACACACTTACGACTCAACCTTTTCCATACGCTCCTAGAGGATCTTCTCCGCTCGCTCCGCGACGCTTCACGAATCCACGATCTGCGCCCAACGCCGAATCCACGGCGTCCAACGTCGAATCCACGACGTCCGACCGAATCCACGGTCTTCACCCAATAGCACCCTTCGAATCCACGAACGTGCCTCACTCCGAATCCACGAGAGCGGTTGAACCTTGAATCCACAAGGACACGCGAATCCACGCGCCGATTTTTGGGGTAAATCGTTGTTTTGGGTGGTGATGATCCGCCGAATACTTAGATCAAAGATAGATCGGAAATACCATCTAAGTATTCATTAGTTTGATTCAACTCAAGATGTGAGTATGAAAACCTAGAATCAAACTAATCAATATAGATGAAGAAACATAGAGTATTCTCTAATGATTTCCTTTCTTCTCTATATGTGGATCTATAGCCGTATAAAATGATATATGAAAATGACGGCTATGTGGATTCCCAGTGGATTAACCCTAGAAAAAGAGTCATAGGGTCTATTTATAGGTTAGAAACCCTAGGAAGGAGATAAGAATCAAAAACCTAACATTTCTGGAAAATATACGGACGGCGATCCGGATCGGACTAGTTAGGATCCGGATCGTCGTAACGAGTCAGCCAGTTCCAGAAAAACGAAGGTTCGGGATCCGGATCGAAGTGCATGATCCGGATCGTTCATACAGTTTACCAAACATCAACGTTCGGGATCCGGATTGCGAAGCATGATCCGGATCGTTCAAGGAAAATGGTAAACTCACTGTTCGGGATCCGGATCAAGAGACTACGATCCGGATTGAACTGATGTATGAACGAACCACCTTCGGGATCCGGATCGAACAACCTGATCCGGATCCTGAACATGTCCCAAGTCCAGTTTTTGATTTTTATGCAATGAAAGATTCTTCCAAGTGTTTCTACACTACAAGAAGTATTCGGATCACACAAAATCTTTAGTTAAACATACCTGATCCTTTTGAATTCTTCTTTCTTGAGATTGAGTTAAATGATCCAACTTTCTTCACCTTCAATCTTCAAGACTTGAGACTTTCACGAAACTACGCCAACTCAAATTCCGTAATAATCTCCCCCTTTGGCGGTTTCGTGACAAAACGTAGATCCACTAAAGAAAATTCAAAAAGATATTTTTGTTGCTATCACCATACAACAAAAATTTACAATGGAGATCCAAAAAAATTTAAAAACATGAGATAAACTCCTAAAACAGACTCTAGACTTAGACATCTGTACTCTCTGCACAAAGAAATCATTCTTGACAAAAAGAGATCGTTAGATACCTCAAGAATATTTAGCATACAAAACCTAGTACAGAGATAGAGTTTATCTAATCATCATGACATTTGAGAATTCAGATATGTAAGAGAATCATAGTCAAAAACCAACATATCTTCTATGCAACTAAAAACCAAATGTCACAAAATGTTAGTCCAACATCAACTTGTTAATTATATTACATGCCCAAATAATTAGTCGAATAGTTAGTCGAGACATGCAAACAATCACAAGATGAAAAACCAAAAGTCGAAGTTGAGATCATACTTACCTTGATATTTCATCATCAAGATTTTCACAATCATTGTTCAAGTTCCCTTACCTTGATGTTTCATCATTCATTGTTCAAAGTTCGTTCTCTCTAACTCTCTCCCCCTTTTTGTCACAAAACAAAGCCAAAATGTAGTTAAGACTACGAAATGTTAGGAGAGTGAAAAGTTCCAATAAAACGTAAAACCTGAGAACTAAGCTAAAATCAGTATAAAACTAAATCCTAAAGTCAAAATCCTGCACAAAAAGAAAGAATAAAAAAAAAGTCAAAAGTAATCAGTTGTCAGAATCTGAGTCTTCAGAGCTTGTGCAACCCATCTTAGAGAGTATCTTTCGCATCCTCTTGTCCATTGAATTGATCTTCTTCGTTATTGTAATGTGAGCTGCCGTGGTAATCTCAAGCTCATTGGTAATTCTTTGTTGTTCCTTCAAAACTTGTTCTTGCTTAACAGATAGTCGCTGTTGTTCCTTGATAATCGATGTTATCGATGCTTCATCATCTGTGCCGGGTACTTGTCGAGATGGTGATGCGGCAGTGCTTGTACTGTGCTTCGTTCCAGATGCAGGAACTGGAGTGACATGCGGTAACTTATGGAGGGATTTGACAATGGTAGACTCATCTATCATGCTCAGACATTGATGATAAGTTGTTGAAGTAATGTCAACCTAAAATTTCTTTAAAATCCTCATTATAATCAAGGGAAATGGAATTCTCTCAGTGGGATGAGGATGCTCAACATATCGCGCCATTCTATTCCAGATAATGTACGGAATGTTGATATTCAATGCCGTTGCCTCTGATGGATGTCCTATGAGATACAAAAACAACAACCGGTCCCATCTCACAACCTTTGTCTGCATATTTGGAAGTATATTGTAACATGTGATGAAGTTTAAGAAGCGATATTCAAGACGAAGTTCTTTAGACCGAACAGATTTTTCGGTTGATTGTGTTCCCTCGAGACAAATTCCCTCTATAACTTTTCGCCATAATGTGTTTGTCAAATTTACCCCCTTCAAGTAGTGAACTCCTTTCTTGCTGGCTTCCATTCCCAAAACCTCGCCAATCAATTCTGGAGTAATCTTAAACCTCGTGCCTTGGATATTCGTGTAGAACTCCATAGGACCGTTCTCAGACACTCGAAGATGCCGTGCATTAGTATAGAAGGTCCTCACATGATGCAAACAGTAGCCAAGAGTTTCTGGGAAACGTGATACTTGAATAAGGTTGGCTTGTTCAATCAGAAGACCAAAACCAGGGGAGTGACCTTGCAGAGCCTCAATGTTAACATGCCTTTCACCAATGCATTCGCGATGTGCAAAGGCTCGAAGACGATCAGTGTTAACGAATACTTCTTCCAAGCGATGTGGGGAATCAGGAGCTATCGGCGTGTCAACATTAATGTCATGTCGTAGCCCACGGCGTCTAGTTATTCTCTTTCTTTTCATGGAGATGGTTGGTGCTGCCACTGATGCTTTTCCTGATTCCTTAGTTGCCTTTTCTTTTGATTTAACAGACGCCTTTCTCCTTGAATCATCAGACGGTTCTTGTTCATACAGTGAGTCATCATCATCCGTCAATGCCGCCCAGTCAATCTCATGACAATCTACCTCTGTGTCACTGACCTCGACAAATTCACCTTTTTGTTGGAGGTTCTTGGCTCTCTTCAGTTTATTTGTTGGGCGAGTGTGTACCATTGAGACCAGGAGAAGGATTAACCAAGAGAGTGCCATTGATCAAAGTGCTTGAGTTAAGAAGATGTCCTGTGAAAACCGACTCAAGAACACAAAAATTCTTAGTTTTCAAAAATTGCAAAAATTGTACCCAAACAATCATAATCATATAGAGAAGCTAAGAATCAAATTAGTTTTGCAAAAGGACTTTTTAAAAAAAAGATCAATTGCATGATTTTCGAAAATCCTCATTATATGCCCTAAAACCGAAATTTTAGAAATCGAAGCCTAAAAATCCGTTAATCAGGAGAATACCTAGCATATAATCAAAACTAATCTACCCAGAGTTCTTATTTCAAAAGAAATTTGATCAAAAACCATCCACAAACAAAGTTGATCCAAGAAATTCATCACGTTTGAGGAGAAAAAGAGAAAAACGGTGAAAAACCGAGATTTTGATCAATAAAACTTACTTGGAGTTGAAGAACCTGAGTTTGAAAGCTTCCAGGAAGGATGAAATCTAGAGAGAGAGGCTCTGGAAACTTCGGAACAAAAGATTGGAGTAAAGAAATCAAAAACCCCTTCCGTTCCTTATAAAACCTAGCCGCGATCCGGATCAGTTCATAACTGTGATCCGGATCGGCTACCCGCAGTAAGAAACTGCGTTCGGGATCCGGATCGGCAGATACAATCCGGATCGTCAGCCCGCAGAAGAATTCCTGCGTTCGGGATCCGGATCATCTAGCCCGATCCGGATCGGCCCCAACTTTTTCTTTAGAAAATTTCAGAGAAATTCAAGAAAAACCAGAAAAAGATTGTAAGCACAAATGTGTATCAACTTTAAACAAAAATCATCGTTTCATACAACAAGAATTAGATTATGCCAAATCTATCAATAATATCCAAAAATGAAACGAAAATTTACAAAAATTAAATCCCTTAAAGTTGAACACCTTCAATCACATCTAACTTGATCTTATGAGTAATGCCTTTATCAAATCATTAATTCAGTAAAGAAAATGAAATACAAAGATCAATAGATGTTTGAAATCCCAAATATAGTAGATAATATATCTAGACAATCTGTTGAAGAGAGTGGCTCTTTGAGCATCTTTCATTAAAAACCCACCTTATACCAACCTTGAAATTTGACAGAGTCAAGTATTTCAACATGCATTTTACTTAATCAAAAATTTGAACAACCATGCTTGGTATACATGTGGTAGCTGCACACAATACTCGGACGACCGAGGTGGTAGCTCTTTCCTCCATGTGGTGGTAGTTTTCACACTCCTCATTGGGATGTAACTCTTTCCACATCTTTTGAGCATTTTACCTTTTCTAAGACTCCCCCTCAATTGGCTATCAATTATTTAAGATATAAAGTATTCAACCAAATATTGATCTCGATTTCATACTCGACTAAGCAGTCAAATAAGATAATGACTATACCAAGAGATCATAGAGAGAGAGAAATTGACTTTGATCACTTTAGAAGATGATTTAATTAACATAAATGATCATTGCAACAGTGAAATATTATGATGGCAAAAGCATAATAAATTTCTAAATGTGCGAAAAAATGCAATTAAAGTCAATTATGACCTATGCTCAATTAATGTCCTATGTACAAACATAGATAATGAACAAAACAAAAACAAATACAAAACCTATCCTAAGCAAAGTTTTCAAAAAGAAGATTATTTCAAGGAAAGCATCCCAATTGCATTTCGTAAATGAATAAAACGTTTTTGATCCAAAGGTTTTGTTAGAATGTCAGCTAATTGATCCTCAGTTGAAATATATGAAAGTTGAAGAGTATTCGATTCAACTAGCTCTCTAAGAAAATGATATCTAAGTTCAATATGTTTTGTTCTAGAGTGCAACACAGGGTTTTTAGAAATGTTAATAGCACTAGTGTTGTCACAAAGTATTGTTACCGAAGATGCTGAAATGCGGAAGTCGCTCAGTACGCTTTTCATCCAAATGAGTTGAGTTGAGCAACTTCCAGCTGAAATGTATTCCGCTTCGGCAGTCGAGAGTGCTATGCAGTTCTGCTTTTTACTGTGCCATACAACAAGGCAATGGCCAAGATAGAAGCATGCACCACTCGTGCTTTTCCGATCATCCACTGATCCTGCCCAATCGGCATCTGAGTATCCAACAATATCCAAACTTGTTCCCATAGGATACCAAATTCCGAAATTAATTGATCCTTTGATATACCGGATGATCCTTTTCACCGCTTTCAGGTGAACCTCCTTTGGTGCTGATTGATATCTCGCGCAAATCCCAACACCAAAAGATATATCCGGGCGACTAGCCGTGAGGTAAAGTAGACTTCCAATCATACTTCGATACAATTTCTCGTCTACATTCTCACTATGTGATTCACTTCCAAGTCCCTTGTGGCTAGTTCCCATTGGAGTCGGAAAATCTTTACAATTTTCTAGATCAAACTTTTTGACCAACTCCATTGCATACTTGGATTGACTCAAGTGAATACCTTCATCATTTTGTTTAATTTGCAATCCAAGGAAATAAGTCAATTCGCCCATCATGGACATCTCAAATTCGCTTTCCATGGTCTCCGCGAATTTAGAAGCATCGTTATCTCTTGTTGCGCCAAATACAATGTCATCGACATAGATTTGTGCTACAATGAAATTGTTTTGATAATGCTTCACAAAGAGAGTCCTGTCAGCTCCTCCTCGAGTATAGCCCTTCTCCAAAAGGTGCTTTGTTAACCTTTCGTACCATGCTCGCGGTGCTTGTTTCAGACCGTAAAGAGCCTTTTTCAAACGAAAAACATGGTTAGGTTGTTTATGATCTACAAAACCTTTCGGTTGAGCCACATAAACTTCCTCATTTAAAAACCCATTTAGAAATGCGCTCTTAACGTCCATTTGAAATAATTTGATTTTAAAATGACAGGCAATAGCAAACAGTATACGAATGGACTCGAGTCTAGCTACAGGGGCGAATGTTTCGTCAAAGTCTATACCTTCTACTTGAGAGTAGCCTTGAGCAACTAATCGTGCCTTGTTCCTGATGATAGTACCATCCTCATTTTTCTTGTTCTTGAAGATCCATTTGGTACCTATCACATTGTGTTGCTTTGGAGGCTTCGTTAATTCCCAGACTTTGTTTCGCTCAAATTGATGGAGCTCTTCCTGCATTGCTTTAATCCAGTAGTCATCCTGAAGAGCTTCATCTATGTTCTTTGGTTCGATTAAAGATACGTAGCAAGCGAATCTACAAACCAACTGCCTCCGAGTTCTGACTCCTTCTTGTGGATCTCCAATAATATTCGATTCCGGATGATCCTTGGAGATTCGTAACGTTTGTTGAAGCGGAGTACTCGGAGATATATGAGATGATTCCTGCACATCAGATAAACTAGAAGAACCATTAGATGCATCAGTAATATTGGAAGTATTATTATGAGAAGATGCACTTGCAGGAGAATCATCATCTAGAGAGATATCGAGGGTAGATTTTCCAGTTTCAAAGTGAAAAGCTTCATCTACTTTAACATTTATAGATTCTACGATCGTCTTAGATTCAATGTTAAAATACTCGATATGCTCTGCTATTCGTAGAATAATCCAGAAAGATCCCTTCATCACTTCGAGAGTCAAACTTTCTAAGATTTTCACGGTCACGTAAAATGTAACATCGACTCCCGAAGACACGAAAATATTTAACATTGGGTTTTCTACTAAACCACAACTCATATGGTGTATTCAAGGTTCCTGGGCGCAAGTAAACTCTATTAATGACATAGATAGCGGTGTTCACAGCTTCAGCCCAAAAATGTAGCGGCAAATTCCGGCTTTGAAGCATCACACGCGCCATCTCTTGAACAACCCTGTTCTTGCGCTCAACAACACCATTCTGCTGAGGTGTATAGGGTGCCGAGAATTCATGTTTGATTCCATTTGAAGTGCAAAAATCAATGAATTTTGAATTTATGAATTCTCCACCTCTATCACTTCTAACACGAATGATCTTTTCATTCTTTTCAATCATAATACGATGGCAAATCTCATGAAAAGAGTCAAACGTATCAGCTTTCTCTTTCAAAAATGCTACCCATGAAAACCGAGAGAAATCATCAACCAATAAAAAGATGTACCATTTACCTCCCAAAGATGGTTGACGGGTCGGCCAAAAGAAAAAGAAGAAAAGAAAGTAGTATACATAAACTACACAAGATTTAATCGAAGAACGATTAAAGACAAGGAGGGGTTTCACCTTTGCATACCCAAACCTTTTGAGTTTTGGAGTATGTTGGCACTGGTTGAAAAGTTTTCCTTGATGAAGACATTTTGCAAGATTGGTCTTTTTCTTTTGTCATCGTCTTGTTTGAAGTACTACCAACGTCTTTTTCTTTAGGAAAATCCTTCTTTGAGTTCCATGAAGTGAACTTGTTGGTAGCAGTAGCAAGATGTGGTTGATTTGATCTTTGAGCTCCAATCTTGCAATTTCTTCCAATGTGCCCTGCAGAATTACAACGAAAACATACCTTTGTGCTTGATGATCTGAAGAGGATGAAGTAGGTTTGTTGTCGTTAGTTGTCATGATTTCCGGTGTCGGAGGAGGAGATACCGACTGAGGCACAAAGACTGTCCCAACCGAACTAAAATTGTCTTCAGTTCGATTGTATCCGAGGCCGAACTTGTTTGTTTGACCAAGACCAAGAAGTTTATCCAACTTACTCCTTCCTAGGAAAATTGCTGTATGTCATCCTTGAGTTGGCAAATGGTCTCTGTCATTTCCAATTTTTCCCGTCGGCCTCGCCGTAGAGCTTCAAGAAGTAGTTCGCTTTGTTCACCATATCTATATAGTTCTTCTCGAGTTGCTCATTGGACTCTTGAAGGGAAACATTTTCTTTTATCAGTTTATCCCTTTCCACTTCAAGATCGGTCGAGAGAGAAGTTACCCGTTTTACTTCTTCTTCGAGATCCTGCAATCTCCCTCTCAACCCCTTGTTTTGCTTAGCCGGTTTCTTTAAATCCCGTAAAGATCTGTGATAGGCTAGAGCAAATTCTTCACCTTCCGAATCATCCAATTCGTTGTCCGTTGCATTCTTTTCAACAGTGGAGTTGGACAACGACTCAGATGTATTTGCCATAAAGCACATGAAGGGTGAAGATACGGACGCGTGGAATGCGTGGAGCCTTTTCTTCATCACTCGAAGACGACTCATTTGACGTTGAGTTGTCATCCCAAGTGACGACTTGCATCGCCTTCTTCTTTGCCGGATACTTGTTAGGACACTCCGTTGCAATGTGCCGTAGCCTCGACATTTGAAGCATTGTAGTTGTCCTTCTGAACTTTTCTTATCCTTTGAGAAGTTCTCTTGCTTTCTTGACTTGTAACTTGAAGTACCCTTGCCTTTGTTCGACTTTCCGAAGGATGGAGATTTGCTTGAATTACCCCTTCGAAAGTTGCGGCGAAACTTCCTTGTCAAGAGAGCGAGCTGCTTCTCAAATTCCTCCATAGAAAGGTTCTCGTCATCGTCTGAGGAGGATGTATCCGCGTCTTCTTCCTTAGTTGTTTTCAACGCATAACCTGAAGACTTAGAAGTGGATGCCTTTCCAGAAGAATTGTTAGTAGTAAATGTCATTTCATAAGTTTGTAATGAACCAACTAATTCTTCTACACGTATTTCGTCCGGGTGTTTAATAGTTTCAATGGCAGTAACCTTTGGGCGAAATCGTTCAGGAAGAGTTCTTAAGATTTTCTTACAATCTTAAATTCTGGAATCTTCTCTCCCAGATTAGCACATGAGTTTACGATGTCTTGCAATCGTGTATAGTAGTCCGTGAAAGATTCATTTTCTGCCATTAAGATAGAGTCAAACTTGCTCGTAAGCATTTGCAGTTTCTGAATCTTCACGAGGTTAGTTCCCTCATGTGTAACCTGAAGAACATCCCAGATTTCTTTCGCAGTCTCACATGCCGAGACGCGAGAGAATTCAGTTTGAGATAAGGCATTAAAAATAGCATTAATTCCCTTGCCATTGTAAGAAGATGAATCTAACTCTTCCTTGGTCCATTTCGACCTAGGTTTTAAGGTGCGAACATCACCATAAATTCAGTTGGATTAGACCATCCTAATTCAATTGATTGCCACACCCGTTCGTCGATGGAAATTAAAAAGGCTTTCATCCGTACTTTCCAGTACGCATAATTTGTTCCATCGAAGAACGGGGGTCGGTTGATGTTTCCACCTTCAACCATTGTTTACAACCCTATTCCCGCTCTGATACCACTTGTTGGGTTTATGTAATACGGATCTAAATAGGGGAAAAAACACCTAGAGGGGGGTGAATAGGTGTAAACGTATAAACACTCAAAAAATCGTTGCGATAAAACCCAATGCGGAAATAAAAATAATACGCAAGATTTTTACGTGGAAAACTCCATCACCGGAGTAAAAAACCACGGGACCGATAACACGGCAGAAATCCACTAGAATTAAAACACGTACAAGGTGATTTACCGTACACACTTACGACTCAACCTTTTCCATACGCTCCTAGAGGATCTTCTCCGCTCGCTCCGCGACGCTTCTCGAATCCACGATCTGCGCCCAACGCCGAATCCACGGCGTCCAACGTCGAATCCACGACGTCCGACCGAATCCACGGTCTTCACCCAATAGCACCCTTCGAATCCACGAACGTGCCTCGCTCCGAATCCACGAGAGCGGTTGAACCTTGAATCCACAAGGACACGCGAATCCACGCGCCGATTTTTGGGGTAAATCGTTGTTTTGGGTGGTGATGATCCGCCGAATACTTAGATCAAAGATAGATCGGAAATACCATCTAAGTATTCATTAGTTTGATTCAACTCAAGATGTGAGTATGAAAACCTAGAATCAAACTAATCAATATAGATGAAGAAACATAGAGTATTCTCTAATGATTTCCTTTCTTCTCTATATGTGGATCTATAGCCGTATAAAATGATATATGAAAATGACGGCTATGTGGATTAGTGGATTACCCTAGAAAAGAGTCATAGGGTCTATTTATAGGTTAGAAACCCTAGGAAGGAGATAAGAATCAAAAACCTAACATTTCTGGAAATTTTACGGACGGCGATCCGGATCGGATTAGCTGATCCGGATCGTCAACGAGTCAGCCAATTCCAGAAAACGAAGGTTCGGGATCCGATCGAAGTGCATGATCCGGATCGTTCATACAGTTTACCAAACATCAACGTTCGGGATCCGGATTGCGAAGCATGATCCGGATCGTTCAAGGAAATGGTAAACTCTCCTGTTCGGGATCCGGATCAAGAGACTACGATCCGGATTGAACTGATGTATGAACGAACCACCACCTCGGGAT
>CM055061.1:20027616-20231091 GCA_029204045.2 Tillandsia leiboldiana
TGAGCTTCTTCGCACCGAAATTCACTGCACGTCCCAGACACCCGAAAGATTGACAGATCAAATGGCTCTGCAGGAGGCCAATACACAGTCGGCATCACGGTCGACTCCAGAACGGGTGAGCGTTGCGCTTTGTTTTTCTTTTTCGACATCTTTATGGCTCGCACTATATTAAATTTAGCTCGTGATATTATATTAGCTCAAACTCATTTTGATATATACCTACAAATTCATTTGAATAGAATAGGTGGTGAATATTAATGGTCGATTGAATTTGATCAGATTTTAATACCCTGATCTGTTCCGAGTAAGGAGGGTTTGTTAATATTGTTTTAAAGCAATTCAACAAACGAATGATATGTTACAGTATGGGATTGGCTTTTTGCAGGACTTCGCAGATCTTGTATCAAAAACTGCAGAGATCGTACTAAAGAACATACCAAGGAAGCAGCTGTCACTGACGTAGGAACCTCGAAAAACTAAACCATTATTCATGTTGATTACATGCAATGTTAACCGATTCTTTTGTAATAATGACTGCAATAACCACGGGCAGGTCTCCAACGCAAAAATGATGAGACTCTTGCCTGTTCTCGTGCAAATTGTTAGAAAATTTTTCAAATTAATTTTTTTTAGTTAAATAATTTAAATCAAAATACTATATGTAATTACTATTATACTGTAATAATAAATAGAGAAGAATTAGAAAATCTGTGGATGTCGAGACGTGCATACTATTGTCCTAAAAGCAAAATTGTTCCTCACGGCGAGACTTCAACAATCATCTCTAGCGATACAACGATATTGTTCGCCCCCTCTGTCACGGCTCCGGAGTCGAAACTGCGACCCGCACTCGCTAACAGATCCGCCACCCATACGGAAATCCCAGCATAGGCGAAGATCCAATCTGCAAAAGATAACATCTAACCATATCAGATATCAGAGTAGAAAATAACTGTGTAATAAAAATCTGAACCACTGTACTGTAAGAAAATACGTATATGCGCAGCGGAAGAAAAGACGCAATTAAAATTCTTAAAACCAAGATCACCTCATGTATTGTTTTTAGATCGTTAAAAGATACTAATTGTCTTATTGTTGGGGTATATGTAATACGGATCTAAATAGGGGAAAAACACCTAGAGGGGGGTGAATAGGTGTAAACGTATAAACACTCAAAAATCGTTGCGATAAAAACCAATGCGGAAAAAAAAATAATACGCAAGATTTTACGTGGAAAACTCCATCACCGGAGTAAAAAAACCAGGGACCGATAACACGGCAGAAATCCACTAGAATTAAAACACGTACAAGGTGATTTACCGTACACACTTACGACTCAACCTTTTCCATACGCTCCTAGAGGATCTTCTCCGCTCGCTCCGCGACGCTTCTCGAATCCACGATCTGCGCCCAACGCCGAATCCACGGCGTCCAACGTCGAATCCACGACGTCCGACCGAATCCACGGTCTTCACCCAATAGCACCCTTTCGAATCCACGAACGTGCCTCACTCCGAATCCACGAGAGGCGGTTGAACCTTGAATCCACAAGGACACGGCGAATCCACGCGGCCGATTTTTGGGGTAAATCGTTGTTTTGGGTGGTGATGATCCGCCGAATACTTAGATCAAAGATAGATCGGAAATACCATCTAAGTATTCATTAGTTTGATTCAACTCACAGATGTGAGTATGAAAACTGAATCAAACTATCAATATAGATGAAGAAACATTAGAGTATTCTCTAATGATTTCCTTTCTTCTCTATATGTGGATCTATAGCCGTATAAAATGATATATGAAAATGACGGCTATGTGGATTCCCAGTGGTATTAACCCTAGAAAAAGAGTCATAGGGTCTATTTATAGGTTAGAAACCATAGGAAGGAGATAAGAATCAAAACCTAACATTTCTGGAAAATATACGGACGGCGATCCGGATCGGACTAGTTAGGATCCGGCATCGTCGTAACGAGTCAGCCAGTTCCAGAAAAACGAAGGTTCGGGATCCGGATCGATAGTGCATGATCCGGACGTTCATACAGTTTACCAAACATCAACGTTCGGGATCCGGATTGCGGAAGCATGATCAGGGATCGTTCAAGGAAAATGGTAAACTCACTGTTCGGGATCCGGATCAAGAGGACTACGATCCGGATGAACTGATGTATGAACGAACCACCTTCGGGATCGGATCGAACAACCTGATCCGGATCCTGAACATGTCCCAAGTCCAGTTTTTGATTTTTTATGCAATGAAAGATTCTTCCAAGTGTTTCTACACTACAAGAAGTATTCGGATCACACAAAATCTTTAGTTAAACATACCTGATCCTTTTGAATTCTTCTTTCTTGAGATTGAGTTAAATGATCCAACTTCTTCACCTTCAATCTTCAAGACTTGAGACTTTCACGAAACTACGCCAACTCAAATTCCGTAATAATCTCCCCCTTGGCGGTTTCGTGGACAAAACGTAGATCCACTAAAGAAAATTCAAAAGATATTTTGTTGCTATCACCATACAACAAAAATTTACAATGGAGATCCAAAAAAATTTAAAACATGAGATAAACTCCTAAAACAGACTCTAGACTTAGACATCTGTACTCTCTGCACAAAGAAATCATTCTTGACAAAAAGAGATCGTTAGATACCTCAAGAATATTTAGCATACAAAACCTAGTACAGAGATAGAGTTTATCTAATCATCATGACATTTGAGAATTCAGATATGTAAGAGAATCATAGTCAAAAACCAACATATCTTCTATGCAACTAAAAACCAAATGTCACAAAATGTTAGTCCAACATCAACTTGTTAATTATATTACATGCCCAAATAATTAGTCGAATAGTTAGTCGAGACATGCAAACAATCACAAGATGAAAAACCAAAAGTCGAAGTTGAGATCATACTTACCTTGATATTTCATCATCAAGATTTTCACAATCATTGTTCAAGTTCCCTTACCTTGATGTTTCATCATTCATTGTTCAAAGTTCGTTCTCTCTAACTTCTCTCCCCCTTTTTGTCACAAAACAAAGCCAAAATGTAGTTAAGACTACGAAATGTTAGGAGAGTGAAAAGTTCCAATAAAACGTAAAACCTGCGAACTAAGCTAAATCAGTATAAAACTAAATCCTAAAGTCAAAATCCTGCACAAAAAGAAAGAATAAAAAAAAAGTCAAAAGTAATCAGTTGTCAGAATCTGAGTCTTCAGAGCTTGTGCAACCCATCTTAGAGAGTATCTTTCGCATCCTCTTGTCCATTGAATTGATCTTCTTCGTTATGTAATGTGAGCTGCCGTGGTAATCTCAAGCTCATTGGTAATCTTTGTTGTTCCTTCAAAACTTGTTCTGCTTAACAGATAGTCGCTGTTGTTCCTTGATAATCGATGTTATCGATGCTTCATCATCTGTGCCGGGTACTTGTCGAGATGGTGGATGCGGCAGTGCTTGTACTGTGCTTCGTTCCAGATGCAGGAACTGGAGTGACATGCGGTAACTTATGGAGGGATTTGACAATGGTAGACTCATCTATCATGCTCAGACATTGATGATAAGTTGTTGAAGTAATGTCAACCTAAAATTTCTTTAAAATCCTCATTATAATCAAGGGAAATGGAATTCTCTCAGTGGGATGAGGATGCTCAACATATCGCGCCATTCTATTCCAGATAATGTACGGAATGTTGATATTCAATGCCGTTGCCTCTGATGGATGTCCTATGAGATACAAAAACAACAACCGGTCCCATCTCACAACCTTTGTCTGCATATTTGGAAGTATATTGTAACATGTGATGAAGTTTAAGAAGCGATATTCAAGACGAAGTTCTTTAGACCGAACAGATTTTTCGGTTGATTGTGTTCCCTCGAGACAAATTCCCTCTATAACTTTTCGCCATAATGTGTTTGTCAAATTTACCCCCTTCAAGTAGTGAACTCCTTTCTTGCTGGCTTCCATTCCCAAAACCTCGCCAATCAATTCTGGAGTAATCTTAAACCTCGTGCCTTGGATATCGTGTAGAACTCCATAGGACCGTTCTCAGACACTCGAAGATGCCGTGCATTAGTATAGAAGGTCCTCACATGATGCAAACAGTAGCCAAGAGTTTCTGGGAAACGTGATACTTGATAAGGTTGGCTTGTTCAATCAGAAGACCAAAACCAGGGGAGTGACCTTGCAGAGCCTCAATGTTAACATGCCTTTCACCAATGCATTCGCGATGTGCAAAGGCTCGAAGACGATCAGTGGTAACGAATACTTCTTCCAAGCGATGTGGGGAATCAGGAGCTATCGGCGTGTCAACATTAATGTCATGTCGTAGCCCACGGCGTCTAGTTATTCTCTTTCTTTTCATGGAGATGGTTGGTGCTGCCACTGATGCTTTTCCTGATTCCTTAGTTGCCTTTTCTTTTGATTTAACAGACGCCTTTCTCCTTGAATCATCAGACGGTTCTTGTTCATACAGTGAGTCATCATCATCCGTCAATGCCGCCCAGTCAATCTCATGACAATCTACCTCTGTGTCACTGACCTCGACAAATTCACCTTTTTGTTGGAGGTTCTTGGCTCTCTTCAGTTTATTTGTTGGGCGAGTGTGTACCATTGAGACCAGGAGAAGGATTAACCAAGAGAGTGCCATGATCAAAGTGCTTGAGTTAAGAAGATGTCCTGTGAAAACCGACTCAAGAACACAAAATTCTTAGTTTTCAAAAATTGCAAAAATTGTACCCAAACAATCATAATCATATAGAGAAGCTAAGAATCAAATTAGTTTTGCAAAAGGACTTTTTAAAAAAAGATCAATGCATGATTTTCGAAAATCCTCATTATATGCCCTAAAACCGAAATTTTAGAAATCGAAGCCTAAAAATCCGTTAATCAGGAGAATACCTAGCATATAATCAAAACTAATCTACCCAGAGTTCTATTTCAAAGAAATTTGATCAAAAAACCATCCACAAACAAAGTTGATCCAAGAAATTCATCACGTTTGAGGAGAAAAAGAGGAAAAAACGGTGAAAAACCGAGATTTTGATCAATAAAACTTACTTGGAGTTGAAGAACCTGAGTTTGAAAGCTTCCAGGAAGGATGAAATCTAGAGAGAGAGGCTCTGGAAACTTCGGAACAAAAGATTGGAGTAAAGAAATCAAAACCCCTTCCGTTCCTTATAAAACCTAGCCGCGATCCGGATCAGTTCATAACTGTGATCCGGATCGGCTACCCGCAGTAAGAAACTGCGTTCGGGATCCGGATCGGCAGATACAATCCGGATCGTCAGCCCGCAGAAGAATTCCTGCGTTCGGGATCCGG
This sequence comes from Tillandsia leiboldiana, assembly GCA_029204045.2. NCBI lineage: Eukaryota > Viridiplantae > Streptophyta > Magnoliopsida > Poales > Bromeliaceae > Tillandsia > Tillandsia leiboldiana. The sequence goes on from CM055061.1 coordinate 20,032,939, forward strand.
ATCATCTAGCCCGATCCGGATCGGCCCCAACTTTTTCTTTAGAAAATTTCAGAGAAATTCAAGAAAAACCAGAAAAAGATTGTAAGCACAAATGTGTATCAACTTTAAACAAAAATCATCGTTTCATACAACAAGAATTAGATTATGCCAAATCTATCAATAATATCCAAAATGAAACGAAAATTTACAAAAATTAAATCCCTTAAAGTTGAACACCTTCAATCACATCTAACTTGATCTTATGAGTAATGCCTTTATCAAATCATTAATTCAGTAAAGAAAATGAAATACAAAGATCAATAGATGTTTGAAATCCCAAATATAGTAGATAATATATCTAGACAATCTGTTGAAGAGAGTGGCTCTTTGAGCATCTTTCATTAAAAACCCACCTTATACCAACCTTGAAATTTGACAGAGTCAAGTATTTCAACATGCATTTTACTTAATCAAAAATTTGAACAACCATGCTTGGTATACATGTGGTAGCTGCACACAATACTCGGACGACCGAGGTGGTAGCTCTTTCCTCCATGTGGTGGTAGTTTTCACACTCCTCATTGGGATGTAACTCTTTCCACATCTTTTGAGCATTTTACCTTTTCTAAGACTCCCCCTCAATTGGCTATCAATTATTTAAGATATAAAGTATTCAACCAAATATTGATCTCGATTTCATACTCGACTAAGCAGTCAAATAAGATAATGACTATACCAAGAGATCATAGAGAGAGAGAAATTGACTTTGATCACTTTAGAAGATGATTTAATTAACATAAATGATCATTGCAACAGTGAAATATTATGATGGCAAAAGCATAATAAATTTCTAAATGTGCGAAAAAATGCAATTAAAGTCAATTATGACCTATGCTCAATTAATGTCCTATGTACAAACATAGATAATGAACAAAACAAAACAAATACAAAACCTATCCTAAGCAAAGTTTTCAAAAAGAAGATTATTTCAAGGAAAGCATCCCAATTGCATTTCGTAAATGAATAAACGTTTTTGATCCAAAGGTTTTGTTAGAATGTCAGCTAATTGATCCTCAGTTGAAATATATGAAAGTTGAAGAGTATTCGATTCAACTAGCTCTCTAAGAAAATGATATCTAAGTTCAATATGTTTTGTTCTAGAGTGCAACACAGGGTTTTTAGAAATGTTAATAGCACTAGTGTTGTCACAAAGTATTGTTACCGAAGATGCTGAAATGCGGAAGTCGCTCAGTACGCTTTTCATCCAAATGAGTTGAGTTGAGCAACTTCCAGCTGAAATGTATTCCGCTTCGGCAGTCGAGAGTGCTATGCAGTTCTGCTTTTTACTGTGCCATACAACAAGGCAATGGCCAAGATAGAAGCATGCACCACTCGTGCTTTTCCGATCATCCACTGATCCTGCCCAATCGGCATCTGAGTATCCAACAATATCCAAACTTGTTCCCATAGGATACCAAATTCCGAAATTAATTGATCCTTTGATATACCGGATGATCCTTTTCACCGCTTTCAGGTGAACCTCCTTTGGTGCTGATTGATATCTCGCGCAAATCCCAACACCAAAAGATATATCCGGGCGACTAGCCGTGAGGTAAAGTAGACTTCCAATCATACTTCGATACAATTTCTCGTCTACATTCTCACTATGTGATTCACTTCCAAGTCCCTTGTGGCTAGTTCCCATTGGAGTCGGAAAATCTTTACAATTTTCTAGATCAAACTTTTTGACCAACTCCATTGCATACTTGGATTGACTCAAGTGAATACCTTCATCATTTTGTTTAATTTGCAATCCAAGGAAATAAGTCAATTCGCCCATCATGGACATCTCAAATTCGCTTTCCATGGTCTCCGCGAATTTAGAAGCATCGTTATCTCTTGTTGCGCCAAATACAATGTCATCGACATAGATTTGTGCTACAATGAAATTGTTTTGATAATGCTTCACAAAGAGAGTCCTGTCAGCTCCTCCTCGAGTATAGCCCTTCTCCAAAAGGTGCTTTGTTAACCTTTCGTACCATGCTCGCGGTGCTTGTTTCAGACCGTAAAGAGCCTTTTTCAAACGAAAAACATGGTTAGGTTGTTTATGATCTACAAAACCTTTCGGTTGAGCCACATAAACTTCCTCATTTAAAAACCCATTTAGAAATGCGCTCTTAACGTCCATTTGAAATAATTTGATTTTAAAATGACAGGCAATAGCAAACAGTATACGAATGGACTCGAGTCTAGCTACAGGGGCGAATGTTTCGTCAAAGTCTATACCTTCTACTTGAGAGTAGCCTTGAGCAACTAATCGTGCCTTGTTCCTGATGATAGTACCATCCTCATTTTTCTTGTTCTTGAAGATCCATTTGGTACCTATCACATTGTGTTGCTTTGGAGGCTTCGTTAATTCCCAGACTTTGTTTCGCTCAAATTGATGGAGCTCTTCCTGCATTGCTTTAATCCAGTAGTCATCCTGAAGAGCTTCATCTATGTTCTTTGGTTCGATTAAAGATACGTAGCAAGCGAATCTACAAACCAACTGCCTCCGAGTTCTGACTCCTTCTTGTGGATCTCCAATAATATTCGATTCCGGATGATCCTTGGAGATTCGTAACGTTTGTTGAAGCGGAGTACTCGGAGATATATGAGATGATTCCTGCACATCAGATAAACTAGAAGAACCATTAGATGCATCAGTAATATTGGAAGTATTATTATGAGAAGATGCACTTGCAGGAGAATCATCATCTAGAGAGATATCGAGGGTAGATTTTCCAGTTTCAAAGTGAAAAGCTTCATCTACTTTAACATTTATAGATTCTACGATCGTCTTAGATTCAATGTTAAATACTCGATATGCTCTGCTATTCGTAGAATAATCCAGAAAGATCCCTTCATCACTTCGAGAGTCAAACTTTCTAAGATTTTCACGGTCACGTAAAATGTAACATCGACTCCCGAAGACACGAAAATATTAACATTGGGTTTTCTACTAAACCACAACTCATATGGTGTATTCAAGGTTCCTGGGCGCAAGTAAACTCTATTAATGACATAGATAGCGGTGTTCACAGCTTCAGCCCAAAAATGTAGCGGCAAATTCCGGCTTTGAAGCATCACACGCGCCATCTCTTGAACAACCCTGTTCTTGCGCTCAACAACACCATTCTGCTGAGGTGTATAGGGTGCCGAGAATTCATGTTTGATTCCATTTGAAGTGCAAAAATCAATGAATTTTGAATTTATGAATTCTCCACCTCTATCACTTCTAACACGAATGATCTTTTCATTCTTTTCAATCATAATACGATGGCAAATCTCATGAAAAGAGTCAAACGTATCAGCTTTCTCTTTCAAAATGCTACCCATGAAAACCGAGAGAAATCATCAACCAATAAAAAGATGTACCATTTACCTCCCAAAGATGGTTGACGGGTCGGCCAAAAGAAAAAGAAGAAAAGAAAGTAGTATACATAAACTACACAAGATTTAATCGAAGAACGATTAAAGACAAGGAGGGGTTTCACCTTTGCATACCCAAACCTTTTGAGTTTTGGAGTATGTTGGCACTGGTTGAAAAGTTTTCCTTGATGAAGACATTTTGCAAGATTGGTCTTTTTCTTTTGTCATCGTCTTGTTTGAAGTACTACCAACGTCTTTTTCTTTAGGAAAATCCTTCTTTGAGTTCCATGAAGTGAACTTGTTGGTAGCAGTAGCAAGATGTGGTTGATTTGATCTTTGAGCTCCAATCTTGCAATTTCTTCCAATGTGCCCTGCAGAATTACAACGAAAACATACCTTTGTGCTTGATGATTCTGAAGAGGATGAAGTAGGTTTGTTGTCGTTAGTTGTCATGATTTCCGGTGTCGGAGGAGGAGATACCGACTGAGGCACAAAGACTGTCCCAACCGAACTAAAATTGTCTTCAGTTCGATTGTATCCGAGGCCGAACTTGTTTGTTTGACCAAGACCAAGAAGTTTATCCAACTTACTCCTTCCTAAGGAAAATTGCTGTATGTCATCCTTGAGTTGGCAAATGGTCTCTGTCATTTCCAATTTTTCCCGTCGGGCCTCGCCGTAGAGCTTCAAGAAGTAGTTCGCTTTGTTCACCATATCTATATAGTTCTTCTCGAGTTGCTCATTGGACTCTTGAAGGGAAACATTTTCTTTTATCAGTTTATCCCTTTCCACTTCAAGATCGGTCGAGAGAGAAGTTACCCTTTTTACTTCTTCTTCGAGATCCTGCAATCTCCCTCTCAACCCCTTGTTTTGCTTAGCCGGTTTCTTTAAATCCCGTAAAGATCTGTGATAGGCTAGAGCAAATTCTTCACCTTCCGAATCATCCAATTCGTTGTCCGTTGCATTCTTTTCAACAGTGGAGTTGGACAACGACTCAGATGTATTTGCCATAAAGCACATGAAGGGTGAAGATACGGACGCGTGGAATGCGGTGGAGCTCTTTTCTTCATCACTCGAAGACGACTCATTTGACGTTGAGTTGTCATCCCAAGTGACGACTTGCATCGCCTTCTTCTTTGCCGGATACTTGTTAGGACACTCCGTTGCAATGTGGCCGTAGCCTCGACATTTGAAGCATTGTAGTTGTCCTTCTGAGCTTTTCTTATCCTTTGAGAAGTTCTCTTGCTTTCTTGACTTGTATCCTGAAGTACCCTTGCCTTTGTTCGACTTTCCGAAGGATGGAGATTTGCTTGAATTACCCCTTCGAAAGTTGCGGCGAAACTTCCTTGTCAAGAGAGCGAGCTGCTTCTCAAATTCCTCCATAGAAAGGTTCTCGTCATCGTCTGAGGAGGATGTATCCGCGTCTTCTTCCTTAGTTGTTTTCAACGCATAACCTGAAGACTTAGAAGTGGATGCCTTTCCAGAAGAATTGTTAGTAGTAAATGTCATTTCATAAGTTTGTAGTGAACCAACTAATTCTTCTACACGTATTTCGTCCGGGTGTTTAATAGTTTCAATGGCAGTAACCTTTGGGCGAAACCGTTCAGGAAGAGTTCTTAAGATTTTTCTTACAATCTTAAATTCTGGAATCTTCTCTCCCAGATTAGCACATGAGTTTACGATGTCTTGCAATCGTGTATAGTAGTCCGTGAAAGATTCATTTTCTGCCATTAAGATAGAGTCAAACTTGCTCGTAAGCATTTGCAGTTTCTGAATCTTCACGAGGTTAGTTCCCTCATGTGTAACCTGAAGAACATCCCAGATTTCTTTCGCAGTCTCACATGCCGAGACGCGAGAGAATTCAGTTTGAGATAAGGCATTAAAAATAGCATTAATTCCCTTGCCATTGTAAGAAGATGAATCCAACTCTTCCTTGGTCCATTTCGACCTAGGTTTTAAGGTGCGAACATCACCATTAAATTCAGTTGGATTAGACCATCCTAATTCAATCGATTGCCACACCCGTTCGTCGATGGAAATTAAAAAGGCTTTCATCCGTACTTTCCAGTACACATAATTAGTTCCATCGAAGAATGGGGGTCGGTTGATGTTTCCACCTTCAACCATTGTTTACAACCCTATTCCCGCTCTGATACCACTTGTTGGGTTATATGTAATACAGATCTAAATAGGGGAAAAAACACCTAGAGGGGGGTGAATAGGTGTAAACGTATAAACACTCAAAAAATCGTTGCGATAAAACCCAATGCGGAAATAAAAAATAATACGCAAGATTTTTACGTGGAAAACTCCATCACCGGAGTAAAAAACCACGGGACCGATAACACGGCAGAAATCCACTAGAATTAAAACACGTACAAGGTGATTTACCGTACACACTTACGACTCAACCTTTTCCATACGCTCCTAGAGTATCTTATCCGCTCGCTCCGCGACGCTTCACGAATCCACGATCTGCGCCCAACGCCGAATCCACGGCGTCCAACGTCGAATCCACGACGTCCGACCGAATCCACGGTCTTCACCCAATAGCACCCTTCGAATCCACGAACGTGCCTCGCTCCGAATCCACGAGAGCGGTTGAACCTTGAATCCACAAGGACACGCGAATCCACGCGCCGATTTTTGGGGTAAATCGTTGTTTTGGGTGGTGATGATCCGCCGAATACTTAGATCAAAGATAGATCGGAAATACCATCTAAGTATTCATTAGTTTGATTCAACTCAAGATGTGAGTATGAAAACCTAGAATCAAACTAATCAATATAGATGAAGAAACATAGAGTATTCTCTAATGATTTCCTTTCTTCTCTATATGTGGATCTATAGCCGTATAAAATGATATATGAAAATGACGGCTATGTGGATTCCCAGTGGATTAACCCTAGAAAAAGAGTCATAGGGTCTATTTATAGGTTAGAAACCCTAGGAAGGAGATAAGAATCAAAAACCTAACATTTCTGGAAAATATACGGACGGCGATCCGGATCGGACTAGCTAGGATCCGGATCGTCGTAACGAGTCAGCCAGTTCCAGAAAAACGAAGGTTCGGGATCCGGATCGAAGTGCATGATCCGAATCGTTCATACAGTTTACCAAACATCAACGTTCGGGATCCGGATTGCGAAGCATGATCCGGATCGTTCAAGGAAAATGGTAAACTCACTGTTCGGGATCCGGATCAAGAGACTACGATCCGGATTGAACTGATGTATGAACGAACCACCTTCGGGATCCGGATCGAACAACCTGATCCGGATCCTGAACATGTCCCAAGTCCAGTTTTTGATTTTTATGCAATGAAAGATTCTTCCAAGTGTTTCTACACTACAAGAAGTATTCGGATCACACAAAATCTTTAGTTAAACATACCTGATCCTTTTGAATTCTTCTTTCTTGAGATTGAGTTAAATGATCCAACTTTCTTCACCTTCAATCTTCAAGACTTGAGACTTTCACGAAACTACGCCAACTCAAATTCTGTAACACTTATCAATTAGGATTTAATTTTTACCTTGCGCGGGTCGAGATCACCGCGAAGCCGATGATCGTTGGTAAAAATTGTTCGTCCTTGATAGCCGCGCACGCACCCGGCCTCTACTTGTGTCCACACGGAATCACGCCCTTGATCGAAAAATCGATCGCCTTGATTCGCGATCCGATCACGAATTAACTCTTGCGTTGATGTAAGGAGGATGAATCAATCTTCTAATTGTGCTAGCAATCTTCCGAAGATCGAGAACAATGAATTAATTATGGAGGACTTGAGGAAGAAGATAGGCGGCTAGGGTTTTCTTTTTCTCCTTTTTTCTATCGTTTAATATGTCACATATAACATATATTTATAATGAGAAAACCCTAACCCTAATCCTAATCGAATCCTAATCCGATTGGATTATCCATTATCCTTAATGGAATCCTAATCCGATTGGATCATCCATTATCCTTAATCGAATCCTAATCCGATTGGATTATCCATTATCCATAATTAGATTCGTGTGTAACATTTACACATAAGTCCTCAAAATATTTACTAACGATTAGTAAATACACCATGCAACTTTTGCACTTAAATACCTCTTATTTACAATAATTGTAAATTAGTCCTTTTACTAATAAATTAGTAAACTTTAGTATTGTGATTATAATTAATCCATTCTATAAACTTCTTTATCATCTCCATAATATCGATCATGCGTGATTCCTTATGTGTGTGACCTAATAGGTTCAATTCTGTCTGGTAGTGAGATATGATGCGATCCCCATCGGCATCATCATCGAAACTCTTTTTGATGGATCAAATACATTTGATTCTTCCCTCGTATAATAATTATTCGACTATAATTATTCTTATTGGTTCCCACAATCCACCAGTGACGCCTAGCAGCATATAGTGGCAATCCAGTCAGAAGTGAATATTGGACTAAACCTCTAGGTGCAGTTACCGTACAATACAAACCTTCTATCGCATAGTCCCAACTGAGTGGAGGTCATGGAATACTCGTCAAACCCCATCACCCGTTATATGACAAATTTGATAGGACAGAAGCTCATATGGTTACTCTTGGAAACACCTTTCCATGAACCATATTACCCCGGCCGAGGATTTCTGAGCTTTGCCTTACAAATAGCGTAGGACTAATTATCTCTCTACCGAGAGCGATAGATCCCCTGTAAACAAACACCCATTCCTAATATGAACCGACTGCAGCCAACATATACTACTAAGACCCGTGACTAGGATCAGAGTTTGCATAGTCAAACTACAGTAGCCTCATATTGAATGGCCGTGGTGTCGCAGGTCTAAGGATCAGTTGTACCACTGCAACATCGAATCAGTTACTGACGAAAGAGTAGACATCCAAGTAACTATTCGTAATTGGTCACGCTCAGTGCCCCTGTTCTTTAACAACCACCTGCACGTTCGCTCCAGTGTCTCCACACTAATGACTTGAGACTCGTCATCCTAAAAGAGAGCGACACATACATCAATCTTGCCGGATCAATCATCGTCCCCATGATGATCCTCCGATTGAGAGCATTTATGACTTAATCACTAATAATATGTATCTCAAATTCTTAACTCTTAAGAATATACATTATCATCTCATTAAATCAAAGGACGATTCATGGACACATCAAACATGAATGGCATAAAATGCCCAAATTATAATAAAGATCAAGTACAAATATGTCCCATATAATAAAATGCGTCAGCCTGATAGGCTTTTGGGGCATACAACTAACATGTACAATTGAGATAAAGGTACAGTATCCATCTCCGAAAAATAATAATACAATAATCCGGTCGACTGAATCAAAGTACAAATAGAATCCTCCTATACAATATCTATGAATCCAAAAAGAGAGATAAATTAAAATTATAAAATACAACAGTATACAGTAAAACCCACAATCTGGGTTGGTACATGTATCTCACCAAAATGAACAACACTGATAAGGATTTATCTCGCGACTCCCTCGCCTCGATCCGTCGAGCCAACTGAAATAGGGACGGAAGGAAAAATCTCTACAAAACTGTCACCAATAGAGAGTGTGAGAACTATATCAATCATTAATTCTCAGTGGGTACCGTCTCCAAGCCCAACGGTCTGCCCTCTAAGTCTACTAGAGACATAAGATAACAAAAAACTATAAATAAGAATAGATAAGCTGGAAAGAAATCTACAGCTATCATGACTCTATCTACGATGCTCAATGGAAGAAACAGATGATGATATGCAACCACTCTACCTCGATGTGTCCATAACGACCCAATCGTAAAGACTGCCAACAGGGGCCAATCAAGACTGCGCTCGCCTACGATTCCTCCACAATTTGGGCAGGAATAACGTAGGGCGTCCCAACGGACTAGTATACGTATGCTCTCACCTACCACCACTGTCCTATCTAGATTGGTCTCGTAGAGCATCCTAACGGACTATCGTGCGCTCACCTACCACCACTGTCCTATCTGGACTGGACTCGTAGGGCTCTCAAATGAACCGAAACAACCATCGCATCTAGAGCGGCACTCAAGGAGAGCGACCCCACTGAGGAAAAGAATCGTGCAAAATTGAGAACCAGAGCTGTAACACATGCAGGCTGTAATCGAAAACCACGATCAAACAGATCGAAAAACTTGCACACCCAAAACAACTAACCACGTCGGCCGGAATACTCATCGGCCCAACATCGAACTCAACCGACTAACAACACCGGGACCGAGAATTCAGAGAAACTGACGCCTACAACCTCAATCAAACAAGAACAGGTTCCAGGCCCAGCCTCCCGTAGCTCTCGCACCAAACAAGGAGGCAACCCTTAGAACCTAGATTACCCGTGTGAGGACCCGAATCTCCACTTAAGGGTTTATTGATGGATTAGTGGCTCCTGGGAGTGTTTGTGAGCGTGTCGGGCCTAAGAAATATATTTACGATGTAAAATGGGAGCAAGTTTGCTTAACCGGAGGCTTTTGGAAAATTTTAGAAGTGGAATTGGGCCAAACGGACATCAGATTTGGATTCAGCGCGCGAAAACGATGAAGATGGACTATTTACTTGTATTTTTCGGAGCCCGGATGCGAAAATACGGATTTCGAGGTGTTTGGACACTGTTCCGACGGCCGGAGAGGCGCCGGCGGCAGTGGCAGGCGGCGGAGCGCGGCGGCGGGTAGAGGCGCAGTTGCGCGGTCCACCGCGGAGGCGTGCACCCGAGCGCTGGCCACGTGGCGGCTTCCTATTGGCCGGTGTAGCAGGCGCGGTCCACGGAATTGGCGCGGGTGTACGTTGGACCTAGGGGTGGCCACGTGGCGGCTCTTGGTTGGCGGGTCCTGGTGCGCGCGGTCGGGGGTGACGTGGGGGCGCCACAAGGCGCCCCGCGATTGGCCGGGTGCAGCCGCCCCACGCCTGCGTGTCGGGCCACGCGGCGCTCCGCGATTCGCGGGCGCACGTGCGCCGGGCGCGGGGAGTGTCGGGCGGACACGTGGCGGCCTCTGGAGCTTCGGAGCGCGCACAGTGTTGGGCCGGGCCCAACACTGTAGCGGCCCGAATGTTCCGGGCGCCCGGTTTTGGGCCCAAAAGTCCAAAGTTGGATTTTTTCGGGCTGGGCCTATTTAATCCCCTCTTTCACCCCGAGTTTGGGGGTGTTGCCAAACTCCTCTGCCCTTGGACCCTATAGAAAAGTTGGAGCTCCTCGTGTTGCGCATCTTTTGGCGGAGGCCCGGAATTTTTGGAAGCCGCAGCGTCGACGACTTCGGCATCGTAGCACAGAGCGACGATCTTTCTTCGGAAGCCCATTATCGTCGCAGTTCGGTCTGAGAGGTCCACAGAGCTAGTCCGACAGTATTTTTGGATGATTTTTGCGGTGTCGAATTCAAGAGAGGTACGGCTTCGATTTTCGTGTTCATCACCCTGCTTGATTCTGAGTTCGTGGCATAGTTTTCGAGACATTTCTAAGCCACTATTTTGCTGGTGGAGTTTATGGACAGCAGCCCCTTGCCGGAATTTTATCTCCGCACTCGATCGTCGGATCGAGACGAGCCTGTACACTTTTTGCATCTACTCGTCACGAGGATTATCGTCGTATTTTTCTGGGATTTTTCTGTGGCTGGCCCGGAGGTATACTGTTTTCCTATTTACTGTGCAGAGTATTACAGTTGTGTTGTTGAGAGGTTTTGCGCACCCTGTGTTGTGGAATTTGTAACTCGGCCTACGGGGCTTGGAATTGGACGTGTAGGTACCTGTTTCGAAGGTATCGACGCGAGGATCACAACAGTATTTTTATTGGATTTTTTGGAGCATTGTTTACAGATGAAAAATGTGCATCTTTGGGACTGTTATAGCAGATTTGTTGTACTTGGTTATTTTGTGGAATTAAGTGTAACCTTGGACCATTTTGTTGTACCCAGGGGTATTTGCGGGTGTTTGTGAACCCGTTTGTGTTGAGGATTATTGGAGACAGTTGTTCTTGGGTATTTTCAGCTGAGGAACCTTGGACAGTTAGCGTTCTCAGGTGGGTGGCCTCGTCTTCATGACCTATGGACTGTGCATTAATTCTATCTGTGTAGGGACTTGCATGTTGTAGATGTATTTTGTATAGCATGCTAGAATGTAGGAATTGATGTTCCTGATGATGTTAGATGATTATGTATTTAATTCTTTCCTACAAGCTGTTGATTATCGTTATCTTGGAACTTGACCTAGCACCCCGTCATATGCTGTAAGACCCGCTTTTCTTTTTGGTTTTCTTTTCCTTTCCTTCGTGTAAGGGTCCGGCGGGTTCTAATTTTCTATTATTCTTGGACAGTCCGTCGGGGCTCACGGGTATTTTTAGGCGGTAGAGCTCGCGAAACGGAGAACGATGGTGCAACCGGATTCGAATTCCGACCCTGGGATCTCCCAGAATTTAATTTTGAAGTTCGGACCCCCTTCTAGGTGCTCCGGGATCCGTGCGATCGACCAGCACATTTTTCGAGGTAACTTTAGCCGCCGGTTTGGTCCGTTTATTTTAAATTTCTTTTAAACCGGGGATTTTAGGTTTTTCTTCTCCTTGGGTTTCTCTACGGCGGCTAGGGTTTTTGAGGGGCGTAACTTAAGAGAGAAAAGGGGAAAACGGAACCCAACCCTTTTTCGCTCTCGTTTCGAGTCGACGGCGGGGCGATCCGGATGTGGAGATCGGGAGAGAGACGGTGGCATACTTGCTCGCGGAATCAACCGGGCAACGATAGGACGATCCTCTTCTTCTTCTTCTCCCTCGGCGGATCGAAGGTGAGTTTTTCCTTTTAGGGTTTTGGAGTTTTCGTTTTGGAAAGGAGGTTTTGCGGGGAAAACCGCCGCCGCCGCCGCCACCGCGCGCCGCGCGGGGCCGCCCGCAGGCGAGCACCGCGCGGGATGGTGCCGCGCGGGCTGCTTGCAGGCGGCGCGCCGCGCGGCAGGCGCACCGCGTGGGCGCTGCCCGCAGGCGGGCACCGCGCGGGCTTGTGCCGCGCGGGCCGCCCGCGGGAGGTGCGCCGCGCGGCAGGCGCATCGCGCGGGCGCTGCCCGCAGGCGGGCATCGCGCGGGCATGTGCCGCGCGGGCCGCCCGCGGGCGGTGCGCCGCGCGGGCTGGTGCCGCGTGGGCCGCCTGAAGGCCGCACGCCGCGCGGCAGGAGCGCCGCGCGGGCGCTGCCCGCAGGCAAGCGCCGCGCGGGCTGGTGCCGCGCGGGCGCTGGCCGCCTGCAGGCCGCACGCCGCGCAGCAGGAGCGCCGCGCGGCCTGGTGTCGCGCGGCCCGCCTGCAGGCCGCACGCCGCGCGACAGGAGCGCCGCGCGGGCGCTGCCGCACGCCGCGTGGCAGGCGCGCCGTGCGGGGCCGCCGTGTCGGGTCAGGGCTGCGCGGGGCTGTCCGCAGGCCGTGAGCGCGCCGCACGGGTCGGTGCCGTGCGGGGAACTTCACCGCGCGGAGTCCGGTGATCGCATCGGGTCTCCCGTTTTTGATGTTTAGTCGACGTTCGGCAATAGTCTCCTAGTCTTTGCATTCTTTTGTCTCTTTAGGGGCGCGGGACGCCATAGGCTCGGCAGACGTGTAAACGCTGACGAACCGATCGACGGTCTCCTTTCAAGGTGGGTACTTTCCTCTTTAGTCAGTTGGGAAAGGGTGTTAGTTGTAAGGTGCATGTTTGGGCAACGGTGGTTTTCTAAAATATTTACTGTTGACATTGCTAACCTGTTATACTAGTTATTTAATCATTTATCTAAATACTTGACTATGAGGCTCGTGTGACTACACGCACACCGGCGGCTTGGCCTCCACAAGGGTGTGCTTTTTCGGAAAAGTGGTACGTTGACCCGTGTACCCCACGTGACGGTGACGTGATGGGGGCCCTCGGGGTTGGAGGGTGTGAGCGGTGATGCCGAGACGGGTGCTCGGCAGGGGTTACCGAGGTGGGTGCTCGGAGGGGTTGCCGGGGGAGGGGCCCGGTTTGTTTGTTTACACAGGGTTACCTACTATTGAGTGCACTTTGAGGCGGTGGTTGCTCCAGTTTTAGTGGTTTGCTGTATATTGCCCTTTATGCTCTTACTTTCCTTTTTAGTCACTGACTTCCCTCCTTGTGACAGGTTCGTCCAGGAGCGAGTGCTAGGACGCCGGTGAGGCCGTGAGAGCGCTGTTCTGACTCTTAGCGACAGCAGACACAGTGACTTTTCTTTCCTCGTTCGTTTATTACTCATGTTAGTTAGATGTGGATTGCGATACCCCAGTGGGTTCGACGTGGATGTTGCCTGTTTCTTTTATCATTATTGAGTGAATGACTTTCCTTTCCTTTACTTGGCCGTTTTGAACTACGAACAACAAAAACCGACGATAACCGTTTGCGAAAACCGATTTTAAAACGTGGGTGTCGTGTGGGCACCGTTTTTGAAACCTTGTGGAATTTATGTGATTTCGAAAATGGTTTTACAAAATCAGGCATCGGTTGGGTGCCGTTTTGAAACTCTATGGATTTATGTGGCTTTGAAACGGATTTCAAAATATCGGCGTCGGGTAGGCGCCGCTTTCAAACTCTGTGATTATTTATCCTTTTACAAATAGTCGGCCTTTTTCTAAAGCATGAGAGTAGATAGGATGTGTGGTTGTATGTTGAATGTATCTGTGCCTTGATCTAATGTGGTTAAAGCTTGTATGAGGTGTATTATGTAATCAGGACGCCGTGCATATACAAAGGAGACTCTGCCCGTTTGCAGAGTGAATTTGCATATGCGGCGGGTCTGTGCACGCACTGGGGGGATTTGTTTTCAAAAAAAAAATATTACGCTGATCTGGGAGCATCGGTGGCTCTACTTCCGCGCGTTTGAACCCCCGGGGCGTGACATATGCTGCATGTGTAACCAGAGCAGTAGAAAACTCCAACTTGGGCTAGGTTTATTCTGTTTTAGACATCCACACTTCTTATTCTTTCCTGGACATAGTGTTTTACTCGCCCGGGTAGTGGGCCGAGTGGTCGGGATTCCTTTAGTGTGGGATGCATTTTACACTCGTGCTTGGGAGCAGAGTGGAGTCTGGTAGATGTAGTTGATCGTTCATCTGTGGCGGGAGCCGTTTGGATAAACGGCGGTCCCGAGATGTTTTGTCGCCACTGTGTTAGTGGTAGTTGTTTACCAGTGTCAGCAGGACCTAGGACCCATACTGTTTTTTTGACACACATGATTTCGGTAAACTAATATTTTCTTCCAAATCTCGAGGGGTCGCCGGAGCCTGTTCTTGTTTGATTTGGGTGATGGCAATAGCCCTTCGGGGTTTGGAAAATAAAACTTATTTAAACAAATTTTCTTAAAAGAACTAAAATATATTAAATTGGGTTTCTCAGATTAAATTAATTTTCAGTAATAACTGTCATCTTTTTATTACAACTTCCTCACCCGAGAGAGTTTGGGTGATCTGGGTTCTAGGAGTCGTTCCTTTTTCGGGAGGAAAGCCACGGAGGCCGAGCCTGGAACCTGTTCTTGTTTGATAGGGTTGTAGGTGTTGGTCTTTCGAGACTTTCGGGCCCTGGTTGGTGTCTTCTGCTTGTGTTGTACATAGGTTGTCGTGTTCCCGAACTGTAAGGGGGTCGGGAACTTCGATAGGCGGAGCCTGGAGTCTGTTCTTGTTTGATAGGGTTCTAGGCACCGACCTATCGGGATTTTCGAACCCTTATGGTGTCGTTCCTTCATGAGTCTGGTGTTATGTGTGGGAGCCGTCGGGTGGACGGTAGTCCCGGCTTTGTGGTTTTCCAGCCTGTGAGTGAGAGTTGGTGTTGTTAGTCGATCTTGTTGATCGTGGATTGGACTATAGCCTGCATGAGCCATATTGAGCTCGACAGAGATGCGCGGATACTTTCCTCGGTGGGGTCGCGCCCCTCGAGTGCTACTCCGGAGTTGGGCCTGTTACTTGCTATCGCGACTTGTCGACGCAGTCCCTCTGGCTAGGCCAGTTTTGGCAGTCACGGACACCCTACGGTAGACCCGTCTCGTTGAGGATGTGCGGCAGTAGGTGGGCGCAGGTTTGACTGGACCCTATGTGGCAGTCAGTGTAGATTGGGCGATTATACTTGATAGTTAGTAGATGCATCATGTTTTCCATCTGTTCCACTTTTTGAGCATCTAGATAGAGGCATAGTAGCTGTAGAGTTATTCTTTTCCAGCTCTTTCCTTTCAGCACTGCATTTGTTACTTTATGCCTCTAGTAGACTTAGTGGGCAGACCGTCGGGCTTGTTGGCGGCACCCACTGGGAACTACTGTGGGAGGTAGTTCTCACACCCGTCGTGGTGTCTTTTTCCCCAGGGACTTCTACTCCTGTTCCTGCTGCTCTAGTTGCTGCTTCTTTAGATCGAGGTAAGGGAGTCGCGAGCTAGATCCCTACCAGTCGTCGTCCAGAGAGTAGATGTACCCTTATTATTTTGAGAGTTTTCTTGTTGAGAGACCTTGTAGTGAGGTATAGAGTTGTACTTTTCTTTTATAGCTCTGAGAGACTATTATACTTTTAGTGAGGACTTGGAGTTGTATATATTTTATTTCAGTTTTTACTCTTCTGCTCTGATATCTGTTTAGTATAGTATCTATCTTTTGCAGGTTAGACGCTTCGTCTATACGGGGTTCACCGTATGGGCGGCGGATCTGTTGGCGAGCCCGGGTCGCAGTTTCGACGCCGGGGCGTGACAGATTAGAGTGGTATCAGAGCCTAGGTTGTAGGTCATTGTGGACTTAGAAACCCTAGGCTTGTGATTTGACATTAGGATGACTACGTGAGAGTCGTGACTTTTTAGCGAGAGTCCTGATTGAGTTTATACCTCTCCCAAGGGATGGGATGAGTGATTGGCATGTTTATTCTCCTAAGCGATTATGTTGGTTGCAGACAACATAATGCTATGGAATGGATGATATGTCTTAGACTTTCGCTGGATTGGGTCGAGTGTTGTTTGGTGCTATCCGGATGTTTGCATGTGGATTGCAGGTGGGCACGATGCCTTCCCGACGCAGGATGCAGACACGTTCTCAGCCTTCCTCCTCCCATGAGCCTGAGCAGGAGGAGTCAGCACTGGGTCAGCAGAGTGAGGTGCAGGAGCTTCGGGCTCAGATGGCCCTTTTGTCTGAGACTCTCCGACGTCAGGAAGAGGCTTCACGACGCCAGGAGGAGACTTTCCGGCGTCAGGGGGAGACCATGGATCCGATGATGCACATGATGGAGCAGAGGGCGCAGTCAGCTGTAGCACCCCCAGAGAGTTCCCCTGTACCTTCTTCGCCAGCTGTGGCACCCCCAGTTGTACCAGCAGTACAGGCAGCCCCTACTGCACCGGTTACCAGTGGTCAGCCGTCCGGGACGGCAGGACAGTTGACCCCTGCAGAGCAGCGTGAGGTGGTTGATTTGTTGATAAGGTTTCGTCAGTTTGACCCACCTCATTTTTCGGGACTGAGTTCGGAGCCGTGGGAGGCAGAGTTCTGGATCACGGCGATGGAGCGACATTTTGAGAGCCTGTTTATTCAGGAGCGGTTTCAGGTACTGTTGGCGACCAACTTCTTGGAGCGCAACGCCGAGGCTTGGTGGAGGCGTGTGTGACCTGCTGGTCCGCCTGGGACGCAGCTTCTTACTTAGGCAGAGTTCCGCAGTCTATTTCTTGGAGCCTTTTTCCCGGAGAGCGCCAGGCAGAGGTTAGAGGAGCAGCTGAAGAATCTCCGACAGGGAGATCGGCCTGTGCATGAGTACATTGCTGATTTCAACCAGCTGTTGGCTTGTGTACCTCACGTGACCAGGGACGAGGCGCATCGGATTTATATGTTTGAGCAGGGTTTGCGCCGAGAGATTTATCAGTTCGTCCGTTCGCGCAGATTGCAGACTTTGGAGGCCTCTATGGAGCAGGCACTCTAAGTTGAGTGTGGAGAGGCGGTGATGGAGGAGGTGGCTCCAGCTCCCGCAGTGATTCCAGGGGCGAAGCGCCCAGCACCGGTTGATGAGGGACAGACGAGTCGGCAGGCACCTCCGAGACCTCCACGATCTCACCCTGAGGGTCGTGAATTTCAGAGGCGCCAGAGATCAGGCGGGCACCCACAGCAGCCACAGTATCAGCACCGACAGCAGTTTCAGCAGCAGTACCCCCGGCGACGGCATTATCGGCAGCCGCGACAGGAGCGGTGTGTCATCTGTGGCGGCCCTCATCCACCGTCGCAGTGTGACCAGAGACAGGGACGGTGTTACCTTTGTGGAGAGTTGGGACATTTCCGAGCAGCTTGTCCCCGAGCCATTCTATCAGTGCGACCCCTTGCTACAGCACCCCCCCTGCCTGTTCAGGAAGCGGAAGCCCCTCCAGTACACCGACAGGCGGAGTGGGGTACGACGTCGGGACAGACGGGGCGACGATCTTCAGCACCCAGTGGATGGGTTTACGCAGCCCTGGTGGAGAGCACCCCGGTAGCAGATCCTATCATCGTAGGTATGACTTTATTTTCAGTCAGTTGAGTGAGTATTTCGGTACTGCTGCATCCTTCTACACATGATATTAGGGCATTTGCATCTCTGCATGGATAGGAGATAGGAAGTTTGCTACAAGTAATTGCAATTGGATTCTACACAGTATCCTACGAGCAGAGGTGAATTTTGGGGCATGATCAGGATAGCTGAGACTTGGGGAAGTACACCGGCAGGTGTGACGATTCAGTTGCAGCACCACGACTCAAATTGAGCACACGGGATGGACCAGCTGGTGCGGTATCGTGCAACGATTGATTGTGGATTGACAGCAGTGACCTTCCCGCTAGTTGGACAACAGGAGATCTTTTTCACAGGTCACCGAGGCATCCTTTCTGCAGTAGTGGCTTCAGCGGTTTGGGATAGGTGCTACCCGTTGAGCGTAGGTGATGCCTAGGACTAGAGGTTGTGTCTCTAGAGGTCATGGATAGATCGTAGCTTCCGTTTTTGTAGCCACAGTAGGAACGAGATCAACAATTCTCTCCCTTTTTCTCGCCCTTATGCTGAAATTTACGAACAGGACGA
Source organism: Tillandsia leiboldiana (assembly GCA_029204045.2). Taxonomy (NCBI): domain Eukaryota; kingdom Viridiplantae; phylum Streptophyta; class Magnoliopsida; order Poales; family Bromeliaceae; genus Tillandsia; species Tillandsia leiboldiana. The sequence continues at coordinate 20,051,351 of CM055061.1, forward strand.
AAACTTCGAAAGACTACTCCAGAAATGGAGACGGTGCCCGAACCTGTTCTTGTTTGATTGGGGCGAGGGCACTGGTCTTTCGGAATTTTTGAACTTTTCGTTAATTTCAGCTGTTTTCTAAATGGAGAGTTAGGGTTGATGATTTTCCTGCTGGTGGGGCCCTTACCTTTCTTGTTGGTTGAGTTGGCGTAATTCATGTAGTTTGGACGAGTAGAGTTGACTGTTCTTCCTTGTCCCCAGTTTTTGGAAATTCCTGAGGTTTTTCTAGCTTCGGTTTCGCCCTGTGGTGAGTGAGTAGCGACTGGGGAGTTGGAGACTGTGTTGTTGGATACTTACCTTTGGCTTTGGACTCCCTTTTGAGCCGTGTTAGTTTCGAGGACGAAACTTTCTTTTAGTGGGGGAGGATGTGAGGACCCGAACCCCCACTTAAGGGTTTATTGATGGATTAGTGGCTCCTGGGAGTGTTTGTGCGCGTGTCGGGCCCAAGAAATAGATTTATGGTGTAAAATGGGAGAAAGTTTGCTTAACCGGAGGCTTTTGGAAAATTTTAGAAGTGGAATTGGGCCAAACGGACTTCAGATTTGGATTCAGTGCGCGAAAACGATGAAGATGGACTATTTACTTGTATTTTTCGGAGCACGGATGCGAAAACACGGATTTTGAGGTGTTTGGACACTGTTCTGGTGGCCGGAGAGGCGCCGGCGGCAGCGGCAGGCGGCGGAGCGCGGCGGCGGGCGGAGACGCTGTAGTAACCACATGTAAAACGGTTTTTTAGATTTTAGTTTTTTCCGCATCCCTTTTCGGGGTCCGGAGGGTGGGCTAATGATTCTTTGTTTCTCGGCAGACCGTCGGGGCTCGCGGGTATTTTTAGGCAATAATGCTCGCGAAACGGAGAACGGTGGCGCGATCGGATTCGAATTCCGACCCCGGGATCTCCCAGAATAAATTTCGGAAGGTTACCAGCGGTTCCGGGTGCATCAAAACGCGTGCGGGCGATCGGCACGCTTTTCGAGGTAAACCAGCGGTCCCGGGTGCATCAAAAAGCGTGCAGGAGATCTGCACGCTTTTCGAGGTAAGTGGACCCTGATCCACACCCGATCGCTAAGTTTCGAATTTGGGGGTTTAGGGTTCAATCCCACCCCCCATTCACACCCGTACGATCAATTTATATTTTTGGTTGGGGGCGTAGGGGTTCTTCCCCACTTCTCATTTCCTGTGCGTAGTTTCCCATCCAAGCGCATGCGAGGAACCCAATCCCTAGCTTTTCCCCTCCATCGGTTGGCGTGAAGAACCGAGGCGACGAGACGGGGAGAAGGAAGGACGATGGCACTTCCTGCGGAATCCGGCGAACGAGAGCGGGACGATCCTCCTCTTCCCTCCCTTACCGGCGAAAACGAGGCGAGCGGTTCGGGTTTTTTCATTCTTTTCCGGTATGAGATTTTCCTTTTCGTCGGTGTCACGGGCGATACGAGTTGTTGAACGGGAGGCCGCCGCCGCCGTTGTTAAACGGGAGGCTGCCGCCGCCGTTATCGTGTACACGGGGTCGTCGCCGCAGTCGCCGGGGTCGCGGGGTCGCAACCGGAGCCGCAGGGGGGGCGAAAAAGGGGCATCACTATTCATCTCGTACGGCCAGATCACCACGCGGTCCACAGGACCCGGCGTGCACCCGGCGCACGGCTCCCGGGCCCAGGGGCGTGGACCCGGCGCACGAATGCGTGCGCCAGGCCGCGCGGTCCACAGAACCCGGCGTACACCCGGTGCACGGCTCCCGGGCCTAGGGGCGCGGACCCGGTGCACGAATGCGTGCGCCAGGCCGCGCGGTCCACCGCTGCGGCGTGCACCCGGTGCACGCCCCGTAGCCCAACCGTGTGGACCCGGCGCGCACTTAAGCTCGTGCGCGGCCCGGCCCATGCCGCAGCGGTCTACCGCTGCGGCGTGCGCCTGGTCTGCGCCGCTGCGGCCTGCTGTAGTGGACCCGGTCCACGCCTGGATCCGTGCACCTGTCTTCAGAAAAGGGTCCAGAAGCTCCGTTTTTAGCCCGTTTCGCCCCGTTTTTGAGTGTTTTTAACCACGACGATGTTTTTTAACGAATAATTCTTATTGTAGCTGTTCGGGCACACGGCGAGGGTATTTTAGATGGAACTTCCGCACGTCTTCTCCTTCGTGTTTGAGGTGGGTTTTACTTTGGGACTTAGCGTCGGGTTTCCGACAGTTGTATCTATTTTTGATTGTATGTCCAATGGTGATAACATGATAGTCCTTATGGTCCTTATTGTTGGGTATACTTGGTACTTATGGTTACTATGCTCGAGGCTGCGACACGCGCACCCGCGGTTTGGCCACCGCAAAGGGTGCGCTTTTCCGGAAAAGTGGTCTATGACCCGTGTAAACCCACGAGGTGACGTAGTGGGGGCCCCTGCAAGTGGGGGGTTTTGAGGCGCCGAGGTGTGAGCGGTGCGACCCGTCGGGGTAGGTGCCCGACGTGGTTTACCGAGGTAGGTGCTCGGTTGGGGGTGCCGGGGCAGGTGCCCGGATTAGGTTATGCAGGTGTGCGTGGTTGTTTCCCTTTTAGGGAGGGTGGTTGCTCCGGACAGTTTACGGTTGGATGTATTTTCTTTACCCTGCTTTCCTTATTATTATTATTGTGTCGCTGACTTCCCACTCCGTGACAGGTTCCTTCAGGGGGGAGAGTTAGGCGACGGTGAGGCCAAGACGGGAGTTTTCGGGTCCAGGAGGATCCCGGACAGTATTTTCCCTTTCCTTTCGCATTTCATTTATTATTTGTAGCCTACTGTGTGGTTCTCGATACCCTCGTGGGGTCGGTGTGGATGTCGGCATATTACTATTTACTTATTGAGTTTCTTTTCCTCTCTCTGTTGGCCGCTTTGAGAAAACAAAAAGAAAGCAAAACAAAAAGGATTGCGAAAACCGTCTTCAAAAACCTAGGTGTCGTGTGGGCACCGTTTTCAAAACCTTGTGGATTTATGGATTTCGAAAATGGATTTCAAAACCTAAGTGTCGTGTGGGCACTGTTTTAAAAACCCTGTGGATTTATGGTCTTTCGAAACTGTTTTAGAAATCTGGATGCCGGATGGGCACCGCTTTCAAAATTGTGGATTTATCCTTTCAAACCGATCGGCCTTGAAAATTGTTTAGTTCTGTTTGTTGTGTATGTCTGGGAATTGTTGTGATTGAATGAATTATGGTGTATGATGTTGTATTAGCCGCGACGCCGTGCATATATAGAGGAGACTCTGCCCGTTTGTAGAGTAAATCTGTGTATGGGGCGGATCTGGGTACGCTTCGGGGAAGAAAGGATTTTCAAAAAAAATTTACATGCAAAACGAACCCCTTTTTGATGATTGTTTCCGCTGAATGAAACCCCCGGGGCGTGACAGGCGCAGTCGCGCGGTCCACCGCAGAGGCGTGCACCCGAGCGCTGGCCACGTGGCGGCTTCCTATTGGCCGGCGCAGCAGGCGTGGTCCACGGAATTGACGCGGGTGTACGGTGGACCGAGGGGTGGCCACGTGGCGGCTCTTGGTTGGCGGGTCCTGGTGCGCGCGGTCCACGCAGCGGCAGGGCCAGGTGGCCGTACGGCGGCGGTCGGGAGTGACGTGGGGGCGCCACATGGTGCCTCGCGATTGGCCGGGTGCAGCTGCCCCACGCCTGCGTGTCGGGCCACGCGGCGCTCCGCGATTCGCGGGCGCGCGTGCGCCGGGCGCGGGGAGTGTCGGGCGGACACGTGGCGGCCTCTGGAGCTTCCGGGCGCGCACAGTGTTGGGCCGGGCCCAACACTGTAGCGGCCCGAATGTTCCGGGCACCTGGTTTTTGGCCCAAAAGTCCAAAGTTGGATTTTTTCGGGCTGGGCCTATTTAAGCCCCTCTTTCACCCCGAGTTTGGGGTTGTTGCCAAACTCTTCTGCCCTTGGACCCTTTCGCAAAGTTGGAGCTCCTCGTGTTGCGCATCTTCTGGCGGAGGCCCGGAATTTTTGGAAGCCGCGGCGTCGACGACTTCGGCATCGTAGCACAGAGCGACGATCTTTCTTCGTAGGCCCATTATCGTCGCAGTTCGGTATGAGAGGTCCATAGAGCTAGTCTGACAGTATTTTTGGACGATTTTTGCGGCGTCGCATTCACGACAGGTATGGCTTCGATTTCCGTGTTGATCACCTTGCTTGATTATGAGTTCGTGGCAAGGTTTTCGAGACATTTATAAACCACTATTTTGCTGGTGGAGTTTATGGACAACAGCCCCTTGCCGGAATTTTATCTCCGCACTCGATCATCGGATCGAGACGAGGCTGTAAACTTTTTGCATCTACTCGTTGCGAGGATTATCGTCGTATTTTTCTGGGATTTTTCTGAGGCTGGCCCGGAGGTATACTGTTTTCCCTTTTACTGTGCAGAGTATTACAGTTGTGTTGTTGAGAGGTTTTGCGCACCCTGTGTTGTGGAATTTGTAACTCGGCCTACGGGGCTCAGAATTGGACGTGCTGGTACCCGTTTCGAAGGTCTCGACACGAGGATCACAATAGTATTTTTATTGGATTTTTTGGAGCATTGTGTATAGGTGAAAAATGCGCATCTTTGGGACTGTTCTAGCAGATTCGTTGTACTTGGTTATTTTGTGGAATTAAGTGTAACCTTGGACCATTTTGTTGTACCCAGGGGTATTTGCGGGTGTTTGTGAACCCGTTGGTGTTGAGGATTATTGGAGACAGTTGTTCTTGGGTATTTTCAGCTGTGGAACATTGGACAGTTAGCGTTCTCAGGTGGGTGGCCTCATCTTCATGACCTATGGACTGTGCATTAATTCTATCTGTGTAGGGACTTGCATGTTGTAGATGTATTTTGTATAGCATGCTAGAATGTAGGAATTGATGTTCCTGATGTTGTTAGATGATCATGTATTTAATTCTTTCCTACAAGCTGTTGATTATCGTTATCTTGGAACTTGACCTAGCACCCCGTCATATGCTGCATGTGTAACCAAACCAGTAGAAAACTCCAACTTGGGCTAGGTTTATTCTGTTTTAGACATCCACACTTCCTGGACATAGTGTTTTACTCGCCCGGGTAGTGGGCCGAGTGGTCGGGATTCCTTTAGTGTGGGATGCATTTTACACTCGTGCTTGGGAGCAGAGTGGAGTCTGGTAGATGTAGTTGATCGTTCATCTGTGGCGGGAGCCATTTGGATAAACGACGGTCTCGAGATGTTTTGTCGCCACTGTATTAGTGGTAGTTGTTTACCAGTGTCAGCAGGACCTAGGACCTAGACCGTTTTTTTGACACACATGATTTCGGTAAACTAATATTTTCTTCCAAATCTCGAGGGGTCGCCGGAGCCTGTACTTGTTTGATTTGGGTGATGGCAATAGCCATTCGGGGTTTGGAAAATAAAATTTATTTAAACAAATTTTCTTAAAAGAATTAAAATATATTAAATTGTGTTTCTCAGATTAAAATAATTTTCAGTAATAACTGTCATCTTTTTATTACAACTTCCTCACCCGAGAGAGTTTGGGTGATCTGGGTTCTAGGGGCTGTATCTTTTTCGGGACGAAAGCCACGGGGGCTGAGCCTGGAACCTGTTCTTGTTTGATAGGGTTGTAGGTGTTGGTCTTCCGAGACTTTCGGGCACTGGTTGGTGTCTTCCACTTGTTGTACAGAGGTTGTCGTGTTCCCGAACTGTAAGGGGGTCGGGAACTTCGATAGGCGCAGTCTGGAGTCTGTTCTTGTTTCATAGGGTTTTAGGCACCGACCTATCGGGATTTTCGAACCCTTATGGTGTCGGTCCTTCATGAGTTTGGTGTTCTGCGTGGGAGCCGTCGGGTGGACGGTAGTCCCGGCTATGTGGTTTTCCAGCCTGTGAGTGAGAGTTGGTGTTGTTAGTCGATCTTGTTGATCGTGGATTGGACTATAGCCTGCATGAGCCATATTGAGCTCGACAAAGATGCGCGGATACTTTCCTCGGTGGGGTCACGCCCCTCAAGTGCCACTGCGGAGTTGGGCCTGTTACTTGCTATCGCGACTTGTCGACGCAGTCCCTCTGGCTAGGCCAGTTTTGGCAGTCACGGACACCCTACGGTAGACCCGTCCTGTTGAGGATGTGCGGCAGTAGGTGGGCGCAGGTTTGACTGGACCTTATGTGGCAGTCAGTGTAGATTGGGTGATTATACTTGAGAGTTAGTAGATGCATCATGTTTTCCATCTGTTCCACTTTTTGAGCATCTAGATAAAGGCATAGTAGTTGTAGAGTAATTCTTTTCCTGCTCTTTCCTTTCAGCACTGCATTTGTTACTTTATGCCTCTAGTAGACTTAGTGGGCAGACCGTTGGGCTTGTTGGCGGCACCCACTGAGAACTACTTTGGGAGGTAGTTCTCACACCCGTCGTGGTGTCATTTTCCCCAGGAGCTTCTACTCTTGTTCTTGTTGCTCTAGTTGCTGCTTCTTCAGATCGAGGTAAGGGAGTCGCGAGCTAGATCCCTACCTGTCGTCGTCCATAGAGTAGATGTACCCTTATTATTTTGAGAGTTTTCTTGTTGAGAGACCTTGTAGTGAGGTATAGAGTTGTACTTTTCTTTTATAGCTCTGAGAGACTATTGTACTTTTGGTGAGGACTTGGAGTTGTATATATTTTATTTCAGCTTTTACTCTTCAGCTCTGATATCTGTTTAGTATAGTATCTATCTTTTGCAGGTTAGACGCTTCATCTATAAGCGGTTCACCGTATGGGCGGCGGATCTGTTGGCGAGCCCGGGTCGCAATTTCGACGCCGGGGCGTGACAACCCGAACCCTCGTCGGGGTGAGGAGGTTTATATAAAAAGATGACATTTATTTCTGAAAACTATTTTCACTCGACCACTCCTTAGGTGAGGATAAAAGTAACTTCCTTTTTAGAAAACTATCTTGATTTGCGAAAACCCAATTTTAATAAAGTTTAGTTCTTTATGAAAATTAGTTGAAGATAGGATTTATTTCCCATACCCCGAAGGACTAATGCCTTCGCCCTAATCAAACAAGAACGGGTTCTGGCGCCCCTCGAAAATTGGAATGAAAATATTGGTTTACTAAAATCATGTGTGTCCAAAAATATTCTGGGTTCAAGATCCTGCTATCATAAGATCAACACTGCCACAACTCAATGGCCCAGACCAATCAAAGGAAAGACCAACGACCCGGGATCACCGTCATCCCAAACGGCTCCCGACACTAGCACCAAACTAACCATAACCACCAGACTCCACTTGACGCCCCGGCACGAGCGCAACATGCATCCTACACTGTCCCGACCACTCAACCCACTACTCGGCGAGGAGAAAACTCCAAGTCCAGGAGAATAAACATGCAATGTGTAAGAAGACTAAAGTATAAAAGAACCTAGCTCAAGTGAGAGTTTTCTAGTAGTCTTGTTAATATATGCAAACATATGATGGGGTGCTCGTCAAAGTTCCACAATTTAACATTGTAGTGTCCACGGTTTTTCGGTTAAGTCACCTTCGGAACTTACGGTATTTTCATTGTGTTTTCGTTACCTTGTTTTGGTCGGATTAGTTTTTCTCCTTGTAGGGTTCGGAAAATGGAGCGTGACGGTGCAAACGGCTCTAAATTCCGGCAATTTATTCCTAAGTTTGCTATGTGCAAAGGGTTAGAATGCTTATGTCGGTGGTAGGCGCTTTAAAGTCCGTGCCAATTGGAGGCGATTCCCGAATGGTGTAAAAGATGAATTGAGGAATATATGGTAGTAAACTACAAAAATATCAAGGTTGTTAGAACAAGGTAAGGGTTGTTGGGAAATTTAGAAAAGTAGTTATTTTGTTGCAGACCGCTTATAAATAAAGGGTTCGGGCAAAGATTTCTACTTTACACACTCAAAGAGAAAATAGAACCCTAGTTGTTCAATTCATAACAAGAAAGATCTTCGTCTTCTTCCTCGAAGGCTTCGTCGGAACACGGGAGTAGGGATCGGCTTCTTGTTGGAGCACCGGACGAGGGAGCGGCGAACCGACGGGAGAAAACCGGAGAGCGGAGGGAGGAGCCGGCGTCGTACCATTACCTTCTCCGATCCAAAGGTGTGGTGGTTTCCATGTTTCTTATGGTTTTAGATGAGGTTTTCATGTATTTTGTTGGGTTCTTTTGGGCGTTTGTCACGCCCCCGGGGGTTTTTGAGTCTATCAAAGTGGAAAATAGCGTGTATATTTTTTTCTTCTCAACAAGGTAACTTAAACCTCATCCCCGGTGCGTGCCAGACCGCCACATACACAAATTCTCTCTGCCCACGGACAGAGTCTCCTTTGTATATGCACGGCGTCTCATTTACAACAACATACATCAACCATCAACCATACAATAGACATACATCGTCAAACAGAGTACAGTAACTTAACTAATGTTATAAAAGCGGCGTCACAGTTTGGAAAGGATAAAACCAGCGGTTGCAAAACCCGTGCCCACACGGCACTTCGTTTTGAGAAAACGTTTTCGAAATCATTTGGTTTATCTTGAAAACATGCCGCATATGAAAACATCACTAAAAGCATCAAAGTATAAATGTACACCTCATCCACAGCACTAAGTAATACATGTCCACGACTAATACGATCCACAAGCAAATTAATTAAATAAGGCATAAGGGAAATGAGATAATAAACCCAAGTATCTGACTACGGTCCTCGCGACGCAGTCTCACCGCCCTCCCGGCTAACGCACCTCGTAACACCTGTCACGGAGTGGGTAATGTCAGTGACAAACAAAGTAGATGTCTAATAACAATAAGGAATAAGGAGCAAACCGAAAACACCGGAACCTTTCGCTAAAACCCTGCACATAATTAAGCTGGGCCCCAACTGTAACACCCCCGGGATTTGGATTAGTCCTCTATATAAATGATATAATAGGACTAAATCTCTAACCCGGCTATAGCATTTTGGATGGTAGCAAGATCCAAGAGGAACATGAGAGTTAAGCGTGCTAGAGCTAGAGTAGTTCTAGGATGGGTGACCCCCTGGGAAGTGGGGCATCACAGTTGGTATCAGAGACATTCACCAGCCGGAAATGTGAGATGAGTCTTGGCTGAGCCAGGGTTATATAGCGGGTAGAGCGAGGCTCCCCGGCTAATGACTGTTGTGAGTGGAGTGCAGCTCCTCACAAGGTCGGCTAAGGCTAGCGAGACGAGTCTCACATCGCCTGGTGCTTGTGAATGTGCTTGAGCCTGACGTGGACGTCAGGGCTTAAAGGGGGGAAGAATGTGACACCCCCGGAATTTGGATTAGTCCTCTATATAAATGATATAATAGGAATAAAATCTCTAACCCGGCTATAGCATTTTGGATGGTAGCAAAATCCAAGAGGAACATGAGCGTTAAGCGTGCTAGAGCTAGAGTAGTTCTAGGATGGGTGACCCCCTAGGAAGTGGGGCGTCACAGTTGGTATCAGAGACATTCACCAGCCGGAAATGTGAGATGAGTCTCGGCTGAGCCAGGGTTATATAGCGGGTAGAGCGAGGCTCCCCGGCTAATGACCGTTGTGAGTGGAGTGCAGCTCCTCACAAGGTCGGCTAAGGCTCGCGAGACGAGTCTCACATCGCCTGGTGCTTGTGAGTGTGCTTGAGCCTGACGTGGACGTCAGGGCTTAAAGGGGGGAAGAATGTAACACCCCCGGAATTTGGATTAGTCCTCTATATAAATGATATAATAGGACTAAATCTCTAACCCGGCTATAGCATTTTGGATGGTAGCAAGATCCAAGAGGAACATGAGAGTTAAGCGTGCTAGAGCTAGAGTAGTTCTAGGATGGGTGACCCCCTGGGAAGTGGGGCGTCACACGAACCCCAGATTTATCAATTAAGTTGGGCACCAACCCCAGAGTCCCTGTCGGGGAGACTAAAGTCGCCCCTCGTGCGCAAACACCTCTTTGATGCATTTAACCTCTTCGCGGTGCTGGTGTGCTATTTTTAGCGGGCGTGAAGAGGTCCTCACAGCACCCACCCCTTTGTGAGGTACACGGGTCAAAAATAGACCACTTCTCCAGAAAAGTACACCCATGCGGAGGCCAATCTGCCTGTGTACGTGCAGCATCCGAAACGGATTTGCCGAGATCGGCGTGTAGTGAGCACCGCGACCGTAGCTGCTTCAATTGTTAGATAAAACACAATTATGCGAAAGGTTAAACTGTCCATCTACTTTGTTAGATAAATTAAGAGCACTTTAATGACGATAGATGCACTTACTGCACTTGTTTCACTTATCGCAACCGTACCCACCTATTTGAAGAGAAATCGGAACACCTGAATCCTTCGCGCACCCCCGCTGTGCACTTGGACCTAATGAAAAGTCCGCAAGGATAACTATAGTCAAAAACGTGTTCTAACATCCGAAAACAAAAGACCCAATTTACTCTTTTTGACGGAAAAGTTCAGCACCGCCCGGATTGACGAAACGGAAATCCCGCGCCGCCGTCGTCGTCCGCCGGGACCCCCCGCAGTTCGGAACCGCGCGGCGCGTCTCCGCGGCGACGCCCACGCGGCGCGGTGCCCGCACGGGTGTTGCCCGTGCGGCGGCCGCGCGGTGCCCGCGCGGGTGTTGCCCGTGCGGCGGCCGCGCGGTGCCCGCGCGGGTGCGGCCCCGCACGGCGCCCGCGCGGTTGCGGGTCCGCGCGGGTGCCGCCCGCGCGGCAGCCGCGCGGCGCCCGCGCGGTGCCCGCACGGTTGCGGGTCCGCGCGGGTGCCGCCCGCGCGGCAGCCGCACGGCGCCCGCGCGGTGCCCGCACGGTTGCGGGTCCGCGCGGGTGCCGCCCGCGCGGCAGCCGCGCGGCACTTGCGCGGTTGCGGGTCCGCGCGGAAGCCGCGCGGCGCCCGCACGGTTGCGGGTCCGCGCGGCAGCCGCGCGGCGCCCGCACGGTTGCGGGTCCGCGCGGCAGCCGCGCGGCGCCCGCGCGGTGCCCGCACGGTTGCGGGTCCACGCGGGTGCTGCCCGTGCGGCAGCCGCGCGGCGCCCATGCGGTGCCCGCGCGGTTGCGGGTCCGCATGGGTGCCGTCCGTGCGGTAGCCGCGCGGCGCCCATGCGGTGCCCGCGCGGTTGCGGCTCCGCATGGGTGCCGTCCGTGACTCTCCTCCGCGTGATGCCCTAGCGGCACCGCGCGCCTCCGCCGTCCGTTTCGTGCCCTAGCATGATGACGACGACGGCGACGGTGACGGATACGACGGAGAAACCAAGAATTCAAACAAAAGAGACGACGGAAAAATCCCAAATAAATTATAACAATTATTTTACTAACCGAAGATCGACGGGAAGGTTGTCCGGTCGCGTTCTTGCCTTCGGTTCGGTGTCCGGGAAGATCGGGCTCCTTCTCTTTCTCCTTTCCCTTTCTTCCGGCTAGGGTTCCGTCTTTTCTTTTCTTTTTCTCTTCTCACCGATTAGGGTTTTTATTTCTTTTTTTTCTTTTCTTTCCGATAATCGGGATCCCTTATATAGCTCGTATTAAATCTTTAATTAATTTCCTTTTTAATTAGTACGTAAGAGAATTCTATTTTCCCTCATGGATAATTAATTAACTAATTAATTATCCCCTACGAGATAACCCACCTTATCTCTAACGGGTGCAAGATATTTTGCACGGATTCCGATGCATGACTTAATCACCGTATCACTAGGAATTCCGTTCCGGGAGATCCCGATATCGGATTTCAGATCCGATCGCACCGTCGGCTTTCTTTTTCCGCGCTCTATCGCAGAAAAATACCAGCACCTCACAATGGCCAACTTTTAAGAATTGAATAATTTTATTTCACTTAAAGGCTTAAATGACTACATGTAAGTCAAAAATACCCCGAAAGGCCGGATCACTACACCACTCACACTTTATAAAAAGTTTCGTCCCGAAACTTGTACAAACCCCACTAATCAATTCGGGAAAACATTCTCTCATTTTCGATTCTAGTTCCCACGTCGCCTCGCGCTCTTCGTGGTTGCTCCACTGGACCTTCACATAGGGGATAGTTCGATTGCGCAACTTCTTGTCCTCTCTTGCCAAAATCCGCACCGGTGTCTCCTCGACGCTTAAATCTTCTCGCAACTCGATGGTGGAGGCATCCAAGGCATGAGAGGGATCAGCTAGGTACTTCCGGAGCATTGAGACATGGAACACGTTATGGACTCGTTCGAGATTCGGCGGCAGGGCTAATCGGTACGCCACCGGTCCTACACGTTCTAGGATCTCGAACGGTCCTACGTACCTCGGGCTTAACTTTCCCTTTATGCCGAAGCGTCGTTTGCCCTTGGAGGGCGAAACTCGGAGTAACGCGTTCTCACCCACCATGAACTCTAAGTCTCGGCGTCTGTTGTCCGCGTAGCTTTTCTGTCTACTCTGGGCGGTTAGTAGCCTTTGTCTAATCAGTCGCACCTTTGCTTCGGTGTCCTCCACCAAATCTGGGCCCAGAAACTTACGCTCACCCAAGTCGTCCCAGCATATTGGAGACCGACAGCGGCGCACGTACAGGGCCTCGTATGGTGCCATCTGAATGCTGGCCTGGTAACTGTTATTGTAGGCAAATTCCACTAGGGGCAAACACCGTGCCCACCCTTCGCCCACGTCTAAAACGCATGCCCGAAGCATGTCCTCCACAATTTGTATCACCCGCTCTGATTGTCCGTCGGTCTGCGGGTGAAAAGCCGTACTGAAGTGCAACTTGGTTCCCATTGCTCGCTGCAGGCTCTGCCAAAAGTTTGACACAAATCGCGTGTCCCTGTCCGACGTGATGGATGTCGGCACCCCATGCAACCTTACTATCTCGTTGATGTAGGTTTGTGCCAGTCGTTCCCGCGTCCACGTCGTGTGTATGGGCAGAAAGTGGGCCGATTTCGTCAGACGGTCCACAATTACCCATATTGCATCGTGTCCCTGTGACGATCTCGGGAACCCGGTCACAAAATCCATGGTAATCATGTCCCATTTCCACTCGGGCACCGGTAAGGGTTGCAATTTTCCTGCCGGACGCTGGTGCTCGGCCTTCACTCGTTGGCACACCAGGCAGTGTGCCACAAACCGAGTCACGTCTCCCCTCATCTTGGGCCACCAGAAGGTCTGCTTGACATCCTTGTACATCTTCGTTCCCCCGGGATGCGCTGCATATGGAGCAGTATGGGCCTCCCGCAGGATTTCCTCTTTCAGTTCCGGTAGGTCCGGCATGCAGATTCGTCCCCGAAATCGTATCGTGCCGTCGGAGTTTACTGTGAAATCACCTTCTTGGTCGGCAGTTACTCTATTTCGCACCAGCTGGAGTTGGTCATCAGTCGACTGCCCCTCGAGAATTCTGTCAAGCAAGGTAGGTCTGACCACCAGTGTCAGAAGTTGTTCGACTGTACCCGCCGGTACTACTTCTAGTCTTAATCGCGAAAACTCCGCAATCAGACTATCTTGCTGGGTGATGGCACTTACCCCTGCCTTTTCGGTCTGCCCCTTACGGCTCAGGGCGTCGGCCACCACGTTTGCCTTTCCCGGGTGAGTCTTTTATAAGATGCTTATTAAGAATTGGCATATTGTGACACCCCACTTCCCAGGGGGTCACCCATCCTAGAACTACTCTAGCTCTAGCACGCTTAACTCTCACGTTCCTCTTGGACCTTGCTACCATCCAAAATACTATAGCCGGGTTAGAGATTTAGTCCTATTATATCATTTATATAGAGGACTAATTAAAATTCCGGGGGTGTCACATTCTTCCCCCCTTTAAGCCCTGACGTCCACGTCAGGCTTAAGCACACTCACAAGCACCAGGCGATGTGAGACTCGTCTCGCTAGCCTTAGCCGACCTTGTGAGGAGCTGCACTCTGTTGGGTTATGTATAATTGGATCTAAATAGGGAAAAAAACACCTAGAGGGGGGTGAATAGGTGTAAACAATAAACACTCAAAAATCTTTGCGATATAAAACCCAATGCGGAAAAATAAATAACACGCAGAGATTTTTACGTGGAAAACTCCAAACCGGAGTAAAAAACTACGGGACCGATAACACGGTGAAATCCACTAGAATTAAACACGTACAAGGTGATATACCGTACTCACAAACGACTCAACCTTTTCCATACGCTCCTAGTTGATCTTCTCCGCTCGCTCCACGACGCTTCTCGAATCCACGATTTGCGTCCAACGCCGAATCCACGGCGTCCAACGTCGAGTCCACGACGTCCGGCCGAATCCACGGTCTTCACCCAGTAGCACGCTTCGAATCCACGAACGTACCTTGCTCCGAATCCACGAGAGCGGTAGCACCTTGAATCCACAAGGCCACGCAAGTCCACGCGCCGATTTTGGGGTAAATCGTAGTTTTTTTGGGTGGTGATGATCCGCCGAATACTTAGATTAGAAATAGATCGGAAATACCATCTAAGTATTCATTGATTTGATTCTACTCAAAATGTGAGTATGAAAACCTAGAATCAAATCAATCAATATAGATGAAGAAACATAAGATAGAATCTATGATTTCCTTTCTTCTCTATATGTGGATCTTAGGCCGTATAAAAGATGACGGCTTCTTTTTCGATTATGTGGATTAGCCCTAGAAAAAGAATCATAGGGTCTATTTATAGGTTAGAAACCCTTGGAAGAAGATAAGTGTAGAATACCGAACTTCTAAAAGTAGAAGTTAGACATTAAGTAGAATATGCCCAATTAATTCAAAGAAATCCTAATTAACCATAGGTAAAATGTGCAAGTTCAACTTTTAAATACCATATAGAAGTTACGGTAGGATATAGTAAGTCAGAAAAATTATTATATAAATAAAAATAAATAAAAATAGTGTAAGATACTATTTTTATTAGACTCATAGAAGCATAATATAGGTTGAAAATGACCTGCGCCGAAATCGGAGCGAAAACAGAAGATTTAATATTTTCTGTGAGAGACGGGGCAGATAAATTAGTAGAAAATTCACAGTGTCGGAAAATTCCGAAAAAATTCGGGGAGCTTCGTAATATTATTTTAAGGCCACAGAAAAAGTTTCGCGTTGATCGGATGCCAGATAGTGAGAACGGGCTCCGCCAACAGTGTCGAAAAATTCTGAGAAAATTACGGGAGCTTCGTAATTATGTTTTAAGGTTACAATAAAAGTTTCGCATCAATCGGATACCCGAGCAGTGAGAAAGGTACCTGACAGCGATTTTAAGTACAGCGAGACTTTTGGTGACCCAAAAATAGCCCAAACTGAAAATTTAAAATATCTCGTGATAAATTAAGTTGAGATGAGCCTGCCCGTCAAATTTGAGCACAAACGGACATCCAGAAGGGTTCCGCAGGCAAGTATCAGATAAAATTGGACTAAATAGTAAATTAACACTATTGTTGGGGGTCCTGTATGCACAAAAGCCACTTTCCCTTTCTTCTTCTTCTTCTCCACCCACGCACGCGCACATACAGACCGCACCTCCATGGAGAGCTCCCTCGTTCCTTCTCACCTCACTTCCTCTCTCTAAGATTTCTCATCCTAATGCGCATGAAATCGCAGAAAGATTTGTGGGAAGCCTAAGGCGAGCGAGGGCGAGCTTTTGAACCAGAAAAAGCTTGGAATCATAGCTCTTTGAGGTGAGTTTTGTAAAAAATAAATTTGATTTTGCCGTAATTTCTTTAGATCTAAAATCTATATGATCTTAGAAGGATTCTTGTCGAAGAAATCGGCGAAAATCGTGGAAAAATCATAATGAATGTGTATATGAAACCTAGGGTTAAAAGAGGAGTTTTTAGATTTTCATGGGATTGATCTCATTTGAACCTATGGAAACTCAATTACTATATAAAGAAACGTGTTGGCGAAGACGGATCGACATTCCGTCAAACGGTCGAAAAGTTAGAGCCGAAATACGCGCTCTAGGACTTTTGAGGCAAAAAGAGAAACAATTACATTAGTAATTTTGGTGGGGGATTTAAATGGAATCCTTCCATCATGGAGGGGTTTTGGGTAAACCCTTGACGATCCAGGCCACGAATCGTGGAAGTTCGTCGTCTTTCGTCGGCGCTTTTGCGCACACGTGAAAACACTAAGCATAGTGCTTGGAGGTTATTAATAGGCCGTTTTGGACTTGTTTAGGACATCCAACTTGAGGCGACCCTTGTGATCGAGACCGGTGCTCCCGTAGATTTTTTTGGAGAGCCGAGCCGAGCCAAGGACCCGAGGTGGGTGGTGCTTTTACCGAAGCCGTTGGGCTTCTCTCTATGTCTTAGCCACTTACACTATTGCATATCGCACCATTGCATTGTAGGATAGTATGTATTGCCATCTTTATACTTTCCGGTTGATATAGATATTTAGCAAATGTTATGCTAATATGTTGGATTGGGAAAGATTGGGTCGATACCGAGAAATCCTATAGTGCGGATTGGGTGTTGGACTTGTGAGTCGACAATAAATGAACGAGTGGCATATATGTAGAAATTGTGAACACCACACAATAAATGAACGAGTGGCATATGAAAAGTAGTGTAGGTAAACCTATCATGACACATGTGAGACATAGGTTGTGTATTATCTATAGGGATCTCAGTTGCTATCAACCTTATAGATAGGGTATCCTCGTGTGGAGAGGATTGGATCATGCTCATAGTCTGTTTTAGGCTGGTGGAGGTCGCTCCTCTACGGCCGCCTACTCCGGAGTTGGTCACGGGGCATGCCACCCCGAGGGACAGTCAGGTCCCGCAGACGCGTTCGATTGGTAGGTTGAGACATAGTCTCCCTCGTCGTGATAGTGAGCCGTGGGCAACCTTCGGGTGTGCCGTGAGATTTGAGATGAAGTGTTAAAAACCACACATCTTGAAAATGAGTTAGAGAACAAGTATGAAATAGTACTTCATGGACATAGTGATATATTTGGATATCTCTCCCCTGAGCATGCATACATGTCTTCCGTGTTGGGCATAGTAGAGTAGTTATTTACTGCATTTACAGTTTTCAGATATATCTATCTATCTATCTATCTATCTGCTTGTGCCCTCTTGGACCTAGTGGGAAGACCGGTGGAGTCGGTGGCCGAACCCACTGGGAACTATGGACCATAGTTCTCACCCCACTATTATTACAGGGCCGAGTACAGGTACTCCCGGCGAGGATCGCGGTAAGGGCTTGGCGCCCTAGAGACGTTGGTAGCAGCCTCCCTACATCTATAGCTTTTGTCACCTTGTCTTTACATTTTGAGAGTAGATGTTGTATAGGGTGAGGATATTTTGGATGTGATTTATGTATTATTCATATGCTCGAATGGAATGGTTGTAATAGATAGAGTTTCTCTCTTTGTTACTTGTATGTTTACTTTTATATACTAGTACCTTGCTCTTATGTTCTTGTTAGCACTGGTTGTGCTCTCGTTGTGATTGTGTATATCTAGAATTAATTCCTGGGTGATTCTTGTACATGATCTTGTCGCTTAGCCTTGGGCGGACAGGGGAGGTTCTGTCCGTTCGGTGTCTGTTCAGCGCGCCCGAACCTTGACAAATTGGTAGCGGTTTCGGGGTGTGACAATAAGGATCAAAAACTATCTTTTTCTGGAATTTTTACATGACGGCGATCCGGATCGGAGATCGGCGATCCGGATTGCAGTAGCGAGAAAAACAGTTTCCAGAAAAATGAAGGTTCGGGATCCGGATCGAAGTGCTTGATCTGGATCGTTCATACAGTTCATCAAACATCAACGTTCGGGATCCGGATTGCAAAGCCTGATCCGGATCGCTCAAATAAAATGGTAAAACCCAGTGTTCGGGATCCCGATCAAGGAAGGCTACGATCCGGATTGAACTGGTGTATGAACGAACAACCTTCGGGATCCGGATTGCAAAGTCTGATCCGGATCCTGAACATGTCCCATGTCCAGTTTTTGATATTTATGCAATTACAAGTTCATCCAAGTGTTTCTACACTATAAGAAGTATTCGGATCACCAAAGATATTAAGTTAAACATACCTGATCCTTTTGAATTCTTCTTTCTTGAGATTGAGTTATATGATCCAACCTTCTTTACCTTCAATCTTCAAGACTTAACCGAATTCACGAAATACGCCAACTTAAATTCCGTAACAATCTCCCCCTTTGGCGGTTTCGTGACAAAACATAGATCCACTCAAGAAAATTCAAAAAGATATTTTTGTTGCTATCACCATACAACAAAAATTTACAATGGAGATCCAAAATAAAATACATGAGTTAAACTCCTGAAACAGACTCTAGCCTTAGACATCTGTACTCTCTGCAAAAGAAATCATTCTTGACAAAAGAAATCGTTAGATACCTCAAGAATTTTATATCATTCAAAAACCACATACAGAGATGAAGTTTATACTCATTTATACTTACCATGACATTTATACATTCAGATATGTAAATTGATCATAGTTAAAACACCAACATATCTTCTATGCAATCAAAATCCAAATGTCATGTTAGTGAACATCAACTTGTTAGTTATATTACATGCCCAAATAGTTAGTCGAATAGTTAGTCGAGGCATGCATTCAAACACAAATGAAAACCGAAAGTTGAAGTTCTACTTACCTTTCAAGTTGAGGTTATACTTACCTCCATATTTTCAAGTTTCTTTCAAACCGAAAGTTGAAGTTCTACTTACCTTTCAAGTTGAGGTTATACTTACCTCCATAGTTTCAAGTTTCTTTCTCACAACCATTGTATCATTGTTTATCTCTCTCTCCCCCTTTTTGTCACAAAAATTAGCCAAAAATTACCAAAATGGAGAGAATAGTTAACAGTTCAAGTACCAAAAGTTTGAGAACTAAAAACTAAAAACTAAAACGTAAAAACCTGCAAAAGAGAAAATTATTAGAAATCAGCACAAGTCAATCATCTGAGGCAGAGTCTTCAGAGCTCGTGCAGCCCAGCTTTTTCAAAATTCCTTTAAGCATTCCCGAAATCGTAGAACACTCTTGTTTCATCTGATGTATGTCCTTGGACATCTTTCTGAGTTCTAGAGCCATTTTATCTTGTTCTTGGTTGATGGTAGATTCTAAGTTTGCCTTTTGGTCAGTTCTTCTGGAAGTTGAAGAACGTTGTGTGACAACTGACGGAGCAGTCTGACCTTCATTCCGAGGAGATCTTCTTGGCAGAGAATGTGAATTGTCAAGAGGTTCATTGCTTGGCACATTCTTTTTCCTTGCTTGCTGCTTAAGTATTGAGGAAGACTTCAGTAGCTTCTTGTTCTTTAGGTAAACCTTATTTTCTTCATCAATACCTTGTTGTACTTCAGTAAGAAATGTGTCCCAATCTTCTTCGTCTTCAGATTCATTTTCAGTTTGAGGGATATTCTTTGTTTCATCTTGACATGGTTCATTTATTTCAATACCTCGAGCTCGTCCAAGCCGTCGAGCAAGTCTTTTTCTTTTTGTCTTCCCAGAAGTTTCTTCCATTGGAGCTTTGCCCTTTTCAGCAGCAGTAGGCGGAGCCTTTGATGTTTCCGCAGGCGCTTTTCCTTTCGAAGCAGTGGGTGTTGTTGCTTCAACTTGAAGCTCATCCCAATCAATTCATTCTGTTTCAGATTCTGTATCGGAATCATCTTTAGCTTTCTTCGCTTTCTTAGCCCTCTTGGGCTTGACAGTGTCTCTCGTATGTACCATAGCAGCCAGAAGAAAAATGATCCACGTGATCACCATTGCTATTGGTTTCTTGTGAAAAGAAATCTTGTGAGCAACACCTCAAGAACACGAAAAAATTGTTAATTTTCAAAAATTAGAAAAATTGTACCCAAACAATCATTATCGTGTAGAGAGACTAAGAATCAAATTAGTTTTGCAAAAAGAATTTTAAACATAGATCAATCACATGATTTTCGAAAATTCCCATTATATGCCCTAAAACCGAAATTTTTGAAATCGAAGGCCAAAAATTCGTTTATCTTGAGAATACCTAGCATATAATCAAAACTAATCTACCCAGAGTTCTTATTTCAAAAGAAATTTGATCAAAAACCATCCACAAACGAAATAGATACAAGAATTTCATCACATTTTGAGGAAGAATATGAAAAACTGTGAAAAACCGAGATTTTGATCAATAAAACTTACTTGGAATCGAAGAACTTGAGTTTGAAAGCTTCCAAGATGGATGAATTCTAGAGAGAGAAGCTCTGGAAACTTTGGAACAAAAGATTGGAGTAAAAGAAATCAAAACCCTTTTGTTCTATATAAAACCCTAGCCGCGATCCGGATCAGTTCGTGATTACGATCCGGATCGGCTACCCGCAGAGAAAATCTGCGTTCGGGATCCGGATCGGCAGGTCCAATCCAGATCGGCTCCAACTTTTTCTTTAGAAAATTTTAGAGAAATTCTAGAAAAACCAGAAAAAGATTGTAAGCACTTTTGTGTATCAACTTTAAATGAAAATTATCGTTTCATACAACAAGAAATAGATTATGCCAAATCTATCAATAACATCCAACAAATGAAACGAAAATTTATAAAAATTAAATCCCTTAAAGTTGAACAACTTCAATTACATCTAACTTGATCTTATGAGTAATGCCTTTATCAAATCATCAATTCGGTAAAGAAAATGAAATACAAAGATCAATAGATGTCTAACATCCCAGATAAGTTAGATAATATATCTAGTCAATTTATTGAAGAGAGTGGCTCTTTGAGCATCTTTCATTAAAATTCCCACCTTATACCAACCTTGAAATTTTGACAGAGTCAAGTATTTCAACATGCATTTTATTTAATCAAACTTGAAAAACCTTGCTTGGTATACATGTGGTAGCTGCACACAGTACTCGGACGACCGAGGTGGTAGCTCTTTCCTCCATGTGGTGGTAGTTTTCACACTCCTCATTGGGATGTAACTCTTTCCACATCTTTTGAGCATAATACTTTTTCTTTGACTCCCCCTCAATTGGCTATCAATTATTTAAGATATAAAGTATTCAGCCAAATATTGATCTCGATTTCATACTCGACTAAACAGTCAAATAAGATAAAAACTATAACAAAAGATCATCGAGAGAGAAATTGACTTTGATCAAAACAAAGATGAGTTAATTGACATAAATGATCATTTCATCAAATGAAACATTATGACATCTAAAGCATAATAGATTTCTAAATATATAAAAGGATGCAGTTAAAGTCAATCAAAACTAATGCTCAATTAATGTTCTATGTCTAAGCATAGATAATGAACAAAAACACAAAAACAAAACCTAACCTAAACAAAAGTTTCAAAAAGAGGTTATTTCAAGGAAAGCATTCCAATTGCTTTACGCAAATGAATAAAACGTTTTTGATCCAAAGGTTTTGTTAACAAGTCAGCTAATTGATCTTCAGTTGAAATGTAGGAAATTTGAAGAATATTTGATTCAACTAGCTCTCTAAGAAAATGATATCTAAGTTCAATGTGTTTTGTTCTAGAGTGCAACACAGGGTTTTTTGAAATATTTATAGCACTAGTGTTGTCACATAAAACAGTTACCGAAGTTGCTGAAATCCGGAAGTCGCTCAACACGCTTTTCATCCAAATGAGTTGAGTTGAACAACTACCCGCTGAGATGTATTCCGCTTCGGCAGTCGAGAGTGCAATGCAGTTTTGCTTTTTACTATGCCATGCAACAAGACAATGGCCAAGATAAAAACATGCACCACTCGTACTTTTCCGATCATCCACAGATCCTGCCCAATCGGCATCTGAGTATCCAATAATATCTAGACTTGTTCCCATAGGATACCAAATTCCGAAATTAATGGTTCCTTTGATGTACCGGATGATCCGTTTCACCGCTTTCAGGTGAACCTCCTTTGGTGCTGATTGATATCTCGCGCAAATCCCAACACTAAAGGATATATCCGGGCGACTAGCTGTGAGGTAAAGTAGACTTCCAATCATGCTGCGATAAAGTTTCTCGTCTACATTCTCACTAAGAGATTCACTTCCTAATCCCTTATTGCTAGTTCCCAGAGGAGTAGGAAAATCTTTAGAATCTTCTAATCCGAATTTCTTTACCAACTCCTTTGCATACTTGGATTGACACAGATGGATGCCTTTATCATTTTGTTTCACTTGCAATCCAAGAAAGTATGTCAGTTCCCCCATCATAGACATCTCAAATTCACTTTTCATGGTTTCTGCGAATTTAGAAGCATCATTATCCTTTGTTGCTCCAAACACAATGTCATCGACATAGATTTGTGCAACAATGAAGTTATTTTGATAATGCTTCACAAAGAGAGTCCGATCTGCTCCCCCTCGAGTATAGCCCTTCTCCAAAAGGTGCTTTGTCAACCTTTCGTACCACGCTCGCGGTGCTTGTTTTAAACCATAAAGAGCCTTTTTCAAACGAAAAACATGGTTAGGTAGTTTACAGTCTACAAAACCTTTCGGTTGAGCCACATAAACTTCCTTATTTAAAAACTCGTTTAAAAACGCGCTCTTAACGTCCATTTGAAAGAATTTTATTTTAAAGTGACAAGCAATAGCGAATAAGATACGAATGGACTCGAGTCTAGCTACAGGGGCGAACGTTTCATCAAAGTCTATCCCTTCTATTTGAGAGTAGCCTTGAGCAACTAAACGTGCTTTGTTCCTGATGATGGTACCATCCTCATTTTTCTTGTTCTTGAAAATCCATTTAGTACCGATCACATTGTGTTGCTTCGGAGGCGTCGTTAATTCCCAGACTTTGTTGCGTTCAAACTGATGGAGCTCTTCGTGCATTGCTTCAATCCAGTAGTCATCCTGAAGAGCTTCATCGACATTCTTTGGTTCGATCATGGAAACGTAACAGGCGAATCCACAAACCAATTATCTCCGAGTTTTGACTCCTTCTTGTGGGTCTCCAATGATGTTTGATTCAGGATGATCCTTGGAGATGCGTAACGTTTGTTGTAATGGAGTACTCGGAGGTACATGAGATGATTCCTGCACATCAGATAAACTTGAAGAACCATTAGATGCATCATTAATATTGGAAGTATTATCATGAGAAGATGCACTTACAGGAGTATCATCATCAAGAGAGATATCAGGGGTAGATTTATCAGATGCAAAGTGGAAAGCTTCATCTACTTTAACTTTTATAGATTCTACGATCGTTTTAGATTCCAAGTTAAATACCCGATATGCTCTACTATTTGTAGAATACCCCAAGAAAATCCCTTCGTCACTTCGAGAGTCAAACTTTCCAAGATTTTCGCGGTCACGTAAAATGTAACACCGACTCCCGAAGATACGAAAATATTTGATGTTGGGTTTTCTACAACACCATAGTTCATATGGTGTATTTAATGTTCCCGGGCGCAAATAAACTCGATTAATAACATAGATTGCAGTGTTCACAGCTTCAGCCCAAAAATGTAGCGGTAAATTCCGGCTGTGAAGCATAACACGTGCCATCTCTTGAACAACCCAATTTTTGCGCTCGACAACACCATTCTGTTGAGGTGTATAGGGTGCTGAGAATTCATGCTTAATGCCGTTGGAAGTGCAAAAATCAATGAATTTAGAATTTATGAATTCTCCACCTCTATCACTTCTAACACGAATGGTCTTTTCATTCTTTTCAATCATAATACGAAGGCAAATCTCGTGAAAAGAATCAAAAGTATCAGCTTTCTCTTTTAAAAATGCTACCCAAGAATACTGAGAGAAATCATCAACCAATAAGAAAATATACCATTTACCTCCCAAGGATGGTTGACGTGTCGACCCCATAAGATCCATATGCAATAATTCCAAGGGCCGTTTGGTACCGATGTGATTCAAGTTCTTGTGTGCAGTCCTAGATTGTTTTCCCTTTTGACAACCACCACACACAATGTTTTGATTAAGTGAAAGTTTAGGAACCCCCTTGACCACGTCTTTGTTCGAAATTCTAGCAAGTTCCTTAAAATTTATGTGTCCTAGCCTTTCATGCCAAAGTGTTTCATTATTCAAAGAGGCTAAGTTACAATTTTCAGAAATTTTATTGGGAACAACATAACAATTGTTTTCAGATCTAACCCCTTTTAAAAAGAAAACATGATCCTTATCAGTTGCAATGCATTCAACAGATGAAAAATTAACAGAAAAACCATTGTCACAAAGTTGACTGATACTAATGAGGTTAGTCTTAAGCCCATCAACAAATAACACATTATTCAGAATCGGGCCATCTGGAATAGCTACTGTTCCTTTTCCAACAATTTTGGAAGACTGACCGTCTCCGAAAACCACAAGCCCTCCGGAGATTTTCTCAAAATTTTGAAAGCAGTTTTTGTCACCGGTCATGTGACGGGAACAGCCGCTATCCAGATACCAAGACGAATTATCATATGCATGCAAGGAAATATTTGTAACAAGACAAGGGAAAACTTCACCTTTGCGTACCCAAACCTTTCGAGTTTTGGTGTACGTCGAAAATGATTGTGAGGTTGATACCTTTGGTGAAAGCGTCTTGTTTGATCCGTCACTTTTCCTTGATGTCGTCGTCTTGTTTGATGAACTACCGAGGCTCTTTTCCTTCAGAGAATTTGCATTTGATTTCCGAGGAATCACCCTTTTGGTAGTCGTTGCAAGAAGTGCTTGAGTTGACCGTTTCGCTCCCATCTTGCAATTTCTCCTTATGTGCCCTGCAAAATTACAACAAAAACATACCTTAGTGCTTGACGATTCCGAGGAGGGTGAAGTAGGCTTGTTGTCGTTGCTTGTCGTGAATTCCGGTGTCGGAGGAGGAGATACCGACTGAGGCACAAAAACTGTCCCAACCGAACTAAAATTGTCTTCAGTTCGATTGTATCCGAGGCCGAACTTGTTTGATTGACCAAGACCAAGATGCTTATCCAATTTACTCCTTCCTGATGAAAATCGCTGTAAGTCATCCTTGAGTTGGAGAATGGTCTCTGTCATTTCCAATTTTTCCTGTCGAGCCTCGCCGTTGAGCTTCAAGAAGTAATTCGCTTTGTTCACCATATCTATATAATTCTTCTCGAATTGCTCATTGGACTCTTGAAGGGAAACATTTGCTTTTATCAGATTATCCCTTTCCACTTCAAGATCGGTCGAGAGAGAAGTTACCCTTTTTACTTCTTCTTCGAGATCCTGCAATCTCCCTCTCAACCCCTTGTTTTGCTTAGCCAGTTTCTTTGAATCCCTCAAAAGTCTGTGATAGGCTAGAGCAAAATCTTCACCTTCTGAATCATCCGATTCATTGTCCGTTGCATTCTTTTCAACAGTGGAGTTGGACAATGACTCGGATGTACTTGCCATTAAGCACATGAAGGGTGAAGATGTGGACGCGTGGAACGCTGTTGCGTTGTCTTCTTCATCACTTGACGATGACTCATTTGACGATGAGGTGTCATCCCAAGTGATGGCTTGCATCGCCTTCTTCTTGGACGGATTCTTATTTGGACATTCCGTTGAGATATGGCCGTATCCTCGGCACTTGAAGCATTGGACTTGTCCTTCTGTGCTTTTCTTATCCTTAGAAAAACCCTCTTGCTTTCTTGACTTGTAACTTGAAGAACCCTTGCCTTTCTTCCACTTTCCGAAGGATGGTGTTTTGCTTGAATTACCCCTTCGAAAATTTCGGCGAAACTTCCTTGTCAAGAGAGCGAGCTGCTTCTCAAAGTCCTCCATAGATAGGTTCTCGTCATCGCCAGAGGAGGATGAATCCGCGTCTTCTTCTTTTGTTATTTTCAACGCATAACCTGAAGACTTAGAAGAGGATGCCTTTCCCGAAGAATAGTTAGTAGGAAATGTCATTTCATATGTTTGTAAAGAACCAACTAATTCTTCTACACGGATTTCGTCCGGGTGTTTAATAGTTTCAATGGCTGTAACCTTGGAACGAAATCTTTCAGGAAGAGTTCTTAATATTTTTCTTATAATTTTAAATTCTGGAATCTTCTCTCCCAAGTTAGCACATGAGTTTACGATGTCTTGCAATCGTGTGTAATAGTCTGTGAACGATTCATTTTCTGCCATGAAAATAGAGTCAAACTTGCTCGTAAGCATTTGCAGTTTCTGAATCTTCACAAGGTTAGTTCCCTCATGCGTAACTTGAAGAACATCCCAGATTTCTTTCGCAGTCTCACATGCCGAGACATGAGAGAACTCTGTTTGTGATAAGGCATTAAATAAAGCATTAATTCCCTTGCCATTGTAAGAAGATATATCAATCTCTTCCTTGGTCCATTTCGACCTAGGTTTGATGGTGCGAACATCACCAATAATTTCAGTTGGATTAGTCCATCCTAATTCAATTGATTGCCACACCCGTTCGTCGATGGAAATTAAAAAGGCTTTCATCCGTACTTTCCAGTACGCATAATTTGTTCCATCGAAGAACGGAGGTCTGTTGATGTTTCCACCTTCAACCATTGTTTACAACCCTATTCCCGCTCTGATACCACTTATTGGGTTATGTATAATTGGATCTAAATAGGGGAAAAAACACCTAGAGGGGGGTGAATAGGTGTAAACAATAAACACTCAAAAATCTTTGCGATATAAAACCCAATGCGGAAAAATAAATAACACGCAGAGATTTTTACATGGAAAACTCCAAACCGGAGTAAAAAACCACGGGACCGATAACACGGTGAAATCCACTAGAATTAAACACGTACAAGGTGATATACCGTACTCACGGACGACTCAACCTTTTCCATACGCTCCTAGTTGATCTTCTCCGCTCGCTCCACGACGCTTCTCGAATCCACGATTTGCGTCCAACGCCGAATCCACGGCGTCCAACGTCGAGTCCGCGACGTCCGACCGAATCCACGGTCTTCACCCAGTAGCACGCTTCGAATCCACGAACGTACCTCGCTCCGAATCCACGAGAGCGGTAGCACCTTGAATCCACAAGGCCACGCGAGTCCACGCGCCGATTTTGGGGTAAATCGTTGTTTTTTGGGTGGTGTTGATCCGCCGAATACTTAGATTAGAAATAGATCGGAAATACCATCTAAGTATTCATTGATTTGATTCTACTCAAAATGTGAGTATGAAAACCTAGAATCAAATCAATCAATATAGATGAAGAAACATAAGATAGAATCTATGATTTCCTTTCTTCTCTATATGTGGATCTTAGGCCGTATAAAAGATGACGGCTTCTTTTTCGATTATGTGGATTAGCCCTAGAAAAAGAATCATAGGGTCTATTTATAGGTTAGAAACCCTTGGAAGAAGATAAGGATCAAAAACTATCTTTTTCTGGAATTTTTACATGACGACGATCCGGATCGGAGATCGGCGATCCGGATTGCAGTAGCGAGAAAAATAGTTTCCAGAAAAACGAAGGTTCGGGATCCGGATCGAAGTGCTTGATCCGGATCGTTCATACAGTTCACCAAACATCAACGTTCGGGATCCGGATTGCAAAGCCTGATCCGGATCGCTCAAATAAAATGGTAAACCTAGTGTTCGGGATCCAGATCAAGGAAGGCTACGATCCGGATTGAACTGGTGTATGAACGAACAACCTTCGGGATCCGGATTGCAAAGTCTGATCCGGATCCTGAACATGTCCCATGTCCAGTTTTTGATATTTATGCAATTACAAGTTCATCCAAGTGTTTCTACACTATAAGAAATATTCGGATCACCAAAGATATTAAGTTAAACATACCTGATCCTTTTGAATTCTTCTTTCTTGAGATTGAGTTATATGATCCAACCTTCTTTACCTTCAATCTTCAAGACTTAACCAAATTCACGAAATATGCCAACTTAAATTCCGTAACACACTCCACTCACAACGGTCATTAGCCGGGGAGCCTAGCTCTACCCGCTATATAACCCTGGCTCAGCCGAGACTCATCTCACATTTTCGGCTGGTGAATGGCTCTGATACCAACTGTGACGCCCCACTTCCCAGGGGGTCACCCATCCTAGAACTACTCTAGCTCTAGCACGCTTAACTCTCATGTTCCTCTTGGATCTTGCTACCATACAAAATGCTATAGCCGGGTTAGAGATTTAGTCCTATTATATCATTTATATAGAGGACTAATCCAAATTCCGGGGGTGTCACACATATCTTCTCAGCTCATTATCTCAGTTACTGTAATCTTTCAAATATAAATTAATGTAGTTATCTTTTTTCAGGTATAACAGATGATGATCTTCGTGAAACAGCATATGAAGTCCTCGTCGCTGTTGTTTGACAATTGTATTTTTATCTTTAGATTGAAAGCTTTGAATGTAATTTTTAATTGACAATTATATTTTTACTGTGCAAATTCTTATTTGGCTAAATAATTTGGCTTCTTTTATTTGACAATTGTTGAATGTAATCAAATTTAAAATTATTTGCATGAGTAATTTATTTTTAAATCTCAATTTAAAGAGTCTCAAAATAATTGCCGCTATAGATCCTATTTACTAGTTATTTAATATATTTTTAGTGGCAATTATAGATAATTATAGCGGCATTTATAATAGTTGCTATTATATAGTATTTAGCGGCATTTGTTTAGGCTTTTACCAACCGCCGAAACAAATGCCGCTATAACTTTTAGCGACCCTGCCAATAGCGGCGATTGTTATAATTGCCGTAAAAGTATTTAGCGGCAATTATAATCGCCGGGAAAGTAAAAAATAATCGCCGCTAAAAGCCAGTTTTGTTGTAGTGGGTGCTGCTGGTGCTGAAGGGGCTGCTTGTCTCTTGCTGCGAGGAGGTGTTGGAGGCTCATCTTGTCTTATGGAGAGGGACTTCACAATTGTTGTATCATTAATGGTTCCCAAACTATGCATATATGTGCTCGAGCTTGTGTCGATCTTGAATTTGCGAAAGATGCGCATAATTATCATTGGGAAAGGAAGTCTCTCAGTGGGATGGGCATTCTCCACATATCTCGCTATCCTTGACCAGATAAGATACGGAATGTTGTAGTTTGATCCCAAGGTAGCTGTAGGGTTCCCAAGAAGATAGAGAAATAGCATTCGATCCCATCGAAGAGCTTTAGTTTGCATGTTCGGCAAAATATTATAACAAACAATAAAGTTCAAATATTGGTACTCAGGTCGAAGTTCTTTTGAAAGAATTGAATTCCCCGTCGACTGAGTATCAGGAAGACAAATACCATTGACAACCACTCTCCAGGTTGTATCGGTGAAAACATGACCCTTTAAGTAATGAGTCCCATCTACCCGGGCCTTCATTCCCAACACCTCTCCGATTAACTGAGGTGTGATCTTTAGCTTTACATTTCGAACCGTAGTTAGAAATTCTCTGGGTCCGTGCTCAAGATCCAACAATCTTGATGCATTTTGATAAAACATCCTCACCAAGTGAAGACAGTAGCTAGTTGATTCCGGGAAGTTGCAAATGGGTGCAAGTCCCGCTTGTTCAAATAGAGTGCCAAACAATGCAGAACGCTCCTTAAGAGCTTTGACATTCACATGCCTTTTGTCACGCCCCGGGGTCGAACTACGACCCGGGCACGCCAACAGATCCACCGTCTGTGCGGAAACTGCCGCACATACGAAGCGTCTACCCTGCAAGTCAGATCTAGAACTAAAAATATGTATCAGAGCTAAAACTATAAATCAAAAGATACACTGTAAATCTGAAATAAATAAATTTCCAATAATACAAAAGTCCTCAATACAGGTCTCTCAAAGGAAAATAAATAAAATACATTCCTCACCCTCTCAGTACAAAATATCCTAATCACTCTATACAAAAATAGAAATATGAAGCTAATAGGGTACATCTACCTGTGACCCAAAAGCTGGTAAGGAACTACTCGGCCACGTCCTCACCTCGATCTGCTGTCTCCGCACGAACCAGGCTGGAACAGCTGCCTCAAACCTGTCACCGCAGCGGGTGTGAGATCTACTGCAGAAGGCAGATCTCAGTGGGTACCGTCCCAATATCCACGGTATGCCCACTAAGTCTACTGGAGGCAAAACAGATAGGTATGCAGATAGATAGATGAAAGGAAAGCAGGAAAGAAACTAAAGCTAAAAGTGACAACATCATGCTGAAGGAACTCAACTCTGACCCTGCTATGCATACACTAACACTGCTAATAATATGCCTCAAGTACTATGCACAAAGGAAATCTCATCTATGAACATGCAATGAAACTCACTCACACAAATCACCCAAATCTCAATGACTGTCCCTCTTTGGAACAGTCAAGCCAAACCTGCGCTCATCTACTGCCACTACGCCCAAACAGGACTTGGTCTTACGTAGGGTGTCCCTCAAGGACTACCTCAGTAATCACATCGTAGCCTCGTCAGGCTCGGTATCATCATCGCATCCGGAGCGTAGCTCGCGGGGAGCAACCCCGCGAACTCAAGTATCTCAAGTATCTCATAACTGGCATAAAATGCCAGGCTCAGCAGGCTATAATCCTCGATCAAACAGATCGGTATCACGAGCTCAAAAGCACAACTCGGTCGGTGAAAGACCCCTCGACTCGATCAGGAAATGCCCACACGATCTCAAAGCTATGTCGGAGAAACCTCGACGACTTAATCTGATAATGCACGACTCTGGCTGAGCCGGGAAACCTCCACGACTCGATCTGCCGGAACACCAAAATCCTCAAAGGTAAGTGGGAGAACCACCTCCACCACTAAATCCGAATACGACCCATGATCTAGAATAATCCCCTCCAAAGCTCAAAACTCAAATGACACTATACTCATCTCAAAAGCTCAAAAAGAGACCCCTCGGCCCCCAGGCACGAGGGCAGAAGCACCTTTGTCACGCCCCGGGGGTTCAAACACGCGGAAGATGAGCCACCGATGCTCCCAGATCAGCGTACATATTTACATTATTTTATTATATATATATATTTTTTTGAAACAGTTTCCCCAGCACGTGCACAGACCTGCCGCATATATTGTATATGCACGGCGTCCTAATTACAAGATACACCTCATGCAATCTTTAACCACATTAGTCCAAGGCTCAGATGCATTCAACATACAACCACATATCCTATCCAGTTACATAGTTTAGAAAAGGCCGACTGTTTGTAAAAGGATAAATCATCACAGGGTTTTGAAAGCGGCGCCCACCCGGCGCCCATATCTTTTTAAAGACGGTTTTTCGCAAACAGTTTTTGCTCGTAATTTAAAGCGGCCAAGAGGGGAGAAAAAGAATTGGCATTCACACAACAGTTATGAAAAGAAAGGGCAACATCCACATCGATCCCACGGGGGTATCGCACTCCACATCTAGCTAACATAACTAATAAAGTAAAAGAGGAAAGAGTCAACTATTTCTGCAGTCACTCAAAGTTAGTGAAACATCGTACAACGGCCTCACCCGCGCCCTAGCACTCGCCCCTGGACGAACCTGTCACAGAGTGGGAAGTCAGTGACTAGAAATGACATAATATGCAAATAGGGCTAAAAAAACTCAAACCACGATATCCGGAGCAACCCCTTTTTCTCCGAGTACAATCAACATCAACAGTGACCTACCCTGTATCAAGTAAAACCAGGCACCTTTCCCGACAACCACACCGAGCGCCTACCCCAGTGTCCCCTGCCGAGCACCTGCCTCGGCCGCCGAGCACCTGCCTCGGCTACACCGCTCACACCCCCCACCCGCGAGGGCCCCCATCTTACGTCACCAACACGTGGGGTACACGGGTCAACGTACCACTTTTCTGGAAAAGCAGACCCTTGCGGTGGCCAAACCGCTGGTGTGCGTGTAGCAAAACAAGAGCCTCATAATCAATTAAATAAGTAGCTAGTGTAAACGGGGTTAGCATTAACAATAATAATCACTTTAAGTTACACCTTTGCCCGAATATGCAATTTATGTGACCTACACCCTTTTCCCAGCAACTCTGGAAATTTTTACCCACCTGGAGGGAAGATTGGAGATTGGTTCGTCCCATCCTGTATGCCCGCCGAGCTTAAGACGTCCCGCACCCCTGAGGGAACAACAGAAAGCTTAGATTAAGTGACCAACACTAAAAGCCGACTAAAATGCTGAAAAGCGGGAGACCCGTCGCGATCCCCGGACTTCGCGCGGTGAAAACCCCCGCACAGCACCGACCCGTGCGGCGCGCGCACAGCCCGCGAACCAGTCCTGAGCGGTCCCTGGTCTGACTGCGGCGGCCTCCACCCTCGCGCGATGCCAAACCGCGTGGGGGCCCCACCTGCGGGCGGCCTTGCGCGGCCCCGGCCCGCGCAGCCGCCCCACCCGCGGGCGCGCTGCCCGCGGGTGCGGACGGCCCCGCGCGGCAGCAGCCGCGCGGGCACGCTGCCCGCGGGTGCGGGCGGCCCCGCGCGGCAGCATACCGCGCGGGCGCCCCACCCGCGGGCGGCCCTGTCACGCCCCGGGGGATTATTTTTAGCGAAAATGAATTACAAAAGGTACGTATTTATTTATTTATTTATTTTTTTGAAAACCTTCTTCCCCAGCGCGTGCCCAGATCCGCCGCATATACAGGATCACTCTACAAACGGACAGAGTCTCCCCTGTATATGCACGGCGTCACGGTTTGTACAGTGTCCAATAACGGGTAAACATTCAATCACAACAATCCAGACATACACCCATTCACAATGCGCTGAATAAAGCACACGGCCGTTTAGTTTGAAAGGATAAATCCACAGTTTTTGAAACGGTGCCCACCCGGCACCCATATTTTGAAAACCCTTTTCAAAAGCAACATAAACTCAGGGGTTTGGAAAACAGTGCCCACACGACACTTAGGTTTTGAAATCCATTTTCGCAAAACATAAATCCACAAGGTTTTGAAAACGGTGCCCACACGACACCCGAGTTTTTGAAATAATAGTTTTCGCAATCCTTTCTTTTGTTTGCTCTTTTATTTTCCAAAGCGGCCCACAGAGATGTAAAGAAAACTAAACAATTTATTTGTCACCATACAGACATCCACACCGACCCCACGAGGGCATCGAGAACTATCCACAGTCTACAAATAATAAATGGAATGCGAAAGAAAGGGATAAAGTACTGTTCAGGTCTCCAGGGATCCAGAACCCCTTGCCGCGGCCTCACCGTCGCCTAACTCTCCCCCCTGTAGGACCCTGTCGCAAAGTGGGAAGTCAGCGACTAAACAAAAATGATAATAGCGAGCAGGTAAAGAAAACGTCCAACCGTAGCCTATCCGGAGCAACCACCCCCGCAAGGGAAAAGTAAAATCAAACACCTGTAAACCTGCACTACCAATACCCGATCCCTGTCGGACAACTAAACCGACGGATCGCATCGCGCCCAAGTCGGACAACTAAACCGAATGGGTCGCACCGCTCCCACGTCGGACAACTAAACCGACGGGTCGCACCGCTCACACCTTGGCGCATCCAAGCCCCACAACTAAAGAGGCCCCACTCCGTCCTGTGGGTATACACGGGACCACTTTTTCGGAAAAGCGCACCCTTTGCGGTGGCCAAACCGCGGGTGCGCGTGCTGCAGCCTCGAGCAAAACAATCACAATACCAACAATACTCAAGGAGAAGATATAACCGTTATCATGTTAGCAATAGGATATATAATCAAGATTAAAAACTATAACCGCTAACCCGGTAGCAACATGGTATGTAATCAAGAGTAAACTATCACCGCTATCTTGGTAGCAACATTCTATGTGATCAAGAGTAGAACTATAACATGTGTAATCCTACGTACAACTATAACATGTGTACTCAAGAGTAAAACAATAGCACGTGTAATCAAGAGTAAAACGATCGCCGGAATCCGACGCTACACACCACAGTAAAACCCACCTGTCACTTGTAGCGTTCAACGCTCGACTCCCCCGCGTCCGGGCACGCTCCCCGAAACTACAAAAAGGATCCCCGGGCGGAGAAGTCAAAACCCACTAAACGCGACCCAAAGAAGAGCCCCAAACACCAACCGGCTCCCGTCTCGGAACGGCCCTCGGCTCCGACGACGGCGACAAAACCCCTGCGCCGCCATGCTGCCCGTGCGGCGCCTCGCATGGCGCCTAGCCCGCGCGGTGCACAGCCTGCATGCGCGGGCTGCCCCGCGCGGCGCCCCCTGCATGCGGGCAGCCCCGCGCGGCACCGCTGCATGCGGGCGGCCCTGCGCGGCACCCCTGCATGCGGGCGGCCCCGCGCGGCTGTCACGCCCTGGGGGTTTCGATCAGCGGAAACAATCAACGAAAAAGGATTTGTTTTGCGTATGAATTTTTTTTGAAATTCCTTCTTCCCCGGTGCGTGCCCAAACCCGCCGCATACACAGAATCACCCTGCAAACGGACATAGTCTCCTCTGTATACGCACGGTGTCGCGGCTAATACAACATGCAACCATAGTAGTTTATTCAATCACAACAGTTCTCAACATTTATACAACTGAACTACTCTATAGGCCGGCCAATTTGAAAGGATAAATCCACAGTTTTAAAAGCGGTGCCCACCCGGCACCCAGATTGCTAAAACAGTTCGAAAACCATAAATCCACAAAGTTTTTAAAACAGTGCCCACACGACACTCAGGTTTTGAAAGTGATTTTCGCAACTCTTTTTCTTTTCTTTTTCTTTCTTTCTTTTTGAAAAACGGCCGAACAGAGATAAGAACTCAAACATCCACATATCCAAAGAGTAAAATTTCGACATCCACACCGACCCCACGAGGGTATCGAGAACCACACAGTAGCCTACAGTATCAAATGAAATGCAAGGAAAGGTAAAGGAGATACAGACTAGGGCTCCCCATGGCCCGACTACTCTTGCCTCGGCCTCACCGTCGTCTACCTCTCACCCCTGGAGGAACCTGTCACGGAGTGGGTAGTCAGCAACACAATGATAAAAATAATAATAAGCAGGAAAGAATACCAAACCCAACTGTAAGACTATCCGGAGCAACCACTCTGCTCAAGGGAAAGGTAACACGCGAACACC
The DNA here is from genome assembly GCA_029204045.2 of Tillandsia leiboldiana. Taxonomy (NCBI): domain Eukaryota; kingdom Viridiplantae; phylum Streptophyta; class Magnoliopsida; order Poales; family Bromeliaceae; genus Tillandsia; species Tillandsia leiboldiana. Next base: position 20,086,192 of record CM055061.1, read on the forward strand.
TGTAACACCTGTAATACCCGTGACACCTGTAACACCTATAATACACGTGACACCTGTAACACCTATACACCTGACCTCGTCGGGCACCTACCCCGATGGATCGCACCGCTCACACCTTGGAGCACCTGACCTCATCGGGCACCTACCCCGACGGATCGCACCGCTCACACCTTGGAGCACCTGACCTCGTCGGGCACCTACCCCGACGGGTCGCACCGCTCCCACCTTGATGCCTCAACCCCACACCTACGGGGGCCCCCACTACCTCACCTCGTGGGTTCACACGGGTCGGAGACCGCTTTCCCAGAAAAGAGCACCCTTTGCGGTGGCCAAACCGCGGGTGCGCGTGTCGCAACTACGAGCATAGTAACCAAGATACAGGGTAATATCGCAAATCATAGAGACAGTTCAGCATTAGTACCGATAACATGCAATTAGTAACCTTCCAACAATAACGAATCTATGCTAAGTCTCAAAGAAAACCCACCTCGAAGTCAGTCGGACGAGCCCCCCCCCCCCCCCCCCCCGAAAGTAGGCCGACCCCGAACTCCCGCTAGACTAGACTGGTGCTGAACCGCTGGGCCCTGAACAGAAACTGTAGTCAGAACTAGACTCACACATATCTAACCTACTGACACTCTGTGTACAGCAGTCTACCAGGCTACAAATACAACTTAACCCCTAGGGTTTTACCCAAATAAACTTTTACAATAATATGAGATCCGTTTTCGTTCGTTCTCTTAACTGGGATATTATTTTTACGAACCGTCACCTCCAGTAAGTGACACTCGACCCGCTGAACACCGTGCTCACCCATTTGCAGCAGCACGGAACCCGAGGAAAACTTCGGGCCAAAAAATACCTCTCTGACATTGCTTAAACGCATTTTCGTTTCTTCTGTTCAACGAAACCGAAATCCGATGCGAGCATCACGTCCAGTGACCCCAAATTAGCCAGGAGCCCACTGTCACGGCTTCGCAAAAAGTCCCAACACTACCACCGCCAACTATTAGACATAAAGCTTAAAAATGCTATAACTTCCACCCTACATGTCCCCAATTAAAAATAACTTGGATGAAATGTCTCTGGACAACCCCAGGACACCAAGGCTTGCCCTTTTTGCAACTCAAGACTGCTGGATCAAGCAGGTCCAGTACCCTTGCTTTCTACCATGACCACCTTGCTCCACACACCAATCCACACAGATCTGCTTTGATCTGAAGTGAGCACCGAGCTCAGGGAACATAAAGGAGCAACTTTCATATTATGCTCGAAACCAAAAACCAAACAAAACCTCTCTTAGGCATTTCATCAAACACCTAGGGTGCAACAATATAAAACAAGTACTCCAACCCATGCCCGAGCTTGATCTCAGCAATTACTGCACCTGGGCCCTTCTAACTTGGAAGGAAAAGTTCTCCTAGGCTGCAGGAGCATCCCCAAGAAGTCTGGGGCATCTTGCATTCTCGGGTGGCCGAGCAACGAGATGAAGAAGACGATCAAATAACCCGAAAATGGCAATTTCCCATTCCGGGGTTCTGGGCCTCTAACATGTGCACCAGCAGGTGCTAAAATATCCCCCGAACTTACTTGGACCCGTGCCCAGTGACGAGGTCACGGCAGCGACGATGGCGGCCAAGATCGGGTCAAGCTTGGGCTTCAACAATGGCGCCTTTCCATCCATGGATTTCTGGGTGCAATGGACAGCACCCAAAGCTTCTAAAGATTGCCTAATGAAGATCTGGGCAACCCATGCCCGCCGGCAAGCGGCGGATGGCCGGCCGCCATTAACGCGGCCAACGAAGGTCCATTAATGGTGGATCTTGGTTCGGTCTGCATGGGCCCCATGCATAGGCATTCTTGGGTCCTTCTCGACCATAGGAAGGCAAATGGAGCCTTGGCCGGCGACGAGAGGCCGCGGCGGCGCCGGAGCAACAAGCTTGGCCGGCCCTCACAAACCCGAAACTAGGGCACGGCACCACCGTCTCCACACTACACCAAGTCTTCCCAAACTTTATGGGAAGCTTGTATAGGACTAGAAGAAGCTTCTGAGCATATTATTTTCCGACAAAAACCGTCGGATTCACTACGGCCCAAGGGTGGAGCAGATTAGGGTTCCGGCGGGCTGCTTGCTCCCGCCGGCAACCCGGCGCCTCTCCGAGGCCGCGGCTGCACCAGGAGCATCCCAAGAACGAGGAAAACCGACTACAGATGCTTGAAAACAAAAATAACCAAGAGTAAGGGAGGCTCACGCTAATTGGATCCGAGGAAGAAGAAAGTGGCTTTCCCGACGTCGCGCGGCCACGGCGGTGCACCAGTCCACCTCGGCTCGTCTTCTGGATGTAGGAGATGACCGCAGAGAGGTCTGGGCTCAGGTCTAGGGGCTCAGGTGCTCTTCTTCTTCTACCAACCCAAGATGAAGAGTTTTTCTTGAGGACCCTTGCCTTTTTCGGTGATCAGGGGCGGCGGCCGGCGGCGCAGCTGTGCGGGATAGGTAGCAGAGGGAGAGGAGGAGTCGTGGGTGTCTGCGGTTGCAAGAGAGTTGCGGCTAGGGTTCTCCCCAACGATGCCCTAGGTTGCTTCTTATGTACTTTGCAACTAAAAAGCAAAAGAAGTGGTCCAGTTCTATATATTTTGATCTTGATCCCTAGCTGAAGCCAAATTATGCACAAAGGTCCCTCCCCTCCAAGATCCACACACTTGGTACATAAAATATTAAGCTTCTTCGCAAAAATACTGTAACTTTTCCCATTTTCACGCTTCTCGAGACAACCGGCTTGTCAAACGGAGATTTGGTTAGCGCCACTGCGCTCAGAACAACGACGCCATTCAAATCGACTACCTGGATCACCAGATTCGGACTCCCGATAGTCGATCGGCCGACATTGGCTAGCGAGGAAAATAAAACAGGGGGGGTTACTATTCACTTAAGTCACGGGTCCCACTAGTTTCCTTACTAAGTTCAGGACGATCCGACCGTCGGATCAGCGAACGGTCTATACCATTTTCACTCGATTCGATGAGACCGTCGCACTGCAGACCTCAGATTTTTGAGATCATACTCGGATCGGAAAGGCGGAAAATGTGCTTCGGAAACTGTGCCATTCGCCCACCAGAAAGCACACCACTAAGGTTAAAATTTGTTTCCTCTCACATATTCACACTTGAATTTCACTCTATATAAAGACTCAGGTTTCACGAGTATTACAGCGGCTCCCCCTGCAGGCGGGCGGCCCCACGCGGCGCCCCCCTGCAGGCGGGCGGCCCCGCGCGGCGCCCCTGCATACAGGCGGCCCCGCGCGGCGCCCAGCCCACTCGGGGGAGCTGCTCGCAGGCTCGGGCAGCTCCGCGCGGCCTCAAGCTCGCGCGGGTGCCCTGCCGGCGGGTGGCTCGTCCCTCCTTCGCCTCCGAGGGCAGCAAATGCCCATCTCCGAAACCCTCCAAGAACCCCCTCCCTCCCCTTCCTCGAACAAGAAACGAAAAGGGGAAACGAACGTGCTTACCTCGGTTTCGTCAGCTAGGGTTCCACGAGGGTGATCGTGCCGTTCTTGCGTGCCCGGTCTCCAAGGGTGTGCGGACGTTCGTCCCTTTCCTCGATCGCGCCTCCTTGGTTTTCCACGCCGACCAATAGGAAGAAGGAAGAAATGGGGAGGGAGGAAGACGGCTCCTCGTCCGCGCTCAAGAAACTGTCTGTCAAGGGTGCGAGAAGTGGGAATCCTGAACCCTAACCCCAAACCACAGGATAAGTCAATCGGTCCCAAGAGAAACGAGTAGGACTTAACCCCAAACCTCAAATAGGTAAATTAGGGCAATTGGTCACAAACCAGGGTCCGGTCCGCCTCGAAAACCGTGTTAGTCGCCTAGACTGTCGTCAGTCTTCTGGAATTTATTCTGGGAGATTCCGGGGTCGGAATCCAGAACCGATTGCGCCGCCGTTCTCCGTTTCGCGAGCTTTATTGTCTAAAAATACCCGCGAGCCCCGACAGTCTGCCCAGAAACAAGGAATTAAAAACCACCTTTCATACCCTTTAAGCGGACCGCGGTGCGATTAAATTTAAAATAAAAGGATCCGGGTTCCCTGAAACCCGCAGATATTACACCACTTACCTTTTAAAACGAGTTTCGTCCTCAAAACTCAACCCTGGGTTGCGGTGAAAAGATCGGGGTAGCTCTCCCTCATTTTTGACTCCAGCTCCAACGTCACTTCTCGTTCCTCCTGGTTGCTCCAGAGCACCTTCACGTAGGGGATGACTCGGTTCCGCAGCGCTTTGTTTTCTCTTGCTAGGATACGCACGGGGGTTTCCTCGAAGCTTAGGTCCTCCTTGAGCTCGAGCGTGGAGACGTCCAACACGTGTGACGGGTCGGAAAGGTATTTCCGGAGCGTGGACACGTGGAAAACGTTGTGGACTCGGTCGAGGTTAGGCGGTAGGGCAAGGCGGTACGCCACTGGGCCAATGCGCTCTAAGATCTCAAATGGCCCCACGAACCGTGGGCTCAACTTGCCCTTTAGCCCGAAACGCCTGATCCCTCTGGATGGCGAGACCCGTAAGAACACGTGTGACGCCCCACTTCCCAGGGGGTCACCCATCCTAGAACTACTCTAGCTCTAGCACGCTTAACTCTCATGTTCCTCTTGGATTTTGCTACCATCCAAAATGCTATAGCCGGGTTATATAGCGGGTAGAGCGAGGCTCCCCGGCTAATGACCGTTGTGAGTGGAGTGCAGCTCCTCACAAGGTCGGCTAAGGCTAGCGAGACGAGTCTCACATCGCCTGGTGCTTGTGAATGTGCTTGAGCCTGATGTGGACGTCAGGGCTTAAAGGGGGGAAGAATGTAACACCCCCGGAATTTGGATTAGTCCTCTATATAAATGATATAATAGGACTAAATCTCTAACCCGGCTATAGCATTTTGGATGGTAGCAAGATCCAAGAGGAACATGAGAGTTAAGCGTGCTAGAGCTAGAGTAGTTCTAGGATGGGTGACCCCCTGGGAAGTGGGGCGTCACAGTACTTAATCTGTCACGCCCCGGGTGTAAACCAGAACCCGGGCCCGCCAACAGATCCGCCGTGCACACGGAATTTTCCATGTACACGAAGCGATGGTAACCTGCTCAGATAGATAATATATAATAAAAGAGCATAAACAGAGCTGAACTAATAGAACTAAAGTAATCTCAGACTGAAATAAACTACAAACTGAAATAAAAGTACAATATACTCCCCAACTCCCATAAAGATACAAACAGCTGGCCAAAGCCAGACCCAAAAGTAAACTACTGAAGTCTGAGATACAAAAGGGGGTATAATGAAACCTCGCTAGTCTCTCGCTCGGGGTAAATGATCTAGCTAGTCGGCGATTCTCTTGCCTCGATCTGCCGCTGAAGGCCCAGCAGCCCGCGCAGATGACTCTGCAAAACAAAGGGAAGAAGACAGAAAACAACAATGGGGGTGAGAACTACTAGATAAACCAGTAGCCTCCCCTAGTGGGTAAAACCTCTAATGCTGACGCACCCACTAGGAATAAAGAGGCAAAAGGAAAGAACAGTGGTATGCAGTACAGACTGCTGAAAAAGGAACTAACACTACTATGGCTCTAAATGCAGTGCCCAAAAGATAACTGTATAAATGCAACTATAAAGCTGACTGCCCAAAGAAACCCAATCAGAGGGCCAGGAAATACTGGCACTGCCTGCTCTGTCATCACTCACCTCACCAACTGTGCCCGGCGCTCGGCACGATGTAAAGCCTACTCCGGAGTGGCACTCGAGGGGAGCGACCCACACGAGTAAAGTATCTCTGTATCAAGCATCTCTGTAACCAATGTCTCACACTAGCAGGACTGGATCATGACCATGATCAAAGTGGGAATACTCCATCCACTAATGCAACCCCGATCCCCAATCTGATGTGATAATAACATCCGGTCAACCGCCCAAAACCCGCGGTCACCGCTGAACCCATAGACCCTAATCTGATAAGGTAAGAATATCTGGTCAACCGCCTAATATCCGCGGTTGCCACTATGCCCCATAATCCCCAAAACGAGTCTAAACTGTCCCAGACTCAAGATCCAACTACACCATCTCAAGATTCCGCTCCTACTCGATCATCATGCATCGATAGAGGAGAATTATAACAATAAAGCATGTTTTCTCCTAAGTCAAATCCCATAATAAAGCGCTGCAGTAAAATAGTGGCTTAACTAGTTGTCCAAATAAGCATGCCAGTGTTCTCTTTTAAAAGCATTTGAAAGGTGATTAAGGTTTCTTGTAAAGAATCAATTTAAAATATTAAAGGGTTATTTATTTGCATGCGGATTAAGATATAGCAGTTTTCCAACTTTATTGTCCCAGATTTATCACATAAAAGCTATCACTTAATTTAGGGGGCCAATGCAATAGGTTCATATACCACAAGTTAACTATCACATTTAATATTGGGAAACTCTACTATTCCTAGTGTGCAAGTCAACAAAGAGGGAAACGCAACCACCCACCTCGAAAAGCGTGCACAAAACACCCAAAAATACCCGCTGTCCTCTAATCACACCGTCTGCTGAAACAGTAACCTACAACATCACATAAGTGTACACGGTGTAAAAACTACAAGTTTCAAACACATAATTGCTGTTTTTACAATCAGCACGCAAAACGAGGAATTTCACCTCTGTCTCGAGCTCCTAAAATCTCAAAAAAATCACGGTTGCGTTCCTCGCGAAAAGTAGCCCAAAATCGACTCTTGAATCGCCTCGATCTGATATTCCTACGCTGAGAAATAATTCGTCGAAGTCGTCGCTGTCCAAAAACCCAAGCAGCAAAAGAGGGGGTCAAAACACCTCGGGAATCGTGCCAAGGAATCGGAATCCAGAGAAACCACCAACACGGAAAACGAAGCCCTACCTCTTAGGAACACACCGGCGAAGAAATCGTCGAAAGAGGACTCCTGTACTGCGCAGGGGACTCCTCGGACTGAAATGCGACGATAACGGGCCGAGATTGGGGAAAAATGGGGCACACTGTAAAATCCGGATCGCCGCTGTCGAACTTCCAGAAAATCTGGGAACGCACCACGAGGTAGAAAATAAGAAGATGAAAAACTTCTCTTAAGGCCCCTCCCACAGGTTCCCTCTCTATCTCTCGGAAAACAGAGAAAAAGAAGGGAGGGGAGGCCTTTAAATAGGCCCACAAAACAATTGGATTAATTCCCAATATGTCCCGGAATTCGGGCGCAAACAGTGCGGCCCGCCCAATTCGGGCGCGCACAGTGCGGCCCGGCCCAGCAATTTCCGGGCGCACACAGTGCGGCCTGGCCCACGCCCCGCTCGCACAGCGGATCGGCCGCACCCTTCGCCCGTCCGACCCGCCCCCAGGGCCCGACACGTGTCCGCCAAACAGGCGGCAGCCGTGCGGCCCAACGGGGAAGCGCCACGTGTCCCCCGTGATTGGCGGCGCGGTGGGCGCGCCCGCCAATGGTGCGGCGACACGTGGCCCCCCCGCCCGACACGGCTGTCGGCGGCCGCCGCCGCCCACGCGCGCCCACGTGCGCCCACGTGCGCCCACGTGCGTACGGCCGCACCCGGGCAGCTCTGTGTGCGCCACGCGTACATGAGCCGACCAATCCGGGGCCGCCAGGTGGCGCGCCCTGGTCCACCGTGCACCGCGCACGCGCCGCACCTGCCCGGCCTGCCCCGCGCGCCGAGCGCACTACGCCGGGCCAATCGGGTGCCGCCACGTGGCCCGCCGGTCCACCGTGCACCGGTGGTCTACTCCGTGGACCGAGAGTGGTGCGCCGGCCCAATAATAGGCTGCCACGTGTCCCGGGATGGTCCACGGCTCCCCCCATGCACCAATTTGCGCAGAAAACTTCCGGGGGTCCGTTTTTGGGCATCCGGACTCCAAAATAAATAAGTAAATAGCCGTTTTCAAGCGTTTTTCCGCGCTGAATTCAAATACGGCCTCCAATTAGCCTGATTCCACTCCTAAAATTCGGCAAAGGCAGCCGAAGGTCAGGCTTGCTCCCAAATCCTCTCTGGTTCCAAACAACATATCACTTTGACATGTTGGGGCCCCACACACCACTAACAGGTGTTTCACACCCCGAAACAGGGGAAAAACACAGGGAAAAACTGGGACACTACATCCTCCCCCACTAACAAAAGTTTCGTCCTCGAAACGAAAATCATACCTCAATCCTGATCCTCGAACAAGTAGGGGTAGGCGTCCAACATCGCTGACTCGAGCTCCCACGTCGCCTCGCACTCATCATGATTGCTCCAGAGGATCTTCACATAGGGGATGGTCCGATTGCGCAATTCTTTCATCTCCCGATCTAGAATTCGCAGTGGGCGCTCCTCATATCTCAAATCCTCGCTGACCTCGAGTGGTGCAAAGTCGATGACGTGCGACGGGTCGAAGACGTACCTCCTCAGAGTGGAAACATGAAAGACATCGTGGACACCAGCCAGTCTCGGGGGAAGTGCAAGTCGATAAGCAACTGGCCCGATACGCTCCAATACCTCAAAGGGTCCAATGTATCGGGTGTTGGGTCGTATATAATACGGATCTAAATAGGGGAAGAAACACCTAGAGGGGGGTGAATAGGTGTAAACGTATAAACACTCAAAAATCGTTGCGATAAAAAGCCCAATGCGGAAATGAAAATAACTCGCAAGATTTTTACGTGGAAAACTCCATCACCGGAGTAAAAAACCACGGGACCGATAACACGGCAGAAATCCACTAGAATTAAAACACGTACAAGGTGATTTACCGTACACACTTACGACTCAACCTTTTCCATACGCTCCTAGAGGATCTTCTCCGCTCGCTCCAGACGCTTCTCGAATCCATGATCTGCGCCCAACGCCGAATCCACGGCGTCCAACGTCGAATCCACGACGTCCGACCGAATCCACGGTCTTCACCCAATAGCACCCTTCGAATCCACGAACGTGCCTCGCTCCGAATCCACGAGAGCGAATGAACCTTGAATCCACAAGGACACGCGAATCCACGCGCCGATTTTGGGGTAATCGTTGTTTTTTGGGTGGTGATGATCCGCCGAATACTTAGATCAAAGATAGATCGGAAATACCATCTAAGTATTCATTAGTTTGATTCAACTCAAGATGTGAGTATGAAAACCTAGAATCAAACTAATCAATATAGATGAAGAAACATAGAGTATTCTCTAATGATTTCCTTTCTTCTCTATATGTGGATCTATAGCCGTATAAGATGATATATGAAAATGACGGCTATGTGGATTGACCCTAGAAAGAAAGACATAGGGTCTATTTATAGGTTAAAAACCCTAGGAAGGAGATAAGAATCAAAAACCTGCCATTTCTGGAATTTTACGGACGGCGATCCGGATCGTGATAACTGAGATCCGGATCGTCATAACGAAACAGCCAATTCCAGAAAAACGAAGGTTCGGGATCCGGATCATGTAACTACGATCCGGATCGTTCATACAGTTCACCAAACATCAACGTTCGGGATCCGGATTGCGAAGCAAGATCCGGATCGTTCAAGGTAGATGGTAAACTCAACGTTCAGGATCCGGATCAAGAGACTACGATCCGGATTGCGACGATGTATGAACGAACCACCTTCGGGATCCGGATCGAACAGCCTGATCCGGATCCTGAACATGTCCCAAGTCCAGTTTTTGATTTTTATGCAATGAAAGATTCTTCCAAGTGTTTCTACACTACAAGAAGTATTCGGATCACACAAATTCTTTAGTTAAACATACCTGATCCTTTTGAATTCTTCTTTCTTGAGATTGAGTTAAATGATTCAACTTTCTTCACCTTCAATCTTCAGGACTTGAAACTTTCACGAAACTACGCCAACTCAAATTCCGTAACAATCTCCCCCTTTGGCGGTTTCGTGACAAAACACAGATCCACTAAAGAAAATTCAAAAAGATATTTTTGTTGCTATCACCATACAACAAAAATTTACAATGGAGATCCAAAATACAATACATGAGTTAAACTCCTAAAACAGACTCTAGACTTAGACATCTGTACTCTCTGCAAAAAGAAATCATTCTTGACAAAAGAAATCGTTAGATACCTCAAGAATTTTGTATTATTCAAAAACCACAAACAGAGATGAAGTTTAAACTCATTTATACTTACCATGACATTTATATTCAGATATGTAAACTGATCATAGTTAAAAAAACACCAACATATCTTCTTTGCACGTAAAAACCAAATGTCATGAACATGTTTGTGACAAACTAATATATATATAGATATGTAATTGATCAGAGTTAAGAACCAACATATCTTCTATGCAATCAAAAACCAAGTGTCACAAACTTGTTAGTGAACATCAACTTGTTAGTTATATTACATGCCCAAATAGTTAGCAAATAGTTAGTCGAGGCATGCATTCATACAGCTGAAAAACCTCAAGTTGAGAATGGAAGTTGGAGTAATACTTACCTTGATATTCATCTAGTTTTCATATCAAACATTGTTCACTTACCTTGATGTTTCATGCAGTCAACATTGTTCAAAGTTCTCTCTAACTCTCTCCCCCTTTTTGTCACAAAACAAAGCCAAAATGTAGTTAAGACTACGAAATGTGAGGAGAGTAAAAAGTTCCAATAAAATGTAAAACCTGAGAACTAAGCTAACGTAAGTATAAAACTAAATCCTAAAATCGTAATCCTGCACAAAAGGAAAGGAAAAGAAAATGAGTCAAAAGTAATCAGTTGTCAGAATCTGAGTCTTCAGAGCTTGTGCAACCCATCTTAGAGAGTATCTTTCGCATCCGCTTGTCCATTGAATTGATCTTCTTCGTTATGGTAATGTGAGCTGCCGTTGTAATTTCAAGCTCTTTGGTAATTCGTTGTTGCTCCGTCAAAATTTGTTCTTGCTTAACAGATAGTCGCTGTTGTTCCTTGATAATCGATGTTATTGATGCTTCATCATCTGTGCCAGTTGCTTGTCGAGATGGTGATGCGGCAGTGCTTGTACTGTGCTTTGTTCCAGATGCAGGAACTGGAGTGACATGCGGCAACTTATGGAGGGATTTGACAATAGTAGACTCATTTATCATGCTCAGACATTGATGATAAGTTGTTGAAGTAATGTCAACCTGAAATTTCTGTAAAATCCTCATTATAATCAACCTCTGTGTCACTGACCTCGACAAAATCACCTTTTTGTTGGAGGTTCTTGGCTCTCTTTAGTTTATTTGTAGGGCGAGTGTGTACCATTGAGACCAGGAGAAGGATTAACCAAGAGAAACACATTGAATTAAGTGCCATTGAACAAAATGCTTGAGTAAAGAAGGTGTCCTGTGAAAACCAACTCAAGAACACAAAAATTCTTAGTTTTCAAAAATTGGAAAAATTGTACCCAAACAATCATAATCATGTAGAGAGACTAAGAATCAAATTAGTTTTGCAAAAGGACTTTTAAAAATAGATCAATTGCATGAATTTCGAAAATCCTTATTATATGCCCTAAAACCGAAATTTTAGAAATCGAAGCCTAAAAATCCGTTAATCAGGAGAAAACCTAGCATATAATCAAAACTAAACAACCCAGAGTTCTTATTTCAAAAGAAATTTGATCAAAAACCATCCACAAACAAAATCGATCCAAGAATTTCGTACGTTTGAGGAGGAAAAGAGAAAAACGGTGAAAAACCGAGATTTTGATCAATAAAACTTACTTGGAACTGAAGAACTTGAGTTAGAAAGCTTCCAAGGAGGATGAAATCTAGAGAGAAGCGCTCTGGAAACTTTTGAACAAAAGATTGGAGTAAAAGAAATCAAAACCCTTTTGTTCTTTATAAAAACCTAGCCGCGATCCGGATCCTCCCGAGCTTGCGATCCGGATCGGCTACCCGCAGTGAAAAAACTGCGTTCGGGATCCGGATCGGCAGGTCCAATCCGGATCGTCAGCCCGCAGGAGAAAACCTGCGTTCGGGATCCGGATCACCTTGCCCGATCCGGATCGGCCCCAACTTTTTCTTTAGAAAAATTTCAGAGAAATTCAAGAAAAACCAGAAAAAGATTGTAAGCATAAAGGTGTATCAACTTTAAACAAAAAGCATCGTTTCACACAACAAGAATTAGATTATGCCAAATCTATCAGTAATATCCAAAAATGAAACGAAAATTTACAAGAATTAAATCCCTTAAAGTTGAACACCTTCAATTACATCTAACTTGATCTTATGAGTAATGCCTTTATCAAATAATCAATTCGGTAAAGAAAATGAAATACAAAGATCAATAGATGTTTGAAATCCCAAATATGGTAGATAATATTTCTAGACAATCTGTTGAAGAGAGTGGCTCTTTGAGCATCTTTCTTTAAAATCCCACCTTATACCAACCTTGAAATTTGACAGAGTCAAGTATTTCAACATGCATTTTACTTAATCAAAAATTTGAACAACCATGCTTGGTATACATGTGGTAGCTGCACACAATACTCGGACGACCGAGGTGGTAGCTCTTTCCTCCATGTGGTGGTAGTTTTCACACTCCTCATTGGGATGTAACTCTTTCCACATCTTTTGAGCATTTTACATTATCTTTGACTCCCCCTCAATTGGCTATCAATTATTTAAGATATAAAGTATTCAACCAAAAATTGATCTCGATTTCATACTCGACTAAACAGTCAAATAAGATAATGACTATACCAAGAGATCATTGAGAGAGAAATTGACTTTGATCACTTTAGAAGATGATTTAATTAACATAAACGATCATTGCAACAAAGAAATATTATGATGGCAAAAGCATAATAAATTTCTAAATGTGTGAACAGATGCAATTAAAGTCAATTAAGATCTATGCTCAATTACTATCCTATGTATAAACATAGATATTGAATAGAACAAAACAAATACAAAACCTATTTTAAGCAAAGGTTTCAAAAAGAAGTTTATTTCAAAGAAAGCATACCAATTGCTTTTCGCAAATGAATAAAACGTTTTTGATCCAAAGGTTTTGTTAAAAAGTCAGCTAATTGATCTTCAGTTGAAACATATGTTAGTTGAAGAGTATTTGATTCAACTAGCTCTCTAAGAAAATGATATCTAAGTTCAATATGTTTTGTTCTAGAGTGCAACACAGGGTTTTTAGAAATGTTAATTGCACTTGTGTTGTCACAAAGAATTGTTACCGAAGATGCTGAAATGCGGAAGTCACTCAATACGCTTTTCATCCAAATGAGTTGAGTTGAGCAACTTCCAGCTGAAATGTATTCTGCTTCGGCAGTCGAGAGTGCTATGCAATTCTGCTTTTTACTGTGCCATGCAACAAGGCAATGGCCAAGATAGAAGCATGCACCACTCGTGCTTTTCCGATCATCCACTGATCCTGCCCAATCGGCATCTGAGTATCCAACAATGTCCAGACTTGTTCCCATAGGATACCAAATTCCGAAATTAATTGATCCTTTGATGTACCGGATGATCCGTTTCACCGCTTTCAGGTGAACCTCCTTTGGTGCTGATTGATATCTCGCGCAAATCCCAACACTAAAGGATATATCCGGGCGACTAGCCGTGAGGTAAAGTAGACTTCCAATCATACTTGTATACAGTTTCTCGTCTACATTCTCACTATGTGATTCACTTCCAAGTCCCTTGTGGCTAGTTCCCATTGGAGTTGGAAAATCTTTACAATTTTCTAGATCAAACTTTTTGACCAACTCCAGTGCATACTTGGATTGACTCAAGTGAATACCTTCATCATTTTGTTTAATTTGCAATCCAAGAAAATAAGACAGTTCGCCCATCATGGACATCTCAAATTCGCTTTCCATGGTCTCCGCGAATTTAGAACCATCATTATCTTTTGTTGCATAGATTTGTGCTACAATGAAATTATTTTGATAATGCTTCACAAAGAGAGTCCTGTCAGCTCCCCCTCGAGTATAGCCCTTCTCCAAAAGGTGCTTTGTTAACCTTTCGTACCATGCTCGCGGTGCTTGTTTCAGACCGTAAAGAGCCTTTTTCAAACGAAAAACATGGTTAGGTTGTTTATGATCTACAAAACCTTTCGGTTGAGCTACATAAACTTCCTCATTTAAAAACCCATTTAGAAATGCGCTCTTGACGTCCATTTGAAATAATTTGATTTTAAAATGACAAGCAATAGCAAACAATATACGAATGGACTCGAGTCTAGCTACAGGGGCGAAAGTTTCGTCAAAGTCTATACCTTCTACTTGAGAGTAGCCTTGAGCAACTAGTCGTGCCTTGTTCCTGATGATAGTACCATCTTCATCTTTCTTGTTCTTGAAGATCCATTTGGTACCTATCACATTATGTTGCTTTGGAGGCTTCGTTAATTTCCAGACTTTGTTTCGCTCAAATTGATGGAGCTCTTCCTGCATTGCTTTAATCCAGTAGTCATCCTGAAGAGCTTCATCTATTGTCTTTGGTTCGATTAAAGATACGTAGCAAGCAAATCCGCAAACCAACTGCCTTCGAGTTCTAACTCCTTCTTGTGGATCTCCAATGATGTTCGATTCCGGATGATCCTTGGAGATTCGTAGCGTTTGTTGAAACGGAGTACTCGGAGGTACACGAGATGATTCCTGCACATCAGATAAACTAGAAGAACCATTAGATGCATCATTAATATTGGAAGTATTATTATGAGAAGATGCACTAGCAGGAGAATCATCATCTAGAGAGATATCGAGGGTAGATTTTTCAGATTCAAAATGAGAAGCTTCATCTACTTTAACATTTATAGATTCTACGATCGTCTTAGATTCAATGTTAAATACTCGATATGCTCTGCTATTCGTAGAATAACCCAAAAAGATCCCTTCTTCACTTCGAGAGTCGAACTTTCCAAGATTTTCACGGTCACGTAAGATGTAACATCGACTCCCGAAGATACGAAAGTACTTGATATCCGGTTTTCTACTAAACCACAGCTCATATGGTGTATTCAAGGTTCCTGGGCGCAAATACACTCTGTTAATGACATAGACAGCGGTGTTCACAGCTTCAGCCCAAAAATGTAGCGGTAATTTCCGGCTATGAAGCATCACACGCGCCATCTCTTGAACAACCCTGTTTTTGCGCTCAACAACACCATTCTGCTGAGGTGTATAGGGTGCCGAGAATTCATGTTTAATGCCATTTGAAGTACAAAAGTCAATGAATTTTGAATTTATGAATTCTCCACCCCTATCACTTCTAACACGAATGATCTTTTCATTCTTTTCAATCATAATACGATGGCAAATCTCATGAAAAGAGTCAAACGTATCAGCTTTCTCTCTCAAAAATGCTACCCAAGAAAACCGAGAGAAATCATCAACCAATAAAAAGATGTACCATTTACCTCCCAAAGATGGTTGACGGGTCGGCCCCATTAAGTCCATGTGCAAAAGTTCCAAGGGCCGTTTTGTACCAACATGGTTCAAGTTCTTGTGTGCAGTCCTAGACTGTTTTCCCTTTTGGCAACCACCACACACAACGTTTTGTTTAAATAAAAGCTTTGGAATCCCCTTGACCACGTCCTTGTTTGAAATTCTAGTAAGTTCCTTAAAATTTAAGTGACCTAGCCTTTCATGCCAAAGAGTTTCATTATTCAAAGCGGCTAAGTTACAATTTTCAGAAAATTTATTAGGAACAACATAACAATTGTTTTCAGATCTAACCCCTTTTAGAAAGAAAGCATGGTCCTTATCAGTTACAACGCATTCAACCGATGAAAAGTTAACTGAAAAACCATTGTCGCAAAGTTGACTTATGCTTATGAGGTTAGTCTTAAGGCCATCAACAAATAAGACGTTTTTCAAAATTGGGCCATCTGGAATAGCTACCGTCCCTTTTCCAACAATTTTGGAAGATCGACCGTCTCCGAAAACAACGTGTCCTCCGGAGATTTTCTCAAGATTTTGAAAACTATTTTTGTCACCGGTCATGTGACGGGAACACCCGCTATCCAGATACCAAGACGAGCTATCATATGCATGCAAGGAAATATTGGAAACAAGACAAGGGAAAATTTCACCTTTGCGCACCCAAACCTTTTTGGAATGCGTCTGTAATGGTCGTGAAGTTTTGTGCCTAGGTGAAAGCGTCTTGTTAAAACGATTGTTGCTCCTTGATGAAGTCGTCTTGCGCGGTGAACTACCAAGTCTCTTTTCATTTGAAAAGTTTTGCTTTGATTTCCGGAAAGGAGCCTTTTTGGTAGTTGATGCAAGAGGTGCTTGAGATGAGCGTTCGACTCCCGTCTTGCAATATCTTCTTATGTGCCTCCTTCCTGAAGAGAATCGCTGTAAGTCATTCTTGAGTTGGAAAATGGTCTTTGTCATTTCCAGTCTTTCCTGTCGAGCCTCGTTGTAGAGCTTTGAAAAGTGATTCGCGTTATCCACCAGATTTGTATGTTCCTTTTCAAGTTGCTCATTGGACTCTTGAAGGGAAGCATTTTCTTTTATCAGGTTTTCCCTTTCCACTTCAAGAGCGTTTGAGAGAGAAGTCGCTCTTTTTGCTTCTTCTTCGAGATCATGCAATCTCCCTCTCAAACTCTTGTTTTGCTTAGCCACTTTCTTTGAGTCCCTCAAAAGTCTGTGGTAGGCTAGAGCAAAATCTTCACCTTCCGAATCATCCGATTCATTGTCCATTGCATTCTTTTCAACAGTGGAGTTGGACAATGATTCAGACGTACTTGCCATAAAGCACATGAATGGTGAAGATGTGGACGCGTGGAATGCCGTGGAGCTCTTTTCTTCATCACTTGAAGACGACTCATTTGACGTTGAGTTGTCATCCCAAGTGACGACTTGCATCGCCTTCTTCTTTGCCGGATACTTATTAGGACACTCCGTTGCAATGTGGCCGTAGCCTCGACATTTGAAGCATTGCAGTTGTCCTTCTGAACTTTTCTTATCCTTTGAGAAGTTCTCCTGCTTTCTTGACTTGTGACTTGGAGTACCCTTGCCTTTGTTCCACTTTCTGAAGGATGGAGATTTGCTTGAATTACCCCTTCGAAAGTTGCGGCGAAAATTCCTTGTCAAGAGAGCGAGCTGCTTCTCAAATTCCTCCATAGAAAGGTTCTCGTCATCGTCCGAGGAGGATGTATCCGCGTCTTCTTCCTTAGTTGTTTTCAACGCATAACCTGAAGACTTAGAAGTGGATGCTTTTCCAGAAGAATTGTTAGTATTAAAAGTCATTTCATAAGTTTGTAATGAACCAACTAATTCTTCTACACGTATTTCGTCCGGGTGTTTAATAGTTTCAATGGCAGTAACCTTTGGGCGAAATCGTTCAGGAAGAGTTCTTAAGATTTTTCTTACAATCTTAAATTCTGGAATCTTCTCTCCCAGATTAGCACATGAGTTTACGATGTCTTGCAATCGTGTATAGTAGTCCGTGAAAGATTCATTTTCTGCCATCAAAATAGAGTCAAACTTGCTCGTAAGCATCTGCAGTTTCTGAATCTTCACGAGGTTAGTTCCCTCATGTGTAACCTGGAGAACATCCCAGATTTCTTTCGCAGTCTCACATGCCGAGACGCGAGAGAATTCAGTTTGAGATAAGGCATTAAAAATAGCATTAATTCCCTTGCCATTGTAAGAAGATAACTCAAACTCTTCCTTGGTCCATTTCGACCTAGGTTTTAAGGTGTGAACATCAGAGATAAGTTCAGTTGGATTAGTCCATCCTGATTCAATTGAATGCCACACCCTTTCGTCGATGGAAGATAAAAAGGCTTTCATCCGTACTTTCCAGTACGCATAATTTGTTCCATCAAAGAAAGGGGGTCGATTGATGTTTCCACCTTCAACCATTGTTCACAACCCTATTTCCGCTCTGATACCACTTGTTGGGTCGTATATAATACGGATCTAAATAGGGGAAGAAACACCTAGAGGGGGGTGAATAGGTGTAAACGTATAAACACTCAAAAATCGTTGCGATAAAAAACCCAATGCGGAAATGAAAATAACTCGCAAGATTTTTACGTGGAAAACTCCATCACCGGAGTAAAAAACCACGGGACCGATAACACGGCAGAAATCCACTAGAATTAAAACACGTACAAGGTGATTTACCGTACACACTTACGACTCAACCTTTTCCATACGCTCCTAGAGGATCTTCTCCGCTCGCTCCAGACGCTTCTCGAATCCACGATCTGCGCCCAACGCCGAATCCACGGCGTCCAACGTCGAATCCACGACGTCCGACCGAATCCACGGTCTTCACCCAATAGCACCCTTCAAATCCACGAACGTGCCTCGCTCCGAATCCACGAGAGCGAATGAACCTTGAATCCACAAGGACACGCGAATCCACGCGCCGATTTTGGGGTAATCGTTGGTTTTTGGGTGGTGATGATCCGCCGAATACTTAGATCAAAGATAGATCGGAAATACCATCTAAGTATTCATTAGTTTGATTCAACTCAAGATGTGAGTATGAAAACCTAGAATCAAACTAATCAATATAGATGAAGAAACATAGAGTATTCTCTAATGATTTCCTTTCTTCTCTATATGTGGATCTATAGCCGTATAAGATGATATATGAAAATGACGGCTATGTGGATTGACCCTAGAAAGAAAGACATAGGGTCTATTTATAGGTTAGAAACCCTAGGAAGGAGATAAGAATCAAAAACCTGCCATTTCTGGAATTTTACGGACGGCGATCCGGATCGTGATAACTGAGATCCGGATCGTCATAACGAAACAGCCAATTCCAGAAAAATGAAGGTTCGGGATCCGGATCATGTAACTACGATCCGGATCGTTCATACAGTTCACCAAACATCAACGTTCGGGATCCGGATTGCGAAGCAAGATCCGGATCGTTCAAGGTAGATGGTAAACTCAACGTTCGGGATCCGGATCAAGAGACTACGATCCGGATTGCGACGATGTATGAACGAACCACCTTCGGGATCCGGATCGAACAGCCTGATCCGGATCCTGAACATGTCCCAAGTCCAGTTTTTGATTTTTATGCAATGAAAGATTCTTCCAAGTGTTTCTACACTACAAGAAGTATTCGGATCACACAAATTCTTTAGTTAAACATACCTGATCCTTTTGAATTCTTCTTTCTTGAGATTGAGTTAAATGATTCAACTTTCTTCACCTTCAATCTTCAGGACTTGAAACTTTCACGAAACTACGCCAACTCAAATTCCGTAACATCGGGGACTGAGTTTCCCGCGAATACCGAACCTCCTTATCCCTTTGGACGGCGAGACTTTCAGAAATACATGCTCTCCCACCTGAAACTCTAAGTCTCGTCGCCGAACATTAGCATAGCTCCTCTGTCGACTCTGAGCGATCTGAAGGTGCTGTCGGATCACTCTGACCTTTTCTTCTGCCTCTAGCAACAAATCTGGTCCCAGAGTCCTTCTCTCCCCCACATCACTCCAATATAGCGGTGATCGACATTTGCGTCCGTACAACGCTTCAAACGGAGCCATTTGGATGCTCGCTTGAAAGCTATTGTTGTACGCAAACTCGGCCAGTGATAAGTGTCGAATCCATCCACCGCCAAACTCTACGATACAAGCCCTCAGCATATCCTCAAGGATCTGAATCGTCCGCTCTGACTGTCCATCAGTCTGTGGGTGGAAAGCTGTACTAAATCTGAGCTGAGTCCCCAAGGTAGTCTGTAAACTCCCCCAGAATCGCGAAACAAACCTCGGGTCTCTATCTGACACTATGGAAGCTGGCACCCCATGTAACCTCACTATCTCATCCAAGTATAATTGGGCTAGTCGTTCGAGTGGCCAAGTAGTCTGTATAGGCAAAAAGTGCGCTGACTTGGTAAGTCGATCCACCACTACCCAGATAGCATCTGCACCTCCTTGTGCCCTTGGTAATCCGACCAAAAAATCCATCGTGATGTGGTCCCACTTCCACTCGGGAATTGGAAGACTTTGTAACTTGCCAGCTGGCACACGATGCTCAGCTTTTACCTGCTGACAAGTTAAACACTGAGACACAAACCTCCCAATATCCCTTTTCATGCCATTCCACCAGAAGTGTGTCTTGAGGTCCTTATACATCTTAGTCCCCCCAGGATGAAGGGTGTAAGGTGTATAATGGGCCTCTCTCAATATCTGCTCTCTGATCTCAGAATCCACTGGCACACAGGCTCGATCCCTGTACCTCAGTACTCCCGCAGTATCAACTGAAAAATCCCCTGATCGATCCCTCGGAATCTGATCTCGAATCTTGGTCAAATGGGGGTCCTCGCTCTGTTTCTCCCGGATCCTTTCGAGTAGAGTGGGCTGCACAACCAAAGACATCAGTCTAGCAGAGACCCCAGGGGATACAACCTCTATCTCGAGCCGTCTCAACTCCTCTAATAGTGGCGCCTGCTCTGTAATCAACATGGACAAACTCTGCACCGCTCTCCTACTCAAAGCATCTGCAACCACGTTGGCCTTTCCTGGATGGTAAAGGATATCCACATCGTAATCCTTCAGTAACTCTAACCATCTGCGCTGCCTCAAATTCAGTTCCTTCTGCGTGAACAGGTACTTTAGGCTCTTGTGGTCGGTGTAGATTTCACAGTGCTCCCCATATAGGTAATGGCGCCAAAGCTTCAGTGCAAACACCACGGCAGCAAGTTCCAAGTCATGGGTAGGGTAATTCTTCTCGTAATCCTTAAGCTGTCTTGATGCATAAGCAATTACCCTCCCTTCCTGCATCAGCACGCATCCAAGTCCACTGTGCGATGCATCACTGTAGATCACATATCCTTTCCCCATAACAGGGAGGGAAAGGATAGGAGCGGTCATCAATCTATCCTTTAGCTCCTCAAAGCTCCTCTGGCAGTCCTCACTCCAGATAAACTTAACTCCTTTACGCGTCAACCGAGTGAGGGGTGTGGAAAGCTTCGCAAAGCCTTCCACAAACTGACGATAATAACCAGCTAACCCCATGAAGCTGCGCACCTCAGATACAGTCGTCGGTCGGGGCCAATCTCGAACTGCCTCAATCTTCGCCGGGTCTACTGCTACACCGGCGGCGGAAATCACATGGCCCAAGAAAGCTACCTCCCGAAGCCAAAACTCGCACTTTGACAACTTGACATACAACTTCTTATCTCGTAGAAGTTGTAGCACAGCCCTCAAGTGCTCCTCGTGCTCGGCCTCGCTTCGGGAGTAAATAAGGATATCATCAATGAACACCACCACAAAACGATCCAGAAAGGGCCGAAATATCCTGTTCATCAAGTCCATAAAGGCGGCAGGGGCATTAGTCAATCCAAACGGCATAACTGTAAACTCATAATGTCCGTACCGTGATCTGAAAGCAGTCTTAGGAATATCCTCGGCCTTCACCTTCAGTTGGTGGTAACCAGACTGTAGATCAATCTTGGAAAATACACAAGACCCTTGCAGCTGATCAAAGAGATCATCGATGCGCGGCAAAGGGTACTTGTTCTTAATGGTCACTTTGTTCAACTCCCTATAGTCCACACACAACCGAAGTGACCCATCCTTCTTTTTCACGAATAGCACCGGTGCTCCCCAAGGCGACACACTTGGTCTAATAAAGCCCTTATCCATTAGATCTTGCAGCTGTGCTTTAAGCTCTCGCAGCTCAGCCGGTGCCATCCGATAAGGAGCCTTAGAGATTGGCGCAGTTCCTGGAACTACGTCAATCACAAACTCAATCTCTCTGTCTGGCGGCATACTAGTCATCTCAGGTGGAAAAACATCCGGAAACTCGCGGGCAATAGGAATATCCCCGAGTCCCGGTGTCGCCGCAGGCCCCTCAACAACACTAGCCAAAAAGGCTACACATCCTCGATGAATCATCCGCCTCGCTCGGGAAGTCGAAACCACAGAGGCAAATAAAGCACTCTGACATCCCCGATATACAAACATCTCCTGGCCTGGCTCTCTAAAAGTGACAGTCCTCGCGGCACAGTCAATAGTCGCGAAATACCAAGCCAGCCAGTCCATCCCAAGAATCACATCAAAGTCCCTCAGCTGTATCAAGACCAACAGGTCTGCTGGCATAATCCAGGACTCGATCTGCATCGGGCAGGACCAACAACACTCCTCTACGTGCAAAGTGTGATCGGGAATCTGAACCTCTCGTGCACGTGGCAAAAATCCTACTTCTAACCCATGTAATGATGCAAAAGATCTACTAATGAAAGAATGCGATGCTCCAGTATCAAATAAGGTACGTGTCCTAATGCCAGAGAGTAAGGTGATACCTGCCACCATATGGTCCGCTGCTGAAGAATCCTCTACCTGTGCAGCATACGCTCGCCCACTCTGAGCTGGAGGGCGATAATCGGTGGGATGGGAAGAAGATGGCTTGCTTGCTAGAGCAAAAGGCCGCTGAGCCGTCGACCGCTGCTACGATGATGCTGGGGCAGATGCTGAAGAAGGAGCGGCTGAAGTCGAAAAGGGGCACGCAGCTCGAATGTGCCCTGGCTGTCCACATCCGTAGCAGCGACCCCACCGCTGGTCACAAGTGCCGGGGAAGTGCGGACCTCCACAGAACATACAACTGCTGGGAGCCCGTGACTGTCGGGACTGCTGCTGCTGAGACTGTCGCTGTCGCTGTGGCTGCCGCTGAGACCCGCGCTGCGACGTCTGCGATCTCTGCTGCTGCTGCTGCTGCTGCTGCTGCGGGGGCCTCTGGGACCCACTAGGCCCTCGCCGCTCCGAACGCCCACGGCCTGGGAACTGAGGCGGTGGCGGTCGGGGCAGCCTCCAAGTACTGGCCTGTCCCCCCTCGCCCTGGGCTGGTCGTTTTCTGTCGGAGCTCTGAGCGACAGCGGCCCTCTGTCTGGCCACCACCTGATCACCTCTCTCCACCCACTGTGCATGCTCTGCGGCTGCCTCCAGAGTCTGAAATCGCTGAGCATGCACCAGTGTATAAATCTCTGGACGGAGGCCTCCCTCGAACAACTCAACCTGGTGCGGACCGTCACGAGCGACGAAGGGCACACAGTTCAGCAACTCCGTGAACTCCTGGAAATAGGCATGAGCCGATCGATCGCCCTGCTGCAGGTTCTTCAAGTCGTCCTCCAACTTCTTCTTCACACTGGTCGAAAAATAGGTGTCCAGCACCATCCGTCGGAACTCCTCCCAAGGCAGCTGCCGAGTAATCCGGAACTCTAGGGGCTCTACCCGCTGCCACCAAAAATCAGCATCTCCGTCCAAACAGTGCACCGCCATGTGCACTCGATACCTCGGGTCGATGAAGAAGTCCCGAAAAAGCTTCTCCATCGCAGAAAGCCATCTCCCAACAGCCCAGGGCTGCGCATCCCGCCCTGAGAATCTAGGGGGTCCCCGCTGAACAAACTTGGAGAGTTTGTTAGCGATATCCTGCTCCTCCTCCGCAGTCAAAGGCTGAATAGCTCCAGGAGCCCCGCTACTCGAAGATGGCGCTGACGGCACAAAAGGTGCAACAGGAGGCACAAGGGCCTCAGGAACAGCTGGGGATGGTGCCTCTCTCTGGGCAAGGAGCTGCTCAAACCTCTGCTCCTGGCGGCACTGACCCTCCGCCAATTGGGCCACCAAGGCCCTCAACTCAGAAAGCTCAGGGGGTGTAGGCTGCCCTGGCTCATCAGGGGGTAACGGGACACCCCGAGTAGGGATCCGACGTCGGGGAGGCATCCTGCCACAAGAAATCACGAATAAGTAACATAACCCCACACGACCCAATCTAGCGAAAGTCAAAGACATCCCCCAATTTCTGTGACTTTATGTTGTCTGCAGCCAACATAACGGTCACCAGAAATTGGGTATGTCGATCCCTCTTCACTCACTGGAAGAGTCCAATAAATAAATCAATGACTTTCGCGAAGTGTTACGCCTCTCGCGTCCTATCATCCTAGGGTCTGCCAAAAGCCTAGGGTTTCCTAAGTCCCAACTGACCTATCCCTAAGCTCTGATACCAACTTAATCTGTCACGCCCCGGGTGTAAACCAGAACCCGGGCCCGCCAACAGATCCGCCGTGCACACGGAATTTTCCATGTACACGAAGCGATGGTAACCTGCTCAGATAGATAATATATAATAAAAGAGCATAAACAGAGCTGAACTAATAGAACTAAAGTAATCTCAGACTGAAATAAACTACAAACTGAAATAAAAGTACAATATACTCCCCAACTCCCATAAAGATACAAACAGCTGGCCAAAGCTAGACCCAAAAGTAAACTACTGAAGTCTGAGATACAAAAGGGGGTATAATGAAACCTCGCTAGTCTCTCGCTCGGGGTAAATGATCTAGCTAGTCGGCGATTCTCTTGCCTCGATCTGCCGCTGAAGGCCCAGCAGCCCGCGCAGATGACTCTGCAAAACAAAGGGAAGAAGACAGAAAACAACAATGGGGGTGAGAACTACTAGATAAACCAGTAGCCTCCCCTAGTGGGTAAAACCTCTAATGCTGACGCACCCACTAGGAATAAAGAGGCAAAAGAAAAGAACAGTGGTATGCAGTACAGACTGCTGAAAAAGGAACTAACACTACTATGCCTCTAAATGCAGTGCCCAAAAGATAACTGTATAAATGCAACTATAAAGCTGACTGCCCAAAGAAACCCAATCAGAGGGCCAGGAAATACTGGCACTGCCTGCTCTGTCATCACTCACCTCACCAACTGTGCCCGGCGCTCGGCACGATGTAAAGCCTACTCCGGAGTGGCACTCGAGGGGAGCGACCCACACGAGTAAAGTATCTCTGTATCAAGCATCTCTGTAACCAATGTCTCACACTAGCAGGACTGGATCATGACCATGATCAAAGTGGGAATACTCCATCCACTAATGCAACCCCGATCCCCAATCTGATGTGATAATAACATCCGGTCAACCGCCCAAAATCCGCGGTCACCGCTGAACCCATAGACCCTAATCTGATAAGGTAAGAATATCTGGTCAACCGCCTAATATCCGCGGTTGCCACTATGCCCCATAATCCCCAAAACGAGTCTAAACTGTCCCAGACTCAAGATCCAACTACACCATCTCAAGATTCCGCTCCTACTCGATCATCATGCATCGATAGAGGAAAATTATAACAATAAAGCATGTTTTCTCCTAAGTCAAATCCCATAATAAAGCGCTGCAGTAAAATAGTGGCTTAACTAGTTGTCCAAATAAGCATGCCAGTGTTCTCTTTTAAAAGCATTTGAAAGGTGATTAAGGTTTCTTATAAAGAATCAATTTAAAATATTAAAGGGTTATTTATTTGCATGTGGATTAAGATATAGCAATTTTCCAACTTTATTGTCCCAGATTTATCACATAAAAGCTATCACTTAATTTAAGGGGCCAATGCAATAGGTTCATATACCACAAGTTAACTATCACATTTAATATTGGGAAACTCTACTATTCCTAGTGTGCAAGTCAACAAAGAGGGAAACGCAACCACCCACCTCGAAAAGCGTACACAAAACACCCAAAAATACCCGCTGTCCTCTAATCACACCGTCTGCTGAAACAGTAACCTACAACATCACATAAGTGTACACGGTATAAAAACTACAAGTTTCAAACACATAATTGCTGTTTTTACAATCAGCACGCAAAATGAGGAATTTCACCTCTGTCTCGAGCTCCTAAAACCTCAAAAAAATCACGGTTGCGTTCCTCGCGAAAAGTAGCCCAAAATCGACTCTTGAATCGCCTCGATCTGATATTCCTACGCTGAGAAATAATTCGTCGAAGTCGTCGCTGTCCAAAAACCCAAGCAGCAAAAGAGGGGGTCAAAACACCTCGGGAATCGTGCCAAGGAATCGGAATCCAGAGAAACCACCAACACGGAAAACGAAGCCCTACCTCTTAGGAACACACCGGCGAAGAAATCGTCGAAAGAGGACTCCTGTACTGCGCAGGGGACTCCTCGGACTGAAATGCGACGATAACGGGCCGAGATTGGGGAAAAACGGGGCACACTGTAAAATCCGGATCGCCGCTGTCGAACTTCCAGAAAATCTGGGAACGGACCACGAGGTAGAAAATAAGAAGATGAAAAACTTCTCTTAAGGCCCCTCCCACAGGTTCCCTCTCTATCTCTCGGAAAACAGAGAAAAAGAAGGGAGGGGAGGCCTTTAAATAGGCCCACAAAACAATTGGATTAATTCCCAATATGTCCCGGAATTCGGGCGCAAACAGTGCGGCCCGCCCAATTCGGGCGCGCACAGTGCGGCCCGGCCCAGCAATTTCCGGGCGCGCACAGTGCGGCCTGGCCCACGCCCCGCTCGCACAGCGGATCGGCCGCACCCTTCGCCCGTCCGACCCGCCCCCAGGGCCCGACACGTGTCCGCCAAACAGGCGGCAGCCGTGCGGCCCAACGGGGAAGCGCCACGTGTCCCCCGTGATTGGCGGCGCGGTGGGCGCGCCCGCCAATGGTGCGGCGACATGTGGCCCCCCCGCCCGACACGGCTGTCGGCGGCCGCCGCCGCCCACGCGCGCCCACGTGCGCCCACGTGCGCCCACGTGCGTACGGCCGCACCCGGGCAGCTCTGTGTGCGCCACGCGTACATGAGCCGACCAATCCGGGGCCGCCAGGTGGCGCGCCCCGGTCCACCGTGCACCGCGCACGCGCCGCACCTGCCCGGCCTGCCCCGCGCGTCGAGCGCACTACGCCGGGCCAATCGGGTGCCGCCACGTGGCCCGCCGGTCCACCGTGCACCGGCGGTCTACTCCGTGGACCGAGAGTGGTGCGCCAGCCCAATAATAGGCTGCCACGTGTCCCGGGATGGTCCACGGCTCCCCCCATGCACCAATTTGCGCAGAAAACTTCCGGGGGTCCGTTTTTGGGCATCCGGACTCCAAAATAAATAAGTAAATAGCCGTTTTCAAGCGTTTTTCCGCGCTGAATTCAAATATGGCCTCCAATTAGCCTGATTCCACTCCTAAAATTCGACAAAGGCAGCCGAAGGTCAGGCTTGCTCCCAAATCCTCTCTGGTTCCAAACAACATATCACTTTGACATGTTGGGGCCCCACACACCACTAACAGGTGTTTCACACCCCGAAACAGGGGAAAAACACAGGGAAAAACTGGGACACTACAACACGTGTTCTCCCACGTGGAATTCCAAATCGCGGCGCCGCCGATCTGCGTAGCTCTTCTGTCTGCTTTGGGCGGTCAATAGACGCTGCCTGATGAGGCGTACCTTTTCTCCAGTTTCTTCCACTAAGTCGGGTCCCAAGAATTTCCGTTCTCACAAGTCATCCCAACAGATCGGGGACCGGCAGTGTCTCCCGTATAAGGCTTCGTAAGGCGCCATCTGAATGCTGGCCTGGTAGCTGTTGTTGTAGGCGAATTCCACGAGGGGTAAATAGCATGACCAACCGGCTCCCCAGTCAAGTACGCAGGCGCGAAGTAGGCCCTCGAGGGTCTGAATCACTCGCTCCGACTGTCCGTCCGTCTGAGGGTGGAAGCCTGTGCTGAAATGTAGCTTGGTCCCCAGGGCCTGCTGTAAGCTCTGCCAAAACTTCGAGACGAAGCGGGTGTCTCTGTCCGAGGTGATCGACGCCGGCACTCCATGTAGTCTCACTATCTCACTGAGGTAAACTTGGGCCAACCGTTCTCTGGTCCAGGTTGTATGGATGGGCAGGAAATGTGCTGACTTGGTTAGCCGATCGACGATGACCCAAATCGCGTCGTGCCCCTACTATGAACGTGGAAATCCCGTGACGAAGTCCATGGTGATCTGATCCCACTTCCACTCCGACACCGGTAGGGGCTGCAGCTTTCCCGCCGGCCGCTGATGCTCTGCTTTTATCTGTTGACATACCAGGCAATGAGCCACATATCGTGTCACATCCCCCTTCAGCTTGGGCCACCAGAAGGTCTGCTTGAGGTCCCTGTACATCTTCGTGCCCCCTGGGTGCGCCGCATAAGGAGCGCGGTGTGCCTCCGCCAGAATTTCCTCCTTCAATTCTGGCGAATCTGGTACGCAGAAACGCCCGCGGAACCGCATGATGCCGTCACCTCCCACTGCAAAGTGGTTCTCCTGGTCCGGGTGGATCTTGTCTTGCACGAGCTGTAAGTGCGGGTCCGTCAGTTGTCCTTCTCGGATTTTCTCGAAAAGCGTCGGCTTGACCACCAACGCTGTCAGTTGTGCAACTGTGCCCGCTGGTACCACCTCCAACCTCAGTCAAGAGAATTCCGCGATCAAGGTGCTCTGCTCAGTTATCGCGCGTGCTGACGCCTCTTCCGGTTGCCCCTTTCTGCTTAAAGCGTCCGCCACCACGTTTGCCTTCCCGGGGTGGTATTGAATCGTTAGATCGTAATCCTTCAATAACTCAAGCCACCGCCTCTGCCGCAAATTTAGCTCCTTTTGGGTGAACAGATACTTAAGACTTTGGTGGTCCGAAAAGACGTTACAGTGGACACCAAAGAGATAGTGTCTCCATAACTTTAGAACAAAGACCACTACAGCCAGTTCCAAATCGTGTATCGGGTAGTTCCTTTCGTAGTCCTTCAATTGTCTGGAAGCATAGGCTATCACGTTCCCCTGTTGCATCAATACACACCCAAGGCCGATCCTCGATGCATCGCAGTACACTTCATAGTCCTCCCCGGGTATTGGTAGTACAAGAATCGGGGCCCTGGTCAGCCTTCTTTTTAGTTCCTCAAAGCTCTCCTGGCATTTAGCTGTCCATATGAACTTCTCCCCTTTTCTGGTCAACCGGTTCAAAGGGGTAGCAATTTTCGCGAAACCTTCGACGAAGCGTCTGTAATATCCTGCCAGGCCCAGGAAACTGCGGATCTCCGTCACTATCGTCGGCGGCTGCCAGTCGATCACCGATTCCACCTTCTTAGGGTCCACGGCGATTCCTTTCGCCGAAATCACGTGCCCTAGGAACCCCACCTCGCGTAGCCAGAATTCGCACTTTTTGAGCTTAGCGAACAGCTTCTGCTCCCTGAGGGTTTGGAGAATCGTTCGCAAATGGTCCTCGTGCTCCTCGTCGGTGGGTGAGTAGATCAGTATGTCGTCGATGAAGACCACTACGAACCGGTCTAGGAATGGTCTGAATATCCGGTTCATCATATCCATAAAGACCGCGGGGGCGTTCGTAAGTCCGAACGGCATAACCGTGAACTCGTAGTGGCCGTACCAGGTTCGGAAGGCGGTCCTCGGAATGTCTTCGTTCCGAACCCGTAGCTGATGGTAGCTCGATTGTAGGTCAATTTTTGAGAACACCGTTGCTCCTCGCAACTGGTCTAAGAGGTCGTCTATTCTGGGCAGGGGGTACTTATTCTTAACTATAACCTTGTTTATCCCCCTGTAGTCGATGCAGAGACGCAGGCTTCCGTCTTTCTTTCGTACAAAGAGTACTGGTGCGCCCCAGGGTGACACACTCGGTCTGATAAACCCTTTGTCCAAGAGGTCCTCCAGTTGCGCCTTAAGCTCCTTCAACTCCACGAAGGCCATTCGGTAGGGCGCCTTCGTGATAGGTTGAGTACCCGGTAAGAGTTCGATAGGGAACACCACCTCTCGTTCAGGGGGTATCCCGGGCAGTTCTGTCGGAAAGACATCGGGAAAATCCCTCACCACTGGGATGTCTGAAGGTGTCGCCGAGGGTCGGGTAACCAAATCCACCAATGCCAAGTAGGCCACACACCCACCCTCCACCAATCTTCTAGCCCGTGTTGATGAGATGATTGCTGGGAAGGAAATGCTCTTACACGCCAGGTACATATTCTCAGGGAAGCTCGGTTCTTGTAATTGCACCATCCGCTTCTCACAATCGATGAGCACTTGGTACATTGAGAGCCAATCCATGCCCAACACTACGTCATACTCCTTCAGGGGGATTACCACCAAATCCCCAGGGCAAGCCAGTCATCCTAGATTGATCGGGCAGGCGGCCACAAAGCTGACCGCCTCCAACACCCCCCCCCCCCCCCCCCTGCCGTTTGGACCGTCAAACGATTTTGGAGGGGCACCACCCCAAGACCATGCACAAAAACGAAATCACTAGAAATGAAAGAGTGTGTTGCTCCGGTATCAAAAAGAGTTCTAGCGCGGGTGTTTGAAACAGAAGTAATACCTGCAAGAGCGCCCTCCGGCGGATCCGCCTCTTGGCGGGTCATCGAGAAAACCCGCCCGCCAGGTTGTGGCTGCCTATCCTCTTCTCGCCGTGGCACAGGGGGTCTAGAGGTCGACCCCACAGGAGCCTTTCCCCGCCCCGACAGTTGTGGCGAGGGTGTAGAAGCTGCTGAGGACGCAGATCCCCCAGCTAAGGGGCAGTTGCGGCAAAAGTGCCTCGGTTTGCCGCATCGGAAGCAATGGTCTCCCCTTTGGGGGCAATCTCCCGCTCGGTGTCCTCCCCCACAAATAACGCAAGGCCTGTCTCCTGTCCTCGGCCCTCCTGCCGGTGCGCTCCGAGGTCCCGACTGTGGCCTCCACCGCTTGGGGGGTCGGCTTCCACTAGAAGAGACTCCCCCGGAGTATTGCTGCGGTCGCTTCCTTTCCTCATGGTGCGCCGGGCCCTCCCTCCTGGCGCGAGTAACGGCGAACCCGCGCTCCACCACCGTGGCCCTGTCGACCACTTTCTGAAAAGTGTGCAAATTAGCTGCTTGCACCACTTGGAAAATGTCACTCCGCAATCCATCCACGAAGAGTTGCGCCTTATGGGACTCGTCCCTTATCACGAAAGGGACGCAGTTGGCCAGTCGTACAAATTCGCGCTGATATGCCATCACTGTCTTACTCCCCTGCTGGATGTGGTTCAGGTCATCCTCCAACTTCTTTTTAACGCTGCTTGTGAAAAAGGCTCCAAACAGCTCCTGTTTGAACGCTGTCCATGACGGAAGTACGGCGGTGCCCTTTGTGGGATCAGGGCATACCGTCTTCCACCATAAGCAGGCGTTCCCCTCAAGGAAGTGAACCGCCAGGGGAACCCGCTCGCCATCCTCCATGAGTAACTCCTCAAATAACTTTTCCATTGATCCCACCCACTTCTCGACGACCCAGGGATCAGTCGTCTCCCCGTCGAACGTGGGTTGGTCGTACTTCTTAAAGTCGGCCAGGTTGGCCCGCACGCGGTCCCGCTCAGTCAGCGGAACTGACCCCTCCCCCGTGGCGGCGGCAGCCACAGAAGGGGAAGGGGTGACCACGGTCTCCCCCGAGGCACCCCCGCCGGTGCTTCCCGGCGCCGGTCCCGCAGTTGCTGTCGCGGTTACCGCCGCTGGTGTCGTCGTCTGGGGTGGTGGTACCTCGTCTGCCGCAGTCGCTGTAGGGGCCACTCCTGCGCTGACCCCCGTCGTCGGCGCGCCTGGCCCCTGCGGAGGGGCAGTGGCGACCGTCACCGTCGCGGCCGGTTGTTGCTGCGTCAACTGACGCACGTGAGCCGTGAGAGTCGCCAGCTGCCCCGCCATCTCCCTCAGTTGTTGTTGCAGGAGCTAGTTCTCTGCGGCAGCCGACGTCGTCGCGCCTGCCCCTGCATCCTCGGCCGATGATCTAGTATGGGCCATGTCTGTACACCAAAAACATAAGTCAGCTCTAGACTCCGCTAACAAACAATGAACCACCTGTCGAGAGAAAAGGACTCTGACTCGTTCCCCCTCCCCCCCGATCACTCGCGTCCTACTCTCCTACGACCTATCCATTCCATTCCTTTGTAGTTAAGTGAGGTATTCCTGTGGACGGCGGCACCAATTGTTGTGATTAAAGGCTAAGTCTCTGATACCATCTTAATCTGTCACGCCTCGGGGGATTATTTTTAGCGAAAACGAATTACAAAGGGTACGTATTTATTTATTTATTTATTTTTTGAAAACCTTCTTCCCCAGCGCGTGCCCAGATCCGCCGCATATACAGGATCACTCTACAAACGGACAGAGTCTCCCCTGTATATGCACGGCGTCACGGTTTGTACAGTGTCCAATAACGGGTAAACATTCAATCACAACAATCCAGACATACACCCATTCACAATGCGATGAATAAAACCCACGGCCGTTTAGTTTGAAAGGATAAATCCACAGTTTTTGAAACGGTGCCCACCCGGCACCCATATTTTGAAAACCCTTTTCAAAAGCAACATAAACTCAGGGGTTTGGAAAACAGTGCCCACACGACACTTAGGTTTTGAAATCCATTTTCGCAAACCATAAAGCCACAAGGTTTTGAAAACGGTGCCCACACGACACCCGAGTTTTTGAAATAATAGTTTTCGCAATCCTTTCTTTTGTTTGCTCTTTTATTTTCCAAAGCGGCCCACAGAGATGTAAAGAAAACTAAACAATTTATTTGTCACCATACCGACATCCACACCGACCCCACGAGGGCATCGAGAACCATCCACAGTCTACAAATAATAAATGGAATGCGAAAGAAAGGGTTAAAGTACTGTTCAGGTCTCCAGGGATCCAGAACCCCTTGTCGCGGCCTCACCGTCGCCTAACTCTCCCCCCTGTAGGACCCTGTCGCAAAGTGGGAAGTCGGCGACTAAACAAAAATTATAATAGCGAGCAGGTAAAGAAAACGTCCAACCGTAGCCTATCCGGAGCAACCACCCTCGCAAGGGAAAAGTAAAATCAAACACCTGTAAACCTGCACTACCAATACCCGATCCCTGTCGGACAACTAAACCGACAGATCGCACCGCACCCAAGTCGGACAAATAAACCGAATGGGTCGCACCGCTCCTACGTCGGACAACTAAACCGACGGGTCGCACCGCTCACACTTTGGCGCATCCAAGCCCCACAACTAAAGAGGCCCCACTCCGTCCTGTGGGTATACACGGGTCATGGACCACTTTTCCGAAAAAGCGCACCCTTTGCGGTGGCCAAACCGCGGGTGCGCGTGCTGCAGCCTCGAGCAAAACAATCACAATACCAACAATACTCGAGGAGAAGATATAACCGTTATCATGTTAGCAATAGGATATATAATCAAGATTAAAAACTATAACCACTAACCCGGTAGCAACATGGTATGTAATCAAGAGTAAACTATCACCGCTATCTTGGTAGCAACATTCTATGTGATCAAGGATAGAACTATAACATGTGTAATCCTACGTACAACTATAACATGTGTACTCAAGAGTAAAACAATAGCACGTGTAATCAAGAGTAAAACGATCGCCGGAATCCGACGCTACACACCACAGTAAAACCCACCTGTCACTTGTAGCGTTCAACGCTCAACTCCCCCGCGTCCCGGCACGCTCCCCGAAACTACAAAAAGGATCCCCGTGCGGAGAAGTCAAACCCCACTAAACGCGACCCAAAGAAGAGCCCCAAACACCAACCGGCTCCCGTCTCGGAACGGCCCTCGGCTCCGACGACGGCGACAAAACCCCTGCGCCGCCATGCTGCCCGCGCGGTGCCTCGCATGGCGCCCAGCCCGCGCGGTGCACAGCCTGCATGCGCGGGCTGCCCCGCGCGGCGCCCCCTGCATGCGGGCGGCCCGGCGCAGCGCCCCCTGCAGGCGGGCGGCCCCGCGCGGCGCCCCTGCATACAGGCGGCCCCGCGCGGCGCCCAGCCCGCTCGGGGGAGCTGCCCGCAGGCTCGGGCAGCCCCGCGCGGCCTCAAGCTCGCCCGGGTGCCCTGCCGGCGGGTGGCTCGTCCCTCCTTCGCCTCCGAGGGCAGGAAATGCCCATCTCCGAAACCCTCCAAGAACCCCCTCCCTCCCCTTCCTCGAACAAGAAACGAAAAGGGGAAACGAATGTGCTTACCTCGGTTTCGTCAGCTAGGGTTCCACGAGGGTGATCGTGCCGTTCTTGCGTGCCCGGTCTCCAAGGGTGTGCGGACGTTCGTCCCTTTCCTCGATCGCGCCTCCTTGGTTTTCCACGCCGACCGATGGGAAGAAGGAAGAAATGGGGAGGGAGGAAGATGGCTCCTCGTCCACGCTCAGGAAACTGTCTGTCAAGGGAGCGAGAAGTGGGAATCCTGAACCCTAACCCAAAACCACAGGATAAGTCAATCGGTCCCAAGAGAAACGAGTGGGACATAACCCCAAACCTCAAATAGGTAAATTAGGGCAATTGGTCACAAACTAGGGTCCGGTCCGCCTCGAAAACCGTGTTTGTCGCCTGGACTGCCGTCAGTCTTCTGGAATTTATTCTGGGAGATTCCGCGGTCGGAATCCAGAACCGATCGCGCCGCCGTTCTCCGTTTCGCGAGCTTTATTATCTAAAAATACCCGCGAGCCCCGACAGTCTACCCAGAAACAAGGAATTAAAAACCACCTTTCAGGCCCTTTAAGCGGACCGCGGTGCGATTAAATTTAAAATAAAAGGATCCGGGTTCCCTGAAACCCGCAGATATTACAGGCCCCGCGCGGGAGCATGCCGCGCGGGCGCCCCTCCCGCGGGTGGCCCCGCGCGGCAGCAGCCGCGCGGGCGCGCCGCCCGCTGGTGCGGGCGGCCCCGCGTGGCGGCAAGCCGCGCGGGCGCCCACCCGCTGCGACCCCGCGTGGCAACCAGCCACGCGGGTGCGCCGCTCGCGGCCGCAGCGTCCGGTCGCCGGCGGCGTCCGCCTCCGACCCGTTGGCGGCGGCGCGGTGATCTCCGGAAGAACAACTACAACCCTAACCTAATCAAGAACGGTAAAACTAAAACAATAAAATAATCTTACCTTGAATCATGAGGGATAAGCAAAGGGATCGTGGATTTCGAGCGAGAGCGGAAAATGGTTGGGTTGCCGGTTCTTCCTCTCCTCAAATCCGATCGCTCCCTGGAAGCCCTAGCCGCACGGTCGGGGAAAAGAGAAGAAAAAGGGTATACGGGGGATCCCTAACCCTAAGCTGGTTTTTTATAATCCCCCGTTCAACTTAACAAATATAATACCATATTATCTGGTGGCTGACAGATGCCTTGAAAAGCGTGCAGATCGTCCGCCCGGATCCTGGAACATCAGAAATGGGTCCAATCTTCGGAATTAATTTCTGGGAGTTCCCGGAATCGGAATTCGGATCCGGTCGCACCGCCGCTCTCAGTTTCGCGAGCTCTATCACCTAAAATTACCCGTAAGCCTCAGTGGATCGTCCAGGCTTAACGAAAAGAATTTGCACCCGCTGGATACCCCGCCCGCGGAAAGGAAAGAGAAAAACCGGAGGAACAAAGCGGGTCTTACATCACTCACCACTAAGAACAAGTTTCGTCCCCGAAACATAACTCCCTTCCGCGGCGAAAAGGTCTGGATAACACTCTTTCGTCTTCGACTCCGGTTCCCAGGTCGCCTCGCGTTCCTCCTGATTTCTCTAGAGCACCTTTACTTAGGGGATCGTCCGATTCCGCAACTTTTTGTCTTCCCGTGCTAGAATCCGTACTGGCACTTCTTCGTAGCTTAGATCTTCATTGAGCTCGACCGCGGTGACGTCGAGCACCCGCGATGGGTCGGGGAGGTACTTACGAAGCATGGACACGTGGAACACGTCATGCACCCGGTCGAGGTTCGGCGGTAGGGCGAGGCGGTAGGCCACCGGGCCGATACGCTCCAAAATCTCGAAGGGCCCCACATAACGTGGGCTTAACTTGCCCCTCAGACCGAACCGCTTCACCCTTTTTGATGGCGAAACCCGTAGTAACACATGCTCCCCCACTTGGAACTCCAAATCGCGGCGCCTCTGGTCCGCGTAGCTCTTCTGTCGGCTCTGGGCGGTCACCAGCCGCTGCCTAATGTGGCGCACCTTTTCCTCGGTCTCTTCCACCAGATCCGGCCCCAAGAACTTCCGCTTTCCCGGATCGTCCCAACAAATCGGAGACCTACAGCGCCTGGCATACAGAGCTTCGTACGGCGCCATCCGGATGCTAGCCTGGTAGCTGTTGTTGTAGGCGAACTCCACTAAAGGTAGGTGGCGCGGCTATCCGTCTCCAAAGTCAAGTACGCAGGCTTGGAGCATGTCCTCGAGGATCTGAATCACCCGCTCGGACTGTCCGTCCGTCTGAGGGTGAAAGGCTGTGCTGAAGTGTAGCTTGCTCCCCAAGGCCCGTTGTAATCTCTGCCAAAAGTTCGAAACGAACCTTGTGTCCCTGTCCGAGGTGATTGATGCCGT
This sequence comes from Tillandsia leiboldiana, assembly GCA_029204045.2. NCBI lineage: Eukaryota > Viridiplantae > Streptophyta > Magnoliopsida > Poales > Bromeliaceae > Tillandsia > Tillandsia leiboldiana. Next base: position 20,122,187 of record CM055061.1, read on the forward strand.
TACCCCGTGTAGTCTCACAATCTCGCTGATGTAGACTTGAGCCAGTCGATCGCGTGTCCAGGTCGTGTGGTTGGGCAGGAAGTGAGCTGACTTGGTTAACCGATCCACAATGACCCAGATGGCGTCGTGACCCTGCTGCGATCGCGGGAGCCCGGTGACAAAGTCCATTGTGATTTGCTCCAATTTCCATTCCGGCACCGGTAGTGGTTGCAGCTTTCCCGCCGGCCGTTGGTGCTCGTCCTTCACTTGCTGGCAGATCAAGCAGTGCGCCACGAACTGCGTCACGTCTCTCTTCAGCTTCGGCCACCAAAAGGTCTGCATGAGATCCCTGTACATTTTGGTACCTCCAGGGTGCGCCGCATAAGGGGCGCGATGTGCTTCAGTCAGGATCTCCTTCTTCAGGTCTGACGAATCGGGCACGCATATCCGCCCTTGGAACCGGAGTATACCATCTGTCCCTTCCGAAAAGTCTCCCTCCTGCTCTGGGGAGATTCTAGCCCGTTCCAGTTGTAACTGTGGGTCGGTACCCTGACCTTCTCGGATTCTTTCGATCAATGTGGGCGCGACCACCAAGGACATTAATTGCTCGACCGTCCCTGCCGGTACCACTTCCAACCGTAATCGCGAGAATTCCGCAATCAGGTCTTCTTGCTGGGTAATCCTGCCTGCCGACTCGTCCCTTCCTGTTTAAGGCATCCGCCACCCCGTTTGCCTTTCCCGGAAGGTACTGGGATAGTAAGATCTTAATCCTTCAGCAACTCCAACCACCGTCTCTGCCGTTGGTTTAGTTTCTTCTGAGTGAAGAGGTACTTGAAACTTTGGTGGTCCGCGAATACGTTGCAGTGGACACCAAAGAGATAGTGCCTCCAAAGCTTCAGAACAAAGCCGACCGCGGCAAGCTCTAGGTCGTGTATTGGGTAGTTCCGTTCGTATTCCTTGAGCTATCGGGAGGCATAGGCTATCACCTTCCCCTGTTGCATCAATACACCTCCCAATCCAACTCGTGAGGCGTTGCAGTAAACTTCAAAGTCCTCTCCAGGTGTCGGCAGCGCCAGTACCGGTGCTCTTGTTAGCCTTCTCTTGAGCTCCTCCAAACTTTCTTGGCATTGGGCCGTCCATATGATTTTTTCTCCCTTCCGAGTCGGGCGGTTCAGGGGAGTCGCAATCTTCGAGAAGCCTTCGACGAAGCGTCTGTAGTATCCCGCAGGGCCTAGGAAACTACGGACCTCCGTCACTCTGGTCGGCTGGGCCAGTCGGTTACTGACTCCGCCTTTCTCGGGTCCACCGCGAGTCCTGCAGCTAAGATGATGAGCCCCAGAAACCCCACTTCGCGCAGCCAAAACTCGCATTTCTTAAGCTTGGCGAAAAAAATCTCCGTTCCCTAGGCGTCTGCAGAACGATCCGCAGGTGTTCCTCGTGCTCTCCATCGGTGGGCGGATATATCGGGGAGGCCCTCCATCCCGGGTGAGGAGTACCCGTCCTATACTATGACCTTATCTATCTCCTAATTGTCAACGTGCGGTCGAGACCCCTCCCCATCCCTCTTTCGCATCCTTTCCCATACATAGTCGTAGAATGCAAGAAGGAAACAAAGTATCAACCGAGGCCTAATTCGGTCAGGTCCGAAAAGGACGATTAAAAGGACTTCGGGGGTAAGGGATAAACCTTGGGTGCCCCTAAACAACCTTTCGTGGACGTTCGCCCCCAAATGGATCGGGGTCGAAAAGATTCGGGAACCCAAAGGCAAAACCAAAGACAGGAGAGTTAGCAAAAAGTCGGAGAAGAGTAGGTTGCTCCGGTCCGTGGGGTATACCCTAGCTAGCGAAGAAAGAAATTCAAAAAAAAATGGTTAGGGTATTACCTGTTATTCCACATTCCGGGACGTCGCATCGTCCGCCAGGGCGGCTGGAGAAGTCCGCCCACAACCCTTGGGCCAGCGACGTATGGCGTGGTGGGGAAGGAACCCGGTACCATAGGAACTCGTCAAGCGTGGGCCGTCGGGTTGGTCCCTCTGCGGGTCGGGGCCGCGGCGTTTCCTCGTCCATCCGGTTGCGGCGCTGCGGCTGTAGCGGCTGGTCCTTGTGGGCATGAGGCTCGAGTGTGGTCCAGCTTGCCACAGTTGTTGCAGTGGGAGGTCCTCCAAAGGCTGTTCGTCATGTGGTGCGCCTTCCCGCAGATAGCACAGGGCCCTCGCAGCGACTCCGGGCTTCCTGCTGGCATTTGCCCGCCCTTCCGTACTTTCTTCAGGCGTGGGTTCGCCCGGCTCCTTGAATTGGGGCTCCCCTGGAGGGTGGGGGTGGCAGCCCATTTTATCTCGTCGGGTCGTGGCGCTGGGGGCTTGGTGATGGCCGGCTTCAGAGGGCAAGTGTAACGCGTGTGACCCGGCCTGCCACATCGGAAACAGTGTTCGTCCCGCCAAGGGCAACTCATCATTGGGTGCGCGCCACCACATATGGCGCACGGCTTCGGTGGTTCAGGTCCCTCCTTTGGCGTCTGCCAAGGATTCTGTCCAGTTTTCGGGTGCTTAATCGCCCGGCCCCTCAGGTATGGGCCCTCTGCCGGGCCGGGGTAGGAGTGTTCATGCCGGGCGCACTCAAGCTCAGTGCGCACGGCCAAGTTGACCGCTTCATGAAAGGTTGGAAGGCCTGTCGGTGGTATCCTACGGGGGGGGTAACGTCTCGGATGCCGCGTTGGAAGTGGTCTACACTCTCAAGTTCCCGTATCAGTATACTCAAGCGCTCCGCGAGGGTCAACAACTGCCCAGCCACATCGCGCAGCTGGTTGCGAAGGAGGCGATTTGCTTCGTCGGCGATGTCCATTTCCGTCGTCAATTACTCACGGGACCGGACCTCTATCCGCACACGCAAAGAGAACCCATCAATCCTAGCATGTCTATAAAGTCCTGGCCCAAAAAGGATTCTACTGAGTCCCCGCCCCTTTCCCCTTGAGCACTCCCGTTTTACGTATCTATACGATGTTCACTTTATTCGTCAGTGGCTAGAGTATTGTGCCCCGTGGATGCTGGGCCCCGACTATTGTGGCTAAAGTTCATTCTCTGATACCATCTTAATCTGTCACGCCCCGGGGGTTCAAACGCGCGGAAGATGAGCCACCGATGCTCCCAGATCAGCGTACATATTTATGTTTTTTTTTTTTTTTGAAACAGTTTCCCCAGCACTTGCACAGACCCGCCGCATATACAAATTCACTCTGCAAATGGGCAGAGTCTCCTTTGCATATGCACGGCGTCCTAATTAAAAGATACACCTCATGCAATCTTTAACCACATTAGTCCAAGGCTCAGATGCATTGAACATACAACCACATCTCCTATCCAGTTACATACTTTAGAAAAGGCCGACTATTTGTAAAAGGATAAATCATCGCAGGGTTTTGAGAGCGGCGCCCACCCGGCGCCCATATCTTTTTAAAGACGGTTTTTCGCAAACAGTTTTTGCTCGTAATTTAAAGCGGCCAAGAGGGGAGAAAAAGAATTGGCATTCACACAACAGTTATGAAAAGAAAGGGCAACATCCACATCGATCCCACGGGGGTATCGCACTCCACATCTAGCTAACATGACTAATAAAGTAAAAGGGGAAAGAGTCAACTGTTTCTGCAGTCACTCAAAGTTAGCGAAACATCGTACAACGGCCTCACCCGCGCCGTAGCACTCGCCCCTGGACGAACCTGTCACAGAGTGGGAAGTCAGTGACTAGAATGACATAATATGCAAATAGGGCTAAAACAACTCAAACCACGATATCCGGAGCAACCCCTTTTTCTCCGAGTACAATCAACATCGACAGTGACCTACCCTGTATCAAGTAAAACCGGACACCTTTCCTGACCACCACGCTGAGCGCCTACCCCGGTGTCCGCTGCCGAGCACCTGCCTCGGCCGCCGAGCACTTGCCTCGGCTACACCGCTCACACCCCCCACCCGCGAGGGCCCCCATCTTACGTCACCAACACGTGGGGTACACGGGTCAACGTACCACTTTTCCGGAAAAGCACACCCTTGCGGTGGCCAAACCGTTGGTGTGCGTGTAGCAAAACAAGAGCCTCATAATCAATTAAATAAGTAGCTAGTGTAAACGGGGTTAGCATTAACAATAATAATCACTTTAAGTTACACCTTTGCCCGAATATGCAATTTATGTGACCTACACCCTTTTCCCAGCAACTCTGGATATTTTTACCCACCTGGAGGGAAGATTGGAGATTGGTTCGTCCCGTCCTGTATGCCCGCCGAGCTTAAGACGTCCCGCACCCCTGAGGGAACAACAGAAAGCTCAGATTAAGTGACCAACACTAAAAACTGACTAAAATGCTGAAAAGCGGGAGACCCGTCGCGATCCCCGGACTTCGAGCGGTGAAAACCCCCGCACGGCACCGACCCGTGCGGCGCGCGCACAGCCCACGAACCAGTCCTACGCGGTCCCGAGTCTGACTGCAGCGGCCTCCTCCCTCGCGCGGCGCCAAACCGCGCGGGCGCCCCACCCGCGGGCGCCCTTGCGCGACCCCGGCCCGTGCGGGCGACCGACCCGCGGGTGGCCCCGCGCGGCGGCAAACCGCGCGGGCGCCCTACATGCAGGTGCGGGCGGCCCCGCGGGGCGGCAGCCGCGCGAGCGCGCTACCCGCACCCTGCCTGCGGGTGCTGGCGGCCCCGCGCGGAAGCAGCCGCGCGGGCGCCCCACCCGCGGGTGGCCCCGCGCGGCAGCAGCCGCGCGGGCGCCCCTCCCGCGGGCGGCCCCGCGTGGCAGCAGCCGCGCGGGCGCGCCGCCCGCGGGTGCGGGCGGCCCCGCGCGGCGGCAAGCCGTGCGGGCGCCCACCCGCGGCGACCTCGCGGCCGCGGCGTCCGGTCGCCGGCGGCGTCCGCCTCCGACCCGGTGGTGGCGGCGCGGCGATCTCCGGAAGAACAACTACAACCCTAACCTAATTAAGAACGGTAAAACTAAAACAATAAAAAAATGTTACCTTGAATCGCGAGGGATAAGCAAAGGGATCGTGGATTCCGAGCGAGAGCGGAAAAAGGTTGGGTTGCCGGTTCCTCCTTTCCACAAATCCGATCCCTCCCTGGAAGCCCTAGCCGCACGGTCGAGGAAAATGGAAGAAAAAGGGTATACGGGGGATCCCTAACCCTAAGCTGGGTTTTTATAATCCCCCGTTCAACTTAACAAATATAATACCATAATATCTGGGGGCTGACAGATGCCTTGAAAAGCGTGCAGATCGTCCGCACGGATCCCGGAACGTCGGAAAGGGGTCCAATCTTCGGAATTAATTTCTGGGAGTTCCCGGAATCGGAATTCGAATCAAATCGCACCGCCGCTCTCGGTTTCGCGAGCTCTATCACCTAAAATTACCCGTAAGCCTCAGCCGATCGTCCAGGCTTAACGAAAAGAATTTGCACCCGCTGGATACCCCGCCCGCGGAAAGGAAAGAGAAAAACCGGAGGAACAAAGTGGGTCTTACAACCCTGAACCTATGCCATACCTCTGGCGAATTCATAAGTTAAAAACCACTTTCGAAAACATTGATTTTTCCTTAAAAACGGTTTTTCTCGATTTTTAAAACGGTTCAGGTGCAAATAGAATGCAAACAAAACATGAAACCTAGTGTCATATGGTATCAGGAGTCTACTAAAAATAATCTAGGGGAGGTTCTACATAATTTTCTAAAAATTTCCACGCAACAATCAGATGTAAAACAGTAAAAATAGGATAATAAATATGATCAAATTGCATTCAATAGCATTAAAGGGCATTCCATAATTTTGGAGAAATTCCAACCTACCTGGAACGCTTTCCGCAGGAAATTACTGAAGTCGGTGAAGTGCCGGAACGTCGAACTGACGAAAAATCGAAAAACGCGCCGTGCGCCCGCACACTGCCGCGTACTCGGAAAAGAAAATTCCCGGAAGCTTGGAACAAAACCTCGAGTCCACACAAAAATCCGCGCATATTTTGGCTCACTTCACGGTCAATCACAGTGCAAACAAGGATCCGAGTACTCCACAATCCACTAACAGCAGCTGAACACTCAACCAGTCCACCACCAACACCACCGCCTCAAATGCACACACACACAACCACATATATCTCTCTACATCAACACAGATCACATGACTTATTGCCTTCACCAAAAACCTCAGCACACTACAGATCCACATTAAAAATCTGCACACTAATTCATAAATGCCCCATAATACTATTCACTTAATTCCACCCACAACATCAGCATAAATTAAGGCCTCCAAAAACACACACTAATTCCACCATTAAACACATACTCTCCCACAGCTAACACATGTCCATCTGCAGCCACTACGTGCTCACAATAAAAATTATAACCTCCTATAGCTCCAATATTAAGCATCTGCCCAAATTTGTCCATCACAATTCCACCACACTCACAAAAATACAAACATCCAAGACCTCACTACACTCCCAGCTTACCTAACACAATTACACACTAGATTCACAAATCAATTAAGTCCAAGACTATCATCTTAAAGGTAACCCACATTACACTCTCTCATAGCACACATAAGTCCATCAGCAGTCGCTAGTGCACAAGTCCCCTTGTTATACACCTCCACTCAAAAGCCACAACAAATAAAACACAAAACTCTTTAAGCTCCTAACAACAACACAAATTAAAATTACATGATCACCCAAACACCATTACATAAAACATAAGCTTCATTTACCTACACCCTAGTCCACAGCACCCCCAACTCAAACCATCTGCAACAGCCACATAAGGAGAGTCACATGATTCCATTTTCACCCCTCAGGTTCGCAAATCACACACACACACTTCACACACTCACAGCAAATATACAGGTTCCCCAATTCATTCACCAAAAGCTCCAAAATCTCGTGCCAACTGTAAACCTCATCATCATCATCAACATTATCAGCATCATCACCTTCATCACAATCATCAATCGACATGGGCTCCAAGGATCCCCGCGATCCGCCGCTGCTGCTACAACACAGAGAGAGAAAAAAGGAACCCCCGTTAGCAAAGCTCTGCCAAAAGAAGTGCGCGCGTCCGACGGCCAAGAAAACCAACCCCGGGGTCGACGAAAATGCCGCGCAAAAGCTCCCAGCACGACCACCGAAGAGCGCGGCCCAGCCGCTGCCGCTGCCCGCTCGGCGTCCTAGCCTGCCGCAGCTACTGCGTCGCGCCGCTGCAGCTGCCGCAGCCGCGCGGCGCTGCCCCTGCGCGGCGCCCGCAGCGGTGCTGCGCACTGCCCGCGCGGCACAAGGGCCAGCAACGCGCGCCCGCGGCGCTCCGCGCGCAGCGCGAGTCCGCGCCCGAAGCTGTGCGGCGCCCCAGCTGCGCAGCGCCCTAGCGCGCTGCGCGGCGCCCTGGCGCCCGCCGCGCTGCGGAGTGCCGCCCGCTGCGGGCGGCACTCACGCACGCCCGCGCAGGCTGCGCAGCCCTGCTGCGCGCGCGCCCCCTTGCTGCGAACAATCCTCCACCCAAGGACAGGAGGCCAACCCACACACCACAAAACCAACTCTCAACAAAAGAAACATGCTCACTCTCTCTCTTTCTCTCTCTAAAACAAAAACTGCACATACCTCTTTTAAAGACCAAAGCGCGCGCCGCTCGCACGCTCTCCGCAAGGCCCACAAAGCTTCTAGGTGGAGGTCCGTCAAAATGTCTCATCCATCTTTGCTCTTTTCCATTTTTTTTTCTTCTCCTTCTTCCTTCTTTTCTCTCTTTCTCTCTTTCCTCTATTTTTTCTTGAATCCTTTGTTTGAGAGATGAAGGTGGCGATGAGGTGGCACTTAATTAGGTACAGGCTAATTAAGGGGAGGAGTGGGTGGTTGGGAGCATTTAATGCTCAACCAAAAAATATCCCAACACACTCACTTTAAATCCTTTCACAAAATCCACTCACTTCTAATCCTTTCTCTAAATCACAGGCTAAAGAATGCCCAGGTAATTAATTAACTTCCCAATTAATTAATTAATTAACCCCTTTTTAAGCCAACTCCAAGTCACTTTTTGCCTTCGGAGTCTCCGCACCGGCCCGAAACCTCCCGAACCCCGCTGTAATATGGAAATACACATGCCCACAGCTTTTTTTCTCCTCAAAAAGCTCAACCGTTGAGTCGGTGTGCTCAAACAAAAAACCGGCTCCAAAACTGTCAGTTCCAACTCACTTTTCGCCTTCGGGTTCTCCGTGTCAGTCCGGGACTTCCCAAACTCCGCTGTAATCATAAAGTATACCTAATCCAAGTGTTCCCAATATTTCTGCACTCCACTGTGAAGTCGAGGCTTCCCCGAAACCAGTCCTCTAACGGCGGACAATGCCCGGAAAACCCTGAATCGACCTGGGGCTTCCGCGTAGATCCGAGTCGACCCGAACTCATCTGTAAACATGATTTGGACTCGTCCAAAGTAAATCCTCCACATCACGCCATCTTGCGAGGTCGGTGCACCATCCGAAAACTCGGTATTCTACACTCTCCCCTCCTTAAAAAGGTTTCGTCCTCGAAACCCAAAATAAATCCATAACTCGGGAGGGGAACACTCAACTCATCCTCAGGCTCTCAAGTGGCCGTTCTTACTTATCGCAAGGGCTACACTGAACCTTCACCAAGGGTAGATCTCGACTGCAAAAATTCCTTTGTCACATAAGAAAGACCTGCATCGGTCGCTTCAGATAGCTCAATTCCTCGTCCATTTCCAAAGATGTGAAATCCAAAATATGCAAGGGGGGGTCAAATACACTTCTTCCAGCCAGAAAGACACTCACGGATCAAACTTCCCGCGTAAAACTCGAATGATCGTATTCCTGCGGATAGTGGCTTTCACGATCATGGTTCCCAAATCCAAGCTCTAAGCCTCCAATAGGCAGAACACCTTCGTTGCCCCATAGCAACCAAAACACTCAAGTTCCGCAGATGCATCTCTCAAAACAATTTACCGGGGAAGTAGTTCAACATCGGGAATAATGGTCAAATTCCAACTCTCAAATCCCAAGTTCCAAAAAGGGCAACCACGGATCGAAGACCTCATTCCAAGGTTGCACGCTTGCCTAATCAAGGCGTACTGACTATAAAGTCCTCACTGGGATAATTATATGCTATAAGACCAAGCTTACAATTCCAATAACTCTGTTCACCGGCGTTGCTTCAACCAAGCCTTTCCTAAGTATCCAAATATTTCAGGTTTGAGGATCTAAGAATAACTCAATGTTCTCTCTATCACTGACAAACATCCACCTCAATGCTGGTATCCTCTTTAGCTTATCTCCTCATGGCTACACTGGCCCTGCTTAGTCCACAAGCTTTTGACCACAGTCACAATCATAGGCTTAGGCTAATTCCCAACGGCATCACTCTTTGTTGGGTCCACAGTCGCTCTTGCAGCCGAAATCATAAGGCCTAATCACAGAACCATTTCGAAGTCGAAAGCACACTCACCCAACTTGGCAAACCACTTCTTCTCTCTTAGAAGTTGCAGCGCTATCCTCAAGTGCTCCTACCGGGTCCACGGAGGGTCATTGTCCTCTCTCGACAACCCAAGATAGCACAACACTGGGGGAAACCAATCCCTGGCTAACTTCATATCCATATCTTTGAGCTGACGTAGGACTAAAAACTCAAGGAATCAAATCCAATGTCCTACCTGCACTGGGCAGGACTGGCCATACTCATCCACGTGCTTCACGTGATCTGAAATCTGATCCTGACGTGCACAGCCATCAGTCCTAACACTGGCCCACATGAAGATACCCCTGCTCTACTGAAACATGCACATATGGCATCGGCATCAACAAGCTCTAACTTCGACGACCCAAGGAAACCACACCTGGTACAATTGTGATCCACTATCCTGGCGCTCTCCAGCCGGCTGCACAACTCAACAAATAGATGCTGGTGGTCATCGCTCTAACTGCCTCGGCATGACGGCTCCATCGGTCTGTCGGTACATCGGATGAACCTCTTTATCCAAAAGGGGTAGAGGGTGCTGTCGCAAGCGGCAATTCCAAGAACACCATTCAGGAACACTATGCCTGAAAATGTCCTGACACTACTGCTGGTGCCTCGACTGTCGAGAACCTCCTGGACTTTGTCTCCTCTGAGACCCATGATCCTGAGACTGGAATCATGGCAACCTCGATCCATTCAACTATCCCAAAATCCCACGATGCTAGACGTCTCTCACTGAAGCAGTTCCCTTGCTCTTCGTCTCTCCCGGAAGTGATCGCCGATCCTCGGTCAATCCACTGAGCATACACAACCGCTGCATCAAAGGTTGGCGCCCGCCGAGTGTGCCTTGAATCATAGATGTCTCGATGCAGTTTGCTCTCAAACATAATCAACTTTCTGGGCCTCATCTTAGGCGACAAGGGGTACTCTGCTCAACAATCGCAGAAACTCGCTCCCGGTTATCCTATGCACTCCCGGTGGTCCAGCAGGACGAGCTCGACCCCACCAACTCTCGGCGTCCCTTTCCAAAAGTGCAGAACCAAGTGCACCTGATGCTTCTCCTGGGCGAACAATAACTTTTCCAAAGCAGCAGTCCAGTTCTCGGCCTCCTAAGACTTCAAACTCGGTCCCGAAATCCGCGAGGGATGGAATTGGATGAAGTGAAACAACCGATCGGCATTCACTTGCTGCTCCTGCACTATTCACAGTGCGACCAGGGTTGAAGTCGACGATGTCGCGGCCGAAGTACTATTGGCGATACCCCGGGAGATGCTCTCAGCTCAAGCATGCGCATTACGCGCTCCATGTTCTTTTCCGGGCGCCGCATCGCCTCAAACGTCTGGGCTCCCTGGGACCGTATCTCATAGACCTTACACGGCTCTGTCCATTCAGTCTCTTGCTGTTCGCCTCCTCATCAAAGGTCAAACACGGCCTCGCCGCTGCACGGCGTCTCGGAGGCATCGAAAACCACTGCAACAAAATAAACATAAGGACTAAAAACTCTCTCGACCCAATCAAGCGAAAGTCTATAACATGTTACCCAGACTAAAGTATTATGTTGTCTGCAGCCAACATAATTATCTATAGAGAAATAATATGTAAAATCACTCACCCCAATCCTCTGGGGGAGGTACAAACTCAATCAGGACTGTCGCTAAAGTCTCGTCTCTCACGACAGTCATCCTACTGTCCAACCAATAGACTAGGGTCACTAAGTCCTCCACGACCTATATACCTAGGCTCTGATACAACCTTAATCTGTCACGCCCCGGGGTCGAACTGCGACCCGGGCACGCCAACAGATCCGCCGTCTGTGCGGAAACCGCCGCACAGACGAAGCGTCTACCCTGCAAGTCAGATCTAGAACTAAAAATATGTATCAGAGCTAAAACTATAAATCAAAAGCTACACTGTAAATCTGAAATAAATAAATTTCCAATAATACAAAAGTCTTCAATACAGGTTTCTCAAAGGAAAATAAATAAAATACATTCCTCACCCTCTCAGTACAAAATATCCTAATCTCTCTGTACAAAAGTGGAAATATGAAACTAACAGGGTATATCTACCTCTGACCCAAAAGCTGGTAAGGAACTACTCGGCCACGTCCTCATCTCGATCTGCTGTCTCCGCACGAACCAGGCTGGAATAGCTGCCTCAAACCTATCACCGCAGCGGGTGTGAGATCTACTGCAGAAGGCAGATCTCAGTGGGTACCGTCCCAATATCCATGGTATGCCCACTAAGTCTACTGGAGGCAAAACAGATAGGTATGCAGATGGATAGATGAAAGGAAAGCAGGAAAGGAACTAAAGCTAAAAGTGACAACATCATGCTGAAGGAACTCAACTCTGACCCTGCTATGCATACACTAACACTGCTAATAATATGCCTCAAGTACTATGCTCAAAGGAAATCTCATCTATGAACATGCAATGAAAATCACTCACACAAATCACCCAAATCTCAATGACTGTCCCTCTTTGGAACAGTCAAGCCAAACCTGCGCTCATCTACTGCCACTACGCCCAAACAGGATTTGGTCTTACGTAGGGTGTCCCTCAAGGACTATCTCAGTAATCACATCGCAGCCTCGTCAGGCTCGGTATCATCATCGCATCCGGAGCGTAGCTCGCGGGGAGCGACCCAGCGAACTCAAGTATCTCAAGTATCTCATAACTGGCATAAAATGCCAGGCTTAGCAGGCTACAATCCTCGATCAAACAGATCGGTATCACGAGCTCAAAAGCACAACTCGGTCGGTGAAAGACCCCTCGACTCGATCAGGAAATGCCCACACGATCTCAAAGCTATGTCGGAGAAACCTCGACGACTTAATCTGATAATGCACGACTCTGGCTGAGTCGGGAAACCTCCACGACTCGATCTGCCGGAACTCCAAAATCCTCAAAGCTAAGTGGGAGAACCACCTCCACCAGTAAATCCGAATACGACCCATGATCTAGAATAATCTCCTCCAAAGCTCAAAACTCAAATGACACTATACTTATCTCAAAAGCTCAAAAAGAGACCCCTCGGCCCCCAGGCACAAGGGCAGAAGCACCCTGAACCTATGCCATACCTCTGGCGAATTCATAAGTTAAAACCCACTTTCGAAAACATTGATTTTTCCTTAAAAACAATTTTTCTCGATTTTTAAAACGGTTCAGGTGCAAATAGGATGCAAACAAAACATAAAACCTAATGTCATATGGTATCAGGAGTCTACTAAATATAATCTGGGGTTCTACATAATTTTCTAAAAATTTTCAGGCAACTATCTGATGTAAAACAGTGAAAATAGCATAATAAATATGATCAAATTGCATTCAATAGCATTAAAGAGCATTCCATAAATTTTGGACAAATTCCAACCCACCTGGAACGCTTTCCGCAGGCAATTGCTGAAGTCGGTGAAGTGCCGGAACCTCGAACTGACGAAAAATCGAAAAACGCGCCGTGCGCGCACACACTGCCGCGTACTCGGAAAAGAAAATTCCCGGAAGCTCGAAACAAAACCTCGAGTCCACACAAAAATCCGCGCGTATTTTGGCTCACTTCACGGTCAATCACAGTGCAAACAAGGATCCGAGTACTCCACAATCCACTAACACCGGCTGAACACTCAACCAGTCCACCACCAACACCATCGCCTCAAATGCACACACACACAACCACATATATCTCTCTGCATCAACACAAATCACATGCCTTATTGCCTTCACCAAAAACCTCAGCACACTACAGATCCACATTAAAAATCTACACACTAATTCATAAATGCCCCATAATACTATTCACTTAATTCCACCCACAACATCAGCATAAATTAAGGCCTCCAAAAACACACACTAATTCCACCATTAATTTTCACAAAAATCACCCCAAATTAAACACATACTCTCCCACAGCTAACACATGTCCATCTGCAGCCACTACGTGCTCACAATAAAAATTATAACCTCCTATAGCTCCAATATTAAGCCTCTGCCCAAATTTGTCCATCACAATTCCACCACACTCACAAAAATACAAACATCCGAGACCTCAGTACACTCCCAGCTTACCTAACACAATTACACACTAGATTCACAAATCAATTAAGTCCAAGACTATCATCTTAAAGGTAACCCACATTACACTCTCTCATAGCACACATAAGTCGATCAGCAGTCGCTAGTGCACAAGTCCCCTTGTTATACACCTCCACTCAAAAGCCACAACAAATAAAACACAACTCTTTAAGCTCCTAACAACAACACAAATTAAGATTACATGATCACCCAAACACCATTACATAAAACACAAGCTTCATTTACCTACACCCTAGTCCACAGCACCCCCAACTCAAACCATCTGCAACAGCCACATAAGGAGAGTCACATGATTCCATTTGCACCCCTCAGGTTCGCAAATCACACACACACACTTCACACACTCACAGCAAATATATTGGTTCCCCAATTCATTCACCAAATGTAGAATACCGGGACTTCGGTTAGTCCACCAACCTCGCAAGATGACGCGGAGCGGAGGATTTGTTTGGGACGAGTTCCAATTGAGTTTACAGATGAGTTCGGACTGTTTCGGATCATCGCAGAAGCCCCAGCTTGGTTCGGGGTTTTTCGGGCTTTTTGCGCCATTAGAGGCTAGTTTGGAGAGCACCGACTCCACCGTGGTCTGCGGAAAAATTGGGAAAACACTTGGAACAGGTGTATTTTATGATTACAGCGGATTTCGGGAGGTTCCGGACTGACTCGGAGGACACGAAGGAGAAAAGTGAGTTGGCACTGGCAGTTTTGGAGCCGGTTTTTGGATTGAGCACACAGATTCAACGGTTGAGCTTTTAGAGGAGAAAAAGTTGTGGGCATGTGTATTTTCAGATTACAGCGGAGTTCGGGAGGTTCCGGACTGGTGCGGAGGCCCCGAGGGCAAAAAGTGAGTTGGAGTTGGCTTTATTGGATTATTTTATTAATTTAATTAGCTAATTTGGCAAAAAGGGGCTTTATCTTGTGTGCTGTGAGAATGGATTAAGGAGAATTGGAATTAAGGGGTGTTGTGATATTTATTTTGGTGGAGCAATAAATGTGGCCACCTACCACATTAATTAGGCACCTCCTAATTATAAGCTCCATGTCATCACCACTTTCCCCTGTTGAAGCAGAGGTTTGTGTTTGAAACAGAGGAAGTGGAGATGAGTGAGTAGAAGGAAGAAAAGGAAGGGAAAAGAATGAAGAAGAAGAAGAAGATGAGGAAATAGAAGAGAAAGGTGGGAACTCTCTGCTAGAGGCCGCATGGAGCGAGCGGAGCGCGCGCGCGTCGTGCTCGGCGAGGTAGGTTGCAGTTTTCTTTATTTTTTTTTTATTTATTTATTTTGGAGTTTGGTTTTGTTTAGGAGGGCTGTTGTTGTGGGGGGGGGGGGGGCTTGGGCTTGCTGTCCTCGGGTGGAGCAGCAAGCGGCAAGCAGCAGGCGGCAGCTGCTTGTGGTTAGCGCGGCAGGCGAGCGCGCGGGCCCTGCGCAGGCCGCGCGCGGACACTGCACAGCTGCGCGCGCGAGCGCCCTGCCTGCGCCCGGGCGGGCGCGTAGCGGGCTGGGCCGCTGCGCGGCAGGCCCATGCGCCGCGCAGCGCGCCCAGGGCGCCGCGCGGGTGCTGCGCAGGCACCGCGCGGGCCCTGCGCAGGCCGCGCGCGGGCGCTGCGCAGGCACCGCGCAGGCCGCGCGCGGCGCTGCGCAGCTGTGCGCGCGGGCGCACTGCATGCGCCCAGGCGTGCGCGTGGCGGGCTGGGCCGCTGCGCGGCGGGCCCATGCGCCGCGCAGCGCGCCCAGGGCGCCGCGCAGCTGCAGCGGCAGCGCCGCGCGGCTGCAGCAGCTGCGGCAGGCGGTGGGCGCCGCGCCGGCAGCGGCTGGACCGCGCATTTCGGCGTGCGCAGGGCGCTTTTTCACGACGTTTTCGTCGACCCCCCCTGGCTTTTCTCCTTGATGGAGGACGCGCGCAATTTTCTTTTTGGCTGAGCTTGTCTAACTGTGTTTTCCTTCTTCCTCTCTCTGTGTTGGTGCAGCAACTTGGGTGTGCGCGGCGAGCTCGGTGTCGCGCGATCTGTTGGTGCCAACGGTGACGGCGCGTGGAACGCCATCAGATTTTGGAGCCACGGCAGTGTGGGAGCCTTCACGTCTTGAGGGTGCTGTGGAGTTGTGGATTCTAGTGGATTTATGTTGATTGTAGTATTGGTTGTATGTAGTAAGTTCAGATGATGAAGCTTGAGAGTGTGTTGGGATTTATTTGTGGTGTTGGAACTTGAGTGTTGTGAGTGTGTGGAGTGTATACGAGAGATGAACCTGAAAGTTGGTGAATGTGTAATTGTGGTTGGATGAACATTTATTGAATTAATAGTGTGCATTGGAGCTATAGGTGATTTTATTGTGGGATGTTGTGTGTGTGGAATTGGAGCAGGTTGAGGGTATAAATGAATTTTGAAAATTTATGTTTTGTGAGTGTTATTATACTGATGGATTTGAGAGTACTATGCATGTGTGCTGTGATTTATCTATTTGTAATGGACTTGGATATCTAAAATTATGGTTATGTGATCATTAATTATTTAGTGTGCTGTGGGTAATTGTGAGTGTTTTGGAGTTTGTAGAGGGTGGTTGTGGATTTTTGTGAGCTTGTATTTCTAAGTGCAAGCTGCTGGAGCTTTATGGTGAACTTGTAAGTAATCTGTGCTGGAGTTTTAATGTATGTTGGCAGTGGAGTGAGTTGGTTACGCGCGGGTTATTCTTGCAGTGGGCTCAAGAGTTTTGCTCAAGCTCCCGGGGATTTTACCGGGTACGCGACAGTGTGCGCGCGCGCGGCGCGTTTTTCGAGGTTTCTTCTGTTCGAGGTTTCGGCACTTCACCGACTTCAGCGTTGCCTGCGGAAAGCGATACAGGTGGGTTGGAATTTCTTCAAAATTTATGGAATGCCCTTTAATGCTTCTGAATGCATTTTGATCATGTTTATCATGTTACTTTCACAGTTTTTACATCTGATAGTTGCCTGAAAATTTTTAGAAAATTATTTAGAACCCCAGATTATTTTTAGTATACTCCTGTTATCATATGACACTAGGCTGCATGTTCTGTGGACATTATTTTTGCACCCTGATCGTTTTAAAAATCGAGAAAGCCCGTTTTAAGGAAAAACATCATTTTCAAAGATAGTTTTTAAATTATGAGTTCGCCAGAGGTATGGCTTTGATTCAGGGTGCATTAGACCTCGTGCCTGGGGGCCGAGGGGTATCTTTTTGAGTTTTGAGATGAATTATAGTGTCATTTGATATTTGAGCTTCCTTATGGGATAGTGAAATTACTCTAGATCATGGGTCGTATTCTGATTTAGTGGTGGAGGTGGTTCTCCCACTTAGCTTCGAGGATTTTGGGGTTCCGGCAGATTGAGTCGTGGAGGTTTCCCGACTCAGCCATGGTCGTGCATTATCAGATTGAGTCGTTGAGGGTTCTCCGACATAGCTGTGAGAGTGTTCGGGCTATTCGTGTTTGAGTCGAGGTTCTTTTCCGACTGAGTTGTGTTTTCGAGCTTTGGGATAGCGATCTGTTTGATCGTGGATTATAGCCTGCATGTGCCGCATATTGAGACAGTGAGACAGATGTGATACTTGAGTTCGGTGGGGTCGCTCCCCTCGAGCTACGCCCCGGGTGCGATGATGATACCGAGCCTGACGAGGCTACGATGTGGATATGCGCCTAGTTCATATACTAGTGGTCGCTTGATACCCCTGGCCGAGTTACCATGGGGTCACTTTGTGTGAGATTGAGATAGTCGGTTTAGGACGCCCCACGTAAATCCCGTCCTCTTGTGGATGCGTGGTAGTGGGCAGGTGCGTTCCTAGACGACAGGCGCAGGCTGGACTGAGCCAGTTTTGGCAGTCTTTGAGATTGGGTGTTATGAGCGGGTGGCTACATATTATGTTCTTAGATGGTTTTTCCTTTGAGCATTGATACTGAGGCATTTTAGCAGTAGCGAGAGTATGCATAGCATGTTTATGATAGAGTTTCCTTTTGAGCATTATGTTTGAGACATATTAGCTGTAGTTTTCCTTCAGCTTATCTATCTATCTGCATACCTATCTGTTTTGCCTCCAGTAGACTTAGTGGGCATACCGTGGATATTGGGACGGTACCCACTGAGATCTGCCTTCTGCAGTAGATCTCACACCCGCTGCGGTGACAGGTTGAGGCAGCTGTTCCGGCTTGGTTCGCGCGGAGACAGCAGATCGAGGTGAGGTCGCGGCCGATTAGTTCCTTACCAGGATTGAGAGTCTGAGGTAGATGTACCCGGTGTATTTTATGTTTTCACTTTTGTACTGGACATTCTGAGAGACTGGTGAGGATAGTATTTGTTTTATTCCTGTGAGACTTTGTACCTTGAGGATTTGTGTACTAGTGGAGATTTTACTTTTCCAGATGTTCAGTTTTATTCTATAGCTTTTGGTTTTAGTTTCAGCTCTGATACATGTTTTTAGCTATAGATCTGACTTGCAGGGTAGACGCTTCGTCTGTGCGGCAGTTTCCGTACAGATGGCGGATCTGTTGGCGAGCCCGGGTCGCAGTTTCGACCCCGGGGCGTGACACTAAAAGCTCCAAAATCTCGAGCCAACTGTAAACCTCATCATCATCATCAACATTATCAGCATCATCACCTTCATCACAATCATCAATCGATTCGGGCTCCAAGGGTCCACGCGATCCGCCGCTGCTGCTACAACACAGAGAGAGAAAAAAGGAACCCCCGTTAGCAAAGCTCTGCCAAAAGAAGTGCGTGCGTCCGACGGCCAAGAAATCCAACCCCGGGGTCGACGAAAATGTTACGGAATTTGAGTTGGCGCATTTAGTAAATTCGGTTAAGTCTTGAAGATTGAAGATAAAGAAGGTTGGATCATATAACTCAATCTCAAGAAAGAAGAATTCAAAAGGATCAGGTATGTTTAACTAATTATCTTTGGTGAACCGAATACTTCTTATAGTGTAGAAACACTTGGATGAATTTTTAATTGCATAAAAATAAAAAACTGGACATGGGACATGTTCAGGATCCGGATCAGACACTTCGATCCGGATCCCGAAGGGTGTTAGTTCATACGCAAATTCAATCCGGATCGTAGCCTCCTTTGATCCGGATCCCGAACACTGGTTTTTACCGTAATATATGAACGATCTGGATCAAGCATTTCAATCCGGATCCCGAACATTGGTGTTTGGTGAATTGTATGAACGATCCGGATCAGGCACTTCGATCCGGATCCCGAACCTTTGTTTTCCTGGAAAATGTCTGTCTCGCTACTGCAATTCGGATCGCCGAAATCCGATCCGGATCGCCGTCCTGAAAAATTCTAGAAAATGTTAGTTTTTTATTCTTATCCTCTTCCAATGGTTTCTAACCTATAAATAGACCCTTTAATTCATCTTTTAGGGTACGACGAAAAATGGAAAAAATACGACCGAAATAGAAAAATCCACAGATAGAGAAGAAAGGAAATACTAGATTTAATTCTATGTTTCTTCATCTATTTTATTAATTTGATTCTAGGTTTTCCAAACTCAGATTTTGAGTAGAATCAAATTAATGAATACTTAGATGGTATTTCCGATCTATTTCTAATCTAAGTATTCGGCGGATCATCACCACCCAAAAACAACGATTTCCCCAAAATCGGCGCGTGGACTCGCGTAGCCTTGTGGATTCAAGGTGCTACCGCTCTCGTGGATTCGGAGCGTGGTACGTTTGTGGATTCGAGACGTGCTACTAGGTGAAGACCGTGGATTCGGTCGGACGTCGTGGATTCGACGTTGGACGCCGTGGATTCGGCGTTGGACGCAGATCGTGGATTCGAGAAGCGTTGCGGAGCGAGCGGAGAAGATCTGTAGAGTACCGGAGCTTCGGGCAGTGTGCCGACTCCACGTGGCAGCCTGGTATTGTGGAAATACCTTCAGCAGGTTCTGATTTCGTTTACAGGATGGTTCGGGTGGTCCCGGAGCGACGCAGAAGCTTTTTGTTAGAAAAGTGAGTTGGCGTCGGCTTGAGAGCTTGCGGGCCGAGCATCGTATTCATGGATGGGTTTGATGTGAGTTGATCCCTTGGGACATGTGTATTATGAGTTTACAGAGGTGTTCGGTTGGTTGCGGGGCGATGCGGAGGTCCCGAGGCAAGAAAGTGAGTTGGCGGGGCGATTTTAGAGATTTTCGGGCTGTTCTGGAGCTTTTGGGTGGCTTGGTTCCGGAACCAGCCATTTGGTTCCGGAACCAGGGCCCGTGTACCGGTACCAAGTGGGTGGTACCGGTACACAAGCACAGGAAGTGCCCTGTTTTAGTCCGAATTGCACAGTGAACTGAGGTATGGGTCTTTCTTCTGTTCCAACCACCCCAGGCATGATTTATACACCTTGTCCCCCTCTCTCTCTTCCACCCTACATCATCTTCATCCTCCTCCATTTCTTGCTGCCAGAGAAGAGAAAGAAGAGGAAGAAGTAGAAGGAGAAGAGAAGGGTCTGTGAGCTTCTTGCATTGTGGGAGTTGACCCGGTCAACGCGCGCTGGCGAGGAGCAATTGAGGTAATTTAATTGTTGGAGATTATGGATTTGGATTTGTTTGTTCTCCTCTTGGGTTTTATTGATGGAATTGATTGGGATTTTGAGCTAATTTCCATCCTTTCTCTCCCTCTCTCCCTGTGCTCTCGGGTGCAAGCAGGGAGGTTACTGCGCAAATCCGAGGTTTTGTCTGCTCCATGCGCGCGTGTGAGGGACCCTTTTGAGCTGAGCAGAGGCATGCTGGGACCTTTGGGAGTGTGATAGAGGATTGATCGGAGCTCTGTGGATTTTTCCGACGCGCGGCGGCGCGCGCGCGCGTGAGAGGCGCAGTGCAGTTTCATCAGTTTTTCGTCCGTTTCTTCACCGATTTCGGCGCGGCCTTCGGAAAGCATTCGAGGTGGGTTGGAATTTCTTCAAGATGTGTGGAATGCCCTCTAAAGCTATTTGAATGCATGTTGATCATGTTTAGCTTAATTATTTGCATAGCTGGTAAATCTGATAGTTGCCTAGGAAATTGTAGGAATACAATTGCAAGCCCCAGATATTTTTAGCATGATCTAGAAGTGATTTGACACTAGACTGCATGTTTAGTTGGCTTTATATTGGCATCTGAACCGTTTTAAAAATCGTCGGAACTGTTTTAAGGAAAACTGGGTTTTGAAAATAGTTTTAAAACATTGAGATCTTCCCGAGGGGTTGAGTAGGTTCAGGATGCATGTGTTCTCGTGCCAGAGGGCCGAGTGGATTTTTAGAGCATTATGAGATGACTTTCTAGTGTCATGAGAGAGTTTTGAGATACTTGAGTTCGCGGGGTATTGAGGATGTATACCCTGATTGGGTTACTCTAGATCATGGGTTGTGCTCTGATTTAGTGGTGGAGATGGTTCTCCCACTTAGCCGTGAGAGTTTTGGGGGCTCTGGCAGATCGAGTCGTGGAGGTTTCCCGACTCAGCCACGGGTCGTGCAATATCAGATTGAGTCGTTGAGGGTTCTCCGACATAGCTGGGAGAGTGTTGGGCATTTCCTGTTCAAGTTGTGGAGTCTTTCTCCGACTGAGTATGCTTGTTGAGCATTGAGTTCCGATCTGTTTGATCGTGTATTTTTAGCCTTGAGTCGTTGAGGGTTCTCCGACATAGCTGTGAGAGTGTTTGGGCTTTTTCTGTTCGAGTCGTGGAGCCTTTCTCCGACTGAGTTATGCTAGTTGAGCATTGAGATCCGATCTGTTTGATCGTGGATTATAGCCTGCTGAGCCTGGCTTTTTATGCCAGTTATGAGATACTTGAGATACTTGAGATACTTGAGTTCGGTGGGGTCGCTCCCCTCGAGCTACGCCCCGGGTGCGATGATGATACCGAGCCTGACGAGGCTGCGATGTGATTACTGAGATGGTCCCAGAGGGACACCCTACGTAAGTCCGTTCCTCCGGGATGTGCGGCAGTGGATGCCTACGTAAGTCCGTTCCTACGGGATGCGCGGCAGTAGATGAGCGCAGGCTTAATTGACTGGTCCAAAGAGGGACAGTCATTGGGATTGGGTGATATGTGTGAGTGAGTTTCATAGCATGTTCCTAGATGAGTTTTTCCTTTGAGCATGATACTTGAGGCATGTTAGTAGTGAGGGTGTATGCATAGCAGGATCAGAGTTGAGTTTTCTTGAGCATGATGTGGTATATGCTAGTTGTAGTTCCTTTCCTGCTTTCAGCTTTTATCTATCTATCTATCTGCATACCTGTCTGTTGTGCCTCCAGTAGACTTGGTGGGCATACCGTGGATATTGAGACGGTACCCACTGGGAACTACCTTTGCAGTAGTTCTCACACCCGCTGCGGTGACAGGTTCCTGTGGTAGCTGTTCCGGCTTGGTTCGCGCGGAGGCAGCTGATCGAGGTGAGGACGTGGCCGTTTAGTTCCTTACCAGCACTGAGAGTCAGAGGTAGATGTACCTTGGGTATTTTATGACTCCACTTTTGTACTGGACATTCTGAGAGATCAGTGAGGATTCTTGTACTTTTGTAGCTGAGAGACCTTGTATCGAGATTTTTATTATATCAGATGTTCAGTGGTTTTCTGTAGCTATTTGGTTTTCTTTCAGCTCTGATACATTATAGCTATAGATCTGACTTGCAGGGTAGACGCTTCGTCTGTACGGCAGTTTCCGTACAGATGGCGGATCTGTTGGCGAGCCCGGGTCGCAGTTTCGACCCCGGGGCGTGACAAGATCAACTAGGAGCGTATGGAAAAAGGTTGAGTCGTCTGTGAGTACGGTATATCACCTTTGTACGTGTTATAGTTCTAGTGGATTTCACCGTGTTATCGGTCCCGTGGTTTTTTACTCCGGTTTGGAGTTTTCCACGTAAAAATCTCTGCGTGTTATTTATTTTTCCGCATTAGGTTTTATATCGCAAAGATTTTTGAGTGTTTATTGTTTACACCTATTCACCCCCCTCTAGGTGTTTTTTCCCCTATTTAGATCCAATTATACATAACCCAACAAGTGGTATAAGAGAGGGAATAGGGTTGTAAACAATGGTTGAAGGTGGAAACATCAACAGACCTCCGTTCTTCGATGGAACAAATTGTGCGTACTGGAAAGTACGGATGAAAGCCTTTTTAATTTCCATCGACGAACGGGTGTGGCAATCAATTGAATTAGGATGGTCTAATCCAACTGAAATTATTGCTGATGTTCGCACCATCAAACTTAGGTCGAAATGGACCAAGGAAGAGATAGATTTTTCTTCTTACAATGGCAAAGGGATTAATGCTCTATTTAATGCTTTGTCTCAAACTGAGTTCTCTCGCATCTCGGCATGTGAGACTGCGAAAGAAATCTGGGATGTTCTTCAAGTTACACATGAGGGAACTAACCTTGTGAAGATTCAGAAACTGCAAATGCTTACGAGCAAGTTTCACTCTATTTTCATGGCAGAAAATGAATCGTTCACAGACTATTACACACGATTGCAAGACATCGTAAACTCATGTGCTAACTTGGGAGAGAAGATTCCAGAATTTAAAGTTGTAAGAAAAATATTAAGAACTCTTCCTGAAAGATTTCGATCCAAGGCTACGGCCATTGAAACTATTAAACACCCGGACGAAATCCGTGTAGAAGAATTAGTTGGTTCATTACAAACATATGAAATGACATTTCCTACTAACTATTCTTCTGGAAAAGCATCATCTTCTAAGTCTTCAGTTTTAGCATTGAAAACAACAAAAGAAGAAGACGCGGATTCATCCTCCTCAGACAATGACGTAAACCTATCTATGGAGGACTTTGAGAAGCAGCTTGCTCTCTTGACGAGAAGATTTCGCCGAAACTTTCGAAGGGGTAACTCAAGCAAAACTCCATCCTTCGTAAAGTCGAAGAAAGGCAAAGGTTCCTCAAGTTTCAAACCAAAAAAGCAAGAGGGTTTTTCTAAGGATAAGAAAAGCTCAGAAGGACAAGTCCAATGCTTCAAGTGCCGAGGGTACGGCCATATCTCAACGGAGTGTCCCAATAAGAATCCGTCAAAGAAGAAAGCGATGCAAGCCGTCACTTGGGATGACACCTCATCGTCAAATGAGTCATCGTCAAGTGATGAAGAAGATAACGCAACGGCGTTCCACGCGTCCACATCTTCACCCTTCATGTGCTTAATGGCTAATACATCCGAGTCATTGTCCAACTCCACTGTTGAAAAAATTGCAACGGACGATGAATCGGATAATTCAGAAGGTGAAGACTTTGCTCTTGCCAACCATAAGCTTTTGAGGGATTCAAAGAAACTGGCAAAGCAAAACAAGAGTTTGAGAGGGAGATTGCAGGATCTCGAAGAAGAAGCAAAAAGGGCATCTTCTCTTTCAAACGCTCTTGAAGTGGAAAGGAATAATCTGATTAAAATAAATATTTCCCTTCAAGAGTCTAATGAGCAATTCGAGAAGAATTATGTAGATATGGTGAACAAAGCGAATTACTTCTTGAAGCTCAACGGCGAGGCTCGACAGGAAAAATTGGAAATCACAGAGACCATTCTCCAACTCAAGGATGACTTACAGCGATTTTCATCAGGAAGGAGTAAGTTGGATAAGCTTCTTGGTCTTGGTCAATCAAACAAATTCGGCCTCGGATACAATCGAACTGAAGACAATTTTAGTTCGGTTGGGACAGTCTTTGTGCCCCAGTCGGTATCTCCTCCTCCGACACTGGAATTGACGACAAATAATGACAACAAACCTACTTCCCTCTCTTCGGAATTGTCAAGCACCAAGGTATATTTTCGTTGTTGTATTGCAGGGCACATAAGGAGAAATTGCAAGATGGGAGCCAAACGCTCAACTCAAGCACTTCTTGCAACGACTACCAAAAGGGTGATTCCTCGGAAATCAAATGCAAATTATTCGAAAGGAAAAAGCCTCGGTAGTTCATCAAACAAGACGACGACGTAAAGGAAAAGCGATGGATCAAACAAGACGCTTTCACCAAAGGTATCAACATCACAATCATTTCCGACGTACACCAAAACTCGAAAGGTTTGGGTACGCAAAGGTGAAACCTTCCCTTGTCTTGTTACAAATATTTCCTTGCATGCATATGATAATTCGTCTTGTTATCTGGATAGCGGTTGTTCCCGTCACATGACCGGTGATAAAAACTGCTTTCAAAATTTTGAGAAAATCTCCGGAGGACTTGTAGTTTTCGGAGACGGTCAGTCTTCCAAAATTGTTGGAAAAGGAACAGTAGCTATTCCAGATAGCCCGATTCTGAATAGTGTGTTATTTGTTGATGGCCTTAAAACTAACCTCATAAGTATCAGTCAACTTTGTGACAATGGTTTTTCTGTTAATTTTTCATCTGTTGAATGCATTGTAACTGATAAGGACCATGTTTTTTTTTTAAAGGGGGTTAGATCTGAAAACAATTGTTATGTTGTTCCCAATAAAATTTCTGAAAATTGTAACTTAGCCTCTTTGAATAATGAAACACTTTGGCATGAAAGGCTAGGTCACATAAATTTTAAGGAACTTGCTAGAATTTCAAACGAAGACGTGGTCAAGGGGGTTCCAAAACTTTCACTTAATCAAAACATTGTGTGTGGTGGTTGTCAAAAGGGAAAACAATCCAGGACTGCACACAAGAACTTGAACCACGTTGGTACTAATCGGCCCTTAGAATTATTGCATATGGATCTTATGGGACCGACACGTCAACCATCCTTGGGAGGTAAATGGTATATTTTCTTACTGGTTGATGATTTCTCTAGATACTCAGGGGTAGCATTTTTAAAAGAGAAAGCTGATACTTTTGATTCTTTTCACGAGATTTGCCTTCGTATTATGATTGAAAAGAATGAAAAGATCATTCGTGTTAGAAGTGATAGAGGTGGAGAATTCATAAATTCTAAATTCATTGATTTTTGCACTTCCAATGGCATTAAACATGAATTCTCAGCACCCTATACACCTCAACAGAATGGTGTAGTCGAGCGCAAAAACAGGGTTGTACAAGAGATGGCACGTGTTATGCTTCATAGCCAGAATTTACCGTTATATTTTTGGGCTGAAGCTGTGAACACTGCAATCTATGCTATTAATCGAGTTTATTTGCGCCCGGGAACTTTAAATACACCATATGAACTATGGTTTTGTAGAAAACCAAACATCAAATATTTTCGTATCTTTGGGAGTCGGTGTTACATTTTACGTGACCGCGAAAATCTTGGAAAATTTGACTCTCGAAGTGACGAAGGGATTTTCTTGGGTTATTCTACAAATAGTAGAGCATATCGGGTATTTAACTTGGAATCTAAATGTCACGCCCCGGGGTCGAAACTGCGACCCGGCTCGCCAACAGATCCGCCACCTATGCCAAACCCGCATAGGCGAAGCGTCCTACCTGCAAGAAAAGTACTACAGCTAAACAGATATCAGAGCTATAAATAAACCACTAGAAATAAAATAAATTAGTACAAAGTCCTCACCAAAGTACAAGTCACTCAACTCAGAAGGAAAAGTACAACTCTATACCTCACTACAAGGTCTCTCAACAAGAAACTCTCAAAATAAAAAGGGTACATCTACTCCCTGGACGACGACTGGTAGGGATCTAGCTCGCGACTCCCTCGCCTCGGTCAGAAGGATCAGCAACAGGAACAACAGGAACCGGAGTAGAAGTCCCTGTGGGAAAAATACACCACGACGGGTGTGAGAACTACGTCCCAAGTAGTTCTCAGTGGGTGCCGCCAACAAGCCCGACGGACTGCCCACTAAGTCTACTAGAGGCATAAAGTAACAATATAAAACTGAAATGAAAGGGCTGGAAAAGTAACTCAACAGCTACTATGCCTCTATCTAGATGCTCAAGAAAAGGAACAGATGAAACATGATGCATCTACTAACACACACAGTAAACTCACCAAATCTAAACTGACTGCCTCAAAGGGTCCAGTCAAACCTGCGCCCACCTACTGCCGCATATCCTCAACAGGACGGGTCTACCGTAGGGTGTCCGTGACTGCCGCTAACTGGGCCAGTCAGAGGGACGGCGTCGACAAGTCGCGATAGCAAGTAACAGGCCCAACTCCGGAGTGGCTCTCGAGGGGAGCGACCCCACCGAGGAAAGTATCCGCGTATCTCTGTCGAGCTCAAATATGGCTCATGCAGGCTATAGTCCAAACCACGATCAACAAGATCGACCAACAACACCAACTCTCAACCACAAGCTGGAAGTCACACCGCTGGGGCCACCGTTCACCAGACGGCTCCCACAACAGAACACTAAACTCTCCAGAAAGACCGACACCATAAGGGTTCGGAAACCCGATAGACCGGTGCTAAGAACCCTATCAAACAAGAACAGACTCTAGGCTCCGACTATCGAAGTTTCCGATCCCTTTATAGTTCGGGAAAGCAAAAATCACAGTACAACTCGCAGAAGACACCAACAGGGCCCGAAAGTCCCGGGAGACCTACCCATACAACCCTATCAAACAAGAACAGGTTCCAGGCTCGGCCCCCGTGGCTTTCGTCCCGACAGAGGAACGGCCCCTAGAACCCAGACCACTCGAATCCTTTCGAGTGGGGAGATTTACAGGAAAAAGGTGACATTTGTTATTGAAAACTAATTTGATCTGGAAGAAATCCATATTTAATGATTTTAGTTCTTTTTAGAAAAAAATAATTAGAAAACAAGTGTTTTACCCAAACCTCGAAGGGCTGATGCCTTTGTCAAATCAAACAAGAACAGACTCCAGCGGCCCTTCGATGTTTGGAAGAAAACATTGGTAGACTAAAATCATGTATATGTCGAAAAGGGTTCTGGGTTCTAGGTCCGGCTAACACTAGTACACTACTGCCACTAACACAGTGGCGACGACCCAAACAGGGGAAAACAAGATCTCTCGGGTCCACCGTTTACCCCAAACGGTTCCCGATACAGACAAGCGAACCACCACATCTACCAGACTCCACTCTGCTCCCAAGCACGAGTGCAAATGCATCCCACACTAAAGAGAAGTCCCGACCGCTCGGCCCACTACCCGGGCGAGGATAACACTAAGTCCAGGAATGCGACATAAAGTGTGAATGTCTAAACATAAATAACCCTAGCCCAAGTGAGGGTTTTCTACTGGTCTGGTTACACATGCAACATATGACGGGGGTGCTAGGTCAGGTTCCAATATAACAAATATTTAACATGATAGTAGGAAGCAAGAGATCACAAGATCGACAGATAAAACAAGGATCAACAATTCCTACACTCTAACATGCTACCCAAGTCCAATCACTATCATGCATGATTCTATAGCAATAGAATTAGAGCACAGTCCATAGATCTTGAAAGCAAGCCACCCACCTGAAGGTGCACAACTGTCCAGGGTTGTACAGCTGAAAATACCAGGAAATCCAAATCTCCTACTCCAAAAGATCCAGCAACACTCGTAACCCTCCTGGGTACAACACAAAGTCCACAAATACACATCAAGTCCAAAACTGTCCATAAAAACGTACACAGAATTTCAGTCCCAAAGATGTCCCTTTTTCACCTGCTGAAAATGGCCAGAAAAATCCAATAAAAATATCACAGCGATCCTCGTGTCGATATCTTCGAAACGGTACCCTGCACGTCCAAATCCGAGCCCCGTAGGCCGAGTTACAAATTCTACAGTACAGGTGCGCAAACACTCACAACCACACAACTGTAAAACTCTGCACAGTAAGAGGGGAAACAGTATACCTTCGGGCAAGCCTCATAAAAATCCCAAAAAAATACGATGATAATCCTCGCGACGAGTAGATCCAAAAAGTGTATAGGTCGTCTCGATCCGATGTCCAGTTGAGGAGATAAAATTCTGGCAAGGGGCCGCTGTCCCAAAAACTCCACCAGAAAACAGCGGCTTAGAAATGCCTCGAAAACCGTGTCATAAACTCTGAATCCAGCAAGATGATCAACACGAAAGTCGAAGACGTACCTCTCGTGATTCCAACGCCGCAGAAATCGTCCAAAAATACTGACGGAGTAGCTCGGTAGACCTCTCAGATCAAACTGCGACGATAACGGGCCTCCGATGAAAAATCGCCACACTGCGCTCCGATGCCGAAGTCGTCGACGCCGCGGCTTCCAAAAAATCCGGGCCTCTGCCAGAAGATGCGCAAGATGAAGATCTCCAACTTTGCTAAAGGGGCCATGGGCAGGGGAGCTCGGGAAAGGGGGCAAAAAGCCCAAGCAAGCCAGCTATTTATAGGCCCAGCCCGAAAATCCACCTTTTGGGCTTTTGGCCCAAAGTTTCGGGCGCCCGGTACTTCCGGGCTGCTACAGTAACGGGCCCAGCCCGTTACTGTTCACGCCCGGAAATCCCCCAGGCTGCCACGTAGCCTCCCAAACAGCAAACAGCTATTTGGGCCAACCGCGCTGCGCCACGCGGCCGAAGCGGGTGCCGACACGTGGCGCCCCCGAGCGGGAAGCGCGGGTCAGCGCGCCCACGCCGCGCCCCACGTGCGCCCACGCGCGCCTGTCGGGCACGCACCCCGAGGCACCTGCTACCAGCTGCGTGGACCGCGCGCTCGTGCACCAGCCAATGCCATCACGCCACGTGGCATGACCATGGTCCACCGTGCACCCCGCCAAGGTCCATGGACCGCGCCTGCTGCGCCGGCCAACTGGAAGCCGCCACGTGGCCAGCCCCCGGGTGCACGCCTCCCGCGGTGGACCGCGCGCCTCCGCCGCCACCAGCCGCCGCGCTCCGCCGCCCGCCGCCGCCGCCGGCGGCCCTCCGGCGGCCGGAACAGTACCAAATCACCTCGAAATCCGTGCCGGGTCATCCGGGATCCGAAAAATACAAGTAAATAGTCCATCTTGACCGTTTTCGCGCGCTGAATCCAAATCCGAAGTCCGATTTGCCAAATTCCACTTCTAAAATTTACCAAAAATTCCCGGAAAGCAAACTTGATCCGTTTTTTCATGCCGGGTCCAATCCTTGGGTCCAATATGCGCACAAACACCTCTAACACCCAACAGGGGTCTCCAGAAGCCGCAGATCCAGCAGTAATCCAAACGTGGGAATTCCGGGTCCTCACACTAAAATAATTGTAGAATCCATAAATGTTAAAGTAGATGAAGCTTTCCACTTTGCATCTGATAAATCTACCCCTGATATCTCTCTTGATGATGATACTCCTGTAAATGCATCTTCTCATGATAATACTTCCAATATTAATGATGCATCTAATGGTTCTTCAAGTTTATCTGATGTGCAGGAATCATCTCATGTACCTCCGAGTACTCCATTACCTCAAACGTTACGCATCTCCAAGGATCATCCTGAATCAAACATTATTGGAGACCCACAAGAAGGAGTCAGAACTCGGAGACAGTTGGTTTGTGGATTCGCTTGTTACGTTTCCATGATCGAACCAAAGAACGTCGATGAAGCTCTTCAGGATGACTACTGGATTGATGCAATGCAGGAAGAGCTCCATCTGTTTGAACGAAACAAAGTCTGGGAATTAACGACGCCTCCGAAGCAACACAATGTGTGTGACGCCCCACTTCCCAGGGGGTCACCCATCCTAGAACTACTCTAGCTCTAGCACGCTTAACTCTCATGTTCCTCTTGGATCTTGCTACCATCCAAAATGCTATAGCCGGGTTAGAGATTTAGTCCTATTATATCATTTATATATAGGACTAATCCAAATTCTAGGGGTGTCACATTCTTCCCCCCTTTAAGCCCTGACGTCCACGTCAGGCTCAAGCACACTCACAAGCACCAGGCGATGTGAGACTCGTCTCGCTAGCCTTAGCCGACCTTGTAGGGAGCTGCACTCCACCTATAACGGTCATTAGCCGGGGAGCCACACTCTACCCGCTATATAACCCTGGCTCAGCCGAGACTCATCTCACATTTCCGGCTGGTGAATGTCTCTGATACCAACTGTGATGCCCCACTTCCCAGGGGGTCACCCATCCTAGAACTACTCTAGCTCTAGCACGCTTAACTCTCATGTTCCTCTTGGATCTTGCTACCATCCAAAATGCTATAGCCGGGTTAGAGATTTAGTCCTATTATATCATTTATATATAGGACTAATCCAAATTCTGGGGGTGTCACAATGTGATCGGTACTAAATGGATTTTCAAGAACAAGAAAAATGAGGATGGTACCATCATCAGGAACAAAGCACGGTTAGTTGCTCAAGGCTACTCTCAAATAGAAGGTATAGACTTTGATGAAACGTTCGCCCCAGTAGCTAGACTCGAGTCCATTCGTATCTTATTCGCTATTGCTTGTCACTTTAAAATAAAACTCTTTCAAATGGACGTTAAGAGCGCGTTTTTAAATGGGTTTTTAAATGAGGGAGTTTATGTGGCTCAACCGAAAGGTTTTGTAGACTGTAAACTACCTAACCATGTTTTTCGTTTGAAAAAGGCTCTTTACGGTTTAAAACAAGCACCGCGAGCGTGGTACGAAAGGTTGACAAAGCACCTTTTGGAGAAGGGCTATACTCGAGGGGGAGCAGATCGGACTCTCTTTGCGAAGCATTATCAGGATAACTTCATTGTTGCACAAATCTATGTCGATGACATTGTATTTGGAGCAACAAAGGATAATGATGCTTCTAAATTCGCAGAAACCATGGAAAGCGAATTTGAGATGTCTATGATGGGCGAACTGACATACTTTCTTGGATTGCAAGTGAAACAAAATGGTGAAGGCATCCATCTGTGTCAATCCAAGTATGCAAAGGAGTTGGTAAAGAAATTAGGATTAGAATATTCTAAAGATTTTCCTACTCCTATGGGAACTAGCAATAAGGGATTAGGAAGTGAATCTCTTAGTGATAGTGTAGACGAGAAACTCTATCGAAGTATGA
Organism: Tillandsia leiboldiana; assembly: GCA_029204045.2. Lineage (NCBI taxonomy): Eukaryota > Viridiplantae > Streptophyta > Magnoliopsida > Poales > Bromeliaceae > Tillandsia > Tillandsia leiboldiana. The sequence continues at coordinate 20,153,582 of CM055061.1, forward strand.
TTGGAAGTCTACTCTACCTCACAGCTAGTTGCCCGGACATATCCTTTAGTGTTGGGATCTGCGCGAGATATCAGTCAGCACCGAAGGAGGATCACCTGAAAGCGGTGAAACGGATCATCCGGTACGTCAAAGGAACTGTAAACTTCGGAATTTGGTATTCTATGGGAACAAGTCTTGACATTATAGGATATTCAGGTGCCGATTGGGCAGGAGCAGTGGATGATCGGAAAAGTACGAGTGGTGCATGTTTTTATCTTGGCCATTGCCTTGTTGCATGGCATAGTAAAAAGCAAAATTGCATTGCACTCTCGATTGCCGAAGCGGAATATATCTCAGCGGGTAGTTGTTCAACTCAACTCATTTGGATGAAAAGCGTGTTGAGCGACTTCCGGATTTCAGCAACTTCGGTAACTGTTTTATGTGACAACACTAGTACTATAAACATTTCAAAAAACCCTGTGTTGCACTCAAGAACAAAACACATTGAACTTAGATATCATTTTCTTAGAGAGCTAGTTGAATCAAATATTCTTCAAATTTCTTACATTTCAACTGAAGATCAATTAGCTGACTTTAAAAAAAAACCTTTGGATCAAAAACGTTTTATTCATTTGCGTAAAGCAATTGGAATGCTTTTCTTGAAATAACCTCTTTTTGAAACTCTTGTTTAGGTTAGGTTTTGTTTTTGTGTTTTTGTTCATTATCTATGCTTAGACATAGAACATTAATTGAGCATTAATTTTATTGACTTTAACTGCATCCTTTTATATGTTTAGAAATTTATTATGCTTTGGATATCATAATAATTCATTTGATGCAATGATCATTTATGTGAATTAAATCATCTTTGTTTTGATCAAAGTCAATTTCTCTCTCGATGATCTCTTGGTATAGTTTTTATCTTATTTGACTATTTAGTCGAGTATGAAATCGAGATCAATATTTGGTTGAATACTTTATATCTTAAATAATTGATAGCCAATTGAGGGGGAGTCAAAGAAAAAGTGTTATGCTCAAAAGATGTGGAAAGAGTTACATCCCAATGAGGAGTGTGAAAACTACCACCACATGGAGGAAAGAGATACCACCTCGGTCGTCCGAGTACTGTGTGCAGCTACCACATGTATACCAAGCAAGGTTTTTCAAGTTTGATTAAATAAAATGCATGCTGAAATACTTGACTCTGTCAAAATTTCAAGGTTGGTATAAGGTGGAAATTTTAATGAAAGATGCTCAAAGAGCCACTCTCTTCAATAAATTGACTAGATATATTATCTAACTTATCTGGGATTTCAGACATCTATTGATCTTGGTATTTCATTTTCTTTACCGAATTGATGATTTGATAAAGGCATTACTCATAAGATCAAGTTAGATGTAATTGAAGATGTTCAACTTTAAGGGATTTATTTTTTATAAATCTTCGTTTCGTTATTTGAATATTTTTGATAGATTTGGCATAATCTATTTCTTGTTGTATGAAACGATGATTTTCATTTAAAGTTGATACACAAAAGTGCTTACATACTTTTTCTGGTTTTTGTGGAATTTTTCTGAATTTTTTCTGAAGAAAAAGTTGGAGCCGATCCGGATCGGACAAGCCGATCCGGATCCCGAACGCAAGTATTCTCTGCGGGTAGCCGATCCGGATCGGATTCACGAACTGATCCGGATCGCGGCTAGGGTTTTATATAGAACAAAAGGAGTTTGATTTCTTTTTACTTTAATCTTTTGTTCCAAAGTCTCCAGAGCTTCTCTCTCTAGAATTCATCCGTCTTGGAAGCTTACAAACTCAAGTTCTTCGATTCTAAGTTTTATTGATCAAAATCTCGGTTTTTCGCAGTTTTTCATATTCTTCCTCAAAACGTGATGAAATTTCTGCATCTTTTTCGTTTGTGGATGGTTTTTGATCAAATTTCTTTTGAAATAAGAACTCTAGGTAGATTAGTTTTGATTATATGCTAGGTATTCTAATGATAAACGGATTTTTGGCCTTCGATTTCAAAAATTTTGGTTTTAGGGCATATAATGAGAATTTTTGAAAATCATGCGATTGATCTTTTTTTGAAATTCTTTTTCCAAAACTAATTTGGTTCTTAGTCTCTCTACACGATAATGATTGTTTGGGTACAATTTTTCAAATTTTTGAAAATTAACAATTTTTCGTGTTCTTGAGTTGTTGCTCACAGGATTTCTTTTCACAAGTAATAGCAACAATGACGTTTTCATGGATCATCTTTCTGCTAGTTGCAATGGTACACACTCGAGCAACAAACAAACTGAAACGAGCTAAGAAAACTAAACGGAAAGGTGAGTTTCTTCTTGTCAGCGATTCAGAGGCTGAAGAAGATAATCAAGAAGTAGATTGGGACAAATTGTCGGATGATGAATCAATGCCTGTTCAACCTAAGCAAAAGACTTTCGACACATCAAAAGGTAAAGCGCCAATGGCATCCTCTATCTCTATGAAAAGAAAGAGACTGGCTCGACGGTTTGGACGAGCACGAGGTTTCGAGATTAACGAACCAATAGTTCCGGATTCTCCACCCCGTGAGGAACAAGTGTTCGTTAATGCGGATCGCCTAAGGGCATTTGAGAATCGTGAATGCATTGGCGAGAGGCATGTTAATATTGAGGCTCTACGAGACCACTCCCCTGAGTTTGGTGTTCTGATTGAACAAGCAAACCTTATTCAAGTATGCCGATTCCCAGAAATGCTTGGATACTGTCTGCATCACGTGAGGACCTTCTATACAAATGCACGACACCTTCGAGAAAATGAAAACGGTCCGATAGAGTTTTACACGAATATCCAAGGCACAAGGTTTAAAATTACTCCACAATTGATTGGCGAGGTTTTGGGAATGCAAGCCAGCAAGACAGGAGTTAATTGCTTGAAGGGAAAGAGTTTGACAAACACGATGTGGCAAATGGTTATAAAGGGAATTTGTTTGGAGGGAACTCAATCAATGGAGAAATCTGTCAAATCCAAAGAACTTCGTCTTGAGTACCGGTTCCTAAACTTCATCACATGTTACAATATCCTTCCAAATATGCAGACGAAAGTCTTGAGATGGGATCGAATGCTGTTTTTGTATCTCTTAGGACATCCGTCAGAGGCAATGGGATTAAATATCAACATTCCATACATTATTTGGAATAGAATGACGAGATATGTTGAGCATCCTCATCCCACTGAAAGAATCCCATTTCCATTGATTATAATGAGGATCTTAAAGAAATTTCAGGTTGATATTAGTTCAACAACTTATCATCACTGCTTTGGCATGATCGATGAGTCCACCATTGTCAAGTCCCTTCATAAGTTGCCCCATGTCACTCCAGTTCCTCCATGCGGAACGAAACCCAGTACCGGCACTTCCGCATCACCATCACAACCAGCACCCGCACCAGCGGATGAAGCATCAGTCTCATCCATCTACAAAGAACAACAACGATTATCCTTTGAGCAGGAACAGATTTCGAAGGAACAGAAGAGAATTTCCAATGAGCTTGAGCTCATCACGGCAGCTCATATTACCATAACTAAGAAGGTCAATTCAATGAACAAGCTGGTGAAAAAGATGTTCTCTAAGATGGGCTGCACGAGCTCTGAAGACTCTGAATCTGATGATTGATTTCCTCTAAATTTTTTTTTTTTTTTTTTTTTTCTTCTTTTGCAGGTTGTTAGTTTTAGTCCTTAAGTTTCCTTCAATTTTTGAACTTGTTAACTCTCCTTATTTTGCAATTTTGGCTAACTTTGTGACAAAAAGGGGGAGAGAATATTAGAACAGTTGAACAATGAAACTATGATCGATTGTCCAGTTGTGAACCATGAAGGTAAGTATAACTTCAACTTTTGGTTTTCTTTTGTGATTGCATGCATGCCTTGACTAATTATTCGATTAACTATTTGGGCATGTAATAAAACTAACAAGTTGATGCTGACTAACAATGTTGTGACATTTGGATTTTGAATGCATAGAAGATATGTTGGTTTTTAACTATGATCCAATTACATATCTGAATGTATAAATGTCATGGTAAGTATAAATGAGTATAAACTTCATCTCTGTGTGTGGTTTTTGAATGACATAAAATTCTTGAGGTATCTAGCGATCTCTTTTGTCAAGAATGATTTCTTTTGCAGAGAGTACAGATGTCTAAGTCTAGAGTCTGTTTTACGAGTTTAACTCATGTATCTATCTTTATTTGGATCTCATTGTAAATTTTTGTTGTATGGTGATATCAACAAAAATATCTTTTTGAATTTTCTTGAGTGGATTTGTGTTTTGCCACGAAACCGCCAAAGGGGGAGATTGTTACGGAATTTGAGTTGGCGCATTTCGTGAATTCGGTTAAGTCTTGAAGATTGAAGATAAAGAAGTTTGGATCATATAACTCAATCTCAAGAAAGAAGAATTCAAAAGGATCAGGTATGTTTAACTAATTATCTTTGGTGATCCGAATACTTCTTATAGTGTAGAAACACTTGGATGAATTTTTAATTGCATAAAAATCAAAAAATGGACATGGGACATGTCCAGGATCCGGATCAGACACTTCGATCCGGATCCCGAAGGGTGTTAGTTCATACGCAAATTCAATCCGGATCGTAGCCTCATTTGATCCGGATCCCGAACACTAGTTTTTACCGTAATATATGAACGATCCGGATCAGGCATTTCAATCCGGATCCCGAACATTGGTGTTTGGTGAATTGTATGAACGATCCGGATCCGGAACCTTTGTTTTTCTGAAAAATGTCTGTCTCGGTACTGCAATCCGGATCGCCGAAATCCGATCCGGATCGCCGTCCTGAAAAATTCCAGAAAAGGTTAGTTTTTGATTCTTATCCTCCTCCAATGGTTTCTAACCTATAAATAGACCCTTTAATTCATCTTTTAGGGTACGACGAAAAATGGAAAAAATACGACCGAAGTAGAAAAATCCACAGATAGAGAAGAAAGGAAATACTAGATTTAATTCTATGTTTCTTCATCTATTTTATTAATTTGATTCTAGGTTTTCCAAACTCAGATTTTGAGTAGAATCAAATTAATGAATACTTAGATGGTATTTCCGATCTATTTCTAATCTAAGTATTCGGCGGATCATCACCACCCAAAAATAACGATTTCCCCAAAATCGGCGCGTGGACTCGCGTGGCCTTGTGGATTCAAGGTGCTACCGGTCTCGTGGATTCGGAGCGTGGTACGTTCGTGGATTCGAGACGTGCTACTGGGTGAAGACCGTGGATTCGGTCGGACGTCGTGGATTCGACGTTGGACGCCGTGGATTCGGCGTTGGACGCAGATCGTGGATTCGAGAAGCGTTGCGGAGCGAGCGGAGAAGATCAACTACGAGCGTATGGAAAAAGGTCGAGTCGTCTGTGAGTACGGTATATCACCTTTGTACGTGTTATAATTCTAGTGGATTTCACCGTGTTATCGGTCCCGTGGTTTTTTACTCCGGTTTGGAGTTTTCCACGTAAAAATCTCGGCGTGTTATTTATTTTTCCGCATTGGGTTTTATATCGCAAAGATTTTTAAGTGTTTATTGTTTACACCTATTCACCCCCCTCTAGGTGTTTTTTCCCCTATTTAGATCCAATTATACATAACCAAATAGAAAATGCCGTGCAAAAGCACCCAGCGCGACCGCCGAAGAGCGCGGCCCAGCCGCTGCCGCTGCCCGCTCGGCGTCCCCGCCTTCCGCAGCTGCAGCGCGGCGCCGCTGCAGCTGCCGCAGCCGCGCGGCGCTGCCCCTGCGCGGCACCCGCAGCGCTGCTGCGCACTGCCCGTGTAGTAACCATGATTTTAAAATCCAGAATTCAGGTTTAAATAATTTTCAGAATTATTTAAATAGCAAAAATTAGTAGATAGTAGTGCAACAGTGGCCCTAAAATGTCGACTTTTGATCGGGATCTGATCTGGAAAATCCGAGATCACCATTGCGATCGTCTCGTCGAAACATAGAAGTTTCATATTCATATGTTTTCGATCCGACGGTCGGATCTTCCAGAAATCAGAAATCAAAAAGCGGGCCCCGCGACTTAAAGTGAATAGTAACCCTCGGTTTTTAATCCCTCGCTTTCACTAATGGCCGAACCACTATCTAGAGTTTTAACCTAGAGGTATGAGTAATGGATCCTAGCTATTTTCGACGTTCTGAGCGCAATGGCACTGACGGATTTCGCGTTTGGCGACCCGGGTGCATCGAAGTACGTGCCACGCGCTATATTGAGTCGAACTTTATGGAACGACTTTTAATCCGGGCGTCGAACGAACCAAACAAACACGCTACCTGACAGGTCTCGACGAGCCGGACGTCGTGGCGAAGTCCGCTTCGCAAAACGGTGACCGGATTGTCTCGAAATGCGTGAAAGGTGCCGAAAAAGTGGGTATTTTTGAAGAAACCTTAATATTTTATGTATCAAAATTAACAAGCTTAATTCACTAAGGTTCTGAATGCAATTGTGAGCTACAGCTGGGTCCTTAAGGCTTAGGGTTTCTTGTACAAGGGTTATTTTGCAAAATTGCAAAATCTAGCATTTATGCAAAGGTGTCTCTTGGTCTGCCCGTGGAGGTTACACGAGGTGGCTCTTGGGATTTCCTAACTCCCAAGAGTTATTCCTCATAAGCCTCGGATGCTGGGGTGGCCGAGGGAGATCACCCCATTGAAAAAAAAAAAATCCGAGTGAGAGAGAAGGGTGAGGATTGGAGAGAAGTTGCTCCAACTAGGGTTCCTGGACTTCTGGGAGTTCTTCTGCTTCCAGGTGAGCAAACCCGAGCTTGCTGGAGGCTGCGCGTGGCCGTGGAGAGAACCGGCTTCTTCCTCATCTTCTCCAACTCCGGCGAGGTGAGTCCTATTGATCCAATGGTTTTTCAGACCCAAGACCTTTGGAAGTATTTTCCCTATAGCCTAAGGATTATTTCCGGACCACCCATGAAATGGGAAAAGCTCCGGTTGGCCGGCGGCCAAGTTGCACCGCCGGAGCTCCGCCCCGAGCTTTCTTTGCTTACGGCGATTTTTAATGAAAAGTAAAGTGATGGTCTTCTTCCTCTTGACCTGTTCTTGCTTCCCTCCAAATTTGGAGTGTTTTGATGCTGTGTGGAGGTGGTGCGGAAGTGCCCTAGTTTGGGGAAGATGACCCCTTCGGCCGAGCTTGTTGCTCCGGCGCCGGCGAGGCTTCCCACCGCCGGCCACATGTACAGGAAGCTTTATTGGGTCGAGGGGTATCCACCCATGCTTTTGCATGGCAACCATGCAGCCCGAAATGGTGGGTGCCATGGTTGACCCGAGTTTGAGGCCGTTAATGGCGGCCGGCCGTCCGGCGATCTCCGACGACAGGGACATGGCCAGAGCTTCTCAAAAGCTTGCTAGAAAGCTTGTGGTGCTGTTCTTTGCACCTTAAAGCGGACAATAGCAAAGTTGCCATTGTTGAAGAAAGCTCGAAATGGAGCTTTGCTCCACCGCCGTCGCCGCCGTGTTTTGTTGCCGGCCACTGGCACAGAAAGTTTTCTTGAGTGATTTAGCACCTAGTTGGCCAAGTCATTTGATCCCAGATGCCTTAGGTTGCTGGTCACGAATTTCAAAGCAATGGAGTCATCTTTTCCACCTTGCCCGCAGCCAACCATGGGTGCAAAGATGCCCCAGGCTTGCAGGAGTTGTAGAGGAAGTTATGTGGAAACTTTCCTTCCAAGTTTGAGGGCTTAAGGTGCAGAATTGGCTGAGAACCAACTCGGGGAAGTTGTTGTGAAGCTTTGTATATATGGTGCATGCCAAGTGTTTGAGGAAATGTCTCAAAGAACTTCGAGGCAGAATTAAGCTTCAAGTTGTATATCAAACTTACTCAGGAGGGTCCCCTGAGCTTGATGCTCACTTCAGATCAATCTTGATCTGTGTGGACAAGTGGTTGGTGCATTATGAACTTATGTGAGAGCAAGGGCTTGGTTCGGGTTGAACCAGCAAACCTGGGCTGCATCTAGGGCAAGCCCTGTGATCCTGGCATTATCCAGAGATGGTTTGATATAGAAAGTTTTGTCTGGAAATATGTGGATTCAAAGATGAGTCATAACCAAGCCTTAATGCAATAATTGATTAAAAACAGTGTTAGGGTCTGTTTGGAAAATTGTAAAAGTGTACTCCTGGGTATTTTGGGGTCACTGAACGCGATGCTCGCGTTAAAAACAGAGTTGGAAGTCTCGGAGAAACAAAAATGCAAAAAGGGCTATGTTAGAGGAGAGTTTTATGACCCGAAGTTTTCCTCGGGTTCCGTGCTGCCGCAAATTGGTGAGCACGGTGTTCAGCAAGATAAATGTCACCTGCTGGAAGTGACGGTTCGTTAAAATGAATTTCCAGTAAAAAGAACGAGCGAAAACAGTGCTAAAAAGAGGTTTTAAGTTGATTTGAAACTGTTAGATTAAAAGTTAAGTTAATTCCTGAACAATATGTTTAATTCAGGTCTGTTCGATCTACATCTGGTTTTCAAGTGATCTGTTGATACAAATAGTCGCCTGCGATATATCAGGTGGGTTTAACTTCGGTCCGAGATCTTTTCGGCCCTCGGTGTACGGTATTGGTTGGACTCCTGTTTTTGGTAACCTAGTTTATCTTGAGCCTGTCTGCCTTTGGTTGCAATATATATTGCTGTTAGTTGCTTTGACTGATTGGCCATTTCGTAGTTGCACTCCTATGCTTGATTATTATATTGATCTACCAATGCTTGAGCCTGCCCTTCCTTTGATTCAGTTATTTGCTACGTCATACCTGCTTTATGCCTGATTATGATCTTCTTTAGTGATCTTTACCATATCTGCTGATTAGTTGTTTCCAGTGGTTATATTATTGCTCTACATATTGCCATGCCTGTTTGGTCATCTGAATGTTGAGCTACGCCTGTTATCAGTTCTATTCTGCCTTACATGATTATTCTTAGTGCCTCTGGTATTTATATCTTATCTTGGAACATTTCCATGGTTGATGAGTAAGCCTGTTTGTCCTGTCGATCAAATGATACACTGCTGAGCACATAGATTTGTTTAACTGATGTTTTTACCGAGCTTCGTAGGGTCGCCGGAGTCTGTTCTTGTTTGATAGGACAAAGGCAATTGCTCTGCGAGGTTTGGAAACCCAAGCTTCGTAGTGTCGCCTGAGTCTGTTCTTGTTTGATAGGACGAGGGCAATGCTCTTCGGGGTGTGGACTTTTCAAAACAGTTTTCTTAAAAATATGTGTTTAAGTTTTGTATTATTTGGTTGGTCTGCATGATTGAGTTGAGTTTTTCGGTTGAGCTTATGCTGAGTTGAGATTTGCCTTGGTCTTGCATATGAGTTGAGATTCAGTTGATTTGATTATTGCATCCCAGTAGGGATTTCCCGGCTTGTTGCCGATTACCCGGTCAGTGGACCGCCAGTTTGAGCATTTGCACATGATTCGCCCGCACCGTTGTTCTTCACGTACACTAGCGGACTGATCCCCCGTAGCGGTGTACTTTACCGGTAAAGTGTTTAGCTGAGGCAACCCGTGACCCTAGTTTGGGGAATGTCAACCAGTGGTGCCAAGAGGGCAGCCTTGCCTGAGGTCTTGTGAAGGCCAATATGGTAGCTTGTGATTGGGTCTTTGTGTTTTCATCTATTTGATGCATGTGTTGTTAAGTTGCTTTAACATGATTTTTTGATTCTTTGATCTGGCTTCTAGTTATCTACCTATATTGCTGATTGTCCTAATTCCTTGATGCCTTGATTATAATCTCATTGTTATATTGCTGATTGTCCTAACTCCTTGATGCCTTGATTATAGTTTCATTGTTATCTTGCTGATTGTCCTAACTCCTTGATGCGTTGATTATCCTAATACATGTTTGTCCTGTTTTAAATTCTGGTAAAATTATCTACCATGCTCGTGCCCAGATTATAAGTTTTGCTTTCTTTACAGCACCAGTTATATATCTGCTTTACCCTAACCCCTGATTATTACTATCCTCTAGTATTGTATACCAGTAGGTACGATCTGCTATTTCTCGGCTCGTCGTGCCCACTGGGATACACTCCGGTGTGTCTCACACCCTCGGGTGACTGTGTTTCAGGCCGAGCGGGTGCTGGGATGTCGGGACGTGTTGGTGAGATTCCGTGTTAGATGTTGACCCTGGACAGCCGAAAGTTCATGTATTATTTGATGTTAAAGGAAAGAGTTGTAATTCAGATGTAAATAATTGTAAAGTTAATTGTAACTTTTGCATGTAGTTGTACGTAGTTAGTACTCTGATGATTGTTGCCAAGCTAGCCGTGCATATATAGAAAAGGCTCAATTCCATTGGGGATTGGGACTCTTCTATATATGTGGCGGTCTGTCATTGCCCTGGTTGTTTTTGCAACTCTGATTTTAAAAAAAAAATTTATACACTAGTTTTTGGACTCGGGGCGTGACAGATTAGATGGTATCAGAGAAATAGGAATACGATGTCTAGGTTTGGCTAGGAACGAACTCTAGGATGACTTGTGGTCACGAGAGAGCGCTGGGTTTCAGAATAGTGGTTTGGAACTTAGATGTGTTTCGTATTCGGGTTTTGAGAATCGTTGTTACTGAAGAGTAGTTGCGGTCATAGTTTCGACCGTGGGATTGATGTTTCAGTGGAGCCAGAGGGCTCAGATCCGTACTTGTGGTTCAAAGATTGACCCCGTAATGGTAGTGACATTTGGTAAAGGTTATATTATCGACATAGAGACTGTGTAGGAAGGTATGTGATGTACCTTCAGATGTGAGTTGTGTCCCAACTAGTGGTTGGCGATAGATCTATGGTATTTCGCCTTTCTTTTGGTAAGCACGTTGGCGGCCGACAACGTACTTCCGAAAGAACCGAGAAATACTCTGCCCTGTAAACGGGGAATATTCAGATTGGGTCTAAATGAGTAATCTGAGAGTTGTCAATATTTTGTGACTGATTGTCACTACTGTGAACCTATTAGAGGCGTAATAGTGGATTAGTTAAGTTTAAGTTTCGGGGACGAAACTTCTTAAAGTGGTGAGTGATGTAGTAACCATGATTTTAAAATCCAGAATTCAGGTTTAAATAATTTTCAGAATTATTTAAATAGCAAAAATTAGTAGATAGTAGTGCAACAGTGGCCCTAAAATGTCGACTTTTGATCGGGGTCTGATCTGGAAAATCCGAGATCACCATTGCAATCGTCTCGTCGAAACATAGAAGTTTCATATTCATATGTTTTCGATCCGACGGTCGGATCTTCCAGAAATCAGAAATCAAAAAGCGGGCCCCGCGACTTAAAGTGAATAGTAACCCTCGGTTTTTAATCCCTCGCTTTCACTAATGGCCGAACCACTATCTAGAGTTTTAACCTAGAGGTATGAGTAATGGATCCTAGCTATTTTCGACGTTCTGAGCGCAATGGCACTGACGGATTTCGCGTTTGGCGACCCGGGTGCATCGAAGTACGTGCCACGCGCTATATTGAGTCGAACTTTATGGAACGACTTTTAATCCGGGCGTCGAACGAACCAAACAAACACGCTACCTGACAGGTCTCGACGAGCCGGACGTCGTGGCGAAGTCCGCTTCGCAAAACGGTGACCGGATTGTCTCGAAATGCGTGAAAGGTGCCGAAAAAGTGGGTATTTTTGAAGAAACCTTAATATTTTATGTATCAAAATTAACAAGCTTAATTCACTAAGGTTCTGAATGCAATTGTGAGCTACAGCTGGGTCCTTAAGGCTTAGGGTTTCTTGTACAAGGGTTATTTTGCAAAATTGCAAAATCTAGCATTTATGCAAAGGTGTCTCTTGGTCTGCCCGTGGAGGTTACACGAGGTGGCTCTTGGGATTTCCTAACTCCCAAGAGTTATTCCTCATAAGCCTCGGATGCTGGGGTGGCCGAGGGAGATCACCCCATTGAAAAAAAAAAATCCGAGTGAGAGAGAAGGGTGAGGATTGGAGAGAAGTTGCTCCAACTAGGGTTCCTGGACTTCTGGGAGTTCTTCTGCTTCCAGGTGAGCAAACCCGAGCTTGCTGGAGGCTGCGCGTGGCCGTGGAGAGAACCGGCTTCTTCCTCATCTTCTCCAACTCCGGCGAGGTGAGTCCTATTGATCCAATGGTTTTTCAGACCCAAGACCTTTGGAAGTATTTTCCCTATAGCCTAAGGATTATTTCCGGACCACCCATGAAATGGGAAAAGCTCCGGTTGGCCGGCGGCCAAGTTGCACCGCCGGAGCTCCGCCCCGAGCTTTCTTTGCTTACGGCGATTTTTAATGAAAAGTAAAGTGATGGTCTTCTTCCTCTTGACCTGTTCTTGCTTCCCTCCAAATTTGGAGTGTTTTGATGCTGTGTGGAGGTGGTGCGGAAGTGCCCTAGTTTGGGGAAGATGACCCCTTCGGCCGAGCTTGTTGCTCCGGCGCCGGCGAGGCTTCCCACCGCCGGCCACATGTACAGGAAGCTTTATTGGGTCGAGGGGTATCCACCCATGCTTTTGCATGGCAACCATGCAGCCCGAAATGGTGGGTGCCATGGTTGACCCGAGTTTGAGGCCGTTAATGGCGGCCGGCCGTCCGGCGATCTCCGACGACAGGGACATGGCCAGAGCTTCTCAAAAGCTTGCTAGAAAGCTTGTGGTGCTGTTCTTTGCACCTTAAAGCGGACAATAGCAAAGTTGCCATTGTTGAAGAAAGCTCGAAATGGAGCTTTGCTCCACCGCCGTCGCCGCCGTGTTTTGTTGCCGGCCACTGGCACAGAAAGTTTTCTTGAGTGATTTAGCACCTAGTTGGCCAAGTCATTTGATCCCAGATGCCTTAGGTTGCTGGTCACGAATTTCAAAGCAATGGAGTCATCTTTTCCACCTTGCCCGCAGCCAACCATGGGTGCAAAGATGCCCCAGGCTTGCAGGAGTTGTAGAGGAAGTTATGTGGAAACTTTCCTTCCAAGTTTGAGGGCTTAAGGTGCAGAATTGGCTGAGAACCAACTCGGGGAAGTTGTTGTGAAGCTTTGTATATATGGTGCATGCCAAGTGTTTGAGGAAATGTCTCAAAGAACTTCGAGGCAGAATTAAGCTTCAAGTTGTATATCAAACTTACTCAGGAGGGTCCCCTGAGCTTGATGCTCACTTCAGATCAATCTTGATCTGTGTGGACAAGTGGTTGGTGCATTATGAACTTATGTGAGAGCAAGGGCTTGGTTCGGGTTGAACCAGCAAACCTGGGCTGCATCTAGGGCAAGCCCTGTGATCCTGGCATTATCCAGAGATGGTTTGATATAGAAAGTTTTGTCTGGAAATATGTGGATTCAAAGATGAGTCATAACCAAGCCTTAATGCAATAATTGATTAAAAACAGTGTTAGGGTCTGTTTGGAAAATTGTAAAAGTGTACTCCTGGGTATTTTGGGGTCACTGAACGCGATGCTCGCGTTAAAAACAGAGTTGGAAGTCTCGGAGAAACAAAAATGCAAAAAGGGCTATGTTAGAGGAGAGTTTTATGACCCGAAGTTTTCCTCGGGTTCCGTGCTGCCGCAAATTGGTGAGCACGGTGTTCAGCAAGATAAATGTCACCTGCTGGAAGTGACGGTTCGTTAAAATGAATTTCCAGTAAAAAGAACGAGCGAAAACAGTGCTAAAAAGAGGTTTTAAGTTGATTTGAAACTGTTAGATTAAAAGTTAAGTTAATTCCTGAACAATATGTTTAATTCAGGTCTGTTCGATCTACATCTGGTTTTCAAGTGATCTGTTGATACAAATAGTCGCCTGCGATATATCAGGTGGGTTTAACTTCGGTCCGAGATCTTTTCGGCCCTCGGTGTATGGTATTGGTTGGACTCCTGTTTTTGGTAACCTAGTTTATCTTGAGCCTGTCTGCCTTTGGTTGCAATATATATTGCTGTTAGTTGCTTTGACTGATTGGCCATTTCGTAGTTGCACTCCTATGCTTGATTATTATATTGATCTACCAATGCTTGAGCCTGCCCTTCCTTTGATTCAGTTATTTGCTACGTCATACCTGCTTTATGCCTGATTATGATCTTCTTAGTGATCTTTACCATATCTGCTGATTAGTTGTTTCCAGTGGTTATATTATTGCTCTACATATTGCCATGCCTGTTTGGTCATCTGAATGTTGAGCTACGCCTGTTATCAGTTCTATTCTGCCTTACATGATTATTCTTAGTGCCTCTGGTATTTATATCTTATCTTGGAACATTTCCATGGTTGATGAGTAAGCCTGTTTGTCCTGTCGATCAAATGATACACTGCTGAGCACATAGATTTGTTTAACTGATGTTTTTACCGAGCTTCGTAGGGTCGCCGGAGTCTGTTCTTGTTTGATAGGACAAAGGCAATTGCTCTGCGAGGTTTGGAAACCCAAGCTTCGTAGTGTCGCCTGAGTCTGTTCTTGTTTGATAGGACGAGGGCAATGCTCTTCGGGGTGTGGACTTTTCAAAACAGTTTTCTTAAAAATATGTGTTTAAGTTTTGTATTATTTGGTTGGTCTGCATGATTGAGTTGAGTTTTTCGGTTGAGCTTATGCTGAGTTGAGATTTGCCTTGGTCTTGCATATGAGTTGAGATTCAGTTGATTTGATTATTGCATCCCAGTAGGGATTTCCCGGCTTGTTGCCGATTACCCGGTCAGTGGACCGCCAGTTTGAGCATTTGCACATGATTCGCCCGCACCGTTGTTCTTCACGTACACTAGCGGACTGATCCCCCGTAGCGGTGTACTTTACCGGTAAAGTGGTTAGCTGAGGCAACCCGTGACCCTAGTTTGGGGAATGTCAACCAGTGGTGCCAAGAGGGCAGCCTTGCCTGAGGTCTTGTGAAGGCCAATATGGTAGCTTGTGATTGGGTCTTTGTGTTTTCATCTATTTGATGCATGTGTTGTTAAGTTGCTTTAACATGATTTTTTGATTCTTTGATCTGGCTTCTAGTTATCTACCTATATTGCTGATTGTCCTAATTCCTTGATGCCTTGATTATAATCTCATTGTTATATTGCTGATTGTCCTAACTCCTTGATGCCTTGATTATAGTTTCATTGTTATCTTGCTGATTGTCCTAACTCCTTGATGCGTTGATTATCCTAATACATGTTTGTCCTGTTTTAAATTCTGGTAAAATTATCTACCATGCTCGTGCCCAGATTATAAGTTTTGCTTTCTTTACAGCACCAGTTATATATCTGCTTTACCCTAACCCCTGATTATTACTATCCTCTAGTATTGTATACCAGTAGGTACGATCTGCTATTTCTCGGCTCGTCGTGCCCACTGGGATACACTCCGGTGTGTCTCACACCCTCGGGTGACTGTGTTTCAGGCCGAGCGGGTGCTGGGATGTCGGGACGTGTTGGTGAGATTCCGTGTTAGATGTTGACCCTGGACAGCCGAAAGTTCATGTATTATTTGATGTTAAAGGAAAGAGTTGTAATTCAGATGTAAATAATTGTAAAGTTAATTGTAACTTTTGCATGTAGTTGTACGTAGTTAGTACTCTGATGATTGTTGCCAAGCTAGCCGTGCATATATAGAAAAGGCTCAATTCCATTGGGGATTGGGACTCTTCTATATATGTGGCGGTCTGTCATTGCCCTGGTTGTTTTTGCAACTCTGATTTTAAAAAAAAAATTTATACACTAGTTTTTGGACTCGGGGCGTGACAGCCCGCGCGGCACAAGGGCCAGCAACGCCCGCCCGCGGCGCTCCGCGCGCAGCGCGAGCCCGCGCCCGCAGCTGTGCGGCGCCCGCCACTGCGCGGCGCCCCAGCTGCGCAGCGCCCTGGCGGCCTCCGCGCAGTGCCCTAGCGCACTGCGCGGCGCCCTGGCGCCCGCCGCGTTGCGGCCTGCCGCCCGCTGCGCAGTGCCCTTCTGCGGGCGGCACTCACGCGCGCCCGCGCAGGCTGCGCAACCCTTCTGCGCGCACACCCCCTTGCTGCGAACAGTCCTCCACCCAAGGACAGGAGGCCAACCAACACACCACAAAACCAACTCGCAGCAAAAGAAACAAGCTCTCTCTGTCTCTTTTTCTAAAACAAAAATTGCACATACCTCTTTTAAAGACCAAAGCGCGCGCCGCTCGCGCGCTCTACGCACGGCCAACAAAGCTTCTTGGAGGAAGTCCGTCAAAATCTCTCATCCATCTTTGCTCTTTTCCATTTTTTTTTCTTCTCCTTCTTCCTTCTTTTCTCTCTTTCTCTCTTTCCTCTGTTTTTTCTTGAATCCTCTGTTTGAGAGATGAAGGTGGCGATGAGGTGGCACTTAATTAGGTACAGGCTAATTAAGGGGAGGAGTGGGTGGTTGGGAGCATTTAATGCTCAACCAAAAAATATCCCAACACACTCACTTTAAATCCATTCACAAAATCCATTCACTTCTAATCCTTTCTCTAAATCACAGGCTAAAGCATGCCCAGGTAATTAATTAACTTCCCAATTAATTAATTAATTAACCCCTTTTTTAGCCAACTCCAAGTCACTTTTTGCCTTCGGAGTCTCCGCACCGGCCCGAAACCTCCCGAACCCTGCTGTAATCTGGAATTACACATGCCCACAGCTTTTTTCTCCTCAAAAAGCTCAACCGTTGAGTCGGTGTGCTCAAACCAAAAACCGGCTCCAAAACTGTCAGTTCCAACTCACTTTTCGCCTTCGGGTTCTCCGTGTCAGTCCGGGACTTCCCGAACTCCGCTGTAATCATAAAGTATACCTGATCCAAGTGTTCCCAATATTTCTGCACTCCACTGTGAAGTCGAGGCTTCCCCGAAACCAGTCCTCTAACGGCGGACAATGCCTGGAAAACCCCGAATCGACCTGGGGCTTCCGCGTAGATCCGAGTCGACCCGAACTCATCTGTAAACATGATTTGGACTCGTCCAAAGTAAATCCTCCACATGACGCCATCTTGCGAGGTCGGTGCACCATCCGAAAACTCGGTATTCTACACCTTTCCCCGATGCATTCTCTTTTTTCAAAGTCCTTTATCCTCTCGGAGCTTATGTGCAAAAATTCCTGTGGAGGAGGCTCGCTTGCAGGTGGTTCTTCAATTGAGATTCCTCGAGCACTACCTCTCTTTCGAGCAACGCTCTTTGTTTTCATTGTAACCGGAGTTGGTTCCATTGGGACTTTCCCTTTTTCTACGGCGGTTGGCGGTGTCTTCGCCTTTGAAGTAGCTGCAGGGGCTTTCCCCTTTGAAGCATGGGCTGTGCCTTCTTCCAAAAGCTCATCCCAATCGATCGATTCCGTCTCAGATTCCGAATCTGAGTTGTCCATAGGGACATACTCACCTTTTTCTTGAGATTTCTTAGCTCTTTTGAGCTTGTTAATCGCTCGTGTCCCGACCAAAGCTGCGATGAACACTAGAATCCATCCGAACACCATATTTTCTAGTGCATTAGAAAATGGAGAACCTGCGAGCAAGAACTCAAGAACACGAAAAATTATTTAATTTTCAAAATTTTAAAAATTGTATCCAAACAATCATTATCGTGTACAGAGACTAGGAATCAAGTTAGTATTGCAAAAAGAAATTTAAAAATAGATCAATTCCATGATTTACAAAAATTTTGATAATATGCCCTAAAACCGAATTTTTAGAAATCGAAGCTCAAAAATCCGTTAATCAAGAGAATACAAGGCATACAAACAAAACTAATCTACCCAGAGTTCTTATTTCAAAAGAAATTTGATAAAAAACCGTTTAAAATCGAATTGGAATCATGATTTTCACTCACGTTTTGAAGAACATGGCAAAAACAGTGAAAAATACGAGTTTTGATCAAAGAGACTTACTTGAAATCCAAAGAACTTGAGTTTGAAGGGCTCCAAATCGGTTGTAGTTTAGAGAGAGAAACTCGTGAAACATAGAAACAAAAGCTTGAGGTAAAAACAAATCAAATACCCTTTCGTTTCTTAGAAACCCTAGCCGCAGTCCGGATCAGCTGTCACGCCCCGGGGTCGAAACTGCGACCCGGGCTCACTAACAGATCCGCCATCTGTACGGAAACTGCCGTACAGACGAAGCGTCTAACCTGCAGAAAAAATCAACTACAGAGATACGGATATCAGAGCTGAAAGTAAACTAGTAAGAACTGAAGACCAAACACTGTACAACTGAAAATAATACAATATCCATCTCCCAAATACGATCGTATACAAAGTCCTCTGATACAAAAACTCAAAGGGGAGATATCTCCAATAATGTACATCAGTGTACAAGCTCTCACTACAAAAGTATCCTCACTACATCAGTCTCTCAAACTGTAAAATAAAGTAAACTAATCTACTGAAGCTCTCCTCAGAAGGGGTACCGCTACACTCCAACGACGGGTAGGGAACTGGCTCGCGACTCCCTCGCCTCGGTCAGAAGGATCAGCAACTGGAGCAACAGGAACAGGAGAAGAAATTCCTGGGGAAAAAAGACACCACGACGGGTGTGAGAACTACTTCCCACAGTAGTTCTCAGTGGGTGCCGTCAACAAGCCCAACGGTCTGCCCACCAAGTCTACTAGAGGCCAAAGATAACAATGCAACGAAATCTGAACAAGAAAAGCTGGAGCTACTCTACAGCTACCATGCCTCTATCTAGTTACTCCAAAAAGTGGAACAGATGAAACTAAAAGAGTCCACTCGCACCCAAGGTGCTCAATAGACCCAATTGAACTGACTGCCTCATAGGGTCCAGTCAAGCCTGCGCCTGTCGACTAGGAACGCTCCTGCCCACTACCACACATCCACATGAGGACGGGATTTACGTGGGGCGTCCTGTCCTACTAACTCATCACTCGCGCAAAACTGCCTCAACAGGCCAACCATCGTATCCACAGCGGCATCTCAGGACGCGACTCCAACTGAGTAGAACGGCGCGGCATAGAGTATCAAACATTGGCATATGCAGGCTAGTTAAAAACCACGCTCACTCTCAGAACGGTAGGACTCAAGATCCCCAAATACCTCGCACAACAGTCGGAGCACTCTCGACGACTCAGCTGCTCGGCTAACTCGAAACACGTGACACTAGCCTCTCCAACGGCTCGCAGCACAAGGCTCACTGGCTGGAGATACTCCACAGCCAGGAACGACCCATAACTCAGGGTAACAAAACAGGTCGGACAACACTCAACGACCTGGGACCACCGCCAACCCCAACGGTTCCCAACAAGACGGACCGGAAGATACTCGACGGCCCGGGACTGCCGTCTGCGCGTCGGCTCCCTCCACGACGGCACAACAGGAAAACAAGACCTCCCGGGACTACCGTTTACCCAAACGGCTCCCGGCACAGATAAGCAACCCAGTACAATTACCAGACTCCACTCTGCTCCCAGGCAAGAGTGTAAAAGCATCCCACACTAAAAGCAAGTCCCGACCTCTCGGCCCCCTACCCGGGCGAGAAAACACTATGTCAGGGATGAAGGAACAGTGTGGATGTCTAAGCATAAATAACCCTAGCCCAAGTGAGGGTTTTCTACTAGTCTGGTTGCACATACAACATATGACGGGGGTGCTAGGTCAAGTTCCAAGATAACTACATTAACAGATAATAAAGGGATAGCCATTCCAACAATCTAGCATGCTACACAAGGAAATAAACTATCATGCATAGTCCTACATCAATAGAATTAATGTACATTCCATAAAACATGGAGATAAGGCCACCCACCTCGATTTGCCACCAATTGCTCGTAGACACTTGCAATTGGCTTCCATGCGATCCGCACGCAAAACGGGGCACGCCGTCGGAGTCCGCACGCAAAACGGAGCACGCCGCCGGAGTCCGCACGCAAAACGGAGCACGCCGCCGGAGTTCGCACGCAAAACGGAGCACGCTGCCGGAGTCCGCACCAAAAACGGAGTCTGCACGAGAAACGGTGCACGGCGCCGGAGTCCGCACGCAAAATGGTGCACGGTGCCGGAATCCGCACGCAAAACGGAGTCCGCACGCAAAACGGTGCACGGTGCCGGAGTCCGCACGCAAAACGGTGCACGGTGCCAGGATCCGCACGCGAAACGGAGTCCGCACGCAAAACGGTGCACGGTGCCGGAGTCCGCATGCAAAACGGTGCACGGTGCCAGGATCCGCACGCGAAACGGAGTCCGCACGCAAAACGGTGCACGGTGCCGGAGTCCGCACGCAAAACGGTGCACGGTGCCGGAGTCCGCACGCAAAACGGAGTCCGCACGCAAAACGAAGCACGGTGCCAGAGTCCGCACGCAAAACGGTGCACGGTGCCCAACACAGAAAGGAGCAAGAAGGTCAATTACAGTCTAAAAGATCGCCCCAAAACTGTACAAAAATACAGTAAAACCAACACACGGGACCTACCCGACTGCGCCGCCGCCGCCGCAACGCCCCCATCGGAAGCCTCGCGCGCTCCACGAGGCCCGCGACGTGAAACGCCATCTCCCGCACTCTCCTCCCTCACTCTCCCCGTCGCTCGGTTGGAGAAGAAAACGAAGAAGGAAAAGAGGTCGCTTGCGGGGAGGAAGAAGGAGAAGAAGAAGAGAAAGGGAGAGAGGCGGGTCCACGGTGCACCGGCCGGTCCACCGCACCCGCCCGAGTGCACCAGGCCCAGGCAAGGAGGCGCGCGGCCACGTGGCCGTATCCCCGCACGCCACGCGGGTGCGCAGCTCACGCGCCACATGGGCGCGTGACACGCTGCCGCCCGCAGGCGCGGGACACGGGCGCGTGACACGGGCGCGCCCACGTGCTCCCGCGCGGGCGCCAGCGGGGGGCCGCCACGTGGCGGCTCCTGCGCTGACACGCGCAGGCGCGCGTTCCCAACGCGCGCCAGCTGCGCGCCTTGAGCCGCCTCGGGATCCGCGCTGTCGCCTCGCCTCGGGAAACGTGCCGCGCCGCCTCGAAAAACGTGTAAAATATCCGGGCTCCAAAACAAACAAGTAAATAGTCCATTCTTAGCGATTTCGCGTGCTGAATCCAAAAACGATGTCCATTTCTCCAAATTCTCACCCGAAAATTTGCCGAATGCCCACTCGATCCGATTTTCGCGCCGGGTCCATTTTTAAAGTCCGATTTGCCCAATTCCAACTCTAAAAATTCCCGAAGGCGACCGGAGAGGTAAACTTTTATCCGGACTTCACCCGGAGTCTAATTTTGACATCTGATTCGCGCGAAATCACTTCTAAACACCCGACGGGTCCTCCAACATCCCACGGGGTCTCAATTTAAGCCCGAAGTCCACCACTTGTGTCCAAAATGCGCGCAACCCACACATGCCTCCAGTGATGCAAGCAAATCCCAAATTGCATCACAAATCCATTTCTGGGCCCCCAACACGCGCACCAACACCCCCAACGGCGACCGAAAGCTGCCCAACAACCAGCAACCCTGCGCGGGGGATTCCGGGACCTGACATCAGCTCGTGAATCCAGTCCGGATCAGCTACCCGCAGACAAATTCTGCGTTCGTGATCCGGATCGAATTCTTCCAGTCCGGATCGGCTTCAACTTTTTCTTCAGAAAAATTTACAAAAATTTCAGAAAATCCAGAAAAAGTATGTAAGCATCTTTTGTATATCAACTTTAAACAAAAATCATCATTTCATATCAAAAGAAATAGATTATGCTAAATCTATCAATAATATCCAAGTAATGAAACAAAAATTTATAAAACTTAAATTCTTTAAAGTTGATCAAGTTCAAAACATCAATCACGATATATTGAGTAATGCGTTTATCAAATCATTAATTTTGCAAAGAAAATGAAGCACAAAGATCGATAGATGTTTGAAATCCCAAATAAGTTAGATAATGTATCTAGTCAATTTATCGTAAGGAGTGGCTCTTTGAGCATCTTTCAATAAAAATCCCACCTTATACCAACCTTGGAATTTGACAGAGTCAAGTATTCCAAAAAGCATTTTATCTAATCAACAAGAAAAATCATGCTTTGTATACATGTGGTAGCTGCACACAGTACTCGGACGACCGAGGTGGTAGCTCTTTCCTCCATGTGGTGGTAGTTTTCACTCTCCTCATTGGGATGTAACTCTTTCCACATCTTTTGAGCATAAAACTTTAATAAACTCCCCCTCAATTGGCTATCAATTATTTAAGATATGAACTATTCAACCAAAAATTGATCTCGTGTTCATACTTAACACAATTGTCAAATAAGATAAAAACTATACCAAGAGATCATTTGAGAGAGAAATTGACTTTGATCAATTAAAAATGAACTAATTGATATAAATGATTATAGCATCAAATAAATTATCATGATATCCAAATCATAATAAATTTCTTAAAACATAAAAGAATGCAACTAAAGTCAATAAATATGCTCAGTTAATGTTATATGTAGAAGCATAGATAAAGAATAGAAACACAAAACAAAACCTAACCTAAGCAAAGGTTCAAAAGAGGTTAATTCAAAGAAAGCATTCCAATTGCTTTACGCAAATGAATAAAATATTTTTGATCCAAAGGTTTTGTTAAAATATCAGCTAATTGATCTTCAGTTGAAACATAAGAAATTTGAAGAATACTTGATTCAACTAGCTCTCTTAGAAAATGATATCTAAGTTCAATGTGTTTTGTTCTTGAGTTCAACACAGGGTTTTTAGAAATATTTATAGCACTAGTGTTGTCACAAAGAATAGTTACCGAAGTCGCAGAAATTCGGAAGTCGCCCAAAACGCGTTTCTTCCAAATCAATTGTGTCGAACAATTTCCTGCTGAAATATATTCCGCTTCGGCTGTTGAGAGTGCAATGCAGTTTTGCTTTTTACAATGCCAAGCAACTAGACAATGGCCAAGATAAAAACATGCACCACTCGTACTCTTCCGATCATCCACTGATCCAGCCCAATCGGCATCAGAGTATCCTATTATGTCGAGAGTTGTGCCCATCGGATACCAAATTCGGAAATTTGGCATTCCTTTAACGTACCGGATGATCCTTTTCACCGCTTTCAGGTGAACCTCCTTTGGTGCTGATTGATATCTCGCACAAAACCCAACACTAAAGGATATATCCAGGCGACTAGCTGTGAGATAGAGTAGACTTCCAATCATGCTGCGATAAAGCTTCTCGTCTACGCTTTCACTGAGAGATTCACTTCCTAATCCCTTGTTGCTAGTTCCCATTGGAGTAGGAAAGTCTTTAGAATTTTCTAATCCGAATTTCTTCACCAACATTCTTGCATACTTGGATTGGCACAGATGAATGCCTTCTTCACTTTGTTTGACTTGCAATCCAAGAAAATATGTTAGCTCGCCCATCATGGACATCTCAAATTCGCTTTCCATGGTTTCAGCGAATTTTGAAGCATCGTTGTTCCTTATTGCACTGAATACAATGTCATCGACATAGATTTGTGCCACAATGAAGTTATCCTGAAAATGCTTCACAAAGAGTGTTCGATCCGCTCCCCCTCGAGTGTAGCCCTTTTCCAAAAGGTGCTTTGTCAACCTTTCATACCATGCTCGCGGTGCTTGTTTTAGACCGTAAAGAGCCTTTTTTCAGTCGAAAAACATGGTTAGGTAGTTTATGATCAATGAAACCTTTCGGTTGAGCCACATAAACTTCCTCATTTAAAAACCCATTTAAAAATGCGCTCTTAACGTCCATTTGAAAAAGTTTAATTTTAAAATGACAAGCAATTGCGAAAAGAATACGAATTGACTCGAGACGAGCTACTAGGGTGAATGTCTCATCAAAGTCTATACCTTCAATTTGTGAATAGCCCTGAGCAACTAGGCGTGCTTTGTTCCTAATGATGGTACCATCCTTATTTTTCTTGTTCTTGAAAATCTACTTAGTACCAATTATGTTGTGTTGCTTCGGAGGCTTCGTTAATTCCCAGACTTTGTTCCTTTCGAATTGATGGAGCTCTTCTTGCATTGCTTTAATCCAATAATCATCCTGAAGAGCTTCATCTGTCACGCCCCGGGTGTAAACCAGAACCCGGGCTCGTCTACAGATCCGCCGTGCACATGGTATTTCCCGCGTACACGAAGCGTCGGTAACCTGCTCAGATATAAGAAATAATAATAAAAGAGCATAAAATCAAAGCTAAACTAAAACTACTACATCTCAGACAAAAGCTGGAAATAAAAAAAAGAACAACTGTAAAATAAATACAAGTATCTCTCCCAGCTCACCACAAATATACAACTAGCTGGCTAAAGCCAGACCCAAAGTAAAGTACAATAAAAACTGTCTGAGAAGATAGGGTACACCAAAAATCCAGCTAGCAACTGTCGGGTGGACACTCTAACTAGTCCACAATCCTCTTACCTCGATCAGATGCTGACGGCCCAGCAACTCCCGTAGAGGACTCTGCAAAACAAGGGGGAAAAACAAAGAAAAAGACGATGGGGGTGAGAACTACTATAAAAACAGTAGCCTCCCCTAGTGGGTAAAGCCTCAAACCCTAACACACCCACTTGGTCTACCAGAGGCAAAAAGGTAAGGAGAAAGGTGGTAAGCTAATAAAACAGGTGATAAAGGAAAGCTACCACTAATATGCCTCTAAATGCAATAACAAAAGGAGTAACTGAATGCATGCATCAGTAAAACTATCTGTCTGAAAAGACCCAATCGATGGGCCAGTAACCACTGGTACTGCCTACTGGTACTGCCTACTCAAACTGTCTCAAGTATCTACTAACAAATCGGTACTCACTGACCGATGCAGAAGGTCTGGCTCTCACTGGCCAATACTCAATGTCTGGCACTCACTCGCCGATGTGTCAATCGCCTACTCCGGAGTGGCACTCGAGGGGAGCGACTCACACGAGTAAAGTAACCATGTCTCACAAATGTCGTAACCAAGTCTCGATATCTCCCTATAGCAGGACTGGATCACGACGATAACAGAAGTGGGAAAAATCCCCCCACTAAAACTAACCCGATCCCCCCAGTCTAATGCAATAAAACAACAACAAGTGGGAACCTCCAACCACTAGAGAAAACTGTCACGCCCCGGGGGTTTGTTTTAGCGGAAACGATTCATAAAAGTTGAATATTTGACGTGTAAATTTTTTTTTGTTTAAAGGAGAACCCCTCTTCCCCGGCACGTGCCCAGACCCGCCACACATACATGATCACTCTGCAAACGGACAGAGTCTCCCCTGTACGTGCACGGCGTAGCGTTCGGTACACGTTCCAACATACACAACCAATCAATCACAACAGTTATTCACAAACAACCAGCATTCTACACTAATACAAGAAAACATATGGCCGATCAATTTGGAAAGGATAAATCCACAGTTTTGAAAGAGCGCCTACCCGGCGCTTACGTTTTGAAAGCTAGTTTCGAAATCAGCATAAATCCACAAGGTTTGAAAACGGTGCCCACCCGACACCAAGTTTTGAAATCCCTTTCGCAATCCATAAATCCACAGGGTTTTGAAACCAGTGCCCACACGACACTTAGATTTTAAAAACGGTTTTCGCAATCTTTTCTTTGACTTTTGCCTTTTTGATTTTCAAATGGCCAATAGGAATATAAGGAAAGTAACGCACAAGGGGCACTAAATGCAACCCGTACCGACATCCACGCCGACCCCACGAGGGTATCGCGAACCTCTCACATAACTACAATGAAATGAAAAGCGAGAATGAAAGAAGAAATACAGTCCGAGGTCCCCAGCGACCCAGCTGCTCCTGTCCCGTCCTCTCAACGCCTACCTCTCCCCCCGCCTGAACCCTGTCACGAAGTGGGATGTCAGTGACGTAAAAATAGTAGAGCAGGAGAATGTGATAAAACAAACCGTGACGACGACCGGAGCAACCACCCCCCTCAAGGAGGAAAGGCAACCTGTACACCTGTATCCTGTAATACCCGGACACGTCGGACAACTAAACCGATGGCCCGCACCGTACCTGCAGAAACCCGACCACGCCGGACAACTAAACCGACGGGTCGCACCGCTCGCACCTCGGCGCCTCAACCCCACCACTAATAAGGGGCCCCACTACGTCACCTCGTGGGTATACACGGGTCAGAGACCACTTTTCCGGAAAAGCGCACCCTTTGCGGTGGCCAAACCGCGGGTGCGCGTGCTGCAGCCTCGAGCCAAGTAACCATAACCACCATCATGTCAGCATCATAATATATAACAAGAGTAAAAAGGCAACATGTATAATCGAAAGTAAAACCGTAGCATATGCGATCGAAAGTAACCCGCTAACATGTATAATCAAAATCAAGGCAATAATGCGTGTACTCGAAGGTAGCCCGCCAACATATAATTATCAAAAGGAGAACGACCGCCGGAGACCGACGCTAAACACCACGAAGAAACCCAAGTACACATAAGATTGACCACGTCCCACATGATAGGGTTAAATGCTAAGACTTAAAAATAAAACCCACCTGAATGTAGGCCGATCCCGAACTCCCGCTAGACTACCGGGAGGCTGGTGCTGAACTCTGGGCCCTGTATCATAAGATCTGGTCAGTACTAGACTCACACAAACCCATCTCGACGACACGACATTTGCGGAAAGCTTAAACGGGTCAAATCGGCCGATTTATCGATCAAAATCTGATTCCCGATCAACGAGGACCTTCAGAATCCCAACAAGATGCCCAGTGGGTGTGAAAATACCATTTAGAGACAGCTAGTATGTTTAATTTGCGATTTGGTCCAAAACAGATCTTACATTGCATAAAAACATCGAGTTAACGGGCTGTTTTGACTCGTTCTTGAAATCCGGGGATCCAAACGGCGTTCTGTAAATTTCAACGTGTTCGTTACGACGAGACGGGTCCCGTGCGCACAAGGTTGGGCTGGCACGAGGCCCGATCACGAAGTTGGCCCATAGTCTTTAAAGGTCCAATATACAACTATGTGGAAACTTAAATTATACTTGATCTTTTTAAAGAATTACAGGGAGCATCATGATCAGTAGGGTGTCTAGGGTTGAGGGCTCACCTTGCGCGCGTCGGAGGCCGGCCGGAGAGCTTGCCGGAGCAAGGTGGTGCACCAACTCAAAGCTACCCATGGCTCGGTTTGGTGTTCTTGGAGCAACTCGGGTTCAGCTCTGCATCTGAGGTGAGCACAAGCTAGAAGGGGGTCCCCAGGGGGTCTCGGGTCCAATCTGGGTCGGGCGGCGGCGGCCGGAGGCGGCGGCGGCCGGAGGAGAGCCCGAAAAGGGTGGCTCGGGTGCAACCTTTAAGCCGAGCCACAGGGGGGGTGTCCTAGGTCAAAACAGGGTCATGGGATTCATAATCGAGGCGTCTGGATCGTACCTGTGCAGTTGGCCGGAGGCCAAAGCGGCGGGGATCGCCGGAGAGGAAGCCCGATCCCAACTCGGGTGCAACCCTGAAGCATCAAAGCCCCACGTTAAGGTTGCCATGCATGGTGACCATCGGCTTTAGAACAAGAAAACAGACTCACCTGCACGGTTTCCCGGCGTCGAGACGCGTCGGCGACGCACGGCGGCGGAGCTCGGCCAACCTCGGAGGAGCTCCAATGGCGGATCCCGGCCGGTTGTGTTCGGGCTGGTGCAACTTGGACCAGAAGGTCCCACTCGGTACCAGGAGGCTTCTGGTGGCGGTGGCCGGCGGCTCCGGTGAGCGGCGGCGCCGGACGGTGGAGCTCGGGTGAAAGCACAAAAACCAGGAGTTAGGGCTTCTTCGCACGGCTTTAGCGTTCAACTGATCATCCCGAGACTTTGGGGGTAGCTAGCAGTCGTCAAGGCAAGGAGGGTTAACGGTTCCGATCTCTGTTTTAACGGTCGGAAAAATCAGAGACCGAGTTCGTCGGAAAAATGATAATTTCCGGCGAACAAGTCTCTGCCGACGACGGGGACGGCGGCGAGGGCTCGGCCTGTACCAAGAGGGTCTCCTCGATGTCAGAAGTCCTTTGGCATGGCCCACGTGCCAGTTTGAAGAAAAAGAATCCATAAACTCACCTTCGCCGGAAGTTGGAGGAAGGTGGTGTCTCTCACGGCGACGCACGGTGGCGGTAGGGGCCGGGACCACCACAGCTCGGCTTCGACTACACAGAGGATCTCACCGAAGAAGTTTGGAACCGCCCAAAGGCTTCTGTGTGGAGCCTACTCCTTCCAACCCGAGATGAAGAAGAATCGGTTTCCTTCTTCTCCGGCGAGGGGAGGCGGCGGCCGGTGCGGGGAGGTCCGGGGATCGCGGCAGAGGAGAGGAGGGTCTGTTGAGGTGCGGCTGGGGCTGGGCTCAGGGTCTAGGGTTTGTAGAACCCTGGACGTATGTGCTAGTATATATGTAGGGTTGGTCATTTTGCATTTTAGCCCCTCATCTTTCCATATCTACAGCCCAGTCCCTCACAGCACACTTCTCTCACATCCAGGTCCCTCTCCAAGGAGCGGCACGCAAAACGGAGCATAAACTATAGGGCCTATTGTGCAAAATGCCGCGTTTTCCACTGTATGTCACGCTTTTCGAGACACTAGGATCCTCAAACGAAAATTCCGTCAGCGCCATTGCGTCCAAAATGACGAAACCATTCAAAACGACTACCTGGATCACCATGTTCGGAATCCGAACAGTGAATCAGTCAGCGTTGCATTCGTCGGGGTGTCGAAAATTGGGGTTACTATTCATCTACAGTGTTAACTTAAAAACACTGTGCGCAGGCCGCTGTTACATGGGTCCCGATAATTCGCCCGTTTCTTCATCGGTTTCGGGCAGATCCGACCGTCAGATCGAAAAGTACTGAATATGAATCTCGCTCAATTCGACGAGACGATCGCAACGGTCAATTCGGATTTCCAAGATCATGTCCGGATTGGAAAATAGCCTTTTTGCCTCGTAAAACGTGCAACTTGCACACTGGCGTTTGACCATATTGGCCAACAGGGGTCCTTTGAATTCGAAACCAGATCAAAATTCACTTTTAGACTATTTATTAAAAATAAGATATTTCGAGTTTCTACATCACTTACAACTTAAAAGAAGTTTCGTCCCCGAAACTTACAACTTAAAAAAAAAAGTTTTATTCCCGGGGCTTACAACCTGCATTCATACTTTATGAAATGCTCAAAAAGTTTATTCGAGGGCTACAAGTCAGTCGCAAGGTATCGACAACTCTAAGGCTACTAATTTAGACCCAATCTAATACTCCCCATTACAGGGCAGAGTATTTCCTCAGTTCTTTCGACAGTCCGTCGCCTGCAGCCAACGTGCTTACCAAAAGGAACAGCGAAATACCATAGATCTGTCGCCAACAACTAGTTGGGGACGCAACTCCTATCAGAAGGTATATCACATACCTCCCAACACAATCTCAGTGCTAAAAACATAACCTTTATCATGGATTACTACCACCTCGTGGTCACAAACATCGCCATGACTAACACATAGGCGAGTCCACGTCGATCCACAAAATCTGTGCAAAAGGTGGGGTCAATTTGCATCCGCCCCAAACAGGGTTACCATCGGGCCCATAGGCCATTGAATTATGACACGGGGACACTGAAGGATCAACAACTTGTTCATCCTCTAAGCAAACTGTGAGTCTAGTGCAATATTAACAGTCATCTACTGCTGTGCCATCAGCTGGACGATTACGACAAGAACAGTGATTTAACCCTTAACCACTGTAACTGATCCGAGCACTCTGGCTCCATTCAAACATCAAGCCCACAGCCGAAACCATGACCGCGGCTAACCCTGCAATAACAACGATCCCAAACCAGAGTGCGTACGACTAATAACCGAAACAACGAGACTCAACTGTGTGAAGCACACCTGAGCTCCAAACCACTATGCCAATACCCTGCGCTCTCTCGTGAACACAAGTCATCCTAGGGTTCGTTCCTAACCAAATACCCAGGTATCGGATCGGAAAGGCGGAATTTTGTGCATCGGAAACTGTGCGATTCACGCACCGGTATGCAAATCACTAGGGTTAGATCTGCTTCCTCGCCCGCAAGCACACTAGAATTCTCTCGAGTGCTACATCGCTCACACCTTAAAAGAAGTTTCATCCCCGAAACTTAAATACGCCAGGAATCCGATACATGGGAAAGGTGGCCAAACATGTCCGACTTGCGCTTCCCATTGGCCTTGCGCCCCTCGTGATCTGTACTGCTTCACCATCACAAACTCGCAACCCAAAACCTCAAGACTATGCCTTGGTCATGGGGAGCTGGCGACAAAACCCAAGAAGCACGGTCCTACTTCCGTCTTGACACCCGTGGGGGTGCGACCCTCTGATTAACCTCTACTGCTCGGTCCCCATCCATTGCCCTTCCAAGCACCATGCACTGAGCCGAGCTGCATACCCCCAGACCAAACGATCACATTCCCAACTAGGAGTATTCTAAGTTCTAGGTCCGCTCAACAAAAAGAAAGAATCAAGCCCAAACGAACAAGATTCGCTAGCCCCGGTGGTCTCTTTTCTCAACCCTAGGGGGAATCCCAAGACCCCACCGTGACGATTCCTACAACCATCATAGTGACCACAGCAAAGAGCCGAACCGTGGGTAACAACCGTAGGGGAAGGGTCCTCATACCTACCCCTACCCTATCCAAGATGCGAAAGAATCGGCCGACTCTCTGCTGTAACCTAAAACTCGTTGTCCTGGAAGGTACAATTTTAGGCAAAGAGACTACCCAGCTACTCACGACCGACAAAACGGCCGCTTCACTAACAACCACCGGCGGATTACCCTACCACCAGTCGCCGTTACTAACGACGACCAAAGCGTTGGCAGATGGAGGGGTTCGCGAAACATCACCCGGCGCAACGATCTGCTGTGATAACAGCCGCACCAAGTGCATGAACACCTGTCAGCAGGCCCACCGTGTCCCACGCTGGTTGCTTAATCCATTGATTCCTAGCAACCATCAATACCTCGGTGGCAGCCGGCCTCGATCCCAGCCCCCATAACAACACTACTACACCAGCCAAAACAACACGACTACACAAACGCGACAACCGAGCTAAACCGAGAAACAAAACTTAACCCGTACTCACACACCACACAAGTCAGTTCTAGACTCCGCTAGCATAGCACTCAACCAACTATCGAGAAAACGGGACCTATACTTTCCCTCCCCGCTCCCCCGATCACTCGCGTTCTACGCTTCTATGCCTTATTCAATTCATTCATTCGTAGCTAAGTGTGGTATCTCTGTGGATGTCGGACACTGACTCTGCGTCCCCGGCCGATGATCTAGTACGGTCCATGTCTGTCACACATCACAAGAGTCAACTTTAGACTACCCTACTAACAACAACCATAAAGTGAGAGAAAGGACTCAACATTCCCCCCCCCCCCCCCCCCCCCCCCCCCCCCCTCGGTCACTCACGTTCTACAGTCCTATGCCCTACCCGTTTCATTCATGTGTAGGCAAGTGAGGTGTTCCCGCGGATGTCGGCACTAACTATTGTGATTGAAAGAACGCTCTGATACCATTTAATCTGTCACGCCCCGGGGGTTTGTTTTAGCGGAAACGATTCATAAAAGTTGAATATTTGACGTGTAAATTTTTTTTTGTTTAAAGGAGAACCCCTCTTCCCCGGCACGTGCCCAGACCCACCACACATACATGATCACTCTGCAAACGGACAGAGTCTCCCCTTTACGTGCACGGCGTAGCGTTCGGTACACGTTCCAACATACACAACCAATCAATCACAACAGTTATTCACAAACAACCAGCATTCTACACTAATACAAGAAAACATATGGCCGATCAATTTGGAAAGGATAAATCCACAGTTTTGAAAGAGCGCCTACCCGGCGCTTACGTTTTGAAAGCTAGTTTCGAAATCAGCATAAATCCACAAGGTTTGAAAACGGTGCCCACCCGACACCAAGTTTTGAAATCCCTTTCGCAATCCATAAATCCACAGGGTTTTGAAACCAGTGCCCACACGACACTTAGATTTTAAAAACGGTTTTCGCAATCTTTTCTTTGACTTTTGCCTTTTTGATTTTCAAATGGCCAATAGGAATATAAGGAAAGTAACGCACAAGGGGCACTAAATGCAACCCGTACCGACATCCACGCCGACCCCACGAGGGTATCGCGAACCTCTCACATAACTACAATGAAATGAAAAGCGAGAATGAAAGAAGAAATACAGTCCGAGGTCCCCAGCGACCCAGCTGCTCCTGTCCTGTCCTCTCCAACGCCTACCTCTCCCCCCGCCTGAACCCTGTCACGAAGTGGGATGTCAGTGACGTAAAAATAGTAGAGCAGGAGAATGTGATAAAACAAACTGTGACGACGACCGGAGCAACCACCCCCCTCAAGGAGGAAAGGCAACCTGTACACCTGTATCCTGTAATACCCGGACACGTCGGACAACTAAACCGATGGCCCGCACCGTACCTGCAGAAACCCGACCACGCCGGACAACTAAACCGATGGGTCGCACCGCTCGCACCTCGGCGCCTCAACCCCACCACTAATAAGGGGCCCCACTACGTCACCTCGTGGGTATACACGGGTCAGAGACCACTTTTCCGGAAAAGCGCACCCTTTGCGGTGGCCAAACCGCGGGTGCGCGTGCTGCAGCCTCGAGCCAAGTAACCATAACCACCATCATGTCAGCATCATAATATATAACAAGAGTAAAAAGGCAACATGTATAATCGAAAGTAAAACCGTAGCATATGCGATCGAAAGTAACCCGCTAACATGTATAATCAAAATCAAGGCAATAATGCGTGTACTCGAAGGTAGCCCGCCAACATATAATTATCAAAAGGAGAACGACCGCCGGAGACCGACGCTAAACACCACGAAGAAACCCAAGTGCACATAAGATTGACCACGTCCCACATGATAGGGTTAAATGCTAAAGACTTAAAAATAAAACCCACCTGAATGTAGGCCGATCCCGAACTCCCGCTAGACTACCGGGAGGCTGGTGCTGAACTCTGGGCCCTGTATCATAAGATCTGGTCAGTACTAGACTCACACAAACCCATCTCGACGACACGACATTTGCGGAAAGCTTAAACGGGTCAAATCGGCTGATTTATCGATCAAAATCTGATTCCCGATCAACGAGGACCTTCAGAATCCCAACAAGATGCCCAGTGGGTGTGAAAATACCATTTAGAGACAGCTAGTATGTTTAATTTGCGATTTGGTCCAAAACAGATCTTACATTGCAAAAAAACATCGAGTTAACAGGCTGTTTTAACTCGTTCTTGAAATCCGGGGATCCAAACGGCGTTCTGTAAATTTCAACGTGTTCGTTACGACGAGATGGGTCCCATGCTCACAAGGTTGGGCTGGCACGAGGCCCGATCACGAAGTTGGCCCATAGTCTTTAAAGGTCCAATATACAACTATGTGGAAACTTAAATTATACTTGATCTTTTTAAAGAATTACAGGGAGCATCATGATCAGTAGGGTGTCTAGGGTTGAGGGCTCACCTTGCGCGCGTCGGAGGCCGGCCGGAGAGCTTGCCGGAGCAAGGTGGTGCACCAACTCAAAGCTACCCAAGGCTCGGTTTGGTGTTCTTGGAGCAACTCGGGTTCAGCTCTGCATCTGAGGTGAGCACAAGCTAGAAAGGGGTCCCCAGGAGGTCTCGGGTCCAATCTGGGTCGGGCGGCGGCGGCCGGAGGCGGCGGCGGCCGGAGGAGAGCCCGAAAAGGGTGGCTCGGGTGCAACCTTTAAGCCGAGCCACAGGGGGGGTGTCCTAGGTCAAAACAGGGTCATGGGATTCATAATCGAGGCGTCTGGATCGTACCTGTGCAGTTGGCCGGAGGCCAAAGCGGCGGGGATCGCCGGAGAGGAAGCCCGATCCCAACTCGGGTGCAACCCTGAAGCATCAAAGCCCCACGTTAAGGTTGCCATGCATGGTGACCATCGGCTTTAGAACAAGAAAACAGACTCACCTGCACGGTTTCCCGGCGTCGAGACGCGTCGGCGACGCATGGCGGCGGAGCTCGGCCAACCTCGGAGGAGCTCCAATGGCGGATCCCGGCCGGTTGTGTTCGGGCTGGTGCAACTTGGACCAGAAGGTCCCACTCGGTACCAGGAGGCTTCTGGTGGCGGTGGCCGGCGGCTCCGGTGAGCGGCGGCGCCGGACGGTGGAGCTCGGGTGAAAGCACAAAAACCAGGAGTTAGGGCTTCTTCGCACGGCTTTAGCATTCAACTGATCATCCCGAGACTTTGGGGGTAGCTAGCAGTCGTCAAGGCAAGGAGGGTTAACGGTTCCGATCTCTGTTTTAACGGTCGGAAAAATCAGAGACCGAGTTCGTCGGAAAAACGATAATTTCCGGCGAACAAGTCTCTGCCGACGACGGGGACGGCGGCGAGGGCTCGGCCTGTACCAAGAGGGTCTCCTCAATGTCAGAAGTCCTTTGGCATGGCCCACGTGCCAGTTTGAAGAAAAAGAATCCATAAACTCACCTTCGCCGGAAGTTGGAGGAAGGTGGTGTCTCTCACGGCGACGCACGGTGGCGGTAGGGGCCGGGACCACCACAGCTCGGCTTCGACTACACAGAGGATCTCACCGAAGAAGTTTGGAACCGCCCAAAGGCTTCTGTGTGGAGCCTACTCCTTCCAACCCGAGATGAAGAAGAATCGGTTTCCTTCTTCTCCGGCGAGGGGAGGCGGCGGCCGGTGCGGGGAGGTCCGGGGATCGCGGCAGAGGAGAGGAGGGTCTGTTGAGGTGCGGCTGGGGCTGGGCTCAGGGTCTAGGGTTTGTAGAACCCTGGACGTATGTGCTAGTATATATGTAGGGTTGGTCATTTTGCATTTTAGCCCCTCATCTTTCCATATCTACAGCCCAGTCCCTCACAGCACACTTCTCTCACATCCAGGTCCCTCTCCAAGGAGCGGCACGCAAAACGGAGCATAAACTATAGGGCCTATTGTGCAAAATGCCGCGTTTTCCACTTATGTCACGCTTTTCGAGACACTAGGATCCTCAAACGAAAATTCCGTCAGCGCCATTGCGTCCAAAATGACGAAACCATTCAAAACGACTACCTGGATCACCATGTTCGGAATCCGAACAGTGAATCAGTCAGCGTTGCATTCGTCGGGGTGTCGAAAATTGGGGTTACTATTCATCTACAGTGTTAACTTAAAAACACTGTGCGCAGGCCGCTGTTACATGGGTCCCGATAATTCGCCCGTTTTTTCATCGATTTCGGGCAGATCCGACCGTCAGATCGAAAAGTACTGAATATGAATCTCGCTCAATTCGACGAGACGATCGCAACGGTCAATTCGGATTTCCAAGATTATGTCCGGATTGGAAAATAGCCTTTTTGCCTCGTAAAACGTGCAACTTGCACACTGGCGTTTGACCATATTGGCCAACAGGGGTCCTTTGAATTCGAAACCAGATCAAAATTCAGTTTTAGACTATTTATTAAAAATAAGATATTTCGAGTTTCTACAAAAACCAATCCCCAAATCCAGGGCACAAATAAACATCTGGTCCACCGCCCAAAATACGTGGTCGCCGCAATACCCCACAACCCACAATCTGGCATGGCAATCCACCCAATATACCCGGCTACACTATCCTACAACCCTGCTCAACCTGAGCTATACTCCTAGTACCTCAATAAAAGGAGAAAATGTGCCAAAATGGTTTCTCCTAAGTCAATTCCAACAATAGTGTAGCAGAAAAAGGGGGCCTAACTTGATGTCCAAACAAGCATGCAAGTGTCCTCATGCTGATGAAAGAAAGGTAAATATCATCGATTATGCATTAATTTAAGCATGCTATTCCTAGATAATAAGAATATCAAAAGTACACCACATACTAACATATCACAAGTCCGACTATACAAGCATGCATAATAACCACAATATATCAATCAACATTCAACAAAGGGGATTATTTCAGTATTCCTAGTGAGTAGATCAAAACCCACCCACCTCGAAAGCATGCACTACAATAATACGAGATCCCTCGTGCCAAGATCCTCGATCCCCAACAATCTCCACAATACGAGAACTGCGATAACACTGCAAACATACCAACCGATGTCCAAATAAATAAACAATTCCATAATCAAACACTGTCCCAAAATCAGTCAAGAAGAGGCTCTATTTTCACCTATATGAGGGACTCCGAAAAATCCAACAAAAATACCACTGCGATCCTCGCGTCGAGCCCTTCGAAACGAGTACCTGCACGCCCCAAACCGAGTTTTGTAGGTGAAGATACAAAATCGACAAGGTGACCACCTCAAAAATCCCAAATACAAAATCTGTAGAACTTTGCTCTGAAAAGTGGGATTTTTCACCTTCGGGAAAAACTCAAAAAAATCCTGGAAAAATACGATGATGTTCCTTATGACGCGTAGATAGAAATCGAGTATTGGCACGCCTCAATCCGATGTCCGAGGGCGAAGATATCGACAAAATACTCCGGTGTTGTCCAAAAACCACACAGTAAACAGTGGGGTCAACAGTGCCTCGGAAACCATGCCAAAAGTCTGAAATACGATAAAACAACCAACAAGAAAAACGAAGCCCTACCTCTCACGAACACACCGGCAAGAATCGACGAAAAGGATGGTCGGAGTAGGCCAGGGGAGTCCTCGGATCGAAACGCGACGAAAAAGGCAAATAAGGAAAGTGCGTCGCAGTGCGCCGGGAAAATGAAATCTCGAAGTGCGTGCCACCAAAAATCTTGAAACTCCTCCACAAGGTGTAGAACAAATAAGTGAGCAAAATCTCTAAAGGGCTCTCTTTGAGAAAATGGCCAGAAAATGCACAA
This sequence comes from Tillandsia leiboldiana, assembly GCA_029204045.2. NCBI lineage: Eukaryota > Viridiplantae > Streptophyta > Magnoliopsida > Poales > Bromeliaceae > Tillandsia > Tillandsia leiboldiana. The sequence continues at coordinate 20,190,237 of CM055061.1, forward strand.
GAGGAAGCCCAAGGGGCCTATTTATAGGCCCAAGCCCAAAAGGGCAACCAATCGGATTCGGGAGCACCTTTTCGGGCGCCCGAATCCGCAAGCCGTATCTTTCCAGCCGTCCGACCAGCGCTCGAAACGTCCTGTGCTTGACACTTGTCCCGAATACGGAACAGCCGTGCAAGCCCAGTCGGAAGCAGCCACGTGGCCGAACCTGGGCTCGACATATGTCCCAGAACACGGGAGAGCCGTGCAAGCCCAGCAGAAAGCCGCCACGTGTCCCCGCCACCGGTCAACCCGGTGGGTGGCGCCCGCGAATCAGCGGGCGACACGTGGCCCGCCGTGCGACCCATCGACCGGTCGCGCTGCCTCGCCGGTCGCGCCGCTTGCCCCCCCTCCCCCCGCACACGCGCCCCGAGGCACCGGCGCACCATTCTGTGGACCGCGCCGAAAAAGCCAGCCAATCTCCTGCTGCCACGTGTCCCCGCGCCCGGTCTATGCACCAGCGCGGGGTTCTGTGGACCGCGTATCGCGCGCCGGCCACTCCTGGGGCGCCACGTGTCCCCGTGCGGGGTCCATGTGCCACCCGGCGCTACTCTGTGGGCCACGCACTGCGAACCGGCCAATAATAGGCCGCCACGTGGCACCCTGCCGGTCTACGGCCTCCCCCATGCACCAGAATCCACCGAAAACTTCCGGGAGTCCGTTTTTGGGCATCCGGACTCAGAATTTAACAAGCAAATAGCCGTTTTCAAGCGTTTTTCCGCGCTGAATCCAAATCCAGCCTCTGTTTGTCCTAAAACCTTTTCTAAAATTCGGCAAAAGCAGCCGAAGGCCAATCCAGCTATCAATAACTCATAGGGTTCATCTATGGCATCCCTTTGATGCACTATGGGCCAGACACACCATCAATAGGTGTTTTACACAGTGGACTCACGGGAAAAAGCTACATGGGGTTCCGGGGCCCTACATCATCAACATTCTTTGGTTCTAACATGGAGACGTAACACGCAACTCCACAAACCAATTGTCTCCGAGTCCTGACTCCTTCTTGTGGGTCTCCAATAATATTTGATTCTGGATGATCCTTGGAGATATGTAGCGTTTGAGGTAACGGAGTGCTTGGAGGTATGTGTGATGATTCCTGCATATCAGATAAACTAGAAGAACCATTCGATGCATCAACATTATCGGAAGAATTATTATGAGAAGATGCATTTATAGGAGTATCATCATCAAGAGACATATCAGGGGTAGATTTATCAGATGAAAAATAAAAAGTTTCATCTACTTTAACATTAAAAGATTCCACCATCGTATTAGATTCGAGATTAAAAACCCGATATGCTCTACTGTTTGTAGAATAACCCATGAAAATTCCTTCGTCACTTCGAGAGTCGAATTTTCCAAGATTTTCGCGATCACGTAAAATATAACAGCGACTCCCAAAGATTCAAAGATATTTGATATTTGGTTTTCTACAAAACCATAGCTCATATGGTGTATTTAAAGTACCCGGGCGCAAGTAAACTCTATTAATTACGTAGACCGCGGTGTTCACTACTTCAGCCCAAAAATGTAACGGGAGTTTCCGGCTGTGAAGAATAACACGCGCCATCTCTTGTACTACCCTATTTTTTTACGCTCGACTACACCATTCTGTTGAGGTGTATAGGGTGCAGAGAATTCATGTTTTATGCCATTGGAAGTGCAAAAATCAATGAATTTAGAATTGATGAATTCTCCAACTCTATCACTTCGAACACGAACGATCTTTTTATTTTTCTCAATCATAACACGATGACATATCTCATGAAAAGAATCGAAAGTATCCGCTTTCTCTTTTAAAAATGTTACCCACGAATATCTAGAGAAATCATAAACCAAAAGAAAAATGTACCATTTACGTCCCAAACTTGGTTGACGAGTCGGCCCCATTAAGTTCATGTGCAGTAATTCTAAAGGCCGTTTGGTTCCCACGTGGTTCAAGTTCTTGTGCGTGGCCCTTGATTGTTTTCCCTTTTGACAACCTCCACACACAATATTTTTTTTAAAAGAAAGTTTAGGAACCCCCTTAACTACATCTTTATTAGAAATTCTAGCTAGCTCCTTAAAATTAATGTGACCTAATTTTTCATGTCAAAGAGTTTCATTATCTAAAGAAACTAGGTTACAATGTTCAGAAATTTTGTTAGGAACTACATAGCAATTGTTTTCAGATCTAACCCCTTTCAAAAAGAATAAATGGTCCTTATCAGTTACAATGCATTATGCAGAAGAAAAATTAACTGAAAAGCCATTATCACATAGTTGATTGATGCTAATGAGGTTAGTCTTAAGGCCTTCAATAAATAAAACATTGTTCAAAACCGGGCCTTCTGGAATAGTAATTGTTCATTTTCCAACAATTTTTGAAGAACGATGTAATGACACGACTTTTCCTGTGATTTTTACCCTCCTGTTAGTAAATTGTTTATTTTAGTGGATCGAAATTATCGAGTTTCTGTAAATCGGTCGGTGTGTTGCATGAGTATTTTTCTGTGGAAGAGCATGAAAAATGATGACCGACGGTGCAATCGGATCTGAAATCCGACTTAGGGATTTCTCGGAACTGGGTCTTTAGCGTCGCGGTGACTAGACGTGCATCGGAACCCGTGCAAAATATCCTGCACGCTTTCCGAGGAAAAGGTGGGTTTATCTCGTGTGATTAATTAATTAAGGAATTAGTTATTCGGTTACGGATATTAAAAGGTGGATTATCCCGTAGATTAATTAATTAAAGAATTAATTAATTGGTGACAGAAATTAAAAGGCGGATTTAATTGTACGTACGAAAAGAAAAATCCCACTTTTTCACAAAAATAGAAACCCTAGTCGGAGAGAACGTGGAAGAAAAAGAGAGGGAAAAGACGGAACCCTAATCGGAGGAGGAAGAAGGAAAGAAAGAGGAAGAAGACGGAGGAATCCGACCACCCCGAATACCGTACCGGATTTAGAAAAGCAATCGGTCGACTCCCCCGTCGGGATTTTTTGTAAGTAGTTTCCGTTTCGTTGAGTTAATGGGGTTTTCTAGTGTCTTTTTCGTTGTCTACATCGCCGTCTCCGTCCCCGTCGTCATCACCGACCCCGCCGCGCGATCTAGGGCACGGCGCAGGCGGGCGAACGACGCGGGCACCGTTAGGGCACGGCGCGGGCGGGCGAGCGACGCGGGCGCCGCTAGGGCACCGCGCGGGCGCCGCCCCCGGGCGCGCAACCGCGCGGCCTTGCGCCGCGCGGGCGCTGCCGCCGGGCGCGCACCGTGCGGCCTTGCGCCGCGCGGGCGCCCGCGGGCTGGTGTGCGCCGCGCGGGCGCCACCTGCGGGCGACGCACCGCGCGACCTTGTGCCGCGCGGGCGCCGCCCCGGGCGTGCAACCGCGCGGCCTTGTGCCGCGCGGGGCGCCCGCGGGCAGGCGCATGCCGCGCGGGCGCCGCCGCGGGCGACGCACCGCGCGGCCTTGTGCCGCGCGGGGCGCCCGCGGGCGGGCGCGTACCGCGCTGGCGCCGCAGCGGGCGACGCACCGCGCGGCCTTGTGCCGCGCGGGGCACCCGTGGGCGGGCGCATGTCGCGCTGGCGTCGCCGCGGGCACGAGCCACGCGGCCTTGCGCCAGGCGGGGCAGTCGCGGGGTTGGCGGGCGCTGCCCGCGGATGCACACCGCGCGGTTTCGGGCCGCGAGGGGCATCCGCGAGCGGCAGCGTCCGCGCGGGGCGCCGTCAGGTGTCGTAGGATCGTCGTTCTTGGGTTATTCATTGCGGGGTTAGTTTTGGATTTCCGTTTTCCGTAGTGTTAATGCGTTTTATTAACTATCGCTTTTTGGGACTTCTCTAGGTCCAGGTGTGCAGCGGGAGTGTGTTAAAGGATCCAAGTGCTCCGATCTTCCCGCAACCAGGTGGGTACCCTTGCAATAAGTGCAACAAGTGCAATAAGTGCACCATATCATTGTAAAAAATTTAATAACCTATCTAATAAATTAGATGAACTGTTAAACCTTTCGCATGAATTTGTATTGTTCTTTCATTATTAAATTGTGGCGACTGAGGGTCGCGGTGCTTGATACACGCCGACTTCGGCAAATCTTGTTGTTAGATGCTGCACGTACACAGGCGGATTGGCCTCCGCATGGGTGTACTTTTCCGGAGAAGTGGTCTGAATGACTCGTGTGCCCCACGATTTGTGTAGGTGCCAGTGGGGACCCCTTCACGGCAGCTAAAAGTACCGCACTAGTACCGTGAAAGGGGTTAAAAGCATGATGTGAGTAAGGTGATTGTGCACGAGGGGAGATCGTCAACTCCCCGACAGGTACCAGGTGTAATTAAATCAAGTGAGGTGGACACATGAGGGGGAAAAGCAAAATGTTCTGGTGTACTTGTTTTATTTTAAAAACTATTATAAATTGTTTAAACATCTACTTTATTTGTCACTGACTTCCCACACTGTGACAGGTCCGACTAGGTATATTAACTGGGACGGTGGTGAGACTGCGTCGAGAGGACCTTAGCCGTATGAGGCTTTATTACGCGATTTCTGTTTTGGTTTATCTCATTTCTCCTTTCAGTCTAACTGTTAGTTTAATTTGCTTGAATGTGGATCCTGTGGGATGTTGGATAGTGATTTAGTTAGCATTGTGGATTTGATATACTTTTATGGACTTTTATGCGGCATAGTTTATAACTAACAAAATGGTTTCGAAAATGCTTTCCAAACTAAGTGCCGTGTGGGCACAATCTTGATAAACCCCTGGATTTATCCTTTCAAAAAGGTATGGCCGCTTTAGTGTGAATGTGTAAATGTTTTCAAAAACTGGGTGTCGTGTGGACACCGATTGCAAAACTCATAGTTTAACTCCTGATGTGATTGAATGAATTTACCTTTCCTTCCTTGTTCACTGTGACTGTGTGGTTAAAGAATGTTGTTGTTATTGCTGTTGTAAATGTGACGCCGTGCATATACAAAGGAGACTCTGTCCGATTGAAGAGTGAATTTGTATATGTGGCGGGTCTGACACGCACTGGGGAGAGGTCGATACTAATTCATAAAGAAAAAATATATATATATGCTTTTTCCACTTATCATTACCTAAAAACCCCCGGGGCATGATAGATTAAATGGTATCAGAGAAAAACAAATTTAACCACAGTAGTCGGTGACCAACATCCGCAGTGCATGATGCCACAAGCAAATAGAACATGAGATAACCAAGATGTAGGTGCAGTAGATTGTGAGTGTACGGGGGAAAAAGGGACTTAATTTAGGTGCGTCCGTAGGTCAAGTATTAGGCCAGTAACCTTAGGGTTAACGCGGTTTCTTTGTATACAGCTGAGAATGGCCCAGACTAGGGCATCGAACGAAAATGCGGGTACGGAAAATACGGCCCCGGCCACCGCGGAGAACCAACTCCTCCGACAGTAATTGCGAGAGATGGCCGGACAATTGGCAACGTTGACGGAACAAGTCCGTTAGTTAACGCAGCGGCAGGCAACTGTGTCAGTAGAGGACACTCCGATCCCTCCGCTCGAACCGACCGCCCCCACTACGGGACCGCCAGGGGCGGGTGGTGCAACTACAGCCGCACCCCATCGGACCTCGACGATGGGCGTGTTGGTGGAGAAACTCACAGCCCCGTTGAACTCCCCCACCCCGGCAGCTTCGGGGCCCGTGCCGGGAGCGACTGCGGGAGACTCAGCAAGAGAGGCGGCGACGACCCCCACTCCCGGGAGTACCACAGCTGCAGGAGGGGCTACAGACCAACAAACTGAACGCGAATGAGTTAGGACGAACCTGGCACAGTTCAAGAAATACGATCCGCCCACCTTTGAGGGAGAAACAACCGACCCCTGTGTAAGACCCGCTTTTCTTTTTGGTTATCTTTTCCTTTCCTTCGTGTAAGGGTCCGGCGGGTGCTAATTTTTTATTATTTCTGGACAGTGCATTCGGGCTCGCGGGTATTTTTAGGCGGTAGAGCTCGCGAAACGGGGAACGGTGTGCAACCGGATTCGAATTCCGACCCCGGGATCTCCCAGAATTTAATTTTGAAGTTTGGACCCCCTTCAAGTTGCTCCGGGATCCGTGCGAGCGACCAGCACGTTTTTTGAGGTAACTTTAGCCGCCGGTTTGGTCCGTTTATTTTAAATTTCTTTTAAACCGAGGATTTTAGGTTTTTCTCCTCCTTGGGTTTCTCTACGGCGGCTAGGGTTTTTGAGGGGCGTAACTTGAGAGAGAAAAGGGGAAAACAGAACCCAACCCTTTTTCGCTCTCGTTTCGATTCGACGGCGGGGCGATAGTTTTGGACTTTTCGTTTTAGGGTTTTGGACTTTTCGTTTTGGAAAGGAGGTTTTGCGGTGAAAACCTCCGCCGCCGCCGCCACCGCGCGCCGCACGGGGCCGCCCGCAGGCGAGCACCGCGCGGGCTGGTGCCGCGCGGGCCGCCGGCAGGCGGCGCTCCGCGCTGCAGGCGCGCCGTGCGGGTGCTGCCCGCAGGCGGGCACCGCGCGGGCGGGCGCCACGCGGGCCGCCTACAGGCGGCGCGCCGCGCAGCAGGCGCACCGCGCGGGCGCTGCCCGCAGGCGGGCACCGTGCGGGCTTGTGCCGCGCGGGCCGCCCGCGGTAGGTGCGCCGCGCGGCAGGCGCACAGCGCGGGCGCCGCCCGCAGGCGGGCACCGCGCGGGCATGTGCCGCGCGGGCCGCCTGCGGGCGGTGCGCCGCGAGGCAGTTGCACAGCGCGGGCGCCGCCCGCAGGCGGGCGCCGCGCGGGAATGTGCCGCGCGGGCCGCCCGCAAGCGGGCACCGCGCGGGCATGTGCCGCGCGGGCCGCCCGCGGGCGGTGCGCCGCGCGGCAGTTGCACAGCGCGGGCGCCGCCCGCAGGCGGGCGCCGCGCTGGCATGTGCCGCGCGGGCCGCCCGCAGGCGGTGCGCCGCGCGACAGGCGCGCTGCGCGGGTGCCCGCAGGCGGGCACCGCGCGGGCTGGTGCCGCGCGGGCCGACTGCAGGGCGCACGCCGCGCGGCAGGAGCGCCGCGCGGGCGCCGCCCGCAGGCGGGCGCCGCGCGGGCTGGTGCCGCGCGGGCCGCCTGCAGTGTCACGCCCCGGGGGTTCGAATCGCGCGGAAGAGGAGCCACCGATGCCCCAAATTCAGCCATGTATTTTTTTTGTAAACCAATGCTCCCCGGTGCGTGTTCAGACCCGCCGCATACACAAATTCACTATGCAAACGGGCAGAGTCTCCTTTGTATATGCACGGCGTCTCAATTACAAAGTGTCTCACAAGGTGTAGCACATACAATCTCTAACCACATCAGTTGGAGTCTCGTACACATACAACCAAACAACTCACATGACATTCTAGTATTCACATAGAACATAGAGGCCAAGGTTTTGAAAGGATAAATAATCACAAGGTTTTGAAAGCGGCACCCACACGATGCCATCGTTTTAGGAAAGACCGTTTGAAATCCACATAAATCCACAGGGTTTAAAAACGGCACCCACTCGATGCCGAACTTTGTGAAAACAGTTCGCAAACACATAAATTCCACAAGGTTTGTAAAATTCGGTGCCCACACGACACCCACGTTTTAAAAGTAGTTTTCGCAAACGGTTTTCTTTGCTTTTCATTGTTTAAAATGGCCAGTAAGAAAGAATGTAACAATCATTCGTTTATTCGAAAAAGGGAAGAGGCAACATCTACTTCGACCCCACGGGGGTGTCGCAGTCCACAACAAGCTAGCATGAGTAATAAAAGAAAAGGGAAAGAAGAGTCACTATATCTGAAGTCACTAAAAGTCAGAACAGCACCCTCGCGGCCTCACCGGTGCCCTAGCACTCGCCCCTGGACGAACCTGTCACGGAGTGGGAAGTCAGTGACTAGAAATATCATAGTGAGCGAAAGAAAGCTAAAATAAAGCAAACCACTGTAACCAGAGCAACCGTCACCCCTCATACACCGTCAACAATGGTCATATCCTGCACCAAACAAAAACCGGGCACCATTCCCGAACACCGCACCGGGCCCCTGCCCCGGTGCCCCCCTCTGCCGAGCACCTGTCTCGGCTGCGGAGCACCAGCCTCGGCGTCACTGCTCACACCCTCCACCCATGAGGGCCCCCATTCCTAACGCCACCGTCGCGTGGGGTACACGGGTCAACGTACCACTTTTCCGAAAAAGCACACCCTCGCGGTGGCCAAACCGCCGGTGTGCGTGTAGTAACACCAGAGCCTTATAACCAGATATGTATAGATGATAAATCGAATGAAGTAAAAGCGGGGTCAGCATTGCACATAAGGGACAACTTAGAAGAGAAAACACCTTTGCTCATGAGGAATAACTTAAAGGAGAAAACACCTTTGCTCATGCTAACACCTTACATATGTATGGCCTTACCCAATTAACCTTGGCGAAAGTACCCACCTTGCGTGTGTCGTCCGGTGTTCGGCACGTCCGCGATCGTGCGCCTGTTCCCTGTAGCGTCTCGCACTCCCGAGGAACAAAGACATGTCAAAACTAAGGGACTCGAAACCCTAGATGCTGGCTCTAGGCCGAAAAGTCGACCGCCGCGAACTTCGGGCTTCGCGCGGCGGAGTTCCCCGCACAGCACCGACCCGTGCGGCGCGCGCTTGGCCTACGGAAAGCCTCCTCCCCGCGCGGCCCCGACCCGACACGGATCCATGCGGCGCGCTTGCCGTGCGTCGTGCAGCCTGCAGGCGGCCCGCACGGCCCCCAGCCCGCGCGGTGGCCTCGTACAGGCAGCGCCCGCACGGCGCTCATGCCGCGCGGAGCCCCGTCTGCAGGCGGCCCGCGCGGCACCTGTCCGCGCGGTGCCCGCCTGCGGGCGGTGCCCGCGCGGCGCCCCTGCCGTGCGGTGCCCCGCCTGTAGTCGGCCCGCGCGGCACCTGCACGCGCGGTGCCCGCCTGCGGGCGGTGCCCGCGCGGCGCGCCTGCCGCGCGGTGCCCCGCCTGCAGGCGGCCCGCGCGGCATCTGTCCGTGCGGTGCCCCGCCTGCAGGCGGCCCGCGCGGCATCTGTCCGCGCGGTGCCCGCCTGCGGGCGGTGCCCGCGCGGCGTCCCTGCCGAGCGGTGCCCCTGCCGAGCGGTGCCCCGCCTGCAGGCGGCCCGCGCGGCACCTGTCCGCGCAGTGCCCCCCTGCGGGCGGTGCCCGCGCGGCGCCCCGACCGCGCGGTGCCCCGTCTGCAGGCGGCCCGCGCGGCACCTGTCCGCGCGGTGCCCGCCTGCGGGCGGTGCCCGCGCCGCACCCCTGCCGCGCGGTGCCCGCCTGCGGGCGGTGCCCAGGCGGCGCCCCTGCCGCGCGGTGCCCCGCCTGCAGGCGGCCCGCGCGGCATCTGCCCGCGCGGTGCTCGCCTGCGGGCGGTGCCCGCACGGCGCGCCTGCCGCGCGGTGCCCCATCCGCAGGCGGCCCACGCGGCATGTGCCCGCGCTGTGCCCGCCTGCGGGTGGTGCCCGCACGGCGCTCCTGCCGTGCGGCGCCCCGCCTGCCGCCGGCCCGGCGGCGGCGGCGGCGGCAACCCTCTCCGCGAAAACTCCACCCCGAAACGCAAAACAAAAACCTAACGGAAAAACTCACCTTCGATCCGCCGAGAAAAGAGAAGAAGAGGATCGTCCTATCGTTGTCCGGTTGATACCGCGAGCAAGAAACCTCCGTCCCTCTCCCGAATGGCCCGCCGTCGGTCGTAACGAGAGCGAAAAAGGGATTGGGTCCCGTTTTACTCTTTTTCCCTCTCGTAGCGACTCTTAAAAACCCTAGCCGCCGAACGAAGGAACCTAAGAGGGAAAACCAAAAACCCTAGGTTCTCAAAGGGATCTTAAAGAAATATTAGGAACAGATCCGGCGGCTAGAGTTACCCCGAGAAACGTGCCGATCGTTCGCACGGATCCCGGGGCGCCTAAAAGGGGGTCCGAACTTCAAAATATTATTCTGGGAGAACCGGGAGTCAGAATCCGAAACCGATCGCGTCCCCGTTCTCCGTTTCGCGACCCCTTCCGCCTATAAATGTCCGCGAGCCCCGACGGACTTTTCGAAAAAACACCAAAAAATTGTCCCACAGTCGGACAGTCATAAGAAAAGGGATAGCGGGAAGTGTCAAGGAAAGGCCAGGTCTTACACCACTCACCAATAAAAACAAGTTTCGTCCCCGAAACTTAACTCCCGCCTGCGGCGAAGAGGTCCGGGTAGCACTCCCCCATCTTTGACTCTGTTTCCCACGTTGCCTCAAGCTCTTCTTGATTGCTCCAAGGCACCTTCACGTAGGGAGTTGTCCGACTTCGTAGCTTTTCGATCCTCTCGCGCTAGGATCCGCACCGGCACTTCCTCGCAGTTCAGGTTCTCTTTGAGCTCAATTGCAGAGACGTCAAGCACTCGCGACGGGTTGGGGGGATACTTCCGAAGCATGGATGCGCGGACACGACAAGAACTCGGTTGAGATTCGGTGGTAGGGCGAGGCGATGGGCCACGGGGCCGACGCACTCCAAAATCTCGAAAGGTCCTACGCGCCGTGGGCTCAACTTGCCTCTCAACCCGAACCGCTTCACCCCTGATCGTCCCAACAAATCGGGGGTTTGCAGCGCCTGCCGTACGATGCTTCATACGGCCCCGCCCGGGCGCTCGCCTGGTAGCTGACGTTGTAGGCGAACTCGACGAGGGGTACATAGCGTGACCATCCGCCTCCCGGATCCAGTATGCACGCTCGGAGCATGTCCTCGAGGATCTGGATCGCCCGCTCGGATTGCCCATCCATCTGGGGTGAAAGGCCGAGCTGAGGTGTAACTTGGCCCCCAGAGCTCATCGTAGACTCTGCCAAAAGTCCGAACGAACCTTGTGTCTCGGCCCGAAGTAGTAGGTGTCGGCATCCCGTGTAGCCTCACCACTTCCCGATGTATACTTGGGTCAGTCGGTCGCGTGTCCGGGTCGTAATCCTTCAGCAATTCTAACCACCGTCTTCGCCGTAGGTTCAGCTCCTTCGGGTGGAAAGACGCTTAAGGCTTTGGTGGTCCGAGAATACGTTACAGTGGGCACGGAAGAGGTAGCGCCTCCTCAGTCTCAGGATGAAGACGACTGCGGTAAGCTCCAGGTCGTGTGTCGGGTAGTTCTATTTGTAGTCCTTGAGTTGCCTTGACGCATAGGCTACGACTCTTCCTTGCTGCCTTAGTACTCCTTCCGGTCCTATTCGCGATGCATCGCAGTATACCTCGAAGTCTTCCCGGGTGTTGCTAAGGCAAGCGCGGGTGCTCTCGTTAACCGCTTCTCAAGCTCTTCAAAACTTTCCCGGCGTTGGGCCGTCCAAAAGAGCTTGACCCCTTTTCGGGTCGAGCGGTTCAAGGGGGTACATGCTCTTTACAGGGCTTCGTCTAATTCCGGCCAGTCGATGCACAGCCGCAAGCCCCCATCCTGTTCCCGTACCAGTAGGTCGGCCGTGCACCCAGACGGTGCCTTCAGCCCTTTACTTTTCACTACTAAGTGCATGGTCCCTAAGTAGGAAAGAAACAAAAGGACGCGCGCCTAAATAGACCAAGGCCTAATTCGGTTGGTTTCGGACGAAAGAGAAAAAAAAAAAAAAAAAAAGGAACTTAGAAAAAAAATATCTGAGGACTTCGCCAACGGTGAGTCCCCGCAACCCTTTCAAAGGCGCTCGCCCCTCCCCAAATGACCCAGGGAAAAGAAAAAGGAAAACAACGAAGCTATTACTAACGACGAGACGTAACCAAAGCACACATCCAAAAAGAAGGATGGTATAACCCAAAAGTCCTGGGGGGTTAGACGGGGTCAGACAGGGATGGGTTACTCTGGTTCGACGGGTGCCCCCAACTAGAATAAAGTGGTTCAAGTATTACCTGTCGTCACTCAGTCCGGGACGTTGCGTCATCTGCTGGGGCAGCTGGGGTAGTCCGCCCACAACCCCTGGGCCAGCGCCGCACTGCGTGGTAGGGCAGGGTCCTGGTATCGTACGAGTCCGCCAACCGCGAGCCGTCGGGTTGGTCCCTCTGTGGGTCGGGAGCCGCGGCATCCTCCCGTCCTTCCGGTTGTGGCGTTGCGGCTGTAGCGGCCTGTTCTTGAGGACACGAAGCGCGGGTGTGATCGGGTTTGCCGCAACCATTGCAGTGGGAGTACCTCCAAAGGCAGTTCGTCACTCGATGCGCCTTTCCGCAGATGACGCAGGGCCCTTGCAGCGATTCCGGGGTTCCTGTCGGCACCTGCCCGCCCTTCCTTGCTTTCTCCAGGCGTTGGTTCGCCCGGTTCTTTAGATTGGGGCTCCCTTGCAGGGCGGGGGTGGCAGCTTTCTCTGCTTCGTCAGGTCGCGGCGCCGGGGGGCTAGTGACAGCAGGCTTCCGGGGGCACGTTTGGCGCGTGTGACCCGGTTTACCACACCGGAAACAGTGATCATCCCGCCAGGGGCAGCCCATCAATCGATGTGCACCACCGCAAATGATGCACGACTTCAATGGGTCGGGCCCCTCCTTCTTCGCTTGTCCAGTCTTCGGTCCTATCTTCGGGCGTTTGGTCGCCCGGCTCGTCAGATAGGGGTCCTCCGCCGGGTCAGGGTAGGGGCATCCCTGCCGGGCGTACTCTTGCTCCGCACGCATGGCCAAGTTGACCGCATCATGATAGGTGGGAAAGCCCGCCGGTGGCATCCCGCGAGGGGTATCGTCCCATGTGCCGTGCTGGAAGTGGTCGACATTCTCAAGCTCCCGCGTCAGCATGCACAGACGCTCCGTGAGAGTCAGCAGCTGCCCTGCCACGTCGCGCAGCTGGTTGCGCAGCAAGCGGTTCGCTCCGGCTGCGGCGTCCATTTCCGTCGGTCGTTGCTCACTAAGCCGGACTGCTATCTGCGTACGTAAGGAAAGCATACCGATCGTCACAAAACAAAGAAACTTAATCTAACAAGGTAACCTGGCTCCCAATTGGGTTCTACTTAAATCTCCCCCCCCCCACGAACACTCGTGTTCTATTTATTTATCCCGAGTTCACTTTATTAATCAGTAGCCAGAGTATTGCGCCCCGTGGATGTTAGGCCCCGACTGTTGTGGTTAAAGTTTTTCGCTCTGATACCATCTTAATCTGTCACGCCCCGGGGGTTCGAATCACGCGGAAGAGGAGCCACCGATGCCCCTAATTCAGCCATGTATTTTTTTTGTAAACCAATGCTCCCCGGTGCGTGTCCAGACCCGCCGCATACACAAATTCACTCTGCAAACGGGCAGAGTCTCCTTTGTATATGCACGGCGTCTCAATTACAAAGTGTCTCACAAGGTGTAGCACATATAATCTCTAACCACATCAGTTGGGGTCTCGTACACATACAACCAAACAACTCACATGACATTCTAGTATTCACATAGAACATAGAGGCCAAGGTTTTGAAAGGATAAATAATCAAAAGGTTTTGAAAGCGGCACCCACACGATGCCATCGTTTTAGGAAAGACCGTTTGAAATCCACATAAATCCACAGGGTTTAAAAACGGCACCCACTCGATGCCGAACTTTGTGAAAACAGTTCGCAAACACATAAATTCCACAAGGTTTGTAAAATTCGGTGCCCACACGACACCCACGTTTTAAAAGTAGTTTTCGCAAACGGTTTTATTTGCTTTTCATTGTTTAAAATGGCCAAGTAAGAAAGAATGTAACAATCATTCGTTTATTCGAAAAAGAGAAGAGGCAACATCCACTTCGACCCCACGGGGGTGTCGCAATCCACAACTAGCTAGCATGAGTAATAAAAGAAAAGGGAAAGAAGAGTCACTGTATCTGAAGTAACTAAAAGTCAGAACAGCACCCTCGCGGCCTCACCGGTGCCCTAGCACTCGCCCCTGGACGAACCTGTCACGGAGTGGGAAGTCAGTGACTAGAAATATCATAGTGAGCAAAAGAAAGCTAAAATAAAGCAAACCACTGTAACCAGAGCAACCGTCACCCCTCATACACCGTCAACAATGGTCATATCCTGCACCAAACAAAAACCGGGCACCATTCCCGAACACCGCACCGGGCCCCTGCCCCGGTGCCCCCTCTGCCGAGCACCTGTCTCGGCCGCCGAGCACCAGCCTCGGCGTCACCGCTCACACCCTCCACCCATGAGGGCCCCCATTCCTAACGCCACCGTCGCGTGGGGTACACGGGTCAACGTACCACTTTTCCGGAAAAGCACACCCTCGCGGTGGCCAAACCGCCGGTGTGCGTGTAGTAACACCAGAGCCTTATAACCAGATATGTATAGATGATAAATCGAATGAAGTAAAAGCGGGGTCAGCATTGCTCATAAGGGACAACTTAGAAGAGAAAACACCTTTGCTCATGAGGAATAACTTAAAGGAGAAAACACCTTTGCTCATGCTAACACCTTACATATGTACGCCCTTACCCAATTAACCTTGGCGAAAGTACCCACCTTGTGTGTGTCGTCCGGTGTTCGGCACGTCCGCGATCGTGCGCCTGTTCCCTGTAGCGTCTCGCACTCCTGAGGAACAAAGACATGTCAAAACTAAGGGACTCGAAACCCCAGACGCTGACTCTAGGCCGAAAAGTCGACCGCCGCGAACTTCGGGCTTCTCGCGGCGGAGTTCCCCGCACAGCACCGACCCGTGCGGCGCGCGCTTGGCCTACGGACAGCCTCCTCCCCGCGCGGCCCCGACCCGACACGGATCCATGCGGCGCGCGCTTGGCCTACGGACAGCCTCCTCCCCGCGCGGCCCCGACCCGACACGGATCCATGCGGCGCGCTTGCCATGCGGCGTGCAGCCTGCAGGCGGCCCGCGCGACCCCCAGCCCGCGCGGTGGCCTCGTGCAGGCAGCGCCCGCACAGCGCGCATGCCGCGCGGAGCCCCGTCTGCAGGCGGCCCGCGCGGCACCTGTCCGCGCGGTTCCCACCTGCGGGCGGTGCCTGCGCGGCGCCCCTGCCGCGCGGTGCCCCGCTTGCAGGCAGCCCGCGCGGCACCTGCCCGCGCGGCGCGCCTGCCGCGCGGTGCCCCGCCTGCAGGCGGCCCGCGCGGCATCTGTCCGCGCGGTGCCCGCCTGCGGGCGGTGCCCGCGCGGCGTCCCTGCCGCGCGGTGCCCCGCCTGCAGGCGGCCCGCGCGGCACCTGTCCGCGCAGTGCCCGCCTGCGGGCGGTGCCCGCGCGGCGCCCCGACCGCGCGGTGCCCCGTCTGCAGGCGGCCTGTGCGGCACCTGTCCGCGCGGTGCCCGCCTGCGGGCGGTGCCCGCGCAGCACCCCTGCCGCGCGGTGCCTGCCTACTGGCGGTGCCCAGGCGGCGCCCCTGCCGCGCGGTGCCCCGCCTGCAGGCGGCCCGCGCGGCATCTGCCTGCGCGGTGCTCGCCTGCGGGCGGTGCCCGCGCGGCGCGCCTGCCGCGCGGTGCCCCGTCCGCAGGCGGCCCACGCGGCATGTGCCCGCGCGGTGCCCGCCTGCGGGTGGTGCCCGCGCGGCGCTCCTGCCGTGCGGCGCCCCGCCTGCGGCCGGCCCGGCGGCGGCGGCGGCGGCAACCCTCTCCGCGAAAACTCCACCCCGAAACGCAAAACAAAAACCTAACGGAAAAACTCACCTTTGGTCCGCCGAGAAAAGGGAAGAAGAGGATCGTCCTATCATTGTCCGGTTGATCCCGCGAGCAAGAAACCTCCGTCCCTCTCCCGAATGCCCCGCCGTCGGTCGTAACGAGAGCGAAAAAGGGATTGGGTCCCGTTTTTCTCTTTTTCCCTCTCGTAGCGACTCTTAAAAACCCTAGCCGCCGAACGAAGGAACCTAAGAGGGAAAACCTAAAACCCTAGGTTTTCAAAGGGATCTTAAAGAAATATTAGGAACAGATCCGGCGGCTAGAGTTGCCCCGAGAAACGTGCCGATCGTTCGCACGGATCTCGGGGCGCCTAAAAGGGGGTCCGAACTTCAAAATTTTATTCTGGGAGAACCGGGAGTCGGAATCCGAAACCGATCGCGTCCCCGTTCTCCGTTTCGCGAGCCCTTCCGCCTAAAAATGTCTGCGAGCCCCGACGGACTTTCCGGAAAAACACCAAAAAATTGTCCCACAGTCGGACAGTCATAAGAAAAGGGATAACGGGAAGGTTCAAGGAAAGGCCAGGTCTTACATGCAGGCCGCACGCCGCGCGGCAGGAGCGCCGCGCGGGCTGGTGCCGCGCGGGCCGCCTGCAGGCCGCACGCCGCGCGGCAGGAGCGCCGCGTGGGCGCTGCCCACAGGCGGGCGCCGCGCGGCCTGGTGCTGCGCGGGCCGCCTGCAGGCCGCACGCCACGCGGCAGGCGCGCCGTGCGGGGCCGCCGCGTCGGGTCGGGGCTGCGCTGGGCTGTCCGCAGGCCGTGAGCGCGCCGCACGGGTCGGTGCCGTGCGGGGAACTTCACCGCGCGGAGTCCGGGGATCGCGTCGGGTCTCCCATTTTCGATGTTTAGTCGACGTTCGGCAATAGTCCCCTGGTCTTTGCATTCTTTTGTCTCTTTAGGGGCGCGGGACGCCGTAGGCTCGGCAGACGTGTAAATGTGGACGAACCGATCGACGGTCTCCTTTCAAGGTGGGTACTTTCCTCTTGAGTCAGTTGGGAAAGCGTGTTAGTAGTAAGGTGCATGTTTGGGCAACGGTGGTTTTCTAAAATATTTACTGTTGACATTGCTAACCTGTTATACTAGTTATTTAATCATTTATCTAAATACTTGACTATGAGGCTCGTGTGACTGCACGCACACCGGCGGCTTGGCCTCCACAAGGCTGTGCTTTTCCGGAAAAGTGGTACGTTGACCCGTGTACCCCACGTGACGGTGACGTGATGGGGGCCCTCAGGGGTGGAGGGTGTGAGCGGTGATGCCGAGGCAGGTGCTCGGCGGCCGAGGCGGGTGCTCGGCAGGGGTTACTGAGGTGGGTGCTCGGAGGAGGGGCCCGGTTTGTTTGTTTACACAGGGTTACCTACTATTGAGTGCATTTTGAGGCGGTGGTTGCTCCAGTTTTAGTGGTTTGCTGTTTATTGCCCTTTTTGCTCCTTCTTTCCTTTTTAGTCACTGACTTCCCACCTTGTGACAGGTTCGTCCAGGAACGAGTGCTAGGACGCCGGTGAGGCCATGAGAGCGCTGTTCTGACTCTTATCGACAGCAGACACAGTGACTTTTCTTTCCTCGTTCTTTTATTACTCATGTTAGTTAGATGTGGATTGCAATACCCCCGTGGGTTCGACATGGATGTTGCCTGTTTCTTTTATCATTATTGAGTGAATGACTTTCCTTTCCTTTACTTGGCCGTTTTGAACTACGAACAACGAAAACCGACGAAAACCGTTTGCGAAAACCGATTTTAAAACGTGGGTGTCGTGTGGGCACCGTTTTTGAAACCTTGTGGGATTTATGTGATTTCGAAAATGGTTTTACAAAATCAGGCATCGGGTGGGTGCCGTTTTGAAACTCTATGGACTTATGTGGCTTTGAAACGGATTTCAAAATATCGGCGTCGGGTAGGCGCCGCTTTCAAACTCTGTGATTATTTATCCTTTTACAAACAGTCGACCTTTTTCTAAAGCATGAGAGTAGATAGGATGTGTGGTTGTATGTTGAATGTATCTGTGCCTTGTTCTAATGTGGTTAAAGCTTGTATGAGGTGTATTATGTAATCAGGACGCCGTTCATATACAAAGGAGACTCTGCCCGTTTGCAGAGTGAATTTGTATATGCGGCGGGTCTGTGCACGCACTGGGGGGATTTGTTTTCAAAAAAAAAATATTACGCTGATCTGGGAGCATCGGTGGCTCTACTTCCGCGCGTTTGAACCCCCGGGGCGTGACACCCTGGGTCGTAGAAAAATGGGTGGATACCATGGAAAAGCTTTTTGAAGACCTATTGATGGAGGAACTTGAACGGGTCCCCTTAGCCGTCCACTTTCTTGAAGGGAACGGCCGCATCTGGTGGAAGACGGTACGCCCGGACCCGTCTACGAGCGCTCCACTACCGTCGTGGTCAACTTTTAGAGAGGAACTGTTTGGAGCGTTCTTTTCCAACGGTGTTAAACGACAGATGGAGGACGACCTCAAACACATTAAGCAAGGGAGTCGATCAGTTATGGAATACCAGCGAGAGTTCATGAGATTAACTATTTGTGTCCCGTTCGTCATACGGGATGAATCCCACAAGGCCCGTCTTTTTGTAGACGGGCTACGGAGCGACATCTTCGAAGTAGTCCAGGCGGTAGACTTACATACCTTCCGGGCAGTAGTCGACAGGGCCACTATCGTGAAACGTGGCTTCGCCGTCACACGCACTCAGCGGGAAGGCATGGAATACAATCGGGACAAGAAGCGGTCGCAGTCTTACCCCGGAGGGGGCTTTTCTGGCGGAAATCGGCCCCCAAAGTACCCCAAGACGCAACAGGGAACCAAGAGCACACCAGCGGGGGGATAGCGGCCGGTAGACAGACCCTGCGTTATTTGCAGAGGAACGCATCGAGTCACAGAATGCCCCAAGAGACAAGACCATTGTTATCGCTGCGGCAAGCCTGGGCACCTCCGGTTTAACTGCCCCTCGATCTCGGGGGCGGCATCCTCTGCGGCTTCCACCTCGACGCCGCAGCCGCAGGGACGAGGGAGAGCACCATCGGGAGTACCCTCACAACCCCCCAGCAACTCGACAGGAAGGGGAAACGCGACCCCAACCAGGAGGGAGGGTCTACGCCATGAGCCAGCGAGGAGCGGAACCACCGGAGGATGTAGTGGCGGTATTACCTCAATTTCCGAATTTCGAGCTCGAACTCTTTTTGACATCGGGGCGTCTCGCTCCTTCGTCTCCCGTACTTTTGCACATACACATATTCTAGAGAGTAGACCCCTTAGCGACCTGATGACCGTCCAGACCCCCGGGGGACCAATTGAAGCAACTAGTTTTGTACGTTCTTGCTCCATAAAGCTGGAAAGGTTGTCATACCCCTAGGATTTGGTGGTCATCCCATTAAAAGAATTTGACGTGGTGCTAGGCATGGATTGGCTCACCGAGTACCAGGCGGTAATCGATTGCGAGAAACGTCAGGTACAACTGCAGAAACCGGGTTTCCCGGAACACGTTTACCAGGCGTGTAAAAGTACTTCCTTCTTAACCGTCATCTCCGCGTCACGAGCCAGAAAACTAGTAGAGGGCGAGTGCGTGGCCTATTTGGCCTCGGTGGACTTCGCGGCTCGACCCACGCCCTCACCTACCGACATCCCAATTGTAAAGGAATTCCCGGATGTATTTCCGGCGGAACTCCCTGGGATGCCACCTGAACGAGAGGTCAACTTCCCCATTGAGCTACTCCCAGGCACTAAACCCATCACCAAAGCACCATACAGGATGGCTTTTGCCGAGTTGAAGGAACTCAAGGCGCAGCTGGAAGACCTTTTGGATAAAGGCTTCATCAGACCGAGCGTGTCGCCATGGGGCGCGCCCGTTCTGTTCGTAAGAAAGAAGGACGGAAGCCTTCGTTTGTGCATAGACTACCGGGAAATAAACAAGGTCACCATTAAGAATAAATACCCCCTGCCGAGGATCGACGATCTATTCGACCAGTTACAAGGGGCAACAGTGTTCTCGAAGATGGATCTGCAGTCCGGCTACCATCAGCTCAGAGTTAGGGGAGAGGACGTCCCCAAAACAGCTTTCCGGACACGCTACGGCCACTACGAATTCACGGTAATGCCGTTCGGGCTCACCAATGCCCAAGCGGTGTTTATGGACATGATGAACAGGGTGTTCAAACCCTTCTTAGATTTATTCGTAGTGGTCTTCATTGATGACATCCTCATCTACTCCCGTACGGATGAGGAACATGAGGAGCACCTACGTGTATTCCTTCAGACCCTCCGGGATCAGAAACTCTATGCCAAGCTCAAAAAGTGTGAGTTTTGGTTCCGCGAGGTGGACTTTTTGGGACATGTTGTTTCGGCATCTGGAATTGCGGTAGACCCGAGGAAGATAAACTCGGTGACAGACTGGCCCTGACCGACAACAGTAACCGAGATTCGAAGTTTCCTGGGTCTGGCAGGGTATTACAGGCGTTTTGTGGAAGGCTTCTCCAAGATAGCCACTCCCCTGACCCGCCTGACCCGGAAAGGGGAAAAGTTTATCTGGACGGTGTCACGCCCCGGGGGTTTCATTAAGCGGAAGACGACCACTGAAAATTCACTCTGGTGCGTGCCCAGACCCGCCGCATATACAAATTCACTCTGCGAACGGGCGGAGTCTGTCACGCCCCGAGTCCGCCAATTTGTACGGTTCGGGCACGCCAACAGACTCGCCAATCGGGTAAGACCTTTTCCTACCCGAAAGGAACGGTAACATCCATAATAACACAACAAGTGTATGCGGAAGCTCAATATCAGAGTACTAAAAATCACTACAAATTAAAACTTTCATTTGAGTGGTATCAGAGCCATTCACCAGCCGGAAATGTGAGATGAGTCTCGGCTGAGCCAGGGTTATATAGCGGGTAGAGCGAGGCTCCCCGGCTAATGACCGTTGTGAGTGGAGTGCAGCTCCTCACAAGGTCGGCTAAGGCTAGCGAGACGAGTCTCACATCGCCTGGTGCTTGTGAGTGCGCTTGAGCCTGACGTGGACGTCAGGGCTTAAAGGGGGGAAGAATGTGACACCCCCGGAATTTGGATTAGTCCTCTATATAAATGATATAATAGGACTAAATCTCTAACCCGGCTATAGCATTTTGGATGGTAGCAAGATCCAAGAGGAACATGAGAGTTAAGCGTGCTAGAGCTAGAGTAGTTCTAGGATGGGTGACCCCCTGGGAAGTGGGGCGTCACAGAGTCTCCTTTGTATATGCACGGCGTCCTGACTACAACAACCATACAATCATCACTTTAACCACACTAGTTCCACAGTCGAAATATACAACCACTTTCCATAAGTATTAAAGAGGCCGACTAATTTTGAAAGGATAAATTCACAAGTTTTAAAAACGGTGCCCACACGACACCTAGGTTTTTCAAAACGGTTTTCGCAATCCATAAATCCACAGGGTTTTAAAATGGTGCCCACACGACACCCACATTTTTAAAACAGTTTTCGAAATATTTTCTTTTTTCCCTTCCTTTTGTAGTTTGAAGGCGGCCAATTCGGAAAAGTAAAACAACCACCCACAAGGATAATAAAAGACATTCCAACATCCACATCGACCCCACAAGGGTATCGCAATCCACATGGTAAGCTACTAGCAGGTAATGAAATGAGCAAAATAAGAAGTACATACAGTCTATGGCCTCGAAGGACCAAAAGTACTCCTGCCACGGCCTCACCGTCGTCCTAGCACTCATCCCTGGACGAACCTGTCACAGAGTGGGAAGTCGGTGGCCAGAAAATAAAGCACGAAAGCAACTAGGGCTATAAATAAAGCAAACCGCCGTAAAACCAGAGCAACCGCCCTCCTCATCGTGCAATCGACAATATCACTGCAAAACCTGTCCCGGGCACCTGCCCCGGCAACCCGGACCGAGTACCAACCTCGAAGAAAAACAGACCGAGCACCAACCTTGGAAAACCAAACCGAGCACCAACCTCAAGAAAGAAAACTGAACCGAGCACCAACCTCGGGAAAGAAAACCGAACCGAGCACCAACCTCGGAAAGAAAACCGAACCGAGCACCAACCTCGAAAAGAAAACCGAACCGAGCACCAACCTCGGGAAAAGAAAACCGAACCGAGCACCAACCTCGGGAAAAGAAAACCGAACCGAGCACCAACCTCGGTAAACCACGCCGAGCACCTACCTCGACGGGTCGCACCACTCAACCCTTGGCGCCTCAAACCCCCCACCTACGGGGGCCCCCACTACGTCACCTCGTGGGTATACACGGGTCATCGACCACTTTTCCGAAAAAGCACACCCTTTGCGGTGGCCGAACCGCGGGTGCGCGTGCTGCAGCCTCGAGCATCGTAACCAAAAACACAAAACCAAACCAATAATAAAAACCATAAACACTATCAACATTAGTACAGTTAAACAAATAATTGGAGATCATCAACAGCTTTCGAAAAGTCCCACACTAAGTCTTGAACGAAAACCCACAATATAATAAACATGAAAATAACGATAGTGCGCATAAAAGGATTCTAAGAGTGCACCCACCTCAAACACGGAGAAGGAGACGATGCGGAAACTCCAGCTAAAACACTCCCACCTCGAACACGGAGAAGGAGACGATGCGGAAACTCCAGCTAAAACACTCCCACCTTGTGCCTGAAAGGCTACAAAAAGAATTATTGTTAAAACAATCATCGTCGTGGTCAAAAACACTCAAAAACGGGGCGAAACGGGCCAAAAACGGAGCTCCTGGACTCTTAGGCTGAAGGCTGGTGCTCGGGTCCAGGCGTGGACCGGGTCGACGACAGGAGGCGGTGGCGACGCAGACCGGGAGCACGGCACAGTGAACCGCTGGAGCATGGCCAGTGTCGCGGACCGGGTTC
Organism: Tillandsia leiboldiana; assembly: GCA_029204045.2. NCBI lineage: Eukaryota > Viridiplantae > Streptophyta > Magnoliopsida > Poales > Bromeliaceae > Tillandsia > Tillandsia leiboldiana. Next base: position 20,212,689 of record CM055061.1, read on the forward strand.
ACGGCTACAGGGGGGGGGCCGTCGCAGACCGGGCACACGCCATAGCAGTAGACCGCCGCGGCTTTGGCCCGGCCGCACACGGGCAAAAGGCGCGCACCGGGTCCACCCGCGCGGCTGCAGTGGCGAGCGTCGGGTGCACGCCTAGTGCGTGCACCACGCGGCCTGTGGGCTGGGCTGGCGCACGCACACGTGCGCCGGGTCCGCGCTTACGGGTTGCGGAGGCGTGCGCCGGGTGCACGCCGATCCGGTGGACCGCGTGGCTGTAGCTGGCCGGAAATGAACAGTTAACACTAATTCGTGCCCCTTTTCCGGCTCCGGTTGCGACCACGCGACCCCGGCGGCTGCGGCGACGACCTCGCGACCATGATAACGGCGGCGGCGGCCTCCCGTTCAATACCAAACCCGCATCGCTCGCGACAACCGAACCACCAACACCCGAAACCCCCAAACCTAAAAAAACAACGATGCTAACCTTGATTTCCCTCGAGGAGGAGGAAGAAGAAGGGTCGCCCGTTCCTTGCTCGATCGATCCCGGAGAAAGAAAGTCGTTTCTCCTTTCCTCTCCCTGTCTCCCCGTCTCGGTTCTCCACGCCGTTCTTGAAAAGAGGGAAAATACGATTTGGGGTTTTCCCCACACACACCCTCACCCGGACTTATACGCTAACTCAAAAGTAATAACAATAATAATAAAAATAATAACAATAATAATAATTTCCAGATGCCAATCCAAGTCAGTCGAAATTAGAACGGAGGGTCCAGATTACATCGGAAAGCATGCCGATCGCCAGCACGGATTCCGATGCGCCTGAGCTGATATAGAACTTCAAAAATTAATTCTGGGAGATCCCGAAGTCGGAATTCGAATCCGATCGCGCCACCATTCACCGTTTTGCAAGCTCTAGCACCTAAAAATACCCGCGAGCCCCGACGGTCTGCCCAGAAATTCTCGAACTTTCAACCCCCCCCCCCCCAACAACTAAAAAGATTCAATTAAGACCAAAACGGAAAACCGGAAGGTCGAGGTATTACAAAAATAATTAAAATAAGATAAAAGAAACTGATCATAGCAAGATCCCGTCCGATCGCCACGAAAAGCATGCCGGCCACTTAGCACGGATTCCGATGCACCACTCAAAGGCAAACGCGTTGACCCCCATTCTGGGAGATCCGTTAATCGGAATCCGAATCCGTTCGCTTTGCCGACCTCAGTTTTCTGAGCTCAATCGCAGAAAAATACTCGCGGTACAGGCTAGTCCATTACAGAAAACACAGTGAAAAGTCTTCCTAACAATCCCGTCATACAAAGAAGGTATACAAAGGCATTGGAACGCCAGGACTCTACATCACTCACCACTTAAAAGAAGTTTCGTCCTCGAAACTTAATCCTGGTCCGCAACGAATAAATCTGGGTAGCACTCGCTCATCTTTGACTCCAGTTTCCAAGTCGCTTCGCGTTTTTCCTGGTTGCTCCACAGCACCTTCACATCGGGGATCGTCCGGTTGCGCAATCCTTTTTGTCCTCTCGTGCTAAGATCCGCACCGGTGTTCCGTTGAAGCTCAAGTCCTCTCTAAGCTCAAAAGCAGTGACCATCCACCACCCAAATCAAGTATGCAGGCTCGGAGCACATCTTCGAGAATCCGGTTCACTTGCTCGGACATTCCGTCGGTCTAGGGGTGAAACGCCGTGCTGAATTGTGGTTTAGTCTCTAGAGCTCGTTGTAGACTTTGCCAAAGGTTCGACACCAGCCGAGTGTCTCTAGTCCACGTCGTACAGATGGGTGGAAAGAGAGTCGACTTCGTCAGTCGATCCACTATGACTCAAACTGCATCGTGCCCTTGATGCGATGCAGAAAACCCGTGACGAAGTCCATACTGGTTCGCTCCCATTTCCACTCTGGTACAGGTAGAGATTGTAGTTTTCCCCCCTCGATTTGACCCTTCCTGCTCAAAACTTCCGCTACTACACTTGCTTTTCCCGGGGTGATACTGAATGGACAAGCCGAGTCCTTCAGCAACTCCAACCAATGCTTCTGCCGTAAAATCAAATCCTTCTATGTGAACAAAACTTAAGACTCTGGCGATCCGAAAACACATCACGATGAACTCCAAAAGGTGGTGTCTCCAAAGCTTTAAAACAAAGACGGCTGCTGCCAGTTCCGGATCGTATGTCGGGCAGTTCCGCTCACCTTCTCTGTGATTCCCGTTGCTGACACAATGTGCCCCAAAAAGTCCACTTCGCGAAGTCAGAACTCACATTCTTAAACTTAGCAAACAGCTTCTGGTCCCTGAGATTCCGGAGAAAAGTCCGTAAGTGCTCCTCGCAGTTGATTGGAGAGGTCATCAATCCCGGACTTGTTCTTCACTGTAACCTTGTTTATCTCCCTGTAGTCGATGCGTAGGCGTAGGCTTCCGTTCTTCTTTCGCACGAAAAGCATAGGTGCGCCCCCAAGGCGACACACTCGGTCTGATGAACCCTTTAATCAGAAAATCTCCTTGTTGTGCCTTAGATTCCCTCAGTTCCGCAAAAGCCATTCCGCAAGGCGCCTAAGTGATAGGTTGCATGTCTGGTAGAAGCTCGAAAGAGATGATGACCTCTCGCCCGGGGGTATTCCCGGCAATTCAGTCAGGAGGACGTCAGAGGAAACCCCTACAACGGGGGTGTCAGTGAGCGATGCAAAGGGTCGAGTCGCTAGGCTCACTGAAACAAAGTAACTATACATCCACCGGATACCTCGTGAACCAGTCCATGCCCAGCACCTCATCGTATTCCTACTTCCCGACTCAGAATTCCCAGTCCCGACGCCACCGGTCCGCACACCACCTCAGCCGGCGCTGAGCAGTCAGCAACAAAGTCTCGCGATGCGTCGAGGTACCCCCGTCATACCACCCAACCCATACCAATGATCCCATAAAAGTCCAAAACATCTAACCCGACGACGAGGAAAACAAACCACACAACGCCCTCACAAGGCTCCAAGAGGTGCCAATAAAACAGGCTGGGTTACTAACTTCCATAAATTCTCCCCTACAAACAACGAACTCACCTGTCACCAACTCGGACCGCTCCCCTCCGTCACCAACACGGGACACTTCCACCCGTCACCAATACGGGCCACAAACTCGGAGCATAACCACCATCCCGGACCACCCGTTCCGACTGCCCGTGTAGTGATTCGGCTTTTACGGCTAATTGTGACTCACATGTTAATTATTTATGCCCTTAAGTGAATAAAATTATTTAATGTTTGAAACTCGGTTAGTGTGCGGTGCGGGTATTTTTCCGTTGAAGGGCTCGAAAAACGAAGACCGATGGTGCGATTGGATCGGGAATCCGATGTACGGATCTCCCGGAATGGGGTTTCTAAGATCGCGATGACTTAAGGCGTGCATCGAAATCCGCGTAAAATATCCGGCATGCTTTTTAGGAGAATTTGGATATTCCGTGTGATTAATTAATTAAGGGATTAATTAATCGATTACGTGAAATTAAATTTGGGGTTTTTATTTCCTATGATTAATTAATTTGGAAAATTAATTAATCGGCGACTAGGATTTAAAAGGGGTTGAATTAATACGTACAAAAAAAAAGGAGAAAACCCTAGCCGAAAAGAAAGAATGCGAAAGAAAAAGAAAAGAAAAAGACGGAACCCTAGCTGAAGGAAAGAAAGGAGAAAAGGAAGGAAACGAAGGAGTCCGATCACCCCGAACAACGAGCCGGAGACAAGAGCGCGATCGGACGACTTCCCCGTGGATTAATCCGGTGAGTGAATCCTCGTTGTGGTTTTTCGGGATCTTCTTTTACGTTTATGTTTGGGGTTTCGGTCGTCTCCGTCATCTCCGCCGTCGTTGCGCAAGTTAGGGCACGACACGGGCGGCAGAGACGCGTGATACCGCTAGGGCATCGCGCGGGCGGCAACCGCAGGAGCCGCGCGGGCACCGCGCGAGCGCCGCGCGGATCGTGCCCGCGCGGGCACCGCGCGGGTCGCACCCACGCGGGGCACAGCGCGGGCGCCGCGCGGGTCACACCCGCGCGGGCACCGCGCGGCCGCCGCGCGGGATTTGTGTTACGGAATTTGAGTTGGCGTAGTTTCGTGAAAGTCTCAAGTCTTGAAGATTGAAGGTGAAGAAAGTTGGATCATTTAACTCAATCTCAAGAAAGAAGAATTCAAAAGGATCAGGTATGTTTAACTAAAGATTTTGTGTGATCCGAATACTTCTTGTAGTGTAGAAACACTTGGAAGAATCTTTCATTGCATAAAAATCAAAAACTGGACTTGGGACATGTTCAGGATCCGGATCAGGTTGTTCGATCCGGATCCCGAAGGTGGTTCGTTCATACACCAGTTCAATCCGGATCGTAGCCTCTCTTGATCCGGATCCCGAACACTGAGTTTACCATCTTCCTTGAACGATCCGGATCAGGCTTCGCAATCCGGATCCCGAACGTTGATGTTTGGTGAACTGTATGAACGATCCGGATCAAGCACTTCGATCCGGATCCCGAACCTTCGTTTTTCTGGAATAACCTGACTCGTTACGACGATCCGGACCACAGCTAATCCGATCCGGATCGCCGTCCGTAAAATTTCCAGAAATGTTAGGTTTTTGATTCTTATCTCCTTCCTAGGGTTTCTAACCTATAAATAGACCCTATGACTCTTTTTCTAGGGTTAATCCAAATAGCCGTCATTTTCATATATCATCTTATACGGCTCTAGATCCACATATAGAGAAGAAAGGAAATCATTAGAGAATACTCTATGTTTCTTCATCTATATTGATTAGTTTGATTCTAGGTTTTCATACTCACATCTTGAGTTGAATCAAACTAATGAATACTTAGATGGTATTTCCTATCTATCTTTGATCTAAGTATTCGGCGGATCATCACCACCAAAAACAACGATTTACCCCAAAAATCGGCGCGTGGATTCGCGTGTCCTTGTGGATTCAAGGTTCAACCGCTCTCGTGGATTCGGAGCCAGGGACGTTCGTGGATTCGAAGGGTGCTATTGGGTGAAGACCGTGGACTCGGTCAGACGTCGTGGATTCGACGTTGGACGCCGTGGATTCGGCGTTGGGCGCAGATCGTGGATTCGAGAAGCGTCGCGGAGCGAGCGGAGAAGATCCTCTAGGAGCATATGGAAAAGGTTGAGTCGTAAGTGTGTACGGTAAATCACCTTGTACGTGTTTTAATTCTAGTGGATTTCTGCCGTGTTATCGGTCCCGTGGTTTTTTACTCCGGTGATGGAGTTTTCCACGTAAAAATCTTGCGAGTTATTTTTATTTCCGCATTGGGTTTTTTATCGCAACGATTTTTGAGTGTTTATACGTTTACACCTATTCACCCCCCTCTAGGTGTTTTTTCCCCTATTTAGATCCTTATTACATATAACCCAACAATTTGCACCCGCGCGGGGCGCCGCACGGGCACCGCGCGGCCGCCGCGCGGGATTTGCACCTGCGCGGGGCACCGAGCGGGCGCCGCACGGGCACCTCGCGGGTCGCACCCGTGTGGGCACCGTGCGGGCGCCGCGCGGACCACACCCGCGCGGGCGCTGCCCGCGGAGGGCCGCCGCATGGGTTTGAGTGGCGCGGGGCTCCGGCAGGGGGCGACGGCTGCGCGGGGGAAATCCGTTGATCGACGGGTTTGACGGTTTCCTTGGGTTTCCGTCGGACGGGTAATGTCGAGCTTTCATTTTGTAGAATTAGTGCGTGGTTCTGACTTTGGTTACCCTTATGGACTCTTCTTAGGTCCAGATACGCAACGGGAGTGTGCGAAAGATCCGGGTGCTCCGATTCCCTCGCAACCAGGTGGGTACCCTTGCTATAAGTGCAACGAGTGCAGTAAGTGCACCATATCATCGTAAAAGGCTCGTTAACTTGTCTAATAAAGTAGATGGACTATTATACCTTCGCATGAATACTTTTATTTAGTAATTGTGACAGCTAAGGAGCCGCACTAGCTCCGTGAAGGGGTTAAAAGCATCATGGGGGTAATGTGACTGTGCACGAGGGGAGACTTCCGTCTCTCCGACAGGTACTCTGGGGATAGAGCCCAGCTTATTTTGTAACAGGGTTTTAGCGAAAGGTTCCAGTATAATCGGTTTGTTTTTGATTCAACGTTAATTGTTAAGACATCTACTTTATTTGTCACTGACTTTACCCACTCCGTGACAGGTTTGACTTGTTACGGAATTTGAGTTGGCGTAATTTCGTGAAAGGTTCAAGTCTTGAGATTGAAGGTGAAGAAGGTTGGATCATTTAACTCAATCTCAAGAAAGAAGAATTCAAAAGGATCAGGTATGTTTAACTAAAGATTTTTGGTGATCCGAATACTTCTTGTAGTGAAGAAACACCTGGAAGAATTTTTCATTGCATAAAAATCAAAAACTGGACATGGGACATGTTCAGGATCCGGATCAGACATTCCAATCCGGATCCCGAAGGGTGTTCGTTCATACACTGGTTCAATCCGGATCGCAGCATCTCATGATCCGGATCTCGAACACTAGTTTTACCTGTTTACTTGCACGATCCGGATCAGGATTTGCAATCCGGATCCCGAACGTTGATGTTTGGTGAAACTGTATGAACGATCCGGATCAGCCATTTCGATCCGGATCCCGAACCATCGTTGTAGTGTACTGGTTTTCCCATGCAACTTTCCGGTGAATCCACTGTGTAGAACACCTAGTGTTGGTGTCTGGCCCATGGTGCATCGAGGGGATGCCACAGATGGACCTCGTGAGACTTGGATAGATGATTTGGCCTTCGGCTGTGATTGCAGAATTTTAGAAAAGGTTTTGGGCCAATCTGAGGTTGGATTTGGATTCAGCGCGGAAAAACGCTTGAAAACGGCTATTTGCTTGTTGAATTTGGAGTCCGGATGACCAAATGCGGGCTTCCGGAAGTTTTGGGGGATTTTCGGTGCATGGGGGTGACACGTGGACCGGCCCGAGCCACGTGGCGGCCTCTTATTGGCCGGCTCACGCAGCTGGGTCCAAGGAGTGGCGCGGCGGTGCATGGACCGCGGCGGGTGGACGCGTGGCGTGCTCTGGTAGGCGGGCGCACGCGGCACGGCTCATTGGATTTGCGGGATTGCGGTGGACCGGGCGCATGGCACGTGGCGGCTCCGGATTCGTCGGTCCACGTGGGCGCGGTCCACGGGTGCGCGGGGGAGGGCGCCTCGGTACTGTGCGCGCACGTGCGCGCACAGTGGCGCAGGCGGGGCGGTCGGCCGCACTCGAGTGCGACACGCGTCGCCTCGAGATTGGGCGGCCGTACCTACCCCGCTGACTGCGTGGGAGACGCGTGGCGTGTCGCGGGCGCGGGGATCCGTTGTCCCCTGTTCGGGGGCTACGTGGCGGTCCCTGGCGTTTCCGGGCGCGTCGGACGGGGGGTATGCAACCCGGTTTCCGGGCGCAGTGCGCCCGGAAACCGCGCCCGAAAACCCAGCCCATTAAGCAATGGGCTGGGCCTATAAATAGCCTCCCCCTTTCTTTCTTTGGGCTTTTTGGACTTCTTTTCACTGGGCCGCCTTCACAGAAGTTCCTCCTCTCTCAGTGCTCGACCCTTTGGAGAAGTTTGAAGATTTTTGGAGGCACGCTTCCCGAGGTTCACCATTTTACGGCGCGGCGCGACGCTTGTTCTCCGGCGATCCTCTTCGCCCCTTTTCAGTGTTTGGACTCCTCCGACCCACCCCGACCTCTGAATTCGCCGATTCTTGCGCCGTTGGACTCACGACAGGTAGGGCTTCAACTCCTGTGTTTTATGGTTCCTCGATTTCCGTGCTGATCTTGGAGTTTTCTTAGCACCCATTTGACCCTTTTTCTTCGCGGACTTTTGGGACAGCACCGCAGTGTTCTTGCCATATCTTTTCGCTCAGGCGTCGGAACGAGGTGATTCAAAAGGCAATTTTCATCTACGCTTCGCAAGGAGTCTCCTGGATTTTTCTCGGATTTTTCTGAATTTTACTCGAGGGTGAGAATCTCCTTTCTCTGTGGTTCCTTGTTACAGGAATTTAGTGCTGGTTGGATTTGGGGTGTACCCCTTCTCGGATTTTTATCTCAGCGTAGGAAACTCCAAATTGGGCGTGCAGGGATTCGTTTCGACGGGCTCGTCGCAAGGATCGCGCTAGTATTTTCCTTGGATTTTTCTGGACATTATTCGCAGGTGAAAATTAGTGAATTGTGGACTGCTGGTTTGGGGGACAGATTCTGGAATTGTGGATGTTAAGCTTATGTATTTTTCCTTTGGGGTATTTTGTACAGATTGGTGGTGTGTTTGGACTGGTCTTGGACTTCGCCTTTGGAAATTTGGAATAGCGCTTGAGGTGGGTGATGTTGTGAACCTCCTACTTGTGAATGTCACTAGACCTATTAGAATGCTTCGATCATGTGTTATTAAATGTGAATGTATCTAGCATGCTTGTATGAGATTATGGTTCATTTGTTAATACTTGCCTTGTTAGCAAGCTACAAGTTAGTAAGTGATGTTTCCATGTTTAGATATGCAAATTAATTAGTGGAATGAATGCTATAGCCACATCATATTACAAGTTAAGGGAAGGGTTGGATATGTGGTTAGAATGAATGTTGTATAAGGGATATTTGCTAGTAAATTGTGCATCTAAAATGTATTAAGTATCATATATCTTACCGCATGTACATCGGGATTACCCAAACACTTAATGTTGCATATGTTTGAATAATTGGAGTAATTATAGCAAATAAAGGACCTTGCATGCTTGAATGGTCATCTAGCTAAGCCATCTTTTTCTGCTACACAAACATATTGGAATTGACTTAGGAGAAACCATGCTTTTATTCGTTCTCCTGTCGTCTAGTCTTAGGGGATTGTGTAGTCAGATGTTCAGAGTTGGGACAGTCGGGGATCGAGGTTTGGGTGTTGCGGCGACCGCGGACTGTGGGCGGTTGACCGGATTATTATTATTATTATTATTACTTTTGCATCGGATTGGAGGTAGGGGATCGAGTTTCCCCTTTAGTGGATGGGTTTTTCCCACTTGGATCTGGGTCGTGACCCCGTCCTGCTATTTATGGTACTGATGATACTAGTGACTGTGATACTATGCTCGTGTGGGGTCGCTCCCCTCGAGTGCCACTCCGGAGTTGGATTTCGACCGTGTTGGGTGCCGGTCAGGCCGTGTTGGGTGCCGGCTAGACCGTGTTGGGTTCCGGTCTATTTTGGACAGGGGAGATACTGAGTTGTGAGGTTGACAGCAGAGCAGGCAGTACCAGTGTTCACTGGTGTTTTGATTGTGTTGGTCAGTCAGTCCTTACGTTCTGGTGCTTGCCTTTAGCCATTCTCTAGCAGACATCGTAGAGGCATGTTAGTGGTAGCTTTGCATCAATAGAGTACTTGTAGCTTACCACCTTTGTTTCATTTTCTTCGCCTCTGATAGTCCTAGTGGGCATGTCTGAGTTTGAGGTCTACCCACTAGGGGAGGCTACTGTTTTTATAGTAGTTCTCACCCCCCACTGTTTTCTCTTTTCTGTTCCCCTTTGTTTTGCAGAGTTCTCTGCGGGAGTTGCGGGACCCTCTTCCCTGGACCGAGGTAAGAGGATCGCTGACTAGATAGCCACTGCCCCGAGTTCGAGTTTTTGATAGTTTTGATGTATCCCCTGTACACTCAGACGGTTGTATTTTCCTTTTATTTTGGGTCTGGCTGCGGCCAGCTGGTTGTATATATTTCGTGAGCTGGGAGAGACACTTGTATATTTTGAGAGCTTACTGTACTTTCCTTTCCAGTATTTGTCTGAGTTGTATTAGTTTTAGTTAGCTCTGTTTTATGCTCCTTTATTACTTGTTTTATATCTGAGCAGGTTATCAGCGCTTCGTGTACACGGAAAATTCCGTGTGCACGGCGGATCTGTGGACGGCCCCGGGTTCTGGTTTACACCCGGGGCGTGACAGATTAGTTGGTATCAGAGCTTAGGGATAGGTCAGACGGGACTTAGGAAACCCTAGGCTTTTGGCAGACCCTAGGAAGGCTGAGCGCGAGTGACGTGATATTGTGCGAAAGTCGGTAATTGGTTGTTACCTCTTCTTGTGAGTGGAGAGGGATTGGCATAGCCTATTTCTGGGGGACTATTATGTTGGCTGCAGACAACATAAGGTTACAGAAATAGGGGAATGCCCATGACTTTCGCGTGATTGGGTCGAGAGTGGTTTGGTGTACTGACCCGTGGATTTTGTGTAGCAGGATGCCTCCTAGGCGGCAGATTCCTACTCGGGGTACTCCTATACCCCCGGAGGAGCCGGAGCAGTCCGGGCCTACCGAGATCAGTGAGCTGAGGGCCATGATGGCCCAGTTGGCGGAGAGCCACCGCCGACAGGAGCAGAGGTTTGAGCAGTTATTGGCCCAGGTTGCGGCACCTCCCCCTACTACTGCTGAGGCCCCCGCACCACCTGTTGTACCACCGACTATTCCACTTGCCCCTACAGCGCCGTCGTCGAGCAGCGGGGCCCAGGGGATGTTCAGGCCTTTGACCCCAGAGGAGGAGCGGGAGTTTTCTGACAAACTCACGCAGTTCTGTAAGCGAGGACCCCCTAAGTTCTCGGGGCGGAGCACTCACCCGTGGGAGATTGGATCATGGCTAGCGTCGATGGAGAAGATGTTTCGGGACTTCTTCATCGACCAGAGGTTCAGAGCACATTTGGCAGTACACTGTTTGGAGGGGGATGCAGATGCTTGGTGGCGTCGGGTCGAGCCCCTAGAGTTTCAGGTCACCCGGCAGCTGCCCTGGTCAGAGTTCAGGAGGATGACCCTTGACACTTACTTTTCCACGAGTGTGAAGAAGAAGATAGAAGATGACTTGAAGAACCTGCAGCAAGGTCATCGCCCGGTGTGGGACTATTATCAGGAGTTTACGCAGTTGCTCAACTGCGTGCCCTACGTTGCCAGGGATGGGCTGCACCAGGTGGAGCTGTTTGAGACAGGCTTGCGCCCCGAGCTCTTTACCATGGTACACGCCCAGAGGCTTCAGACTTTATCAGAGGCAGTGGAGCATGCCCAGTGGGTCGAGAGGGGAGATCAGGTTGTTTCTAGACGCGGAGGTCCGGTCGCTCAGAGTTCTGAGAAGAAGCGACCAGCATCAGATGAGGGGGGACAGGCCAGTTCCTGGAGGCCGCCCCGACCGCCACCGCCTCAGTTTACGGGCCGGGGGCGTTCGGAGCGGCGAGGGCCTGGGGGATCCCAGAGGCCCCCACAGCATCAGCAGCCCCAGCGACAGCAGCAGCACTCGCAGCAGCAGAGGTCGCAGTCGCGACAGCAGGGATCTCAGCGGCAGTCGCACAGGCAGCAGCAGCAGCAGTCACGGCAGTTTCGGGCTCCAGGCAGTTGTATCTTCTGCGGGGGTCCGCATTTCCCCGGCACTTGTGATCAGAGGTGGGGGCGTTGTTATGGCTGCGGGCAGGCAGGGCACATACGATCTTCATGCCCTTTTTCGGCATCAGTGGCGCCTTCTTCGGCCTCAGTTTCTCCTTCATCTCAGCAGCGACCGCCAGCTCAGCGGCCCTATGCTTCTGCGAGCAGGGCTCCTTCCTCCCACCCTGCAGACCACCGACCACCAGCTCAGAGCGGGGCGAGTCTACGCCGCTCAGGTAGGGGACTCCGCGGCAGCCGACCACGTGGTGGCAGGTATCACTTTACTTTTTGGCATTAGAGCTCGCACTTTATTTGATACCGGTGCATCACATTCTATTATCAGTAGAGCATTTGCATCATCGCATGGACTAGAGTTAGGTCGGTTGCCACAGGTTTTAGAGGTACAGATTCCCGGTCACATATTGTATGTAGAGGAGTGTTGCTGGTCGTGCCCGGTACAGCTTGAGTCTTGGATTTTGCCAGCGGACCTGATGGTCCTTAGTCAGCTGCGAGATTTTGACATTGTACTGGGGATGGATTGGCTGGCTCGCTATTTCGCGACGATTGATTGCGCCGCGAGGTCTGTTACTTTTAGCGAGCCAGGCCAGGAGGTGTTCGTTTTCAGGGGGTGCCAGAGTGCTTTCTTTGCCTCTATGGTTTCGACTTCTCGTGCGAGGCAGATGATGCGCAGTGGATGCGTAGCCTTTATGGCATCTGTGGTTAAGGAGCCTACGGCGGCTCCGGGACTCGCGGATATCCCGATTGCCCGCGAGTTCCCGGATGTGTTCCCTCCAGAGCTGTTTAGTATGCCGCCGGATAGGGAGGTCGAGTTTTTGATTGACGTGGTCCCAGGAACTGCGCCAATCTCTAAGGCTCCTTACCGAATGGCACCGGCTGAGCTGCGAGAATTAAAGGCGCAACTCCAGGATTTAATGGATAAGGGTTTTGTGCGACCGAGTGTATCGCCTTGGGGAGCGCCGGTGCTATTTGTGAAGAAGAAGGATGGTTCGCTTCGACTGTGCGTTGATTATCGGGAGCTGAATAAAGCGACCATCAAGAACAAGTACCCTTTGCCGCGCATTGATGACTTGTTTGATCAGCTGCAAGGGACTTGTGTCTTCTCCAAGATCGACTTACAGTCTGGTTACCACCAATTGAAGGTGAAGGCCGAGGACATCCCGAAGACGGCATTTAGGTCGCGGTACGGGCATTATGAGTTCACCGTCATGCCTTTTGGACTGACAAATGCCCCTGCAGCTTTTATGGATTTAATGAACAGGATTTTTCGACCATACCTGGATCGGTTCGTCGTTGTTTTTATTGATGACATCCTAGTTTATTCCCGAAGCGATGCGGAGCACGAGGAGCATCTGAGGATTGTGCTACAACTTCTGAGAGAGAGGAAGTTGTATGCCAAGTTATCTAAGTGTGAATTTTGGCTTCGGGAGGTTGTCTTTTTGGGCCACGTGATTTCGGCCGCTGGAGTGGCAGTAGACCCGGCGAAGATCGAGGCAGTCCGGGATTGGCCGCGACCGACGACGGTATCAGAGGTTCGCAGTTTTATGGGCTTAGCAGGATATTACCGTCGATTTGTGGAAGGTTTTGCGAAACTTTCCACGCCCCTCACTCGTTTGACGCGAAAAGGGATTAAGTTTACTTGGAGTGAGGATTGTCAGAGGAGCTTTGAGGAATTAAAGAACAGATTGATGTCGGCTCCTGTCCTTTCCCTCCCTGTTATGGGGAAAGGATACGTGGTATACAGCGACGCATCGCACAGTGGACTTGGTTGCGTGCTGATGCAGGAGGGAAGGGTAATCGCTTATGCCTCCCGGCAACTGAAGGATTATGAGAAGAATTACCCTACCCACGATTTGGAGCTAGCTGCGGTGATTTTTGCACTAAAGTTGTGGCGCCATTATCTATATGGGGAGCACTGCAAGATTTATACCGACCACAAGAGCTTGAAATACCTGTTCACGCAGAAGGAGCTCAACTTGAGGCAGCGCAGATGGTTGGAATTGTTGAAAGATTATGATGTAGACATATTATACCATCCCGGCAAGGCCAACGTGGTTGCTGATGCCCTGAGCAGGAGAGCAGTACAGAGTCTATCTTTGATGATCACCGATCAGGCGCCATTACTTGAGCAGATGAGGCAGTTAGAGCTCGAGGTTGTGTCCCCTGGGGTCTCTGCTAGACTTATGTCTCTAGTCGTGCAGCCCACTCTGTTGGACAGGATTCGGGAGAGACAGAGTGAGGACCCCCACCTGATGAGGATTCGAGAGCAGATGCAGACTGGTTTGATAGGGGACTTCTCAGTCGATGCTGCGGGAGTACTACGGTACAGGGACCGCGTGTGTGTGCCTATGGACGCAGAGATTCGAGAGCAGATCTTGAGGGAGGCCCACTATACACCTTATACCATCCATCCTGGTGGGACTAAGATGTATAGGGATCTTAAGGCACAGTTTTGGTGGAATGGGATGAAAAGAGACATTGGGAGATTTGTAGCACACTACCTAACTTGTCAGCAAGTAAAGGCGGAGCATCGTGTACCTGCTGGCAAGTTGCAGAGTCTCCCAATCCCTGAATGGAAATGGGAACATGTTACGATGGATTTTGTCACTAGTTTGCCTAGAGCACAGATGGGAGCGGATGCTATCTGGGTAGTCGTGGACAGGCTTACCAAATCCGCTCACTTTCTGCCGGTTCAGATGACTTGGCCGATGGAGCGACTCGCACAGGTGTACTTGGCTGAGGTGGTTAGATTACACGGAGTACCTGTTTCCATCGTATCAGATAGAGACCCGAGGTTTGTCTCGCATTTCTGGAGGAGTTTACAGACAGCCTTGGGGACGCAGCTCCGATTCAGTACAGCATTCCACCCACAGACCGATGGGCAGTCAGAGCGCACTATTCAGACCCTCGAGGATATGTTGAGAGCATGCATTCTGGACTTTGGGGGAGGATGGTACCGACACTTGGGATTAGTTGAGTTTGCGTACAACAACAGCTATCAAGCGAGCATTCAGATGGCTCCGTTTGAAGCGTTGTATGGACGCAAGTGTCGGTCACCCCTTTATTGGAGTGCGTGGGTGAGAAGAAGACCTTGGGTCCTGATCTACTGTTAGAAGCAGAGGAAAAGGTCAGATTGATACGACGACACCTCGAGACCGCCCAGAGTCGACAGAGGAGTTATGCTGATACTCGACGGCGAGACTTAGAGTTCCAGGTGGGTGACCATGTTTTTCTGAAAGTCTCGCCTTCGAAGGGGATTCGGAGATTTGGTATTCGTGGGAAACTGAGCCCTCGTTATATTGGACCTTTTGAGGTGTTGGAGCGCTTAGGGCCAGTTGCCTACAGGCTTGCGCTTCCTCCCAGGCTTTCGGGTGTTCACAATGTTTTTCATGTTTCGACACTGAGGAGGTATGTTCATGACCCGTCTCATATCATCGATTTCACCCCTTTGGAGGTTGCTGAGGACCTGAGCTATGTTGAGCGACCGTTGAGGATCTTGGACCGTGAGGTTAGGGAGTTGCGCAGTCGGGCCATCCCGTATGTGAAGGTCCTTTGGAGCAGTCATGATGAGCGCGAGGCTACCTGGGAGTTGGAGTCAGCGATGATGGATACTCACCCCCACTTGTTTGAGGCCGCTACCTGAGGTATGACTTTTGTTTCGAGGACGAAACTTTTTCTTGTAGGGGAGGATGTAGTGTACTGGTTTTCCCATGCAACTTTCCGGTGAATCCACTGTGTAGAACACCTAGTGTTGGTGTCTGGCCCATGGTGCATCGAGGGGATGCCACAGATGGACCTCGTGAGACTTGGATAGATGATTTGGCCTTCGGCTGTGATTGCAGAATTTTAGAAAAGGTTTTGGGCAATCTGAGGTTGGATTTGGATTCAGCGCGGAAAAACGCTTGAAAACGGCTATTTGCTTGTTGAATTTGGAGTCCGGATGACCAAATGCGGGCTTCCGGAAGTTTTGGGGGATTTTCGGTGCATGGGGGTGACACGTGGACCGGCCCGAGCCACGTGGCGGCCTCTTATTGGCCGGCTCACGCAGCTGGGTCCACGGAGTGGCGCGGCGGTGCATGGACCGCGGCGGGTGGACGCGTGGCGTGCTCTGGTAGGCGGGCGCACCGGCACGGCTCATTGGATTTGCGGGATTGCGGTGGACCGGGCGCATGGCACGTGGCGGCTCCGGATTCGTCGGTCCACGTGGGCGCGGTCCACGGGTGCGCGGGGGAGGGCGCCTCGGTACTGTGCGCGCACGTGCGCGCACAGTGGCGCAGGCGGGGCGGTCGGCCGCACTCGAGTGCGACACGCGTCGCCTCGAGATTGGGCGGCCGTACTACCCCCGCTGACTGCGTGGGAGACGCGTGGCGTGTCGCGGGCGCGGGGATCCGCTGTCCCCTGTTCGGGGGCTACGTGGCGGTCCCTGGCGTTTTCCGGGCGCGTCGGACGGGGGGTATGCAAACCCGGTTTCCCGGGCGCAGTGCGCCGGAAAACGCGCCCGAAAACCCAGCCCATTAAGCAATGGGCTGGGCCTATAAATAGCCTCCCCCTTTCTTTCTTTGGGCTTTTTGGACTTCTTTTCACTGGGCCGCCTTCACAGAAGTTCCTCCTCTCTCAGTGCTCGACCCTTTGGAGAAGTTTGAAGATTTTTGGAGGCTCCCGAGGTTCACCATTTTACGGCGCGGCGCGACGCTTGTTCTCCGGCGATCCTCTTCGCCCTTTTCAGTGTTTGGACTCCTCCGACCCACCCCGACCTCGGAATTCGCCGATTCTTGCGCCGTTGGACTCACGACAGGTAGGGCTTCAACTCCTATGTTTTATGGTTCCTCGATTTCCGTGCTGATCTTGGAGTTTTCTTAGCACCCATTTGACCCTTTTTCTTCGCGGACTTTTGGGACAGCACCGCAGTGTTCTTGCCATATCTTTTCGCTCAGGCGTCGGAACGAGGTGATTCAAAGGCAATTTTCATCTACGCTTCGCAAGGAGTCTCCTGGATTTTTCTCAGAATTTTCTGAATTTTACTCGAGGGTGAGAATCTCCTTTCTCTGTGGTTCCTTGTTACAGGAATTTAGTGCAGTTTGGATTTGGGGTGTACCCCTTGTCGGATTTTATCTCAGCGTAGGAACTCCAAATTGGGCGTGCAGGTATTCGTTTCGACGGGCTCGTCGCAAGGATCGCGCTAGTATTTTCCTTGGATTTTTCTGGACATTATTCGCAGGTGAAAATTAGTGAATCTGGACTGCTGGTTGGGGGACAGATTCTGAATTGTGGATGTTAATCTTATGTATTTCCTTTGGGGTATTTTGTACAGATTGGTGGTGTGTTTGGACTGGTCTTGGACTTCGCCTTTGGAAATTTGGAATAGCGCTTGAGGTGGGTGATGTTGTGAACCTCCTACTTGTGAATGTCACTAGGCCTATTAGAATGCTTCGATCATGTGTTATAAATGTGAATGTATCTAGCATGCTTGTATGAGATTATGGTTCATTTGTTAATACTTGCCTTGTTAGCAAGCTACAAGTTAGTAAGTGATGTTTCCATGTTTAGATATGCAAATTAATTAGTGGAATGAATGCTATAGCCACATCATAATACAGTTAAGGGAAGGGTTGGATATGTGGTTAGAATGAATGTTGTATAAGGGATATTTGCTAGTAAATTGTGCATCTAAAATGTATAAGTATCATATATCTTACCGCATGTACATCGGGATTACCCAAACACTTAATGTTGCATATGTTTGAATAATTGGAGTAATTATAGCAAATAAAGGACTTTGCATGCTTGAATGGTCATCTAGCTAAGCTCTTTTTCTGCTACACAACATATTGGAATTGACTTAGGAGAAACCATGCTTTTATTCGTTCTCCTGTCGTCTAGTCTTAGGGGATTGTGTAGTCAGATGTTCAGAGTTGGGACAGTCGGGGATCGAGGTTTGGGTGTTGCGGCGACCGCGGACTGTGGGCGGTTGACCGGATTTTATTATTATTATTATTACTTTTGCATCGATTGGAGGTAGGGGATCGAGTTTCCCTTTAGTGGATGGGTTTTCCCACTTGGATCTGGGTCGTGACCCCGTCCTGCTATTTATGGTACTGATGATACTAGTGACTGTGATACTATGCTCGTGTGGGGTCGCTCCCCTCGAGTGCCACTCCGGAGTAGGATTTCGACCGTGTTGGGTGCCGGTCAGGCCGTGTTGGGTGCCGGCTAGACCGTGGGGTTCCGGTCTATTTTGGACAGGGGAGATACTGAGTTGTGAGGTTGACAGCAGCAGGCAGTACCAGTGTTCACTGGTGTTTTGATTGTGTTGGTCTGTCAGTCCTTACGTTCTGGTGCTTGCCTTTAGCCATTCTCTAGCAGACATCGTAGAGGCATGTTAGTGGTAGCTTTGCATCAGTAGTGTACTTGTAGCTTACCACCTTTGTTTCATTTTCTTCGCCTCTGATAGTCCTAGTGGGCATGTCTGAGTTTGAGGTCTACCCACTAGGGGAGGCTACTGTTTTATAGTAGTTCTCACCCCCCACTGTTTTCTCTTTTCTGTTCCCCTTTGTTTTGCAGAGTTCTCTGCGGGAGTTGCGGGACCCTCTTCCCTGGACCGAGGTAAGAGGATCGCTGACTAGATAGCCACTGCCCCGAGTTCGAGTTTTTGATAGTTTTGATGTATCCCCTGTACACTCAGACGGTTGTATTTTCCTTTTATTTTGGGTCTGGCTGCGGCCAGCTGGTTGTATATATTTCGTGAGCTGGGAGAGACACTTGTATATTTGAGAGCTTACTGTACTTTCCCTTTCCAGTATTTGTCTGAGTTGTATTAGTTTTAGTTAGCTCTGTTTTATGCTCCTTTATTACTTGTTTTATATCTGAGCAGGTTATCAGCGCTTCGTGTACACGGAAAATTCCGTGTGCACGGCGGATCTGTGGACGGCCCCGGTTTCTGGTTTACACCCGGGGCGTGACAATCGTTTTTTCTGGAAACGTCTTTCTTGCTAC
>CM055061.1:20231191-20257503 GCA_029204045.2 Tillandsia leiboldiana
TTGCGCTCAACAACACCATTCTGCTGAGGTGTATAGGGTGCCGAGAATTCATGTTTAATGCCATTTGAAGTACAAAAGTCAATGAATTTTGAATTTATGAATTCTCCACCCCTATCACTTCTAACACGAATGATCTTTCATTCTTTTCAATCATAATACGATGGCAAATCTCATGAAAAGAGTCAAACGTATCAGCTTTCTCTCTCAAAATGCTACCCAAGAAAACCGAGAGAAATCATCAACCAATAAAAGATGTACCATTTACCTCCCAAAGATGGTTGACGGGGCGGCCAAAAGAAAAAGAAGAAAAGAAATAGTCTACACAAACTATACAAGATTTAATCATAGAACGATTAAGGACAAGGAGGGGTTTCACCTTTGCATACCCAAACCTTTTGAGTTTTGGAGTATGTTGGTAAAGGTTGAGAGATTCTCCTTGAAGACGACGTCTTGTATGATTGATCTTTTCTTTTGTCATCGTCTTGTTTGAGGTGCTACAATGTTCTTTCCTTTTGAAAAATCCTTCCTTGAATTCCGGGAAGTGAGCTTATTGGTAGCAATTGCAAGATGTGGTTGATTTGTTCTTTGAGCTCCAATCTCGCAATTTCTTTCGATGTGCCCTGCAAAATTACAACGAAAACATACCTTTGATCTTGACGATCCCAAAGAGGATGAAGTAGGTTTGTTGTCGTTGTTTGTCTTGAATTCCGGTGTCGGAGGAGGAGATACCGACTGAGGCACAAAAACTGTCTCACTCGAACTGGACTGTTTCCAGTTTGAGTGTATCCGAGGCCGAACCTATTTGATTGACCAAGACCAAGAAGTCTATCCAACTTACTCCTTCCTGAAGAGAATCGCTGTAAGTCATTCTTGAGTTGGAAAATGGTCTTTGTCATTTCCAGGTTATCCTGTCGAGCCTCGTTGTAGAGCTTTGAAAAGTGATTCGCGTTATCCACCAGATTTGTATGTTCCTTTTCAAGTTGCTCATTGGACTCTTGAAGGGAAGCATTTTCTTTTATCAGGTTTTCCCTTTCCACTTCAAGAGCGTTTGAGAGAGAAGTCGCTCTTTTTGCTTCTTCTTCGAGATCATGCAATCTCCCTCTCAAACTCTTGTTTTGCTTAGCCACTTTCTTTGAGTCCCTCAAAAGTCTGTGGTAGGCTAGAGCAAACTCTTCACCTTCCGAATCATCCGATTCATTGTCCATTGCATTCTTTTCAACAGTGGAGTTGGACAATGATTCAGACGTACTTGCCATAAAGCACATGAATGGTGAAGATGTGGACGCGTGGAATGCCGTGGAGCTCTTTTCTTCATCACTTGAAGATGACTCATTTGACGTTGAGTTGTCATCCCAAGTTACGACTTGCATCGCCTTCTTCTTTGCCGGATACTTGTTAGGACACTCCGTTGCAATGTGGCCGTAGCCTCGACATTTGAAGCATTGCAGTTGTCCTTCTGAACTTTTCTTATCCTTTGAGAAGTTCTCCTGCTTTCTTGACTTGTGACTTGGAGTACCCTTGCCTTTGTTCCACTTTCTGAAGGATGGAGATTTGCTTGAATTACCCCTTCGAAAGTTGCGGCGAAAATTCCTTGTCAAGAGAGCGAGCTGCTTCTCAAATTCCTCCATAGAAAGGTTCTCGTCATCGTCCGAGGAGGATGTATCCGCGTCTTCTTCCTTAGTTGTTTTCAACACATAACCTGAAGACTTAGAAGTGGATGCTTTTCCAGAAGAATTGTTAGTATTAAAAGTCATTTCATAAGTTTGTAATGAACCAACTAATTCTTCTACACGTATTTCGTCCGGGTGTTTAATAGTTTCAATGGCAGTAACCTTTGGGCGAAATCGTTCAGGAAGAGTTCTTAAGATTTTTCTTACAATCTTAAATTCTGGAATCTTCTCTCCCAGATTAGCACATGAGTTTACGATGTCTTGCAATCGTGTATAGTAGTCCGTGAAAGATTCATTTTCTGCCATCAAAATAGAGTCAAACTTGCTCGTAAGCATCTGCAGTTTCTGAATCTTCACGAGGTTAGTTCCCTCATGTGTAACCTGGAGAACATCCCAGATTTCTTTCGCAGTCTCACATGCCGAGACGCGAGAGAATTCAGTTTGAGATAAGGCATTAAAAATAGCATTAATTCCCTTGCCATTGTAAGAAGATAACTCAAACTCTTCCTTGGTCCATTTCGACCTAGGTTTTAAGGTGTGAACATCAGAGATAAGTTCAGTTGGATTAGTCCATCCTGATTCAATTGAATGCCACACCCTTTCGTCGATGGAAGATAAAAAGGCTTTCATCCGTACTTTCCAGTACGCATAATTTGTTCCATCAAAGAAAGGGGGTCGATTGATGTTTCCACCTTCAACCATTGTTCACAACCCTATTCCCGCTCTGATACCACTTGTTGGGTCGTATATAATACGGATCTAAATAGGGGAAGAAACACCTAGAGGGGGGTGAATAGGTGTAAACATATAAACACTCAAAAATCGTTGCGATAAAAACCCAATGCGGAAATGAAAATAACTCGCAAGATTTTTACGTGGAAAACTCCATCACCGGAGTAAAAAACCACGGGACCGATAACACGGCAGAAATCCACTAGAATTAAAACACGTACAAGGTGATTTACCGTACACACTTACGACTCAACCTTTTCCATACGCTCCTAGAGGATCTTCTCCGCTCGCTCCAGACGCTTCTCGAATCCACGATCTGCGCCCAACGCCGAATCCACGGCGTCCAACGTCGAATCCACGACGTCCGACCGAATCCACGGTCTTCACGCAATAGCACCCTTCGAATCCACGAACGTGCCTCGCTCCGAATCCACGAGAGCGAATGAACCTTGAATCCACAAGGACACGCGAATCCACGCGCCGATTTTGGGGTAATCGTTGTTTTTGGGTGGTGATGATCCGCCGAATACTTAGATCAAAGATAGATCGGAAATACCATCTAAGTATTCATTAGTTTGATTCAACTCAGGATGTGAGTATGAAAACCTAGAATCAAACTAATCAATATAGATGAAGAAACATAGAGTATTCTCTAATGATTTCCTTTCTTCTCTATATGTGGATCTATAGCCGTATATGATGATATATGAAAATGACGGCTATGTGGATTGACCCTAGAAAGAAAGACATAGGGTCTATTTATAGGTTAGAAACCCTAGGAAGGAGATAAGAATCAAAAACCAACCATTTCTGGAATTTTACGGACGGCGATCCGGATCGAGATAACTGAGATCCGGATCGTCATAACGAAACAGCCAATTCCAAAAAAACGAAGGTTCGGGATCCGGATCATGTAACTACGATCCGGATCGTTCATACAGTTCACCAAACATCAACGTTCGGGATCCGGATTGCGAAGCAAGATCCGGATCGTTCAAGGTAGATGGTAAACTCAACGTTCGGGATCCGGATCAAGAGACTACGATCCGGATTGCGACGATGTATGAACGAACCACCTTCGGGATCCGGATCGAACAGCCTGATCCGGATCCTGAACATGTCCCAAGTCCAGTTTTTGATTTTTATGCAATGAAAGATTCTTCCAAGTGTTTCTACACTACAAGAAGTATTCGGATCACACAAATTCTTTAGTTAAACATACCAGATCCTTTTGAATTCTTCTTTCTTGAGATTGAGTTAAATGATTCAACTTTCTTCACCTTCAATCTTCAGGACTTGAAACTTTCACGAAACTACGCCAACTCAAATTCCGTAACACCTTCTACTTGAGAGTAGCCTTGAGCAACTAATCGTGCCTTGTTCCTGATGATAGTACCATCCTCATTTTTCTTGTTCTTGAAGATCCATTTGGTACCTATCACATTGTGTTGCTGTGGAGGCTTCGTTAATTCCCAGACTTTGTTTCGCTCAAATTGATGGAGCTCTTCCTGCATTGCTTTAATCCAGTAGTCATCCTGAAGAGCTTCATCTATGTTCTTTGGTTCGATTAAAGATACGTAGCAAGCGAATCCACAAACCAACTGCCTCCGAGTTCTGACTCCTTCTTGTGGATCTCCAATAATATTTGATTCCGGATGATCCTTGGAGATTCGTAACGTTTGTTGAAAAGGAGTACTCGGAGATACATGAGATGATTCCTGCACATCAGATAAACTAGAAGAGCCATTAGATGCATCATTAATATTGGAAGTATTATCATGAGAAGATGCACTAGCAGAAGAATCATCATCTAGAGAGATATCGAGGGTAGATTTTCCAGATCCAAAGTGAAAAGCTTCATCTACTTTAATATTTATAGATTCTACGATCGTCTTAGATTCCAAGTTAAAAACTCGATATGCTCTACTATTAGTAGAATACCCCAAGAAAATCCCTTCGTCACTTCGTGAGTCAAACTTTCCAAGGTTTTCACGGTCACGTAAAATGTAACACCGACTCCCGAAGATGCGAAAATATTTGATGTTGGGTTTTCTACCACACCATAGTTCATATGGTGTATTTAACATTCCCAGGCGCAAGAACACTCGATTAATGACAAAGACAGCAGTGTTCACAGCTTCAGCCCAAAAATGTAGCGGTAAATTCCGGCTATGAAGCATCACACGCGCCATCTCTTGAACAACCCTGTTCTTGCGCTCGACAACACCATTCTGTTGAGGTGTATAGGGTGCAGAGAATTCATGCTTAATACCGTTTGAAGTACAAAAGTCAATGAATTTTGAATTAATGAATTCTCCACCTCTATCACTTCTAACACGAATGATCTTTTCATTCTTTTCAATCATAATACGAAGGCAAATCTCGTGAAAAGAATCAAAAGTATCAGCTTTCTCTTTTAAAAATGCTACCCAAGAATACCGAGAGAAATCATCAACCAATAAAAAAATATACCATTTACCTCCCAAAGATGGTTGACGGGTCGCCCAAAAGAAAAAGAAGAAAAGAAAATAGTCTACATAAACTACACAAGATTTAATCGTAGAACGATTAAAGACAAGGAGGGGTTTCACCTTTGCATACCCAAACCTTTTGAGTTTTGGAGTATGTTGGCAATGGTTGAGAAGTTTTCCTTGATGAAGACGTCTTGCATGATTGGTCTTTTTCTTTTGTCATCGTCTTATTTGAAGTACTACCAATGTCCTTTTCTTTAGGAAAATCCTTCTTTGAATTCCGGGGAGTGAACTTATTGGTAGTAGTTGCAAGATGTGGTTGATTTGATCTTTGAGCTCCAATCTTGCAATTTCTTTCAATGTGCCCTGCAAAATTACAACGAAAACATACCTTTGTGCTTGACGATTCTGAAGAGGATGAAGTAGGCTTGTTGTCGTTGGTTGTCATGATTTCTGGTGTCGGAGGAGGAGATACCGACTGAGGCACAAAGACTGTCCCAACCGAACTAAAATTGTCTTCAGTTCGATTGTATCCGAGGCCGAACTTGTTTGTTTGACCAAGACCAAGAAGTTTATCCAACTTACTCCTTCCAAAAGAAAATTGCTGTAAGTCATCCTTGAGTTGGCAAATGGTCTCTGTCATTTCCGATTTTTCCCGTCGGGCCTCGCCGTAGAGCTTCAAGAAATAGTTCGCTTTGTTCACCATATCTATATTGTTCTTCTTGAGTTGCTCATTGGACTCTTGAAGGGAAACATTTTCTTTTATCAGTTTATCCCATTCCACTTCAAGATCGGTCGAGAGAGAAGTTACCCTTTTTACTTCTTCTTCGAGATCCTGCAATCTCCCTCTCAACCCCTTGTTTTGCTTAGCCGGTTTCTTTAAATCCCGTAAAGATCTGTGATAGGCTAGAGCAAAATCTTCACCTTCCGAATCATCCGATTCATTGTCCGTTGCATTCTTTTCAACAGTGGAGTTGGGCAACGACTCGGATGTACTTGCCATAAAGCACATGAAGGGTGAAGATACGGACGCGTGGAATGCGGTGGAGCTCTTTTCTTCATCAGTCGAAGACGACTCATTTGACGTTGAGTTGTCATCCCAAGTGACGACTTGCATCGCCTTCTTCTTTGCCGGATACTTGTTAGGACACTCCGTTGCAATGTGGCCGTAGCCTCGACATTTGAAGCATTGTAGTTGTCATTCTGAACTTTTCTTATCCTTTGAGAAGTTCTCTTGCTTTCTTGACTTGTAACTTGAAGTACCCTTGCCTTTGTTCGACTTTCCGAAGGATGGAGATTTGCTTGAATTGCCCCTTCGAAAGTTGCGGCGAAACTTCCTTGTCAAGAGAGCGAGCTGCTTCTCAAATTCCTCCATAGAAAGATTCTCGTCATCGTCTGAGGAGGATGTATCCGCGTCTTCTTCCTTAGTTGTTTTCAACGCATAACCTGAAGACTTAGAAGTGGATGCCTTTCCAGAAGAATTGTTAGTAGTAAATGTCATTTCATAAGTTTGTAATGAACCAACTAATTCTTCTACACGTATTTCGTCCGGGTGTTTAATAGTTTCAATGGCAGTAACCTTTGGGCGAAATCGTTCAGGAAGAGTTCTTAAGATCTTTCTTACAATCTTAAATTCTGGAATCTTCTCTCCCAGGTTAGCACATGAGTTTACGATATCTTGCAATCGTGTATAGTAGTCCGTGAAAGATTCATTTTCTGCCATCAAGATAGAGTCAAACTTGCTCGTAAGCATTTGCAGTTTCTGAATCTTCACGAGGTTAGTTCCCTCATGTGTAACCTGAAGAACATCCCAGATTTCTTTCGCAGTCTCACATGCCGAGACGCGAGAGAATTCAGTTTGAGATAAGGCATTAAAAATAGCATTAATTCCCTTGCCATTGTAAGAAGATGAATCTAACTCTTCCTTGGTCCATTTCGACCTAGGTTTTAAGGTGTGAACATCACCAATAAATTCAGTTGGATTAGACCATCCTAATTCAATTGATTGCCACACCCGTTCGTCGATGGAAATTAAAAAGGCTTTCATCCGCACTTTCCAGTACGCATAATTTGTTCCATCGAAGAACGGGGGTCGGTTGATGTTTCCACCTTCAACCATTGTTTACAACCCTATTCCCGCTCTGATACCACTTGTTGGGTTATATGTAATAAGGATCTAAATAGGGGAAAAAACACCTAGAGGGGGGTGAATAGGTGTAAACGTATAAACACTCAAAAATCGTTGTGATAAAAACCCAATGCGGAAATAAAAATAATACGCAAGATTTTTACGAGGAAAACTCCATCATCGGAGTAAAAAACCACGGGACCGATAACACGGCAGAAATCCACTAGAATTAAAACACGTACAAGGTGATTTACCGTACACACTTACGACTCAACCTTTTCAATACGCTCCTAGAGGATCTTCTCCGCTCGCTCCACGACGCTTCTCGAATCCACGATCTGCGCCCAACGCCGAATCCACGGCGTCCAACGTCGAATCCACGACGTCCGACCGAATCCACGGTCTTCACCCAATAGCACCCTTCGAATCCACGAACGTGCCTCGCTCCGAATCCACGAGAGCGGTTGAACCTTGAATCCACAAGGACACGCGAATCCACGCGCCGATTTTTGGGGTAAATCGTTGTTTTTGGTGGTGATGATCCGCCGAATTCTTAGATCAAAGATAGATCGGAAATACCATCTAAGTATTCATTAGTTTGATTCAACTCAAGATGTGAGTATGAAAACCTAGAATCAAACTAATCAATATAGATGAAGAAACATAGAGTATTCTCTAATGATTTCCTTTCTTCTCTATATGTGGATCTAGAGGCGTATATATGAAAATGACGGCTATTTTTATTTTCGGCCTCTTTTTGGATTAACCCTAGAAAAAGAGTCATAGGGTCTATTTATAGGTTAGAAACCCTAGGAAGGAGATAAGAATCAAAAACCTAACATTTCTGGAAATTTTACGGACGGCGATCCAGATCGGATTAGCTGTGATCCGGATCGTCGTAACGAGTCAGGCAATTCCAGAAAAACGAAGGTTCGGGATCCGGATCTCAGTGCTTGATCCGGATCGTTCATACAGTTCACCAAACACATAAGCCTTGCAGATTCTCCAGGGGACACGACCTCAATCTCGAGTCTCCTCAGCTGCTCTCTCAATGCACTACACCAATGTTGGCTTTTAGCGGCACTTTAAACTGCCGGGAAACATCATAAAAGTGCCGGTAATAATTTTTCCCGGCATTTTTTTGTGGCATTTTTTTGTGCCGGCGAAAACTCCGTCGGCAAATCTTTTACCGGCACTTATATCAAACCGCCGGCATAGATGGAAAAGCCGGCACTTTAAACCGCCGGCAAAACGATCGACATTGCCAGCAAAATGATCTATTCCGGCACTCAAAACCGCCAGCATATCCCATTTTAGTGGCACTTACAAGTGCTGGCAAAACGATCTATTCCGGCACTCGAAACCGCCAGCATATCTTATTTTAGTGGCACTTACAAGTGCCAGCAAAACTATCTGTCCCGGCACTCCAAAATGCCAGCGTATCTGATTTTAGTGGCACTTAAAAGTGCCAGCAAAACGATCTATTCCGACACTCCAAACCGCCAGCATATCCCATTTTAGTGGCACTTACAAGTGCCAGCAAAACGATCTATTCCGGCACTCGAAACCGCCAGCATATCTTATTTTAGTGGAACTTACAAGTGCCAGCAAAACTATCTGTCCCGGCACTCCAAAATGCCAGCGTATCTGATTTTAGTGGCACTTACAAGTGCCAGCAAAACTATCTGTCCCGGCACTCCAAACTGCCAGCTTACCCCTTTTTAGTGGCACTCATAAGTGCCAAAATAATTATAAAATTATAGTTTTTCCATTTAATTATCCCAACAAAATAGTGTCGCCAAATATAATTAAAAGTGTCGGCAAATAAATTTATATCCTAACAAAAAGAAATGCCGACAAAAAGAAAATTTTTTATTCATTTTTATAATTAGCAATAAAATAATAGTGTAATTTTGTCAAATACTTGTTTCATATCAACACAGAAGATTTTTAAAAGATATTTAAAAACATGCAAATAATTACAATTAAGCACAATAAATTTTAGTCATAGGCAAAATACCATCAATTTATAAAATTTCAAGTATATATCATCTAATCAACATCCATAATAGACAAAAAATACCATCAATTTATAAATTTTCAAGTATATATATCATCTAATCAACATCCATAATAGACAAAAAATACCATCAATTTATAAATTTTCAAGTATATATATCATCTAATCAACATCCATAATAGACAAAAAATACCATCAATTTAATTAGTTGCAACAAGAAAATTATATCGGCATATATACTTCATATACATATTTGAGTCATATACAAAATGAAGGAAAGGAGGAGATCGACATTGCAATTAGTCACCAGATTACTTCTCCTTAACTTAATCAAACCTGCAATAGAAACAAAAAAACTATTAAGCGACTGTGAAACAACAAAAAGATTTAATTAGCATACTATTTTCAATCTATATGAGAAAATAAAATTCTAAGAAAAGAACCTAATCATTTCCACATTCAACACACAGAATAAATAAATATCGAATATTTACCTTTTACAAATAATGAAAAGAACCCATAAAAAAAATAGGCTTAGATCGACAGCACTTATAAAAAAAAACGTCATTACTTTCGATACTATATTTTGTTTTTTATCAAAGACTCAATCAAGCTTCGTCTTTTATGGCCACTTTCTAACAGGATTTGGTAAAGTTCTAAATTTTATTGATTGGAATCACTTTGAAGCTTTAAATTGCAAAGCTTAAGTCCCCGTTCGCCGAATCTGCAAAATGGCGAAATGCGGCGAAATAATCTGTAACATATTTTAAATATGATTACAGTCGAGTTCGGTGCGTTTCGGACCGACGCGAAGTGCATCGGGTCGAAAAGTGAGTTGAAGTTCTAGGACTTACGAATTTCAGAAATTCTGAATTTTGTTATCGGTAAGCTTTTTCGAGGCCCTATTTTGAAGACTTAGAGTAGTCAAAAAATTAAGAAGAAATCGTGAGGTGTCTCAGAAAAGTCTGCTGATTAAAAGGGATGAACTGCCGAGGTGAGAGATTGAAAGAAAATAGGAGAACGAAGCGAAGCAAAATGCTTTAAGAATTCTGAAACTGCAGTTTTTGCTGATGCAGTTTATCGCCAAGCTTTTTCGAAGCCCTATTCCGAGGGCTTAGAGCAGCCCAAAAATTTAAAATAAATCGTGGGAAGTTTAAGAAAAATTTGTAGAATAAAGGAAAGAAGAAAAATTACAATTTTGAATTTCTAGTTGGCGGCAAAACTCAGATGGAAAGAGCTTGCCGATATCAAAAATCAGAATTTATGAAATTCGCTAATTTCTTGAACTTCAACTCACTTTTCGAACCGATGCACTTCGCGTCGGTCCGAAACGCACCGAACTCGACTGTAATCATATTTAAAATATGTTACAGGTCATTTCGCCGCATTTCGGCATTTTGCAAATTCGCGAGCGGGCACAAGCTGCTTAAGCTTGAGATGAAGTTGCTGCAGAGCAGGTGCTGCAGAGCAGCAGCAGGTGCTGCTCAAGCAGCAGCAGCAGCAGCAGCTGCTTGAGCAACTGCTACTCAAGCAGCAGCAGCTTGCTGCTGCTCAAAGAAGCAGCAAGGCTGCTGCTGCTCAAAGCAGCAGCAAGGCTGCTGCTCAAGGCAGCAGGCAGGCTGCTGCTTGAGCAGCAGCCTTTGCTGCTGCTCAAGGCTACTGCTTGAGCAGCAGCACAGGCTGCTGCTCAAGCAGCAGCACAGGCTGCTGCTCAAAGCAGCAGGCTGCTGCTTTGAGCAGCAGCAAGGCTGCTGCTTGAGCAATTCTTTAAAAAAATTCGGCGCATTACGCTGCATTTCGCTGCTCAAGAATTTTACAATTGATGAAATTCGCTAATTTCTTGAACTTCAACTCACTTTTCAACACGATGCACTTCGCGTCGGTCCGAAACACACCGAATTCGACTGTAATCATATTTAAAATATGTTACAGGTCATTTCACCGCATTTCGCCATTTTGCAAATTCGGCGAACGGGGACTTAAGCTTTCCAATTTAAAGCTTCAAAAACTCTCAATTCCAACCCACTTTTCGAGTCGACCGCTTTGACATCGATTCGAAATGTTTCTGACTAACTTGTAATTACATTATGTCAAATTTATATTAGAACACTATGTCAAATTAGAACACTATGCCTAAGCCTATAGTTGAGGAACACTATGTCAAATTTATTATACCAGCAATGGATTAAAAAAAAAAAATTCTTAACCTAACAAAACCTAACAAATGTAAAATCTAATAATTGCTCTGACACCATCCACAATATATTTGAGTTGTAAAGAAGATAAATAAACTCACAAATCAAAGACATATATTCAAAGGCTTATCAATTAAAAAATATACTAAATGTGTAAGAATGGTGAAGAAAAGAGAACCCACCTAGACTCCCCAAAATCTATCTCCCTAGCTTAACGTTCTCACTGTTTTAACCTTCTAACTGGCTTAACCTACATTAGAGGAAAAAAAATGAATTGAGATTAATAATTTTCAATATTTACCAAACTAATACATGTCATTGTTTATGTATATATGTATTATACTTACAAGATAGGATGGCCAAGCAATAAATTGTCTTGCAGCATCACCTATCATCTTCATACCATGATAGCTCCGAATCAGACTCTCTGTAGGAATCATTACTACCTCAACATAGATTTCCCAATATTGATCACCTAATTTTTCGCCTCCTACAATAGTAGAAGGATCCTTACTAAATAAAAGTCCTCGTGCTATAGGGCGATGAGGTTGTCCAAGGGACATCAAGAACACTTCTTTATCATCCCGTCTAGGATTATCCTATATAGAGGCACATATATTTTACTATTGGATAACTTTTAAAAATTAATATTAATCAAAATAGATGTTACCTCGGTTTCATGTTCATATCACACCCTCCTTTTCTTCGTTTGGTGCACCTATATATATATAAATATATATATATATATATATATATATATATATATATATATATATATATATTAGAGAATGACTAATGTTTTTCTAATAAATGACATAACATATAATTTCACAATCTAGCTAGACAAGATATTTACTTGATAAGACGGAAATTGGTGATTGGATGATGACGTTCGCACTTCTCCTTCGAATGTATCATTAGGAATATTTGTATCAACAACATTCTACAAAAGAAATAACACTATGTAATTTCAACAAGATATTATTTAATAAATTCTTTTATAAATACTTAATTAGTAAAGTAAACCTGTCGACCATCCAATGGATTAGTAGGTGAAGGTGCATCGGTAGACTTATTTTGCAGAATAGATGCTATCATTGCTTTCATTTCAGCCAACTCGGTCTCCATAACTATCATTCTTTCCTTCATTCCTCTTGTTTCCTCCTCAGCTTTCTTTCTAGCCTCAGTTGCCATTCTTATACATGCTGCAGGTAAAGGTGCATCGGTCCAAATATGAGTAGGAGCAGGGCCCAAACCGAGGCCACGCACGTGACCATGTTTTTCTTTTCCAAATACATCTGAGAATAAATCATCTACTTCTTTGGAACCTTTTTTTGCAAGATCTAGTTGATTCTTGGTCTTCACATCAATCTCTCTCTATAACAAGTCATGCATATCACAATGAGTAGGTAGAAATGCAAATAATTTGAAATTTCCTCATCTTGTGGATCAAACGAAACTGAACATAAATGTATAAACTGCCATAAAAGTGATCCTTTAAAACAAAGCTACTTACAATAAAGCAAAAATCTTTACAAATAAAAACTAAAAAAAATATTAATCTACTTACAATAAAGTTAGCACATTCTTCATTCATCGGATCCCCATTTTTGTGAACATGAGTAATCTTAAATAGTTCGGCCCTAGTTGGCACTACTCCATTTTTCTTTCGCTGTTAACAAAAAAAAAGTGTATAATTCAGTGAATTCGTGTTATAGCATATATATGAATTTAGAAGAGAATAAGTGAATTAAGTGATTTACCTTTTCTTTACGAATACGAGCAAAACTTCTTGAGCCAGCAGTGTGAGTATTAATTTGCTTAGAGCGGTTACTTTTGTTTCTTAAACTACGCGTCTGTATACAACATCAATTTGGTTAAAAGAAACATCTATATAGCTACACTAGAAAACATTCACTTGGTTAAAAGAAAAAATGAAGATTGAAATTGATAAAGAATGAAAAATTGTATAAACCACCTGTCCTTCTTCAGTATCCCAAAATTCAATCAATTGTCTCCATTGCTCCGGGAGGACTCTAGAATCGCGATCAACAAGACGTTCTTCATAAGTATTGTGAGCATCATAGTGCTTTTTCTTAAGCTCACATTTGAAGTCCTTCCATTTTTTTCCAAGAGCTTTCATAACCCATAACCACTTATCATCTTCAAGATTATACTTTAACTATAAGAAATTCACAAATATCAATTTACTGATAGATGTTTATGTATTAAAAATATAAAGATAAATCAACTAATAAATTGATACCTTAATAATGTTCCACATTATCTTTTTATTATCCAAAGGCATGTGCCTCCAATCCTTATATGTTAATGGTGCATCTTTTCCATTTCTAGCAACAGTGCCTAAGAAGTTTGTGAATTGCGCAGCTTTATCACCAATAGGCTGATCAAATTCATTAAAAGTAAGTGCCAACATATCACCATCATGCCTAGCCCATATTTTATGCATGCGAGTTGGACCTCTCCGATTACTGGACTTTTTAGAAGAATCTGTTTTCAAATAATCATAAGAGATAGCTAAGAAATAAATATTCAATAGTGATCAATTGATTTTATAAACTAAATTCCTAAAGTTCGATGAACATGCATATCTTAGGGATTAATGAATACCCATATTTTCTTCAAGTTGGTCATCATCCGATATAAACTGGTTGTCCTTATCAATACCAAAATCAAAATCATTCTCCTGAAGGTCACCTCCAGATTGCCTAAGCGAGTGATTACTTGATGGTGTATTTTTCTGACTAGGATCACGAAAGTTTTTTGTTGCAATTCGAGGACCAAGTATAGAACGTCCTAGCTGAAATCTTGTACGCGCCATAGTCAAATGCTAAGCCTCCTGCAAAACAGTTAAAAAAAGATATATTATATCATCTTTTAGAATCAGTAAAATACTTATGTACTATTTAATAGAAGTATTAAAAAAATAAAAACATTAAGAAATAAGCACCTACACATGAATTTTCAATATCATTGAGTAATTTGTTATCTAAACAATAAAGAAAAAAGTTGAGGAATTTAGAAATCAATAGAATAAACAAAGTCCTAAATGTTATGAATGTATAAACAAGCACTCTAATTATCATGAAATATGAATAATGAGACATTATTCAATTATATATAAAGCAAATTAACAAGCAATCAATATATACTTTTTTGTTAAATCAAAAATTGCTTATTAAACTAAGAATCATTGAAATTGAATTCAATTTACAAGAGATTGAAGTCAAAGGATTGAATCAACCTTATAACTGAAAATCAATCACCAGCTCCATCAGGCTCTAAGTCGTCACTTTGTATAGCATCTTTTGGGTGAGTAATATCTAAAGGTGTATTAATAGTTGTTCCAGGTATATCTGTCCTCGCCCAATTACCAGTGTCAATATCATCACTAGTGGTGTTATCTCCATTTAAATTACTCTCTAAACCATTTGGGTAGTACATCTCCATATCATCTCCACACTCTTCCTCTTTTGCAGACATGTCAAACAAGTCTCTGGGTTTTGTACCAACTACAACATGCCAATCTTCCTCTAAGGGGTCTTGTACATAAAACACCTGTTCAACTTGTGATGCTAGTACAAATGGTTCATTTGCTATATTCTCATTATTATATAATAATCGATTGAAGTTAACGAGTGTAAATCCAAATTTGTCCTTCTTAATTCCTCTGCCTTCAGAACGCACATCTACCCGATCACATTTAAACAACACAACTTTTGCCTTTTCATTATAGTATAGTTCAATGATCTCTTTAAGAACTCCATAGTAAGCAACATCTCTTTTGATAGGATTTTGATCCTTTGCACTAGAAAAACTTGAGGTGCTTGCAACGACAACAACACCACTATTTTGTGTTCTTCGTCTCTCCTCAACATCTTTCGTATGAAATCTAAATCCATTAACAATATATCCTTTATATCTTCTTACTGTCATTAGAGGACCTACTGCCAACCATCGAATTTCCTCTAGTGACTCCACATTCTCTTCTCTTGTCAAATTATGAACCTATTAAACAAAGACAAGCTAATTAATGTCTTAATTTTAACTATATATTAGTTAAGAAATTAAGTTCGAAGTGAAGTATACTTACATGTGATCTAAACCATTCATGAAAAGTTTCATTATGAATACGCTCGACATCACGCCTTCGCGCTCGATGATTATGTGCCTTGATTTCTTGAATATGTTTTCTGTAAATAAATAAGCCTAACTAAATACACTATTAAATTTAAAAACTACAACATTTTTGACTTTTAATTAATATTCAACTTTAAGAACTTACTCAAGATAAGAGCTTATAGAATCGAAATTAAATAGCACATATCGATGAGCTTGTACCCACGTTGTATAATCGAAAGTTATAGTTTCGCCATTATCTAGTGCACGACCAATATGGGAAAATAAGATTTTCTTAGTCAAGTCACTAGCATTAGGATCATCATTTCTCACTGGACGGTTGAACCGAGTTTCAACACCATGTAAATAGCGAGAGCAAAATGTTGGGCTCTCCTCAATTAAATAGCCTTCCGCAATCGAACCTTCTGGATGTCTTCTATTTCGTACATATGACTTCAATCTCAAAAGAAACCTAAATATATAAAAATAAGAACCAAAATAGAATAAATAACAACAAAAAATGAGTAATTTATTAAATTACAAGTCAAATCTTAATATCATAATATACCTCTCAATTGGATACATCCAACGGTATTGCACTGGACCAGCAAGTTTGGCCTCAGTAGCAAGGTGAATTGGCAAATGGACCATGACGTCGAAAAAGGATGGAGGAAATATTCTCTCAAGATGGCATATTGTCAATGCTATTCGATCTTCTAATTGTTGCATATCCTTCACCTGAATAGATTTACAGCACAATTCCCTAAAAAAGCTACTTAGCTCTATCAAGGCCAAGCTAACATTTTCTGGCAAGATCCTTCTAACAGCTAATTGGAGCAAATGCTGC
This sequence comes from Tillandsia leiboldiana, assembly GCA_029204045.2. Classification (NCBI taxonomy): domain Eukaryota; kingdom Viridiplantae; phylum Streptophyta; class Magnoliopsida; order Poales; family Bromeliaceae; genus Tillandsia; species Tillandsia leiboldiana. The sequence continues at coordinate 20,247,395 of CM055061.1, forward strand.
ATCAACACATGACTATCATGACTCTTGAGCCCCAAAATTTTTAGCTCCTTAATATGTACACGATTTGAGATATTTGATGCATAACCATCAGGAAATTTAGCTCCCTTTAATAATTTAGAAAAAATTTCCTTTTCCTTTCTACTCATGGAGAAGCATGACGGGGGTAGATATGTTTTGGTTCCATTTGATACTGGATGAAGATCTTGTCTTATTCCCATTTCTTGAAGGTCAAGACGAGACTTGAAAGTATCTTTTGATTTTCCGTCTGAATTTAGTAATGTATAAACTACATTATCAGTACAATTCTTTTCAATATGCATAACATCAAAGTTATGACGTACTAGAAGAGTTTCCCAATACGGCAATTCAAAAAAAATGCTCCGCTTCTTCCAATTATGTGAAGGTTGAACATCTTCAGCTCGCTTACGTTTTCCACTTCTTATATTACAATTATGCTTTCCCAATATAATGTTAACATCTTTGACTTGCTCTAAAACATCACAACCAGAAAGTGGAGTTGGTGCAGCTCTATGTTCCTGCTTACCATTGAAAGATGTGACATCATGTCGACATTTATGTTCATTATCCAGGAATCTACGATGTCCCATGTAACAGAATTTTCTTTCATGCTTTAAATATTCAGAGCAAATTTCACCATTACAATAAGGACAAGCAAGTCGCCCTTTTGTGCTCCATCCCGAAAGACAAGTATAGCTTAGAAAATCACTAATGGTCCACAAAATTGCGACACGCATTTGAAATGTTTGTTTCCAAGATACATCGTATGTTTTGATGCCTTCATCCTATAACTCCTTTAATTCATCTATCAATGGCTGCATGTACACATCAATATCATTCCCAGGGGCAGATGGACCAGGAATAAGTAATGAGAGTATAAAGTATGGTTGCTTCATGCACATCCAAGGGGGCAAATTATAAGGAATTAAAACAACAGGCCATGTGCTATGAGCAATACTCATTGTGCTAAATGGATTAAAGCCATCACTTGCCAGCCCTAGCCTAACATTCCGCGGGTCCGATGAAAACAATTGATGCTGGTAGTCAAAATCTTTCCATGCAGGAGAGTCAGCAGGATGTCTAAGTACTCCATCTTTTGTACGCCCGTCGTTATGCCATCTCATATCTGCTGTTGTTTTTGAAGACATAAATAACCTTTGTAGTCTTGGTTTTAGTGGAAAGTACCTCAATACTTTTGCAGAAACCTTTTGTTCACGATTCTTTCTTGATTTTTTAATTTTTACTTTACTTTCAACAGTTTTCCACCTTGAGACACCACAGACATGGTATAAAAATGCATTAGCAAATTCCTTCCGATATAGCATACAATTATTTGGGCATGCATCAATTTTCTCGTAGCCTAGACCCAAATCTTTAATGATTTTGTCAGTCTCATAAAAGGTACTTGGCAAAGTTTCACCTGCTGGTAATACTTCTTTTAACAATTTTAAAAGCATTTCAAAGCTTTTATTGCTCCATCCCCCTAAGCATTTTATTTGTAATAGTCTCACAATAAATTAGAGTTTTGAGAACTTCTTACAACCTGGATATATTTCTTGATTAGCATCTTTCACTAAATTATAAAATTTTTTAGTCTCTTCATCTGGCTCCACTGTCAATTCTTCAATATCTAAATCTCCCACATCTAAATCTAACTTTGGATTAAAAAATGCATCGTGTAAAAGATCGTTCATTTCATCACTGATTTGTTCATTCTGAATGTTGACATTCTCATTAGGTTTTGTTTGGATAATATCCTCTCCATGAAATATCCATCTTGTATAACCTTGCATAAATCCATCACATAACAGATGTTCATAGACAACTTCCTCTTCTTTCCAAAAGCAATTAGTGCATTTTCTACATGGGCAAAAGATCATACTTTCTTTAGATGCATTGTCAAATGCAAATTTGAGGAATTGATTCAATCCTTGTTGGTAATCATCACTTGACCTAAATACATTAATTGAATGGTACAAATAAATATTACTTAATTTTATATACTAACATAACTTAATATTCATAACTTTAGAAATATTAATTAGAACATTACCTTGGCTTAAGAATCCATGTCTTATCCATATCCTAGACAAGTAATTTAGGTATTCTTGACAATAGAATTACCTGTATATGCATAAAAGTTAGTATTTTAAGTTCAGTTACATTGACGTCATTATTAAGAGCTAAAATATATAAATTTTTCATAAAACTTATGAATTCTAATAATTGACCAACTTCTTAAAAGTTTTCAACATTGTATTGTCACATGGCTTTTCCACCACACATCACTATCATCTAATCGTTCTTAAAATGACTTCTTTGCCCTAACTTCTAGAGCATGATCTAATGCTAAAAGCAATCATTAAGCACCTAACCAAATACTGAAGTAGAAACTGTGTCCCTAATAAAAAGCTTAATGTAATGAGACAACAAAAACTGGTTATGACACTAAAACAGAATACATGATAGGTACCAGAAAGATCCAAGAAATTATCACAGGACTACAGTTCATAAAGAAAGAAACTTACCAAACACCCCAGCAACACTTGAAGCATTCCAATACAAACACTTCACAAAACCAAGGAAAATTAAAAGATTTGACCACGTAAAGCACCAGAATTTGGAGCATTAAGACTTAAGACTAGATTTAAGGCACAGAATTTGGAGCACCAAAATTTGGATCTAGTTCTTGAGGGATATGAATCTCGATCCCGATCTTGTCTCAATATATATATATATATATATATATATATATATATATATATATATATATATATATATATATATATATATATATATATATATATATATATATATATATATATATATATATATATATATATATATTTGTATTGTGAAACTTCAATTTGATTTCCATGTTGGATCACAAGTTCTCTTATGTCAGAAAAAAAAAATTTGACGCACTATGCTATATAAGCTACAAATTTTAGATTTTAGATGCAATGAATAATACACAACCAAGCTAATTATCTACTAATTTATGGTATAAGAAGGGGCAAGTTTCCAACAAGGTAATTTACTTATTTAATCTCCTGTGTATGAGAAACATATCTAATCTCAATATGGAACACTTTATTTAATTTAATGAAGCAAAGAAAGAGAAAATAAATAAATGAAATTATGGAACCACAAAGCTCATACATTTATTTACTTCTTTGACATTGTCCTGGCCCCTCAAGGAAGTCAAACCCTACATGTTCCCAATGATCAAAAAAGAAACATTAATAATATGTTTGCTATATCAATTATTATTTCATGGTATCCAAAGCATCCAAACATGCACTCTTTTTTATCCTCTCTATGGCTCAAATTACTAGAAGTGGTTTTGATTAATTAATCTCTTTCTAATCCCTTCACCATTATTTTTCTAATATTTTTATGCAAATTAATATGAAACCCCTCACATGCCTAGGTGGAAATAAAATTAATTTGCTTTCGATTTAATCCTTCCTAAGCTAAACCTATATATATATGGCACATATATGTCATAAAAACTGATGAAGAAAAAAAAATCGATGTCCCGCACGAACCTGGACAGAGTTTCGAGCTTCTAATGTTGGAGAAGATGCTCGAATCTGGACAGAGCTCCGAGTGTCGTTGGAGAAGACGCTTGAACCAGGACAGAGCTCCGAGCGTCGTTGGAGAAGACGCTCGAACCTGGACAGAGCTCCGACCGTCGTTGGAGAAGACGCTCTACAAAGCTTCGATCTTCAGCCTGAGAGCATCGACGACACCGCGTGCGCAAAGCTTCTGCCAGAAAAATAGGGTGCGCGGCAGATCGATGGTGGTGGAGGGGGGAAGCTAGAGGAAACCGTAATTATCTGCGGCAGCTTAATGGTGGTGGAGGCGCGCGGTACAGGTGGCCGCAGGGGAGGCTGTGGCGGCCGGGCGAGCGAACAGGGAGAGGCCGCTTGCGCGCGGGATGGATGGCCGCAGGGGAGGCGGTGGCCGAGGCGGCGGAGGCGCGCGGTAGAGGTGGCCGTAGGGAGACGGTGCCCGGGGAGCTTGCGCGCGGACAGGGAAAAGCCTAGCGTGCGCGCGGTTGGGGAAGTAGCTAGGGATTTTTTTGTGGATTTTTTTCTTTTCTTTCTTGCGCGCGATAGCTACCTGGTGGGAAAAAAATTTCCCCTGCGCGCTATCGCGACCGTGCGCGGGAATTAAAATTTCCCTTTGCTGGCATTTGGTAGGATATTAATTAGGTTTTAGTGGCATTTTTTGCAAATGCCATTAAAAAAAATGCCAGTAACAAATTTTTTAGATATTTTTAATATAATTTTTTTTAAGATTAAATAAATAAATAAAATAAAATAAATATAATTTTTTTTTAACGGCATTTTCAAAAAACTGCCGGCAAAAATTAATTTTTGGTGGCTTTTTTCCTAAATGCGACCACAAAAGTGTCGGCAATAATAAGTTTTGGTGTAGTGATGGCATCTGATGAGTGATCAAAATACTCAAGGTCTTCATTGCCCGCCTACTCATGGCATCTGCGACGACATTAGCCTTGCCGGGGTGATATTGAATACTCAAGTCATAGTCCTTTACCAGTTCCAACCACCGGCGTTGACTCAAGTTTAACTCCTTCTGAGTGAACAAGTACTTCAGATTCTTATGGTCAGTAAATTTCTCACAGTGCTCACCATAAAGGTAATGTCGCCATAGTTTCAATGCAAACTCTACAGCGGCTATCTCCAAATCATGTGTAGGGTAATTCTTCTCATAATCCTTCAGTTGCCGCGAAGCGTAAGCAATTACCCTACCATGCTGCATCAATACACAACCAAATCCGCTGTGGGAGGCATCACTATAATTCACAAATCCCTCTCCCGTCACAGGCAATGCTAAGATCAGTGCAGATATCAATCTCATCTTCAGCTCATCAAAGCTCTGCTAGCATTGCTCAGTCCAAGTAAATCTGATTCCCTACCTAGTCAATCGGGTAAGGGGAGTAGAGAGCTTCGCAAAGCCCTCAACAAACCGACGGTAATATCTTGCTAAGCCCAAGAAACTCCGGACCTCAGTAACCGTCGTCGGTCTAGGCCAATCCCGAACAACATTAATCTTCGTCGGGTCCACTGCCACTCCAGCGGCTGAAACCACATGGCCTAAAAATGCAACTTCCCGAGCCAGAATTCACACTTCTTAAGTTTGGCATACAACTTCTTCTCTCTCAAAAGCTGCAGCACTATCCTCAAATGCTCCTCATGCTCCTCATTACTTCGGGAGTGAATCAAAATATCATCAATAAACACCACGACCAACCGGTCCAAGTATGGTTGAAACATCCGGTTCATTAAATCCATAAATGCGGCTAGGGCACTAGTCAATCCACTTGACCTCGCTGTAAGCTCATAATGTCTCTACTCGGTCCTGAACACTATCTGGGCACAATTCTCGGCTGTATGGTTCCATACAGATACATGCCTCACAAAAGTGCAACTGCCGGAATACAACCCGAACCTGTCTGTGCTCGAACAACAATAAAACTCTCACCGTTGTGTATCAACAACGGGGCATCACTACCGTGTATCAACGGCATGGCATCACCACTGTGTACCAACGGCGTGACATCACCACCGTGTATCAACGGCGTGGAAGCATACTCAGGTATCCAACTCTCGGATCTTCACCATCGTATCTCTATGACGTGGCACTGGGTCAACAGACCTCTCGATCCACCGGATCTCACAATTGCGCTATCAGCTCTCTCAGCTTACCGGTGATACTCCATAAAGCGCTACCAAGGTTAGTGCGGTTTCCAAAACCACATCAATCACAATCTCAAACTCAATCTCTCTAACTGGCGGCATCAACATCAAGTCAGGTGAACTCACACCCGGGATCTCTCGATGATAAAGATATTTTGTTAATTCCCGGTGCCGCCGTAGGCACCTCCTCTATAATCGCTAGGATAGCGGTACATCCACGACTCAACATCTGTCGTGCTCTCGCATCCTCTATAAACACACTCCTCCTGACCAGGTCCACGGAGGGTCACTGTCCTCCCCCGACGATACAGGGTAGGGTAAAGCTGGGATAACCAATCCCTATCCCATACCACAACTAAAGCTCGGAGCTAAGGTAGGACCAATCAAATCAATGAATCAAATCCAAGGTCCTAACTACACCGGGCAGGACTGGCAACACTCATCCCTGTGCCATACGTGATCTGGAACCTGATCCTCACGTACACAAGTTAACAGTCCCATCCCTGGTCCGTACGAAGCTGCCAATGCTCCATTGAAACATACGCAAGTGGTGTCGGCCTCAAACCTGCTCTAACTCCGGCGACTATAAGAAAACCTCACCTAGTGAGACGCGATCTCCTACGAGGCGCCCTTAACCAGCCACTCAAACTCATCTGCTCTATACTGACGGTCGACACCCGGTCTGACCGCATCGATAACACCGGCCCTGCCTCTGGTCGCACTGCTGGGGTGCAAGGGGTCCGCCGCAGATGACACATCCGTCAGGATGCCCATGATGTTGTGGCTGCTGCTGCTGCTGTCTCGGTGGTCGCAAACCTCCTGATCTCTGTCTCCTCTGAGTCCCATGACCCTGAAAGTGAAATCGTGGTGGCCTCGGAGGTCTCGATCTGCTGGGCTGTCCCAAATCAGGTGGTGCTGGATGTTTCCCTCTCCTTCATAACCGCCGCTCCTCGATCAATCTATCGTGCATGCTCAATCGCCGCATCCAAAGTCAGCGATCGCCAGGAGTGAACTAATATATAAAAGTCCCCGATGCAATCCTCTCTCAAAAGATCAACTCGCTGGGCCTCATCCCGTGCTACATGAGGTACACTGGCGGTGCTGCAGGGGACGCTCTAACGCTCCAGCATGCGCATCATGCGCTCCATATTCTCTTCCTGGCGCCTGATCGCCTCCCTCCTGGCGTCTCATCGCCCTCAGACATCTAGACTACCTGGGCCGCAACTCCCGGACCTCACTATGCTCTATCGGCTCAGCCTTTCGCTGCTCCTCATCTGAAGCAGGATGTGCCCTCGTCGCCACACGACGTTTCGGAGGTATCGTAGTCCGCTGCACAGTAACAAACATTAGGGACACAACAACCACTCGACCCAATCAATCGATAGTCTAAAACATGTTACCCATTCTAAAGCATTATGTTGTCTGCAGCCAACATAACCACTTTAGAGAAAATAACAAGCAAATCTCTCACCCCAATCCTCTGGGGGGAGTCAAAAACCCAATCAGGACTCTCGCCAAAGTCACGTCTCTCTCGACAGTCATCCTATTGTCCAACCACAAGCCTAGGGTTTCTAAGTCCTCAACGACCTACAACCTAGGCTCTGATACCACTCTAATCTGCCATGCCCCGGGGTTAGAACTGCGACCCAGGCTCGCCAACAGATCCGCCATCTGTACGGGAATCTCTGCACAGACGAAGCGTCTAACCTGCAAATCAGATCTATAGCTAAACATGTATCAGAGCTGTAAAAATAAAATAAGTAGCTACAGAATCCCAACAATGAACAGTTGAAGTAATACATCCAAAATAGTGGTCATCTCTCAAACAAAAAATAATACATGATACATCAAACCTCTCAAACTGTTCAGTATACAAATAAATCTCTCAGGCAGGGTATATCTCCTCTGACTCTCAAATAAAACTGGTAAGGAGCTACTCGGCCACGCCCCTTACCTCGATCTGCTGCCTCCGCCCGAACCGGTGCCGGAACAGCTACCTCAGGAAAACCTGTCAACACAGCGGGTGTGAGAACTACTGCAGAAGGTAGTTCCCAGTGGGTACCGTCACCAAGATCCATGATATGCCCACTAAGTCTACTGGAGGCAAGACAATAGGTATACAGATAGATAATATGAAAGCTGAAATGGAACTACAGCTATATGCCTCAAGTATCATGCTCAAAGGAATAACACTCAACTATGAACATGCTATGCATCCACTCACTCACGAGGTGCTCACATCAACCCCATCTCTCTGACTGCCAAATCTTGTCCAGTCAAGCCTCAAGAATCATGCTCAAAGGAAAATACTCAACTATGAACATGTAATGCATCCACTCGCTCATGAGGTGCTCACATCAACCCAATCTCTCTGACGGCCAAATCTGGTCCAGTAAAGCCTGCGCCCCCTATTGTATCAACTAGGGCCCCTAGTGTATCAACCAGGGAGTCCAATCGAACTTTCATAATATCACGCAAAGCAGCCTTATCAGGCGCATGATCATCATCGCATCCGGAGCGGCTCTCGAGGGGCGCTACCCCACCGAGAATAAGCATGTCTCATCTGGCTCAAAAAGCGGCATCTGCAGGCTATAATCAATGATCGAATAGATCGAAAACTCGAAATTGCCAACTAACCCATAAACAGGTCGGGAGAACCATCCACGGACTCAATCTAATAGTGCACACACAACCCACAAGACACTAGGAAACCCATCCACTGAGTCAATAAAAATCCCCTCGGCCCCCCAGGCGCGAGAGTTCATGCATCCTGACACTATCCAACCCCTCTGGGTGATCACAATGTTTAAAACTATTTTTGAAGCCACTTTTTATATTAAATGGGTTCAATGATTTCAAAACGGTTCAGATGTAGTTCGGAAGTCAACTAATCATGCACTCTAGTGTCAAACAGTCTCAAGATCATACAGATGATAAATGGGGTTCAGGTCTGTCATACAAAAAAAATCTAAACATCTATCAGATTATACCAGCTATACAATTAGCTAAACTAGGCATGCTAACATGCTTTCAACATAATTAGAAGGCATTCCATAAAGTTTGGAAGAAATCCAAACCACCTGGATGTGCGCATTAGTCCTGAGTCCAAAAGAGCTAAAATTAACGAGTGCGATCCTCAGGTCCTCACGATTCACAACGCACCAAAAATCGACCAAAAATTCCACCCAGTCGTGAGATAGAAGCCGAACATCGTGGGTGAGCTCAAATCACTCAAAATAGTAATTTATCGCACATTTGTCCACAAAACAGGGAATTACCTCCTACGAGATGGCCTCTAAAAAATTCAAGAAAAATACTAAGGTGATCTTCGCGAAGTGTAGATAGAAATCGAGTCTTTAAACACCAAATTCCGTCTCTCATAGGCCGAGAAATTGCAAGATTACTCACCGTTGTCCAGAACATGCAACAGCAAAAAGTGGGTCTAAAGATGCTGCACGCACTCCCATAAAAACTCAAAACAGAGCCAAGTGAAATACCAAAGTCGAGGATCTACCTGTCATGAAAATGCTGCCACAAAAATCGGGCGAAAAAAGACCAAGAACTCAGCTCGGGGGAGTCTGCGGACGAAAAGTCGACGAAAACGATCGATATCGGAACAGCGTCGAAGCTCGCGAGATCGGGGAGGAAAAATATAAACGGTCTCCAAAATTTCTCCAAAACCCAAAAAGTGTAGAAGACTCAAAGTAGAACTCGCTGTCGAAAACGACACTCAAAAAGGATCTCAAAAAGTCAAGAAATGAAGCGCTCAATGGGCCTATTTATAGCCCAAAAATTCCAAGAAATGGGCTGCTCGGATTCGGCGCCGGAATCCGGGCGCCCGATAGTTACTGTAGACGCCGAATCGACGAGATGCTGCCAATGTCCCACCCGACTCCGCAGATCACGCCACTGTCCGCCGCCCACGTTCGAATGCCTCGCGCACGTGGGCGGCGTGCGCCCGCAATGGCACAGTTGCCAGTGTCCCCAAGTGGTTCACCACGGCGCACGCACCCGGTCTACGCGCCGAGTCTTCCGGATCTTGTCGGCCAATCACGAGACGCCACGTGTCACAGCCGACGCCGCTGTCTTTGACGCAGTTCCAACCAATAGGATGCTGCCACGTGGCATTCCATCCCGGTGCTCGGTGCACGCGGCCTGCTCGTGGCTGCGCCGCGCCGCGCCGCCCAGCACGCTTGCCCTCGCTGCACGCGGTAAAGTTCCGCCGCTGCCCCGCCGCGTTCAGCCTCTGATCCGCCGCCTGCCGGTCGCCGACGGCCGCCGGAACTGTAATTCCGGCAAGTGAACAGTACTTTTTGCTCCGAATTCAAAAAATGCAAGGTAAATGGCCCATTTTCATCGTTT
>CM055061.1:20257603-20347665 GCA_029204045.2 Tillandsia leiboldiana
CCTCATCTTGTTGATCAAACGAACTGAAACATAAATGTATAAACTGCCATAAAAGTGATCCTTTAAAACAAAGCTACTTACAATAAAAGCTAAAATCTTTACAAATAAAAACTAAAAAAAATATGTAATCTACTTACAATAAAGTTAGCACATTCTTCATTCATCGTATCCCCATTTTTGTGAACATGAGTAATCTTAAATAGTTCGGCCCTAGTTGCACTACTCCATTTTTCTTTCGCTGTTAACAAAAAAAAGTTTATAATTCAGTGAATTCGTGTTATAGCATATATATGAATTTAGAAGAGAAAGTGAATTAAGTGATTTACCTTTTCTTCACGAATACGAGCAAAACTTCTTGAGCCAGCAGTGTGAGTATTATTTGCTTAGCAGCGGTTACTTTGTTTCTAAACTACGCGTCTGTATACAACATCAACTTGGTTAAAAGAAACATCTATATAGCTACACTAGAAAACATTCACTTGGTTAAAAGAAAATGAAGAGTGAAATTGATAAAGAATGAAAAATTGTTTGAAACCACCTGTCCTTCTTCAGTATCCCAAAATTCATCAATTGTCTCCATTGCTCCGGGAGGACTCTAGAATCGCGATCAACAAGACGTTCTTCATAAGTATTGTGAGCATCATAGTGCTTTTTCTTAAGCTCACATTTGAAGTCCTTCCATTTTTTTCCAAGAGCTTTCATAACCCATAACCACTTATCATCTTCAGATTATACTTTAACTATAAGAAATTCACAAATATCAATTTACTGATAGATGTTTATGTATTAAAAATATAAAGATAAATCAACTAATAAATTGATACCTTAATAATGTTCCACATTATCTTTTTATTATCCAAAGGCATGTGCCTCCAATCCTTATATGTTAATGGTGCATCTTTTCCATTTCTAGCAACAGTGCCTAAGAAGTTTGTGAATTGCGGCAGCTTTATCACCAATAGGCTGATCAAATTCATTAAAAGTAAGTGCCAACATATCACCATCATGCCTAGCCCATATTTTATGCATGCGAGTTGGACCTCTCCGATTACTGGACTTTTTAGAAGAATCTGTTTTCAAATATCATAAGAGATAGCTAAGAAATAAATATTCAATAGTGATCAATTGATTTTATAAACTAAATTCCTAAAGTTCGATGAACATGCATATCTTAGGGATTATGAATACCCATATTTTCTTCAAGTTGGTCATCATCCGATATAAACTGGTGTCCTTATCAACACCCAAATCAAAATCATTCTCCTCAAGGTCACCTCCAGATTGCCTAAGCGAGTGATTACTTGATGGTGTATTTTTCTGACTAGGATCACGAAAGTTTTTTGTTGCAATTCGAGGACCAAGTATAGAACGTCCTGGCTGAAATCGTGTACGCGCCATAGTCAAATGCCCTCCTGCAAAACAGTTAAAAAAAGATATATTATATCATCTTTTAGAATCAGTAAAATACTTATGTACTATTTAATAGAAGTATTAAAAAATAAAAACATTAAGAAATAAGCACCTACACATGAATTTTCATATCATTGAGTAATTTGTTATCTAAACAATAAAGAAAAAAGTTGAGGAATTTAGAAATCAATAGAATAAACAAAATCCTAAATGTTATGAATGTATAAACAAGCACTCTAATTATCATGAAATATGATAATGAGACATTATTCAATTATATATAAAGCAATTAACAAGCAATCAATATATACTTTTTTGTTAAATCGAAAATTGCTTATTAAAGTAAGAATCATTGAAATTGAATTCAATTTACAAGAGATTGAAGTCAAAGGATTGAATCAACCTTATAACTGAAAAATCAATCACCAGCTCCATCAGGCTCTAAGTCGTCACTTTGTATAGCATCTTTGGGCGAGTAATATCTAAAGGTGTATTAATAGTTGTTCCAGGTATATCTGTCCTCGCCCAATTACCAGTGTCAATATCATCACTAGTGGTGTTATCTCCATTTAAATTACTCTCTAAACCATTTGGGTAGTACATCTCCATATCATCTCCACACTCTTCTTTTGCAGACATGTCAAACAAGTCTCTAGGTTTGTACCAACTACAACATGCCAATCTTCCTCTAAGGGGTCTTGTACATAAAACACCTGTTCAACTTGTGATGCTAGTACAAATGGTTCATTTGCTATATTCTCATTATTATATAATAATCGATTGAAGTTAACGAGTGTAATCCAAATTTGTCCTTCTTAATTCCTCTGCCTTCAGAACGCACATCTACCCAATCACATTTAAACAACACAACTTTTGCCTTTTCATTATAGTATAGTTCAATGATCTCTTTAAGAACTCCATAGTAAGCAACATCTCCTTTGATAGGATTTTGATCCTTTGCACTAGAAAACTTGAGGTGCTTGCAACGACAACAACACCAATTTTTGTGTTCTTCGTCTCTCCTCAACATCTTTCGTATGAAATCTAAATCCATTAACAATATATCCTTTTATCTTCTTACTGTCATTAGAGGACCTGCTGCCAACCATCGAATTTCCTCTAGTGACTCCACATTCTCTTCTCTTGTCAAATTATGAACCTATTAAACAAAGACAAGCTAATTAATGTCTTAATTTTAACTATATATTAGTTAAGAAATTAAGTTCGAAGTGAAGTATACTTACATGTGATCTAAACCATTCATGAAAAGTTTCATTATGAATACGCTCGACATCACGCCTTCGCGCTCGATGATTATGTGCCTTGATTTCTTGAATATGTTTTCTGTAAATAATAAGCCTAACTAAATACACTATTAAATTTAAAAACTACAACATTTTGACTTTTAATTAATATTCAAGTTTAAGAACTTACTCAAGATAAGAGCTTATAGAATCGAAATTAAATAGCACATATCGATGAGCTTGTACCCACGTTGTATAATCCAAAGTTATAGTTTCGCCATTATCTAGTGCACGCCAATATGGGAAAATAAGTTTTTCTTAGTCAAGTCACTAGCATTAGGATCATCATTTCTCACTGGACGGTTGAACCGAGTTTCAACACCATGTAAATAGCGAGAGCAAAATGTTAGGCTCTCCTCAATTAAATAGCTTCCGCAATCGAACCTTCTGGATGTCTTCTATTTCGTACATATGACTTCAATCTCAAAAGAAACCTAAATATATAAAAAAACCAAAATAAAAAACAAAAATAAATAACAACAAAAAATGAGTAATTTATTAATTACAAGTCAAATCTTAATATCATATATACCTCTCAATTGGATACATCCAACGGTATTGCACTGGACCAGCAAGTTTGGCCTCACTAGCAAGGTGAATTGGCAAATGGACCATGACGTCGAAAAAGGATGGAGGAAATATTCTCTCAAGATGGCATATTGTCAATGCTATTCGATCTTCTAATTGTTGCATATCCTTCACCTGAATAGATTTACAGCACAATTCCCTAAAAAAGCTACTTAGCTCTATCAAGGCCAAGCTAACATTTTCTGGCAAGATCCTTCTAACAGCTAATGGAGCAAATGCTGCATCAACACATGACTATCATGACTCTTGAGCCCCAAAATTTTTAGCTCCTTAATATGTACACGATTTGAGATATTTGATGCATAACCATCAGGAAATTTAACTCCCTTTAATATTTACAAAAATTTCCTTTTCCTTCTACTCATGGAGAAGCATGACGGGGGTAGATATGTTTTGGTTCCATTTGATACTGGATGAAGATCTTGTCTTATTCCCATTTCTTGAAGGTCAAGACGAGACTTGAAAGTATCTTTTGATTTTCCGTCTGAATTTGTATGTAGTATAAACTACATTATCAGTACAATTCTTTTCAATATGCATAACATCAAAGTTATGACGTACTAGAAGAGTTTCCCAATACGGCAATTCAAAAAAAATGCTCCGCTTCTTCCAATTATGTGAAGGTTGAACATCTTCAGCTCGCTTACGTTTTCCACTTCTTATATTACAATTATGCTTTCCCATATAATGTTAACATCTTTGACTTGCTCTAAAACATCACAACCAGAAAGTGGAGTTGGTGCAGCTCTATGTTCCTGCTTACCATTGAAAGATGTGACATCATGTCGAAATTTATGTTCATTATCCAGGAATCTACGATGTCCCATGTAACAGAATTTTCTTTCATGCTTTAAATATTCAGAGCAAGTTTCACCATTACAATAAGGACAAGCAAGTCGCCCTTTTGTGCTCCATCCCGAAAGACAAGTATAGCTTAGAAAATCACTAATGGTCCACAAAATTGCGACACGCATTTGAAATGTTTGTTTCCAAGATACATCGTATGTTTTGATGCCTTCATCCCATAACTCCTTTAATTCATCTATCAATGGCTGCATGTACACATCAATATCATTCCCAGGGGCAGATGGACCAGGAATAAGTAATGAGAGTATAAAGTATGGTTGCTTCATGCACATCCAAGGGGGCAAATTATAAGGAATTAAAACAACAGGCCATGTGCTATGAGCAATACTCATTGTGCTAAATGGATTAAAGCCATCACTTGCCAGCCCTAGCCTAACATTCCGCGGGTCCGATGAAACAATTTGATGCTTGTAGTCAAAATCTTTCCATGCAGGAGAGTCAGCAGGATGTCTAAGTACTCCATCTTTTGTACGCCCGTCGTTATGCCATCTCATATCTGCTGCTGTTTTTGAAGACATAAATAACCTTTGTAGTCTTGGTTTTAGTGGAAAGTACCTCAATACTTTTGCAGAAACCTTTTGTTCACGATTCTTTCTTGATTTTTTAATTTTTACTTTACTTTCAACAGTTTTCCACCTTGAGACACCACAGACATGGTATAAAATGCATTAGCAAATTCCTTCCGATATAGCATACAATTTGGGCATGCATCAATTTTCTCGTAGCCTAGACCCAAATCTTTAATGATTTTGTCAGTCTCATAAAAGGTACTTGGCAAAGTTTCACCTGCTGGTAATACTTCTTTTAACAATTTTTAAAGCATTTCAAAGCTTTTATTGCTCCATCCCCCTAAGCATTTTATTTGTAATAGTCTCACAATAAATGAGAGTTTTGAGAACTTCTTACAACCTGGATATATTTCTTGATTAGCATCTTTCACTAAATTATAAATTTTTTAGTCTCTTCATCTGGCTCCACTGTCAATTCTTCAATATCTAAATCTCCCACATCTAAATCTAACTTTGGATTAAAAAATGCATCGTGTAAAAGATCGTTCATTTCATCACTGATTTGTTCATTCTGAATGTTGACATTCTCATTAGGTTTTGTTGGATAATATCCTCTCCATGAAATATCCATCTTGTATAACCTTGCATAAATCCATCACATAACAGATGTTCATAGACAACTTCCTCTTCTTTCCAAAAGCAATTAGTGCATTTCTACATGGGCAAAGGATCATACTTTCTTTAGATGCATTGTCAAATGCAAATTTGAGGAATTGATTCAATCCTTGTTGGTAATCATCACTTGACCTAAATACATTAATTGAATGGTACAAATAAATATTACTTAATTTTATATACTAACATACTTAATATTCATAACTTTAGAAATATTAATTAGAACATTACCTTGGCTTAAGAATCCATGTCTTATCCATATCCTAGACAAGTAATTTAGGTATTCTTGACAATAGAATTACCTGTATATGCATAAAAGTTAGTATTTTAAGTTCAGTTACATTGACGTCATTATAAGAGCTAAAAATATAAATTTTCATAAAACTTATGAATTCTAATAATGACAACTTCTTAAAAGTTTTCAACATTGTATTGTCACATGGCTTTTCCACCACACATCACTATCATCTAATCGTTCTTAAAATGACTTCTTTGCCCTAACTTCTAGAGCATGATCTAATGCTAAAAGCAAATCATTAAGCACCTAACCAAATACTGAAGTAGAACTGTGTCCCTAATAAAAGCTTAATGTAATGAGACAAACAAAAACTGGTTATTGACACTAAAACAGAATACATGATAGAGTACCAGAAAGATCCAAGAATTATCACAGGAACTACAGTTCATAAGAAGAAACTATACCAACCCCCAGCAACACGTGAAGCATTCCAATACAAACACTTCACAAAACCAAGGAAAATTAAAGATTGACCACGTAAAGCACCAGAATTTGGAGCATTAAGACTTAAGACTAGATTTAAGGCACAGAATTTGGAGCACCAAAATTTGGATCTAGTTCTTGAGGGATATGAATCTCGATCCCGATCTTGTCTCAATATATATATATATATATATATATATATATATATATATATATATATATATATATATATATATATATATATATATATATCTATATAATATATATATATATATATATATATATATATATATATTTGTATTGTGAAACTTCAATTTGATTTCCATGTTGGATCACAAGTTCTCTTATGTCAGAAAAAAAAAATTTGACGCACTATGCTATATAAGCTACAAATTTAGATTTTAGATGCAATGAATAATACACAACCAAGCTAATTATCTACTAATTTATGGTATAAGAAGGGGCAAGTTTCCAACAAGGTAATTTACTTATTTAATCTCCTGTGTATGAGAAACATATCTAATCTCAATATGGAACACTTTATTTAATTTAATGAAGCAAAGAAAGAGAAATAAATAAATGAAATTATGGAACCACAAAGCTCATACATTTATTTACTTCTTTGACATTGTCCTGGCCCCTCAAGGAAGTCAAAACCCTACATGTTCCCAATGATCAAAAAAGAAACATTAATAATATGTTTGCTATATCAATTATTATTTCATGGTAGCCAAAGCATCCAAACATGCACTCTTTTTTATCCTCTCTAGGGCTCAAATTACTAGAAGTGGTTTTGATTAATTAATCTCTTCTAATCCCTTCACCATTATTTTTCTAATATTTTTATGCAAATTAATATGAAACCCCTCACATGCCTAGGTGGAAATAAAATTAATTTGCTTTCGATTTAATCCTTCCTAAGCTAAACCTATATATATATGGCACATATATGTCATAAAAAACTGATGAAGAAAAAAAAATCGATGTCCCGCACGAACCTGGACACGAGTTTCGAGCTTCTAATGTTGGAGAAGATGCTCGATCTGGACAGAGCTCCGAGTTGTCGTTGGAGAAGACGCTTGAACCAGGACAGAGCTCCGAGCGTCGTTGGAGAAGACGCTCGAACCTGGACAGAGCTCCGACCGTCGTTGGAGAAGACGCTCTACAAAGCTTCGATCTTCAGCCTGAGAGCATCGCGACACCGCGTGCGCAAAGCTTCTGCCAGAAAAATAGGGTGCGCGGCAGATCGATGGTGGTGGAGGGGGGAAGCTAGAGGGAAACGTAATTATCTGCGGCAGCTTAATGGTGGTGGAGGCGCGCGGTACAGGTGGCCGCAGGGGACGGCTGGTGGCGGCCGGGCGAGCGAACAGGGAGAGGCCGCTTTGCGCGCGGGATGGATGGCCGCAGGGGAGTGGGCGGTGGCCGAGGCGGCGGAGGCGCGCGGTAGAGGTGGCCGTAGGGAGACGGTGCCCGGGGAGCTTGCGCGCGGACAGGGAAAAGCCTAGCGTGCGCGCGGTTGGGGAAGTAGCTAGGGATTTTTTTGTGGATTTTTTTCTTTTCTTTCTTGCGCGCGATAGCTACCTTGGTGGGAAAAAAATTTCCCCTGCGCGCCTATCGCGACCGTGCGCGGGAATTAAAATTTCCCTTTGCTGGCATTTGGTAGGATATTAATTAGGTTTAGTGGCATTTTTTGCAAATGCCATTAAAAAAAATGCCAGTAACAAATTTTTTTAGATATTTTAATATAATTTTTTTTAAGATTAAATAAATAAATAAAATAAAATAAATATAATTTTTTTTTAACGGCATTTTCAAAAAACTGCCGGCAAAAATTAATTTTTGGTGGCTTTTTTCCTAAATGCGACCACAAAAGTGTCGGCAATAATAAGTTTTGGTGTAGTGATGGCATCTGATGAGTGATCAAAATACTCAAGGTCTTCATTGGCCCGCCTACTCATGGCATCTGCGACGACCATTAGCCTTGCCGGGGTGATATTGAATACTCAAGTCATAGTCCTTTACCAGTTCCAACCACCGGCGTTGACTCAAGTTTAACTCCTTCTGAGTGAACAAGTACTTCAGATTCTTATGGTCAGTAAATTTCTCACAGTGCTCACCATAAAGGTAATGTCGCCATAGTTTCAATGCAAACTCTACAGCGGCTATCTCCAAATCATGTGTAGGGTAATTCTTCTCATAATCCTTCAGTTGCCGCGAAGCGTAAGCAATTACCCTACCATGCTGCATCAATACACAACCAAATCCGCTGTGGGAGGCATCACTATAATTCACAAATCCCTCTCCCGTCACAGGCAATGCTAAGATCAGTGCAGATATCAATCTCATCTTCAGCTCATCAAAGCTCTGCTAGCATTGCTCAGTCCAAGTAAATCTGATTCCCTACCTAGTCAATCGGGTAAGGGGAGTAGAGAGCTTCGCAAAGCCCTCAACAAACCGACGGTAATATCTTGCTAAGCCCAAGAAACTCCGGACCTCAGTAACCGTCGTCGGTCTAGGCCAATCCCGAACAACATTAATCTTCGTCGGGTCCACTGCCACTCCAGCGGCTGAAACCACATGGCCTAAAAATGCAACTTCCCGAGCCAGAATTCACACTTCTTAAGTTTGGCATACAACTTCTTCTCTCTCAAAAGCTGCAGCACTATCCTCAAATGCTCCTCATGCTCCTCATTACTTCGGGAGTGAATCAAAATATCATCAATAAACACCACGACCAACCGGTCCAAGTATGGTTGAAACATCCGGTTCATTAAATCCATAAATGCGGCTAGGGCACTAGTCAATCCACTTGACCTCGCTGTAAGCTCATAATGTCTCTACTCGGTCCTGAACACTATCTGGGCACAATTCTCGGCTGTATGGTTCCATACAGATACATGCCTCACAAAAGTGCAACTGCCGGAATACAACCCGAACCTGTCTGTGCTCGAACAACAATAAAACTCTCACCGTTGTGTATCAACAACGGGGCATCACTACCGTGTATCAACGGCATGGCATCACCACTGTGTACCAACGGCGTGACATCACCACCGTGTATCAACGGCGTGGAAGCATACTCAGGTATCCAACTCTCGGATCTTCACCATCGTATCTCTATGACGTGGCACTGGGTCAACAGACCTCTCGATCCACCGGATCTCACAATTGCGCTATCAGCTCTCTCAGCTTACCGGTGATACTCCATAAAGCGCTACCAAGGTTAGTGCGGTTTCCAAAACCACATCAATCACAATCTCAAACTCAATCTCTCTAACTGGCGGCATCAACATCAAGTCAGGTGAACTCACACCCGGGATCTCTCGATGATAAAGATATTTTGTTAATTCCCGGTGCCGCCGTAGGCACCTCCTCTATAATCGCTAGGATAGCGGTACATCCACGACTCAACATCTGTCGTGCTCTCGCATCCTCTATAAACACACTCCTCCTGACCAGGTCCACGGAGGGTCACTGTCCTCCCCCGACGATACAGGGTAGGGTAAAGCTGGGATAACCAATCCCTATCCCATACCACAACTAAAGCTCGGAGCTAAGGTAGGACCAATCAAATCAATGAATCAAATCCAAGGTCCTAACTACACCGGGCAGGACTGGCAACACTCATCCCTGTGCCATACGTGATCTGGAACCTGATCCTCACGTACACAAGTTAACAGTCCCATCCCTGGTCCGTACGAAGCTGCCAATGCTCCATTGAAACATACGCAAGTGGTGTCGGCCTCAAACCTGCTCTAACTCCGGCGACTATAGAAAACCTCACCTAGTGAGACGCGATCTCCTACGAGGCGCCCTTAACCAGCCACTCAAACTCATCTGCTCTATACTGACGGTCGACACCCGGTCTGACCGCATCGATAACACCGGCCCTGCCTCTGGTCGCACTGCTGGGGTGCAAGGGGTCCGCCGCAGATGACACATCCGTCAGGATGCCCATGATGTTGTGGCTGCTGCTGCTGCTGTCTCGGTGGTCGCAAACCTCCTGATCTCTGTCTCCTCTGAGTCCCATGACCCTGAAAGTGAAATCGTGGTGGCCTCGGAGGTCTCGATCTGCTGGGCTGTCCCAAATCAGGTGGTGCTGGATGTTTCCCTCTCCTTCATAACCGCCGCTCCTCGATCAATCTATCGTGCATGCTCAATCGCCGCATCCAAAGTCAGCGATCGCCAGGAGTGAACTAATATATAAAAGTCCCGATGCAATCCTCTCTCAAAAAGATCAACTCGCTGGGCCTCATCCCGTGCTACATGAGGTACACTGGCGGTGCTGCAGGGGACGCTCTACGCTCCAGCATGCGCATCATGCGCTCCATATTCTCTTCCTGGCGCCTGATCGCCTCCTCCTGGCGTCTCATCGCCTCAGACATCTAGACTACCTGGGCCCGCAACTCCCGGACCTCACTATGCTCTATCGGCTCAGCCTTTCGCTGCTCCTCATCTGAAGCAGGATGTGCCCTCGTCGCCACACGACGTTTCGGAGGTATCGTAGTCCGCTGCACAGTAACAAACATTAGGACACAACAACCACTCGACCCAATCAATCGATAGTCTAAAACATGTTACCCATTCTAAAGCATTATGTTGTCTGCAGCCAACATAACCACTTTAGAGAAATAACAAGCAAATCTCTCACCCCAATCCTCTGGGGGAGTCAAAACCCAATCAGGACTCTCGCCAAAGTCACGTCTCTCTCGACAGTCATCCTATTGTCCAACCACAAGCCTAGGGTTTCTAAGTCCTCAACGACCTACAACCTAGGCTCTGATACCACTCTAATCTGCCATGCCCCGGGGTTAGAACTGCGACCCAGGCTCGCCAACAGATCCGCCATCTGTACGGGAATCTCTGCACAGACGAAGCGTCTAACCTGCAAATCAGATCTATAGCTAAACATGTATCAGAGCTGTAAAAATAAAATAAGTAGCTACAGAATCCCAACAATGAACAGTTGAAGTAATACATCCAAAATAGTGGTCATCTCTCAAACAAAAAAATAATACATGATACATCAAACCTCTCAAACTGTTCAGTATACAAATAAATCTCTCAGGCAGGGTATATCTACCTCTGACTCTCAAATAAAACTGGTAAGGAGCTACTCGGCCACGCCCTTACCTCGATCTGCTGCCTCCGCCCGAACCGGTGCCGGAACAGCTACCTCAGGAAAACCTGTCAACACAGCGGGTGTGAGAACTACTGCAGAAGGTAGTTCCCAGTGGGTACCGTCACCAAGATCCATGATATGCCCACTAAGTCTACTGGAGGCAAGACAATAGGTATACAGATAGATAATATGAAAGCTGAAATGGAACTACAGCTAATATGCCTCAAGTATCATGCTCAAAGGAATAACACTCAACTATGAACATGCTATGCATCCACTCACTCACGAGGTGCTCACATCAACCCAATCTCTCTGACTGCCAAATCTTGTCCAGTCAAGCCTCAAGAATCATGCTCAAAGGAAAAATACTCAACTATGAACATGTAATGCATCCACTCGCTCATGAGGTGCTCACATCAACCCAATCTCTCTGACGGCCAAATCTGGTCCAGTAAAGCCTGCGCCCCCTATTGTATCAACTAGGGCCCCTAGTGTATCAACCAGGGAGTCCAATCGAACTTTCATAATATCACGCAAAGCAGCCTTATCAGGCGCATGATCATCATCGCATCCGGAGCGGCTCTCGAGGGGCGCTACCCCACCGAGGAATAAGCATGTCTCATCTGGCTCAAAAAGCGGCATCTGCAGGCTATAATCAATGATCGAATAGATCGAAAACTCGAAATGCCAACTAACCCATAAACAGGTCGGAGAACCATCCACGACTCAATCTAATAGTGCACACAAACCCACAAGACACTAGGAAACCCATCCACTGAGTCAATAAAAATCCCCTCGGCCCCCAGGCGCGAGAGTTCATGCATCCTGAACCTATCCAACCCCTCTGGGTGATCACAATGTTTAAAACTATTTTTGAAGCCACTTTTTATATTAAAATGGGTTCAATGATTTCAAAACGGTTCAGATGTAGTTCGGAAGTCAACTAATCATGCACTCTAGTGTCAAACAGTCTCAAGATCATACAGATGATAAATGGGGTTCAGGTCTGTCATACAAAAAAAATCTAAACATCTATCAGATTATACCAGCTATACAATTAGCTAAACTAGGCATGCTAACATGCTTTCAACATAATTAGAAGGCATTCCATAAAGTTTGGAAGAAATCCAACCCACCTGGATGTGCGCATTAGTCCTGAGTCCAAAAGAGCTAAAATTTAACGAGTGCGATCCTCAGGTCCTCACGATTCCAACGCACCAAAAATCGACCAAAAATTCCACCCAGTCGCTGAGATATAAGCCGAACATCGTGGTGAGCTCAAATCACTCAAAATAGTAATTTTATCGCACATTTGTCCACAAACACAGGGAATTACCTCCTACGAGATGGCCTCTAAAAATTACAAGAAAAATACTAAGGTGATCTTCGCGAAGTGTAGATAGAAATCGAGTCTTTAAACACCAAATTCCGTCTCTCATAGGCCGAGAAATTGCAAGATTACTCCTCCGTTGTCCAGAACATGCAACAGCAAAAAGTGGGTCTAAAGATGCTGCACGCACTCCCATAAAAACTCAAAACAGAGCCAAGTGAAATACCAAAGTCGAGGATCTACCTGTCATGAAAATGCTGCCACAAAAATCGGCGAAAAAGACCAAGAACTCAGCTCGGGGGAGTCTGCGGACGAAAAGTCGACGAAAACGATCGATATCGGAACAGCGTCGAAGCTCGCGAGATCGGGGAGGAAAAATATAAAACGGTCTCCAAAATTTCTCCAAAACCCCAAAAAGTGTAGAAGACTCAAAGTAGAAACTCGCTGTCGAAAACGACACTCAAAAAGGATCTCAAAAAGTCAAGAAATGAAGCGCTCAATGGCCTATTTATAGCCAAAATTCCAAGAAATGGGCTGTCGGATTCGGGCCCGGAATCCGGGCGCCCGATAGTTACTGTAGCCGCTCGAATCGACGAGATGCTGCCACGTGTCCCACCCGAATCCGCCAGATCACGCCACCTGTCCCGCCGCCCACGTTCCGAATGCCTCGCGCACGTGGGCGGCGTGCGCCCGCCAATGGCACAGTGCCACGTGTCCCCACGTGGTTCACACGGCGCACGCACCCGGTCTACGCGCCGAGTCTTCCGGATCTTGTCGGCCAATCACGAGACGCCACGTGTCACAGCCGCCGCCGCTGTCTTTGACGCCGTCCAACCAATAGGATGCTGCCACGTGGCATTACCATTCCTCGGTGCTCCCGGTGCACGCGCCTGCTCGTGGACCTGCCGCCCGCGCCGCGCCTGCCCGCGCTTGCCCTCGCTGCCCGCGGTCACGTTCCGCCGCTGCCCCGCCGCGTTCCGCCTTGATCCGCCGCCTGCCGGTCGCCGCCGGCCGCCGGAACTGTAATTCCGGCCAGTGAACAGTACTTTTTGCTCCGAATTCCAAAAAATGCAAGTAAATGGCCCATTTTCATCGTTTTCGCGCGCTGAGTCCAAATCCGCTGTCCGTTTCACTAAATTTGTTAAGGAATTTGTTTTGGCGTATTTCGTGAAAGTGTTAAGTCTTGAAGATTGAAGATAAAGAAGTTTGGATCATATACCTCAATCTCAAGAAAGAAGAATTCAAAAGGATCAGGTACGTTTAACTAATTAATTTTGATGATCCGAATACTTCTTATAGTGTAGAAACACTTGGATGAATTTTTAATTGCAGAAAAATCAAAAACTGGACATGGGACATGTTCAGGATCCGTATCAGGTACTTCAGTCCGGACCCCGAACGTTGTTTGTTCACGCGCAAATCTAGTCCGGAACAAAGCCAATTCTGATCCGGACCCCGAACATGGGTTTTGCTGAAATGTATGAACAGTCCGGACCTAGTACTTCAGTCCGCACCCCGAACGTATGTTTTTCTGGAAACTGTCTGTTTAGCCACGACAGTCCGGACCGCCGATTCTACAGTCCGGACCGTCGTCATGAAAAATTCCAGATTAGGTCAGTTTTTGATTCTTATCCTCTTCCAACGGTTTCTAACCTATAAATAAACCCTACGATTCATTTTTTAGGATAATCCAAAATACGATCGAAAGAGAGAAATCCACATATAGAGAAGAAAGGAAATAACTAGATTTAATTCTATGTTTCTTCATCTATATTGATTAATTTGATTCTAGGTTTTCATACTCAGATTTTGAGTAGAATCAAATTAATGAATACTTAGATGGTATTTCCGATCTATCTTTGATCTAAGTATTCGGCGGATCATCACCACCCAAAAACAACGACTTTCCCAAAATCGGCGCGTGGACTCGCATGGCCTTGTGGATTCAAGGTGCTACCGCTCTCGTGGATTCGGAGCGAGGTACGTTCGTAGATTCGAGACGTGCTACTGGGTGAAGACCGTGGATTCGGTTGGACGTCGTGGATTCGACGTTGGACGCCGTGGATTCGGCGTTGGACGCTAATCGTGGATTCGAGGAGCGTTGTGGAGCGAGCGGAGAAGATCTACTAAGAGCGTATGGAAAAAGGTCGAGTCGTCTGTGAGTACGGTATATCACCTTTGTACGTGTGTTAATTCTAGTGGATTTCGCCGTGTTATCGGTCCCGTGGTTTTTTACTCCGGCTTTGGAGTTTTCCACGTAAAAATCTTGCGTGTTATATTTTCATTTCCGCATTGGGTTTTATTGCGCAACAATTTTTGAGTGTTTATTGTTTACACCTATTCACCCCCCCTCTAGGTGGTTTTTCCCCTATTTAGATCCATATTTCAACATAACCCAACAATTGGTATCAGAGCGGGAATAGGGTTGTAAACAATGGTTGAAGGTAGAAACATCAACAGTGTCACGCCCCAGGTAGATCTAACGCGCGGAATGGGAGCCATCGGTGCTCCCAGATCAACGTAATATATATATATATATATATATATATATATATATATTGAAAACAGATCTACTCCAGTGCGCGCACAGACCCGCCGCATATACAAATTCACTCTGCAAATGGGCAGAGTCTCCTTTGTATATGCACGGCGTCCTTACTACATAATACATCACAATCGACCTTTAACCACACTGGAACAGGCCTCAATCACATACAACCATTCACAATGCATAAACCACTAGTTTCAACATCTAACATAGAGGCCGTCGATCTGAAAGGATAAAACCACAGGGTTTAAAAACCGTGTCCACACGACACTCAGGTTTTGTAAAAGCGTTTTCGCAATAACATAAATCCACAAGGTTTTCAAATACGGCACCCACCCGATTCCAGGTTTTGTAAAGCTATTTTTCTTTGAAATTGCATAAACCCACATGATTTGAAAACGGTGCCCACCCGACACCCAAGTTTTAAAAACAGTTTTCGCAATAGTTTCATGTCCCTTTTTCTTTTGTAGTTCGAAAACGGCCAAGTAGAAAATTCATAATCACATTGGTTCAACAGTCATAAGAAGAGTCCAACATCCACATCGACCACACGAGGGTATCGCGATCCACAACTAGCAAACATGGATAATAAAGTAATAAGGGAGAGAGTCAACTGTATCTGCAGTCACTCAGAGTCAACAGAATATCGCTCAAGCGGCCTCACCAGCGCCCTAGCACTCGCCCCTGGACGAACCTGTCACGGAGTGGGAAGTCAGTGACTAGAAATAACATAATATGCAAAAGGGCTAAAAGAAAGGCAAATCACGATAACTGGAGCAACCGTCCTCCTCTAAATACAATCCACAGTAACCAAACCCTGTACCAAGCAAAACCGGGCACCTTTACCGACCACCACACCGAGCACCTGCCGCGGTGTCCCCTGCCGAGCACCCGCCTCGGCCGCCGAGCCCCTGCCTCGGCACCACCGCTCACACCCCCCACCTATGAGGGCCCCCTTCTTACGTCACCGTCACGTGGGGTACACGGGTCAACGTACCACTTTTCTGGAAAAACAAACCCTTGCGGTGGCCAAACCGCCGGTGTGCGTGTAGCAAAACAAGAGCCTCATAATCAATAGTAAGTAAAACAGTGCAGCAGGGTTAGTTAAATAATTATATGAACCACATATTATTCACCTTTGCCCAAATACGTTATTTCTATCGATATATTCCTGTCCTCGAAATCCCCAGAGGAGTACCCACCTCGTGCGTGTCGTCCGGCGCTCGACCCGTCCGTGACCGTGCGCCTGTCGCCTACAACGTCCCGCACTCCAGAAGGAACAAGGGTAAGCTCAACTAAGCGACTAAAACTCACGACGACTCAAACGCCGAAAAAACGGGAGACCCGGTGCGATCCCTGGACTTTGCGCGGTGAAATCCCCCGCACGGCACCGACCCGTGCGACGCGCTCACTGCTTGCGGGCAGCCCCGGGCGACACCCTAACGCGCGGCGTGCGGCCTGCAGGCGGCCCGTGCCGCACCAGCCCGCGCGGCGCCCGCCTGCGGGCAGCGCCCGCGCGGCGCCCCTGCCGCGCAGCGTGCGGCCTGCAGGCGGCCCGCGCGACACCCGCCCGCGCGGCGCCCGCCTGCGGGAAACGCCCGCGCGGCGCCCCTGCCGCGCAGCGTTCGGCCAGCAGGAGGCCCGCGTGGCACCCGCCCGCGCTGCGCCCGCCCGCGGGCAGCGCCCGCGCGCAAGTCGCGCGGCGCACCACCTGCAGGCGGCCCGCGCGGCACCCTCCCGCGCGGTGCCAGCCTGCAGGCAGTGCCCGTGTGGCGCGCCTGCCGCGCGGTGCACCACCTGCAGGCGACCCGCGCAGCACCAGCCCGCGCGGTGCCCGCCTACGGGCGGCCCCGCGCGGCGCGCGACGGCGGCGGCGGTCTTCCCCGACAAAACCGTACCCGAAACGAAAGAAATCTACGAAAACCTAGACGGAAAGAAAAACTTACTTCCGATCCGCCGGGGGAGAGGAAGGAGAAGGGGATCGTCCTACCGTCGGTTCCGCGAGCAAGAAGGTCACCGTCCCTTTCTTGCCTCAACCGTCCAAATCATCGTCACCCCTTTGAACCGAGAAGGAAGAGATAAAAAAGGGATTTCGTACCCCCCCTTTCTTACGCTCGATCGCCTCCGGTTGCCCTACTGCTATGAGAGGAAGGGGCGAAAAGAAAAAGAGACTAAGACCAACATGCCCTAGCTCACCAGATCAAGTTAACTTATCAGGTTACCTCAATAGCCGTGCTGAATGCCAGCACGGATCCCGTAGCGCCTACGAGGGGGTCCAAACTTTGAAAATTAAATCTGGGAGAACCAGGAGTCAGAATCCGCTTTCGATCGCGTCACCGTTCACCATTTCGCGAGCTCTACCACCTGAAAATACTCGCGAGCCCCGACGGACTGTCCGAAAAAACACGAAAATTAGACTGCTCTGCCGGACGCCACAAGCGAAATAAAAAGGGAAAGCCAAAATAAAGGTCAGGTCTTACATCACTCACCACTAAAAATAAGTTTCGTCCCCGAAACTTAACTCTTGCCCGCGGCGAAGAGATCAGGATAGCATTCCCTCATCTTTGGCTCTGGTTCTCAGGTCGCTTCGCGCTCCTCCTGATTGCTCCAAAGCACATTCACATTGGGGATTGTCCGACTTCGTAACTTTTTGTCTTCTCGTGCTAGGATCCGCACTGGTACTTCCTCGAAGCTTAGGTCTTCTTTAAGCTCGACTGCGGCGACGTCGAGCACCCGCGATGGATCGGGGAGGTACTTCCGAAGCATGGACACGTGGAACACGTCATGAACCCGGCCAAGGTTCGGCGGTTGGGCGAGGCGGTAGGCCACCGGGCCGATGCGCTCCAGAATCTCAAAAGGCCCCACATACCGTGGGTTCAACTTGCCTCTCAACCCAAACTGCTTCACCCCTTTTGACGGCGAAACCCGCAGTAGCACGTGTTCCCCCACTTGGAACTCCAAGTCGCGGCGCCTCTGGTCAGCGTAGGTCTTTTGTCGGCTCTGGGCGATCGCTAATCGCCGCCTGATGAGGCGCACCTTTTCCTCAGTTTCCACTACCAAGTCCGGTCCTAAAAACTTCCGTTCCCCCAGATCGTCCCAACAAATCGAGGACCTACAGCGTCTTCCATATAAAGCTTCGTACGGCGCCATACGAATACTCGCCTGATAGCTATTGTTGTAGGTGAACTCTACCAGGGGTAGATAGCATGACCACCTGTCTCCCAAATCCAGTACGCAGGCTCGGAGCATGTCCTCGAGGATCTGGATCACCCGCTCGGATTGTCCATCCGTCTGGGGGTGGAAGGCTGTGCTGAAGTGTAGTTTGGTTCCCAAGGCTCGCTGTAGACTCTGCCAGAAGTTTGAGACGAACCGGGTGTCCCGGTCTGACGTGATTGACGCCGGTATCCCGTGTAGCCTCACAATCTCGCTGATGTAGGTCTGAGCCAGCCGGTCTCGTGTCCACGTCGTGTGAATGGGTAGGAAGTGAGCTGACTTCGTTAGCCGATCTACGATGACCCAGACGGCGTCATGTCCCTGGTGCGAACGTGGAAATCCGGTGACAAAATCCATAGTGATTCGCTCCCATTTCCATTCTGGCACTGGTAGAGGCTGTAATTTCCCTGCCGGCCGCTGATGCTCGGCTTTCACCTGTTGGCAGATTAGGCAATGTGCCACGAATCGCGTCACGTCCCCTTTCTGCTTCGGCCACCAGAAAGTCTGCCTGAGGTCCCTGTACATTTTGGTGCCCCCAGTGTGCGCCGCATAGGGAGCGCAATGCGCTTCAGTCAAAATTTCCTTCTTCAAGTCTGGCAAATCGAGCACGCAAATCCGCCCTCGAAACCGCAGAGTGTCGTCTGTCCCTACCGCAAAGTCTCCATTCTGCTCCGGGGAAATCCTATCCCGCTCTCGTTGTAACTGTGGGTCGGCACCTTGGCCTTCTCGAATCCTCTTGAATAGGGTAGGCACGACTGTTAAAGACATTAGTCGTTCGACCGTTCCTGCCGGTACCACCTCCAACCTCAATCGCGAGAACTCCGCGATCAAGCCATCCTGCTGGGTGATCATGCCTGCTGATGTCCCTTCTGCCTGTCCCTTCCTGCTCAAGGCATCAGCCACAACATTTGCTTTCCCAAGGTGGTATTGAATAGTTAGGTCGAAATCCTTCAGTAACTCCAACCACCGTCTCTGTCTCAGGTTCAGCTCCTTCTGGGTGAAGAGGTATTTAAGGCTTTGGTGGTCAGAGAATACACTGCAGTGCACACCGTAGAGATAGTGCCTCCAAAGTTTCAGAACAAAGACCACTGCAGCTAACTCCAGGTCGTGTGTCGGGTAGTTCTGCTCGTAGTCCTTGAGTTGTCTTGAGGCATAGGCTATGACTTTTCCTTGTTGCATCAGTACTCCTCCCAATCCTATCCGCGATGCATCGCAGTAAACCTCGTAGTCTTCCCCGGGTGTCGGTAATGCAAGCACAGGCGCTCTTGTTAACCGCTTCTTAAGTTCTTCAAAACTTTCTTGGCATTGGGCTGTCCAAATGAACTTTACTCCTTTCCGGGTCAAGCGGTTTAGGGGGGTTGCAATCTTCGAGAAGCCCTCGACAAAACGTCTATAATATCCTGTAAGGCCCAGGAAGCTGCGGACCTCCGTTACCGTAGTCGGTTGGGGCCAGTCGATCACCGACTCCACTTTCTTGGGATCCACTGCAATTCCTGCTGCTGAAATGATGTGCCCTAGAAATCCCACCTCGCGAAGCCAAAACTCGCACTTCTTGAGTTTGGCGAACAGCCTCTGATCCCTGAGCGTCCGCAGAACGATCCGTAGATGCTCCTCGTGCTCCTCGTCGGTGCGTGAGTAGATCAGGATGTCGTCGATGAAGACCACTACGAACTGATCTAGGAAGGGTCTGAAAATTCAGTTCATCATGTCTATAAATACCGCTGGGGCGTTGGTAAGCCCGAACGGCATTACGGTGAACTTGTAGTGGCCATACCGGGTCCGGAAAGCCGTCTTCGGAATATCCTCATCTTGCACTCTGAGCTGATGGTAGCCGGACTGCAAGTCAATCTTCGAGAACACCGTCGCTCCCCGCAGCTGATCAAAGAGGTCATCGATCCTTGGTAAGGGGTATTTATTCTTCACTGTGACCTTGTTGATTTCCCGGTAGTCGATGCACAGCCGCAAACTCCCATCCTTCTTTCGCACGAAGAGTACCGGTGCGCCCCAAGGTGACACACTCGGTCTGATGAATCCCTTGTCCAGAAGATCTTCAAGCTGCGCTTTAAGCTCCTTCAGTTCTGCAAAGGCCATTCTGTAGGGGGGCTTCGTGATCGGTCGGGTGCCGGGTGGGAGCTCGATCGGAAAAACAACCTCTCGCTTGGGGGGCAATCCTGGCAGTTCGGTTGGGAAGACGTCTGGGAAGTCCCTCACCACCGGGATGTCGGAGAGTGCCGTAGAGGGTCTCATGGCCAAGTCCACCGACGCCAAATAGGCCACGCACCCTACCGCAATTAGTTTCCTGGCTCGCGATGCTGGAATGATGGAAGTAAAGGAAACGCTCTTGCACGCCAAATACACGTTCTCTGGAAACTCAGGATACAGCAGCCGCACCTGGCGCTTCTCACAGTCGATCACTGCTTGGTACCACGTGAGCCAATCCATTCCAAGTACCACATCATACTCCTTCAATGGGATAACTACCAAATCCCATGGGCAAGGGAGCCTCCCCATCCTTATTGGGCAGGAAGGAACAAGGTTGCGGGCCTCCAAGGGTCCCCCTGCGGTTTGGACAGATAAAATACTAGGTAGGGGTCTCTCCTCAAAACCATAAGTCAGTGCAAAATCACAAGACATAAACGAAAGGGTTGCTCCGGTATCGAAAAGAGTTCTAGCACGGTAAACTGGAATGAGAGTAATACCTGCCACGACGTCCTCGGGTGGGTTTGCCTGCTGGTAGGCCATCGAAAAGACCCTGCCTCCAGATTGTGGTGGCCCTTCCCCTGCTGATCGAGGTGCCGGAAATCTGGGGGCCGATGACATCGGGGCTTTTCCTCGCCCCGCATGCTGTGGTGCTGGCGTGGAAGCTGCCGACGATACTGCTCCTGGGTTCGTGGGGCAGTTGAAACGAAAGTGTCCTCGCTTTCCACATCGGAAACAATGGTCTTGCCTCCTGGAGCATTCTGTCACCCGGTGCGCCCCGCCGCAGATCACGCAAGGCCTGTCATCCGATCGTTGGCTTCCCCCCGGCGCGCCCCTGGTCCTCTGCTGGGATCTCCAACGCTTACAGGGTCGGCTCCCACTGGAAGAGCCTCCCCCCAAGTACGGCTGAGACCGCTTCCTGTCCTCCTGCCGAGTATGGCCTCCCCCCCCGGGCGCGCGTAACGACGAAGCCGCGCTCCACGATGGTCGCCCGGTCGACTACCTTCTGGAAGGTGTGCAAGTCCGCCGCTTGCACCACCTAGAAGATATCGCTGCGGAGCTTGTCCACGAAGAGGGTGGCCTTGTGAGACTCGTCCCGTATGACTAAAGGGACGCAGTTCGCCAGCCTCACGAACTCCCGCTGGTACTCCATTACGGTTCGTGTTCCCTGCCTGATGTGGTTGAGATCATCCTCTAGTTGTTTCTTGACGCTACAGGTGAAGAATGCCCCGAACAGCTGTTGCTTAAAGGTGGTCCACGACGGGAGGGCGGTACCCTTCGCGGAGTCAGGGCGTACCGTCTTCCACCACATTTGGGCGCTCCCCCCAAGAAAGTGGACAGCCAGGGGAACCCGCTCATGGTCTTCCATCAGTAGGTCCTCAAGCAACTTCTCCATTGTGTCCACCCACTTCTCCACGACCCAGGGGTCCGTCGTTTCCCCATCAAACACCGGCGGGTCATATTTCTTGAAGTCGGCAAGGTTGGCGCGCATGCGGTCCCGCTCGGTCGGTAGAGTTGCCCATTCCCCCGTGACATTAGCGGCCGCGGCGGGAGTGGGCAACACCACGGTCTCCCCTGAAGTACCTCAGGCTGTCGGTGCCGGCGCCGGTCCCACTGCTGCTGCCGAAGGGGCCACCTCTGGCACCGTCTGTTGGCCTAACGGTACCTCAGGCGCCGCGGCCCGGGTAGGGGCAGCCCCCGCCTCGGCCTCCATCGCCGGCGGTCCCGTTGCCGGTGCAGTTGGCCCCGTAGGAGGGCCCTGGGCAACCACCACCGTCGCAGCGGCCTGCTGTTGCTGTGTCAGTTGGCGCACATGATCCGTAAGGGTTGCCAACTGCCCCACCATCTCCCGTAACTGCTGCCTCAGGAGTTGGTTCTCTGCCGTCGCCGACGCCGCTGCGTCCGCCCCTGCATCCTCGGTGGTAGATCTAGTTCTGGCCATGATCTGAACACATGCACAAACCAGTTACTTCTAGATTAAACTAAAGTAACACCGCAAACGCTGGCCCTAAAAGGAATTATACTATTCCCCCCCCACGAGCACTCGCGTTCTACTTATCTACCCAATGTTCACTTTATTAATCAGTAGCTAGTGTATTGCGCCTCGTGAATGTTGGGCCCCAACTATTGTGGTTAAAAGTTCATTCTCTGATACCATCTTAATCTGTCACGCCCCGGGTAGATCTAACGCGCGGAAGGGGAGCCACCGGTGCTCCCAGATCAACGTAATATATATATATATATATATATATATATATATATATATTTTGAAAACAGATCTACTCCAGTGCGCGCACAGACCCGCCGCATATACAAATTCACTCTGCAAACGGGCAGAGTCTCCTTTGTATATGCACGGCGTCATTACTACATAATACATCACAATCGACCTTTAGCCACACTAGAACGGGCCTCAATCACATACAACCATTCACAATGCATAAACCACTAGTTTCAACATCTAACATAGAGGTCGTCGATTTGAAAGGATAAAACCACAGGGTTTAAAAACGGTGTCCACACGACACCCAGGTTTTGTAAGAACGTTTTAGCAATAACATAAATCGACAAGGTTTTCAAATACGGCACCCACCCGATGCTAGGTTTTGTAAAGCTATTTTTCTTTGAAATCGCATAAACCCACATGATTTGAAAACGGTGCCCACCCGACCCCAAGTTTTAAAAACAGTTTTCGCAATAGTGTCATGTCCCTTTTTCTTTTGTAGTTCGAAAACGGCCAAGTAGAAAATTCATAATCACATTGGTTCAACAGTCATAAGAAGTGTCCAACATCCACATCGACCCCACGAGGGTATCGCGATCGACAACTAGCAAACATGGATAAGAATGTAACAAGGGAGAGAGTCAACTGTATCTGCAGTCACTCAGAGTCAACAGAATATCGCACAAGCGGCCTCACCAGCGCCCTAGCACTCGCCCCTGGACGAACCTGTCACGGAGTGGGAAGTCAGTGACTAGAAATAACATAATATGCAAAATGGCTAAAAGCAAGGCAAACCACGATAACTGGAGCTACCGTCCTCCTCTAAATACAATCCACAGTAACCAAACCCTGTACCAAGCAAAACCGGGCACCTTTCCCGACCACCACACCGAGCACCTGCCCCGGTGTCCCCTGCCGAGCACCTGCCTCGGCCGCCGAGCCCCTGCCTCGGCACCACCGCTCACTCCCCCCACCTACGAGGGCCCCCTTCTTACATCACCATCACGTGGGGTACACGGGTCAACGTACCACTTTTCCGGAATAGCACACCCTTGCGGTGGTCAAACCGCCGGTGTGCGTGTAGCAAAACAAGAGCCTCATAATCAACAATAAGTAAAATAGTGCAGCAGGGTTAGTTAAACAATTATATGAACCACATATTATTCACCTTTGCCCAAATATGTTATTTCTATCGATATATTCCTATCCTCGAAATCCCCGGAGGAGTACCCACCTCGTGCGTGTCGTCCGGCGCTCGACCCGTACGTGACCGTGCGCCTGTCGCCTACAACGTCCCGCACTCCTGAAGGAACAAGGGTAAGCTCAAAAAAGCGGCGACACCCTGTCGCGCGGCGTGCGGCCTGCAGACGGCCCGCACGGCGCCCCAGCCGCGCAGCGTGCGGCCTGCAGGCGGCCCGCGCGGCATCCGCCCGCGCGGCGCCCGCCTGCAGGCAGTGCCCGCGCGGCGCCCGCGCGCCTGTCGCGCGGCGCACCACCAGCAGGCGGCCCGCGCGGCACCCTCCCGCGCGGTGCCAGCCTGCGGGTAGTGCCCGTGCGGCGCGCCTGCCGCGCGGTGCCCCACCTGCAGGCGGCCCGCGCAGCACCAGCCCGCGCGGTGCCCGCCTACGGGCGGCCCCGCGCGGCGCGCGGCGGCGGTCTTCCCCGACAAAACTGAACCCGGAACGAAAGAAATCTATGAAAACCTAGACGGAAAGAAAAACTTACTTCCGATCTGCCGGGGGAGAGGAAGGAGAAGGGGATCGTCCTACCGTCGGTTCCGCGAGCAAGAAGGTCACCGTCCCTTTCTTGCCTCAACCGTCCAAATCACAGTCGCCCCTTTGAACCGAGAAGGAAGAGAAAAAAAAGGGATTTTGTCCCCCCCCTTTCTTACGCTCGATCGCCTCCGGTTGGCCTACTGCTACGAGAGGAAGGGGCGAAAAGAAAAAGAGACTAAGACCAACATGCCCTAGCTCACCAGATCAAGTTAACTTATCAGGTTACCTCAATAGCCGTGCAGAATGCCTGCACGGATCCCGTAGTGCCTACGAGGGGGTCCATACTTCGAAAATTAAATCTGGGAGAACCGGGAGTCGGAATCGGAATCCGATCACGTCACCGTTCTCCGTTTCGCGAGCTCTGCCGCCTAAAAATACTCGCGAGCCCCGACGGACTGTCCGGAAAAACACGAAAATTAGACCCCTCTGCCGGACGCCACAAGCGAAGTAAAAAGGGAAAGCCAAAATAAAGGTCAGGTCTTACAAACAGACCCCCGTTCTTCGATGGAACAAATTATGCCTACTGGAAAGTACGGATGAAAGCCTTTTTAATTTCCGTCGACGAACGGGTGTGGCAATCTATCGAGTTAGGATGGTCAAATCCAACTGAAATTATTGCTGATGTTCGCACCATCAAACCTAGGTCAGAATGGACCAAGGAAGAGATTGCCTTATCTTCTTACAATGGCAAAGGAATTAACGCTTTATTTAATGCTTTGTCTCAAACTGAGTTCTCTCGCGTCTCGGCATGTGAGACTGCGAAAGAAATCTAGGATGTTCTTCAAGTTACACATGAGGGAACTAACCTTGTGAAGATTCAGAAATTGCAAATGCTTACGAGCAAGTTTGACTCTATTTTCATGGCAGAAAATGAATTGTTCACAGATTATTATACACGATTGCAAGACATTGTGAATTCATGTGCTAACGTGGGAGAGAAAATTCCAGAATTTAAAATTGTAAGAAAGATTTTAAGAACTCTTCCTGAAAGATTTCGTTCCAAGGTTACGACCATTGATACAATTAAACACCCGGACGAAATCCGTGTAGAAGAATTAGTTGGTTCATTACAAACTTATGAATGACATTTCCTACTAACTATTCTTCGGGAAAGGCATTCTCTTCTAAGTGTTCAGGTTTTGCGTTGAAAACAACAAAAGAAGAAGACGCAGATTCATCCTCCTCAGACGATGATGAGAACCTATCTATGGATGATTTCGAGAAGCAACTTGCTCTCTTGACGAGGAAATTTCGCCGAAACTTTCGAAGGGGTAATTCTTGCAAAACTTCATCCTTCGTAAAGTCGAAGAAAGGCAAAGGGAATTCAAGCTTTAAGTCAAGAAAGCAAGAGAGTTTTTCAAAGGATAAGAAAAACTCAGAGGGACAAGTCCAATGCTTCAAGTGCCGAGGATACGGCCATATCTCAACGGAGTGTCCCAATAAGAATCCGGCAAAGAAGAAAGCGATGCAAGCCGTCACTTGGGATGACACCTCAACGTCAAATGAGTCATCTTCAAGTGATGAAGAAAACAACGCAACGGCATTCCACGCGTCCACATCTTCACCCTTCATATGCTTTATGGCAAGCACATCTGAGTCATTGTCCAACTCCTCCCAAGTTGAAAAAACTGCAACGGACGATGAATCGGATAATTCCGAAGGTGAAGATTTTGTTTTAGCCTACCATAAACTTTTGAGGGATTCAAAGAAACTGGCTAAGCAAAACAAGGGGTTGAGAGGGAGATTGCAGGATCTCGAAGAAGAAGTAAAAAGAGCAACTTCTCTCTCAACCGGTCTTGAAGTGGAAAGGGATAATCTGATAAAAGCAAATGTTTCACTTCAAGAGAAAAATGAGCATTTCGAGAAGGAACATGTAAAAATGGTTGATAAAGCAAATTACTTCTTGAAGCTCTACTCCGAGGCTCGATAAGAGAAAATGGAAATGACAAAGACCATTTTCCAACTCAAGAATGATTTAAAGCAATTTTCTTTGGGAAGGAGTAAGTTGGATAAGATGTTTGGTCTTGGTCAAACAAACCGATTCGGCCTCGGAAACAATCGAACTGAAGACAATTCTAGTTCGGTTGGGAGAGTTTTTGTGCCCCAGTCGGTAACTCCTCCTCCGACGACGGAAATCACTGTATACAACGACAACCACCTTACCTCACACTCTTCGGGATCGTCAAGTTCAAAGGTATGTTTTCGTTGTGGTTTTGCAGGGCACATTCGAAGAAATTGC
Organism: Tillandsia leiboldiana; assembly: GCA_029204045.2. Lineage (NCBI taxonomy): Eukaryota > Viridiplantae > Streptophyta > Magnoliopsida > Poales > Bromeliaceae > Tillandsia > Tillandsia leiboldiana. The sequence goes on from CM055061.1 coordinate 20,284,328, forward strand.
AAGATTGGACCAAAACGATAAAATCAAGCACCTCTTGCAATAACTACCAAAAAGGTGATTCCCCGAAAATCAAAGGAAATTTTTTCAAAGGAAAAGAGCCTTGGTAGTTCACCTCACAAGACGATGTCAAGCAATGAATCAAACAAGACGCTTTCACCAAGGAGAATAACTTCAAGAACATTGCCGACGCAATCCAAAAAGGTTTGGGTGCGCAAAGGTGAAATCTTCCCTTGTCTTGTTGTTCATACTTCTTTACATACTTATGACAACTCGTCTTGGTATCTGGATAGTGGATGTTCCTGTCACATGACCGGTGACAAAAACTGTTTTCAAACTTCAGAGAAAATCTCCGGAGGATATGTTGTTTTCGGAGACGGTCGTTCTTCTAAAACTGTTGGAAAAGGAACAATCGCTCTTCCAGAAGGCCTAGTTTTGAACAATGTCTTATTTGTTGAAGGCCTTAAGACTAACCTCATTAGTATAAGTCAACTTTGTGACAATGGTTTTTCAGTTAATTTTTCTTCTGTAGAATATATTGTAACTGATAAGGACCATGTATTCTTTTTGAAAGGGGTTAGATCAGAAAATAATTGCTATGTTGTTTCAAACAAAATTTCTGAAAAATAAAGACGTGGTTAAAGGGGTTCATAAACTTTCATTTAAAGATAACATTGTGTGTGGAGGTTGTCAAAAGGGAAAGCAATCAAGGGCTGCACACAAGAACTTGAACCACGTTGGTACCAACCGGCCCTTAGAATTACTGCACATGGACTTAATGGGGCCAACTCGTCAACCATCTTTGGGAGGTAAATGGTATATTTTTCTTTTGGTTGATGATTTCTCTAGATATTCATGGGTAACTTTTTTAAAAGAGAAAACGGATACTTTCGACTCTTTTCATGAGGTTTGTTATCGTATTATGATTGAAAGAAATGAAAAGATCGTTCGTGTTCGAAGTGATAGAGGTGGAGAATTCATTAATTCTAAATTCATTGATTTTTGCACTTCCAATGGCATAAAACAGGAATTCTCAGCACACTATACACCTCAGTAGAATGGTGTTGTTGAGCACAAAAACAGGGTTGTTCAAGAGATGGCGCGTGTGATGCTTCATAGCCGGAATCTCCCGTTACATTTTTGGGCTGAAGCCGTGAACACTGCAGTCTATGTAATTAATCGAGTGTATTTGCGCCCGGGAACTTTAAATACACCATATGAGCTGTGGTTTTGTAGAAAACCAAATATCAAATATTTTCGTATCTTTGGGAGTCGTTGTTTTATTTTGCGTGATCGCGAAAATCTTGGTAAATTCGACTTTCGAAGTGACGAAGGAATTTTCATGGGTTATTCTACAAACAGTAGAGCATATCGGGTATTTAACTTGGAATCTAAAACGATGGTAGAATCTATGAAGCTTTCCATTTTGCATCTGATAAATCTACCCCTGATATGTCTCTGGAAGATGATACTCCTGTTAATGCATCTTCTCGTAATAACTCTTTCGATAAAGTTGATGCATCTAATGGTTCTTCTAGTTTATCTGAAATGCAGGAATCATCACATGTACCTCCGAGTACTCCGTTACCTCAAACGCTACGCATCTCCAAGGATCATCCGGAATCAAACATTATTGGAGACCCACAAGAAGGAGTCAGGACTCGGAGACAGTTGGTTTGTGGAGTCGCATGTTACGTCTCCATGGTAGAACCAAAGAACATCGATGAAGCTCTTCAGGATGACTACTGGATTGAAGCAATGCAGGAAGAGCTCCATCAGTTCGAAAGAAACAAAGTCTGGGAACTAACGAAGCCACCGAAGCAACACAACGTGATTGGTACTAAATGGATTTTCAAGAACAAGAAAAATAAGGATGGTACCATCATCAGGAACAAAGCACGCCTAGTTGCTCAGGGCTACTCACAAATTGACGGTATAGACTTTGATGAGACGTTCGCCCCGGTAGCTCGACTCGAGTCGATTAGAATTTTGTTCGCAATTGCTTGTCATTTTAAAATCAAACTCTTTCAAATGGACGTTAAGAGCGCGTTTTTAAATGGGTTTTTAAACGAGGAAGTTTATGTGGCTCAACCGAAAGGTTTTGTAGACTATAAACAACCTAACCATGTTTTTCGTTTGAAAAAGGCTCTTTACGGCTTAAAACAAGCACCGCGAGCATGGTACGGAAGGCTAACGAAGCACCTATTGGAAAAGGGCTACACTCGAGGGGGAGCAGACCGGACTCTCTTTGTGAAGCATTATCAGGATAATTTCATTGTAGCACAAATCTATGTCGATGACATTGTATTTGGTGCAACTAGAGATAATGATGCTTCTAAATTCGCAGAAACCATGGAAAGCGAATTTGAGATGTCTATGATGGGCGAATTGACATACTTTCTTGGATTGCAAGTGAAACAAAAAGATGAAGGCATCCATTTGTGTCAATCCAAGTATGCAAGGGAGTTGGTGAAGAAATTCAATTTAGAAAACTCTAAAGATTTTCCGACTCCTATGGGAACTAGCAATAAGGGATTAGGAAGTGAATCTCTTAGTGAGAGTGTAGACGAGAAGTTTTATCGCAGCATGATAGGAAGTCTACTCTATCTCACGGCTAGTCGCCCGGATATATCCTTTAGTGTTGGGATTTGTGCGAGATATCAATCTGCACCAAAGGAGGTTCACCTGAAAGCGGTGAAAAGGATCATCTGGTACATCAACGGAACACTGAATTTCGGAATTTGGTATCCTATGGGAACAACGCTTGACATTATAGGATATTCAGATGCCGATTGGGCAGGATCAGAGAATGATTGGAAGAGTACGAGTGGTGCATGTTTTTATCTTGGCCATTGCCTTGTTGCATGGCATAGTAAAAAGCAAAACTGCAAAGAACTCTCGACTGCCGAAGTGGAATATATCTCAGCGGGTAGTTGTTCAACTCAACTCATTTGGATGAAAAGCGTGTTGAGCGACTTCCGGATTTCAGCAACTTCGGTAACAATTCTTTGTGACAACACAAGTGCTATAAATATTTCTAAAAACCCGATGTTGCACTCAAGAACAAAACACATTGAACTTAGATATCATTTTCTAAGAGAGCTAGTTGAATCGAATATTCTTCAAATTTCTTACATTTCAACTGAAGATCAATTAGCTGACATCTTAACAAAACCTTTGGATCAAAAACGATTTATTCATTTGCGTAAGGCAATTGGATTGCTTTCCTTGAAATAATTTCTTTTTGAAATCATTCCTTAGGTTAGGTTTTGTTTTGTGTTTTTGTTCATTATCTATGTTTGTACATAGAACATTAATTGAGCACTAGTACTATTGACTTTAACTGCATCCTTTTATATAACTTGAAATTTATTATGCTTTGGATATCATAATAATTCATTTGATGCTATGATCATTTATGTCAATTAAGTCATCTTTGTTTTGATCAAAGTCAATTTTTCTCTCAAATGATCTCTTGGTATAGTTTTTATCTTATTTGACAATTGAGTCGAGTATGAAATCGAGATCAGTTTTTGGTTGAATACCTTATATATTAAATAATTGATAGCCAATTGAGGGGGAGTTAATGCAAATTGTTATGCTCAAAAGATGTGGAAAGAGTTACATCCCAATGAGGAGTGTGAAAACTACCACCACATGGAGGAAAGATGTCACGCCACGGGGGTTTCATTCAGCGGAAACAATCAACGAAAAAGGGATTTGTTTGCGTATAAATTTTTTTTTTGAAAGTCCTTCTTCCCCGGCGCGTGCCCAGACCCGCCGCATACACAGATTCACTCTGCAAACGGACAGAGTCTCCTCTGTATATGCACGGCGTCGCGGCTAATACAATATCCAATCACAGTCGTTTATTTAATCATAACAGTTTCTAAACAAACATGCACATACAGCACTGAACAATTCTCAAGGCCGATCAACTAGAAAGGATAAATCCACAGTGTTTTTAAAACAATGCCCACACGACACTCAGGTTTTGAAATCCGTTTGCGAAATCCATAAATCCACAAGGTTTTGAAAACGGTGCCCACACGACACCCAGACTTTGAAAACGATTTTCGCAATTCTTTTTATTTGTTTTTTCTTTTTATTTTTGAAAACGGCCGACCAGAGATAGAAATCAAAACTCAACATCCTCATATCTAGAAAGTACCGCACAGACATCCACACCGACCCCACGAGGGTATCGAGAACCACACAATAGCCTACAATCTCAAATGAAATGCGAAGGAAAAGAGAAAAATACAGTCTAGGGTCCCCATGGACCCAAAGCTCCCGTCTCGGCCTCACCGTCGCCTAGCCCTCTCCCCTGAAGGAACCTGTCACGGAGTGGGAAGTCAGCGACACGATAATAATAAGGAAAGCAGGAAAAGTAATAAAGTCCAACCGTAAAACTATCCGGAACAACCACCCTCCCAAGAGGGAACAATAAAAACACGGACCCCTGCATAACCAAATCCGGGCACCTGCATAACCAAATCCGGGCACCTGCCTCGGCACCCCAACCGAGCACCTACCTCGGTAACCTGCATAACCAAATCCGGGCACCTGCCCCGGCACCCCAACCGAGCACCTACCTCGGTAAACCACGTCGACCACCTACCCCGACGGGTCGCACCGCTCACACCTTGGCGCCTCAAACCCCCCACCTACGGGGGCCCCCACTACGTCACCTCGTGGGTTTACACGGGTCATAGACCACTTTTCCGGAAATGCGCACCCTTTGCGGTGGCCAAACCGCGGGTGCGCGTGCTGCAGCCTCGAGCATAGTAACCAAGTACACCAGATAAAACCGATAGTAATGAACCATACAGATCACCAAATATACAAAGTATAACTCAATAGCAAGGACCAAAAAGACTATTCACGTTAGCACAGTTAAACGTAAAATCAGAAGTAGTTGCAACCGTCGGAAGCCCGACGCTAACTCTCAAATTAAAAACCCACCTTGAAGTCCGTCGAGCGAACCACCTGAATGTAGGCCGATCCCGAGCTCTCGCTAGATTACTGGGCAGCTGGTGCTGAACAGCTGGGCCCTAAATGGAACTGTAGTCAGAACTAGACTCACACATACCCATCCCGACAACACTATAGCAACACAACGCTAACACGGAATAATATAGCCAATTTACGGAACAAAGTCCGATTCCCGCTCAACAAGAGCCCACGGAACTCTAACAAAATGCCCAGTAGGTATGAAAATACTGTCTAAAGACAGCCAGCGTGTCCCAATTACATTTAGGTCCATACTACATCTTAACTTTGCATAAAAACACTAAGTTGATTACTTGTTTCGACCCGTTCTCGTAATCCGGGAAGCCAAAGACAGCGCCGTATGTTTCAGCGCGTCCGAAACGACGAGACGAAGCTCGTGCTCACGGGCTTGGGCCAGCATGAGGCCCATTTACAAAGTTGGCCCATAAACTCTTAGGGCCCAAGATGACACATTGCTACAACTAAATACACACTTGATCAAACTGAGATCTACTGTGAGCATGGTGCTTAGATTGGACAGAGAAGTGAGATGCTCACCTAAGGTGCGCCGGGGGGGTGGCCGGAGAAGTCGCGGGAGCAACACCCTAAAACAAGCTAGGCTCGGGTTTCACCAACTTGGATCAAACCAGGTTTAACCCTCGAACAAAGGTGAGCACAAGTTACATTAACCTCCCAGAAGATGTTCGGACCAAGCCAGCCCCGGCGCCGGCGCCGGCGGCCGAAGAACAAACTCCCAAAGCCCACCCGGATCAAGGTTGCTCCAACTTTGTTTCCGGGGGCTCTTGGGCCCAACTAACTTGCTGGAAACCCTGAATGGGGTGCTACCGGCTTACCTGGGTAGGTGGCCAGAGTCCAGATGCGGCGGCGGTGGCCGGAGCACGAGCTCGGTTGCAAAAATGGGTGCAACTACATGGGGAACAACACTCACGTTAGAACCTGCATGCAACACGATGGGAAGCTTTCTACGGACCATACAAGCTTACCTGGGTGGTCGTCCGGTGACGGGAAGCGTCGGCAACGCGCGGCGGCGGAGCTCGGCCAAGCTCGGGGAACTCTAATGGCAGATTCCGGCCGGCGGTGCCTGAGCCGGTGCAACTTGGACCAAAGGGTCCCACTTGGCGCAAGGAAGCGTCTGGTGGCGATGGCCGGCGGTGCGGGTGACCGGCGGCGCCGGGCGGCGGAGCTCGGCCAACGGGAAGAAAAACCCGATTCTAGGGCTTCCCCGTGCGACTTGGATCCTCGCCTGATCGGCCCGAGACTTGGGGTAATCCATGCGGTCATCGGAAGGAAGCGGTTCAACGGTTTTGATCTAAGTTTTGATGGCCGGATGAAGCTCGGCCGCAGATCTGGCCGGAAATCGCACTTCTGGCAAGAAGCTGCTCCCGCCGGCCATCGGGACGACGGCGACCACCCCCACTTCACAAAAAGAGTCTACGCCATGTCAGGAACTCATTGGAGTGGTCCTTGGGCCACTCAAAAACAAAAACTCCCAAGAACTCACCTCACCGAAAAAATGAAGGAGGAAGGATGCTCCCGCGGCGGCGCACGGCGGCGGCTGACGTCGGCGTCACTAGGGCTCGGTCTCTCTGTCATAGAGGAGTCTCCAGCTGAAGCTTGGAGCCACCAAGGTCCTCTGGAAGAAAACTCCACCCTCCCAACCGAGATGAAGGAGACTTCTTGCTTCTCCTTCTTCTCCGGCGACGAGGCGGCGGTGGCCGGTGCGCTACCACCGAGGAGTGCGGTAGAGGGAGTGGATGCAGTTGGAGCTGGCGGCTGCTGGGCTGAGGCTACGGGGTTTAAGAGAACCCTAGCCGAGTTTGGATGCATTTAAATAATGCATGTACACAATTGCATTTTAGTCCCTCACACTTTGCTATTTTGAGCCCAGTCCTTCGTAGCACACTTGTTTCACACTTAGGTCCCTCTCCAAAGAGCAGCACGCAAAACGAGGCATAAAATATAGGGTGTATTGCGCAAAAAGCCGCATTTTTCACCGTATTAAACGCTTCTCGAGGCATTCGAATCGCCAAACGGAAAAACAGACTTCACCTCGACGTTCGGCTCGACGAAACCTATCAGGTAGCGATTTTTGTTCGTCGACTAAAAATCCTGAGAAATCGCAGATCCACAAAATACTGCGATATCTACCGCTCAGCACGTTTTTCGAGGCTCTAGGATTGTCAAACGTAGCTTTCGTCCGTGCCATTGCGCTTGGATCGACAATGCCATTTAAATCGACTACCTGGATCGTTAGATTCGGACTCCAGACAGTCGATCGGCGACATTGGGCAATGCAGGAAACAAGACCAAGGTGTTACTATTCAAAACACTATTCACTTAAGTCGCGGGCCCCACTAGTTTTCTTTCTGATTTCCGGACGATCCGACCGTCGGATCAGCAAATGGTCTATACCATTTCCACTCGGTTCGATGAGACGGCCGCACTGGCGACCTCAGATTTCCGAGATCAGACTCGGATCGGAAGGGCGGAATTTGTGCATCGGAAACTGTGCAATTGGCGCACCCGTATGCAAATCACTAAGGTTTAGATCTGCTTCCTCGCCCGCAAACACACTTGAATTTCTCGAGTGCTACATCACTCACACCTTAAAAGAAGTTTCGTCCCCGAAACTTAAATACGCCTGGAATCCAATAGATGGGGAAAGTGGCCAAACATGTACGACTTGCGTTTCCCATTGGCCTTGCACCCCTCGTGATCTTCTCATTTCTCGCTGGCACTAGGAGAGATTACAGTTTTCCCGTCGGGCGCGAATGTTCGGCCTTTATTCGATGACCAGCCCCAAAAGCGAGCCACGAGTTGTGCTACCTCCCTTGTCAATTTAAGCCACCAAAAGTCTGCTGTTGATCCGTCCAGCTGCATAATCGCGGTTACCGTTATGTCTCCCGTCTGACCCTTACCGTTCCAGGCATCGACTGCTCCACTTGTCTTTCCGGAGTGATCTTGATTGGACGCATCGTTTCCTTGAGTTGCCTGGTCGTAAAGGCCTTAACTCTTGCGTTCTTCGAAGCTCTCCGGACGTTTGGCCGTCCCAAAAGCTCACCCCGCGATGCCCAAACTCACACCTTTGGAGTTTCGCCTACCCTCTCTGGTCCCTGAGGGTCTATAAGGTCACCCGAAGACGCTCCTCATTCGTACACAAGTTGACCCAAGAAGGGTCTGTAAACTTTGATCATCACACGCCCGAACACCATTGGGGCGCTCAATAGTCCATCCCCGAAGCGATGACACGCGAAACGCCATATATCTCTTGGCGAAACTCGGTGGTAACCCTGAGCAAAAAACTACCGGACTGATCCGCCCTAAGATTTTTGGCAGACGACGGCTCGACCCGCCTGGCAACCCTACCGTCCCGTCTCTCTTGATCGAAACTAACCCGAATAAGCCTGCTCCTCGACTTGGAGTTCCCCGTCATGACGCCACCGGTTCGCAGACCACCTCTGACGGTGCTGAGCAGTCAGCAACCAAAGTCTTGTGACGCGTCGAGGTACCCCAGTCCTACCACCAAACCCGGACCGACGGCTCTTAAATGCTCAAAATAACCCGACAACAAAGGGGGAAGCCACACTAGTACTCTCACAAAACTCCAGGATATGCCAAACCAACTAGCCGGGTCACCGCCTACAAGCAATCCTCAATTGAAAACGACGAACCCACCCGTCACTAACAAGGACTACTTCCACCCGTCACCAACAAGGGCCGCTAGCTCGGAGCATAACTACCATCCCGGGTTGTCCGCTCCGACTGTCCGTTCTACCGAGGCGACGGTCAAAACTAAAGCTAGGTTTCAGCTCTAAGACCTACCACAAGGTCTACCCCCGAGAGAAAGCTGAAAGCAGGGCATCCTAGCAGAAAGTAACCAATGCCAGGGCGCCATGTAGTCAACAACCCCCCGCTGACCTATACTGCTTCGCAGTCAATAGTCTCGCAACCCAAAATTCTCCCGATTATGCCTTGGTCATGGGAAGCTGGCGACAACAACCAAGAAATACGGTCCTACTTCCGTCTTGGCACCGAAGGGGTGCGACACTCTGGTTAATCCCTACTGCTCGGTCCCAATCTATTGTCCCTCCAAGCACCGTGCACTGAACCGAGCTGCATGTCCCCAGACCAAACGATCACACTCCCAACTAGGAGTATTCTAGGCTCGAGGCCCGCTCAACCAAAACCGAGCTCATACGAACAAGATTTGCTAGCTCCGGGGGTCTCCTTTCTCAACCCAAAGGAGAACCCCAAGACCCCATGTCGACGATTTCTACCACCATCGCAGTGTCTACAGGAAAAAGCTGAATTAGGGGTAACAACCGTAGGGGAAGAATCCTCATTCCCACCCATACCTTGTCCAAGATGCAAAAGAATCGGCCGACTATCTGCTGTAACCTAAAACCAGTAGACCTAGAAAGTACAAAATTAGACAAGAGGCTACCCAGTTACTCATGGCCGACAAAACGGCCGACTCACTAACAAACACCGGCGGATTACTCTACCACCAGTCGCCGTTACTAACGTCGACCAGAATGTCGGCAGAGGGAGGGGTTCGAAAAACAACACCCGGCGCAACGATCTGCTGTGATAACAGCCGCACCAAGTGCATGAACACCGTCAGCAGGCCCACCGTGTCCCGTGTTGGTTGCTTAATCCATTGATTCCTAGCAACCATCAACACCCCGGTGGCAGCCGGCCTCGACCCCAGCCTCCATAACAACACTACTACACGAGCCAAAACAACACGAGTACACAAGCACGACACCCGAGCTAAACCGGGAAACGAAACTTAACCCGTACACACACACAACGCAAGTCAGTTCTAGACTCCGCTAGCATAGCACTCAACCAACTATCAAGAAAAGGGACCTATACTTTCCCCCCGCTCCCCCGATCACTCGCGTTCTACGCTTCTATGCCTTATTCATTTCATTCATTTGTAGCTAAGTGTGGTATCTCCGTGGATGTCGGACACTGACTGTTGTGATTAAAGAATTGTTTTTGATACCATCTTAATCTGTCACGCCCCAGGGGTTTCATTCAGCGGAAACAATCAACGAAAAAGGGATTTGTTTGCGTATAAATTTTTTTTTTGAAAGTCCTTCTTCCCCGGCGCGTGCCCAGACCCGCCGCATACACAGATTCACTCTGCAAATGGACAGAGTCCCCTCTGTATATGCACGGCGTCGCGACTAATACAATATCCAATCACAGTCGTTTATTTAATCACAACAGTTTCTAAACAAACATGCACATACAGCACTAAACAAATCTCAAGGCCGATCAACTAGAAAGGATAAATCCACAGTGTTTTTAAAACAATGCCCACACGACACTCAGGTTTTGAAATCCGTTTCCGAAATCCATAAAACCACAAGGTTTTGAAAACGGTGCCCACATGACACCCAGACTTTGAAAACAATTTTCGCAATTCTTTTTCTTTGTTTTTTCTTTTTCTTTTTGAAAACGGTCGACCAGAGATAGAAATCAAAACTCAACATCCTCATATCTAGAAAGTACCACACCGACATCCACACGGACCCCACGAGGGTATCGAGAACCACATAGTAGCCTACAATCTCAAATGAAATGCGAGGGAAAAGAGAAAAATACAGTCTAGGGTCCCCATGGACCCAAAGCTCCCGTCTCGGCCTCACCGTCGCCTAGCCCTCACCCCTGAAGGAACCTATCACGGAGTGGGAAGTCAGCGACACGATAATAATAAGGAAAGCAAGAAAAGTAATAAAGTCCAACCGTAAAACTATCCGGAGCAACCACCCTCCCAAGAGGGAACAATAAAAACACGGACCCCTGCATAACCAAATCCGGGCACCTGCATAACCAAATCCGTGCACCTGCCCCGGCACCCCAACCAAGCACCTACCTCGGTAAACCATGTCGAGCACCTACCCCGACGGGTCGCACCGCTCACACCTTGGCGCCTCAAACCCCCCACCTACGGGGGCCCCCACTACGTCACCTCGTGGGTTTACACGGGTCATAGACAACTTTTTCGGAAAAGCGCACCCCTTGCGGTGGCCAAACCGCGGGTGCGCGTGCTGTAGCCTCGAGCATAGTAACCAAGTACACCAGATAAAATCGATAGTAATGAACCATACAGATCACCAAATATACAAAGTATAACTCAATAGCAAGGACCAAAAAGACTACTCACTTTAGCACAGTTAAACGTAAAATTAGAAGTAGTTGCAACCGTCGGAAGCCCGATGCTAAGTCTCAAATTAAAAACCCACCTCGAAGTCCGTCGAGCGAACCACCTGAATGTAGGCCGATCCCGAGCTCTCGCTAGATTACTGGGCAGCTGGTGCTGAACAGCTGGGCCCTGAATGGAAACTGTAGTCAGAACTAAACTCACACATACCCATCCCGACAACACTACAGCAAAACAACGCTAACACGGAATAATATAGCCGATTTACGGAACAAGGTCCGATTCCCGCTCAACAGGAGCCCACGGAACACTAACAAAATGCCCAGTAGGTATGAAAATACTGTCTAAAGACACCCAGCGTGTCCCAATTACATTTAGGTCCATACTACATCTTAACTTTGCATAAAAACACTAAGTTGATTACTTGTTTCGACCCGTTCTCGCAATCCGGGAAGCCAAAGACAGCGCCGTATGTTTCAGCGCGTCCGAAACGACAAGACGAAGCTCGTGCTCACGAGCTTGGGCCAGCATGAGGCCCATTTACAAAGTTGGCCCATAAACTCTTAGGGCCCAAGATGATACATTGCTAGAACTAAATACACACTTGATCAAACTGAGATCTACTGTGAGCATTGTGCTTAGATTGGACAGAGAAGTGAGATGCTCACCTGAGGTGCGCCGGCGGGGTGGCCGGAGAAGTCGCCGGAGCAACACCCTAAAACAAGCTAGGCTCGGGTTTCACCAACTTGGATCAAACCAGGTTTAACCCTGGAACAAAGGTGAGCACAAGTTACATTAACCTCCCAGAAGATGTTCGGACCAAGCCAGCCCCGGCGCCGACGCCGGCGGCCGAAGAACAAACTCCCAAAGCCCACCCGGATCAAGGTTGCTCCAACTTTGTTTCCGAGGGCTCTTGGGCCCAAATAACTTGGTGGAAACCCTGAATAGGGTGCTACCGGCTTACCTGGGTAGGTGGCCGGAGTCCAGATGCGGCGGCGGCGGCCGGAGCCCGAGCTCGGTGGCAACAATGGGCGCAACTACAGAGGGAACAACACTCACGTTAGAACCTGCATGCAACATGATGGGAAGCTTTCTACGGACCATACAAGCTAACCTGGGTGGTCGTCCGGTGACGGGAAGCGTCGGCAACGCGCGGCGGCGGAGCTCGGCCAAGCTCGGGGAGCTCTAATGGCAAATTTCGGCCGGCGGTGCCTGAGCCGGTGCAACTTGGACCAAAGGGTCCCACTCGGCGCCAGGAAGCATCTGGTGGCGATGGCCGGCGGCGCAGGTGAGCGGCGGCGCCGGGCAGCGGAACTCGGCCAACGGGAAGAAAAACCCGATTCTAGGGCTTCCCCGTGCAGCTTGGATCCTCGCCCGATCGGCCCGAGACTTGGGGTACTCCATGCAGTCGTCGGAAGGAAGCAGTTCAACGGTCTTGATCTGAGTTTCGACGGCCGGATGAAGCTCAGCCTTAGATCTAGCCGGAAATCGCACTTCCGGCAAGAAGCTGCTCCCGCCGGCGATCGGGACGATGGCGGCCACCCCCACATCACAGAAAGAGTCTACGCCATGTCAGGAACTCATTGGAGTGGTCCTTGGGCCACTCAAAAACAAAAACTCCCAAGAACTCACCTCGCCGGAAAAATGAAGGAGGAAGGATGCTCCCGCGGCGGCGCACGGCGGCGGCTGACGTCGGCGTCACTCGGGCTCGGTCTCTCTGTCACAGAGGAGTCTCCAGCTGAAGCTCGGAGCCACCAAGGTCCTCTGGAAGAAAACTCCACCCTCCCAACCGAGATGAAGGACACTTATTGCTTTTCCTTCTTCTCCGGCGACGAGGCGGCGGCGGCCGGTGCGCTACCACCGAGGAGTGCGGCAGAGGGAGTGGATGCAGTTAGAGCTGGCGGCTGCTGGGCTGAGGCTACGGGGTTTAAGAGAACCCTAGCCGAGTTTGGATGCATTTAAATAATGCATGTACACAATTGCATTTTAGTCCCTCACACTTTGCTATTTTGAGCCCAGTCCTTCGTAGCACACTTGGTTCACACTTAGGTCCCTCTCCAAAGAGCAGCACGCAAAACGAGGCATAAAATATAGGGTGTATTGCGCAAAAAGCCGCATTTTTCACCGTATTTCATGCTTTTCGAGGCATTCGAATCGCCAAACGAAAAAACGGACTTCACCTCGACGTCCGGCTCGACGAAACCTATCAGGTAGCGATTTTTGTTCGTCGACTAAAAATCCTGAGAAATCGCAGATCCACATAATACTACGATATCTACCGCTCAGCACGCTTTTCGAGGCTTTAGGGTCGTCAAACGTAGCTTTCATCCGCGCCACTGCGCTTGGATCGACAATGCCATTTAAATCGACTACCTGGATCGTCAGATTCGGACTCCAGAGAGTCGATCGGCGACGTTGGCCAACGCGGGAAATAAGACCAAGGTGTTACTATTCAAAACACTATTCACTTAAGTCGCGGGCCCCACTAGTTTTCTTTCTGATTTTCGGACGATCCGACCATCGGATCAGCAAACGGTCTATACCATTTCCACTCGATTCGATGAGCCGGTCGCACTGGCGACCTCAGATTTCCGAGATCAGACTCGCATCGGAAGGGCGGAATTTGTGCATCGAAAACTGTGCAATTCGCGCACCGGTATGCAAATCACTAAGGTTTATGTAGTGATCCGGCCTTTCGGGGTATTTTTGAGTTACATGTAGTCATTTAAGCCTCTAAGTGAAATAAAATTATTCAATTCTTAAAAGTTGGCCGGTGTGTGGTGCTAGTATTTTTCTGCGATAGAGCGCGGAAAAAGAAGGCCGACGGTGCGATCGGATCTGAAATCCGATACCGGGATCTCCCGGAACGGAATTCCTGGTGATACGGTGATTAGTCATGCATCGGAATCCGTGCAAAATATCTTTCACCCGTTAGAGATAAGGTGGGTTATCTCGTAGGGGATAATTAATTAGTTAATTAATTATCCATGAGGGAAAATAGAATTCTCTTACGTACTAATAAAAAAGGAAATTAATTAAAGATTTAATACGAGCTATATAAGGGATCCCGATTATCGGAAAGAAAAGAAAAGAAAGAAATAAAAACCCTAATCGGTGAGAAGAGAAAAAGAAAAGAAAAGACGGAACCCTAGCCGGAAGAAAGGGAAAGGAGAAAGAGAATGAGCCCGATCTTCCCGGACATCGAACCGAAGGCAAGAACGCGACCGGACAACCTTCCCGTCGATCTTCGGTTAGTAAAATAATTGTTATATGTTATTAGGGATTTTTCCGTCGTCCCTTTTGTTGAGTTCTTGGGTTTCTCCGTCGTATCTGTCGCCGTCACCGTCAACGTCGCCATGCTAGGGCACGGAACGGACGGCGGAGGCGCGCGGTGCCGCTAGGGCATCGCGCGGAGGAGAGTCACGGACGGCACCCATGCGGACCCGCAACCGCGCGGGCACCACATGGGCGCCGCGCGGCTACCGCACAGACGGCACCCATGCGGACCCGCAACCGCGCGGGCACCGCATGGGCACCGCGCGGCCGCCGCGCGGACACGCAACCGCGTGGGCACCGCGCGGACCCGCAACCGTGCGGGCACCGCTCAGGCGCCGCGCGGCTGCCGCGCGGGCGGCACCCGCTCGGACCCGCAATCGTGCGGGCACCGCGCGGGCGCCGCGCGGCTGCCGCGCGGGCGGCACCCGCGCGGACCTGCAACCGCGCGGGCATCGCGCGGGCGCCGCGCGACTGCCGCGCGGGCGACAACCGCGCGGACCCGCAACCGCGCGGGCGGCACTCGGGCGGACCCGCAACCGTGCGGGCACCGCGCGGGCGCCGCACGGCTGCCGCGCGGGCGCCGTGCGGGGGCCGCACCCGCGCGAGCACCGCGCGGCCGCCGCACGGGCAACACCCGCGCGAGGCACCGCGCCGCGTGGGCGTCGCCGCGGAGACACGACGCGCGGTTCCGAACCGCGCGGGGCTCCGACGGACGACGACGCTGGCGCGGGATTCCCGTTTTCGTCAACCCGGACGGTGTTGGACTTTTCCGTCGAAAAGAGTAAATTGGGTCTTTTGTTTTCGGATGTTAGTACACGTTTTTGACTACAGTTATCCTTGCGGACTTTTCTTTAGGTCCAAGTGCGCAGCGGGGGTGCGCGAAGGATTCAGGTGTTCCGATTTCTCTTCAAATAGGTGGGTACGGTTGCGATAAGTGCAACAAGTGCAGTAAGTGCATCTATCGTCATTAAAGTGCTCTTAATTTATCTAACAAAGTAGATGGACAGTTTAACCTTTCGCATAATTGTATTTCATCTAACAATTGAAGCGGCTACGGTCGCGGTGCTCACTACACGCCGATCTCGGCGAATCCGTTTCGGATGCTGCACATACACAGGCGGATTGGCCTCCGCATGGGTGTACTTTTCCGGAGAAGTGGTCTCTTTTGACCCGTGTACCTCACAAAGGGGTGGGTGCCGTGAGGACCTCTTCGCGCCCGCTGAAAATAGCACACCAGCACCGTGAAGAGGTTAAAAGCATCAAAGAGGTGTTTGCGCACGAGGGGAGACTTTAGTCTCCCCGACAGGGACTCTGGGGTTGGTGCCCAACTTAATTGATAAATCTGGGGTTGGGGCCCAGCTTAATTATGTGCAGGGTTTTAGCGAAAGGTTCCGGTGTTTTCGGTTTGCTCCTTATTCCTTATTGTTATTAGACATCTACTTTGTTTGTCACTGACATTACCCACTCCGTGACAGGTGTTACGAGGTGCGTTAGCCGGGAGGGCGGTGAGACTGCGTCGCGAGGACCGTAGTCAGATACTTGGGTTTATTATCTGTCATGCCCCGGGGGTTTGTTTTAGCGGAAACGATTCACCAAAGTCACGCATTTGACGTATAAATTTTTTGTAAAAGAGAACCCTTTTTCCCCGGCGCATGCCCAGACCCGCCACACATACAGGATCACTCTGTAAACGGACAGAGTCTCCCCTGTATATGCACGGCGTGGCGTTCAGTACATGTTCCAAACATACACAACCATTCAATCACAACAATTATTAACATACAACCAGCATTCTAATCTATTTAAAACGTATGGCCGATCAATTTGGAAAGGATAAATCCACAGTTTTAAAAGAGCGCCTACTCGGCGCTTACGTTTTGAAGGCGAGTTTCGGCTGAGCCTGGGTCTAGATGACAGGGCTAGCGAGACAAGTCTCACATCGCCTGGTGATCTTGGGCTGCTGTGTGTGTGTGTTTGGGCTGACGAGGACGTCAGACCTAAACGGGGGGAGTCTGTGACGCCCCCAATAGTCCCACATCGGATGTGGATGGAATTGTGATTGGGTTTATATGAGACATGGACACTAGTAATAATAACTGGGCTTAAGCATTTTGGGCTGTGGTTTCGGCCCAACGAGTTATTATTGCTAGTGGGCCGGGTCGTTATATTTGGTATCAGAGACAATAACCAGCCGGAAGTGTGCGGTGAGTCTCGGCTGAGCCTGGGTCTAGATGACAGGGCTAGCGAGACAAGTCTCACATCGCCTGGTGATCTTGGGCTGCTGTGTGTGTGTGTTTGGGCTGACGAGGACGTCAGACCTAAACGGGGGGAGTCTGTGACGCCCCCAATAGTCCCACATCGGATGTGGATGGAATTGTGATTGGGTTTATATGAGACATGGACACTAGTAATAATAACTGGGCTTAAGCATTTTGGGCTGTGGTTTCGGCCCAACGAGTTATTATTGCTAGTGGGCCGGGTCGTTATATTATCTCATTTCCCTTATGCTTCTTTTAGTTAATTTGCTTGTGGATCGTACTAGCCGTGGACATGTATTACTTAGCGCTGTGGATGAGGGGTACATTTATGCTTGGATGCTTTTAGTGATGTTTTCGTATGCGGCACGTTTTCATGACGAACCAAATGATTTCGAAAACGTTTTCTCAAAACGAAGTGCCGTGTGGGCACGGGTCTTGCAACCGTTGGTTTTATCCTTTCTAAACACTGATGCCGCTTTAATATTCCGCTTGAAAATAAAACAACAAGGTGTCGAGTGGACACCAGTCCTTTTAAACATTAGTTAAACTACTGTACTCTGTTTGACGATGTATGTCTATTGTATGGTTGATGGTTGAGGTATGTTGTTGTAAATAAGACGCCGTGCATATACAAAGGAGACTCTGTCCGTGGGCAGAGAGAATTTGTGTATGTGGCGGTCTGGCACGCGCCGGGGATGAGGTAAGTTACCTTGTTAAGAAGAAAAAAAAATAATACACGCAATTTTCCGCTTTGATAGACTCAAAAACCCCCGGGGGCGTGACAGATTAAATGTAATCAGAGAAAACAACCATAACCATAGTAGACGTGATCCACATCCACAGTGTAAGGTGCCACAAGCAAATTGGACATGAGATAACCAAGGTATAGGTGCGGTAGTACGTGAGAGTACGGGGAAAACGGGAACGTAATGTAGGGGTAATCGTAAGACAGGGTGTTAGGGTTATAACCTTAGGGTTAACGTGGTTTCTTTGTATCACAGCAGACAACGGCCAGGATCCGGCCACCGAGTGCTAACCATTCTCAATGGACATGATGGATCCCGTAGCCGCAGCCAACCGCTTACTCTGCAACCAGCTACGCGACGTAGCAGGGCAAATGCTAACTCTCACTGAGCGCCTAGGCCTACTGACTCAGGATTTCGAGGGCGTCGACCGCATCCAGCGAGACGCCAGGGACGGCGTCTATCGAGGAATGCCACCGGCAGGGTTCCCCACCTTTAACGAAGCGGTTATGTTGACCCGGCGGGCAGAGCAAGAACTGGCCGAGACACGCGCCCGGCATAGTTATCCCTATCCTAGTCCGGCGGAGGACCCTTTCCAGCAGGGCCCGGCACTCAAACGCCCGAGGACAGAGGGGAACTTTGGAAAGGCGATGAGAGGAGAATCCAAACCGCAGAGGAAGTCGTGTCCCATATGCAGTGGGGCGCATCAGGTGACTGATTGTCCATGGAGTCACGGCCACAGCTACCGATGTGGCAAACCAGGACACGCACGCTACGAGTGCCCACGGAAACCGGGCACCACCAGGCCTCCGGCACCGCGACCGGAGGGGACAAAGAAGACTGCTACACCCGTTCCGCAAGGGGGCCCCACCCCGGAGGGCCGAGGAGGAGGACGTCCGGAGAAAGCACGGAAGGACGAGCCGACACCAGCAAGGGACGCGAAACCACCTCGGGGACCGTGCGTAATCTGCAAGGGTGCTCACCCGGTGGCAGAATGTAAGTGGAGGTACCATTACTGCAATCAGTGCGGTTTACCGGACCACTCCCGTGCCTTCTGCCCTCAGAGGACCATCCCCGCCGCCGCCGCGCCACCACAGCAGAAAGGACCAGAGAGTGCTGCGGCCCCCGTTCAGCCAAAGGATTCGCCTGACGACCAGCAATCCGCAGACTCCTCAGACGTCAAGTCCCTTCCCCAGCACGCCGTACGACGCTGGCCCAAGGGCTGTGGACGGACTCCCCGGGATACTACAGCGGAGGACGCGACGTCCCAGACCTAGTAACGGCAGGTAATATTTGGTTTCTCTTTTTCCTCTTAGATTAGGAACACCGGTTACACCTTAGCCTGCTACCCCTGTTAGACTCTCTTTCTCCCTCCCTCGATCTAAAATCCTTAAGTATTAGGCGAAGCCTCCCCCGGCCGATGTGCGCGGGCGGGCTTTGAATCATAGGAGAACCTTGTGTACTCGGGGCTCGTTAAGGGCCATGCAAGGAATAAATAGGCTCCACCCTATGCCTTGCAGCCGAGGACCCAATGGGCCGATAGGTAGTTCAGGGCCGCTCCCCAGATAAGGATCAGCGGTCCCGTGGTAAGGGAATTTCCGGACGTGTTTCCGGCAGAGCTCCCCGGAGCGCCGCCGGAACGAGAAGTCGACTTCCCTATTGAACTACTCCCCGGCACCAAACCCATCACCAAGGCACCGTACAGGATGGCCTTCGCGGAGTTGAAGGAACTCAAGGCACAGTTGGAGGACCTTTTGGATAAGGGCTTCATCAGGCCTAGCGCGTCACCCTGGGGCGCGCCCGTCCTGTTTGTGAGGAAGAAGGACGGAAGTCTCCGGTTGTGCATCGACTACCGGGAAATAAATAAGGTCACCGTTAAGAACAAGTACCCCCTGCCAAGGATCGACGACCTCTTCGACCAACTACAGGGGGTGACGGTGTTTTCAAAGATTGACCTGCAGTCGGGCTATCATCAGGTCCAGGTCAAGGGGGAGGACATCCCCAAAACGGCTTTTCGAACTCGCTATGGCCATTACGAATTTACAGTAATGCCGTTCGGGCTCACAAATGCCCCGGCAGTGTTCATAGACATGATTAACAGGGTATTCAAACCCTTCCTGGACTTATTCGTGGTGGTCTTCATCGATGATATCCTCATCTACTCCCGTACAGACGAGGATCATGAAGAACATCTGCGCACAATCCTCCAGACCCTACGAGAACAGAAACTCTACGCCAAACTCAAAAAGTGTGAGTTTTGGCTCCGTGAGGTCGGCTTCTTGGGGCACGTAATCTGGGCGGCTGGGGTCGCAGTCGATCCGAAGAAGATAGATTCGGTGACGAACTGGTCCCAACCGACGACGGTGACGGAGATTCGAAGCTTTCTAGGATTAGCCGGGTACTACGGGCGCTTCGTGGAGGGTTTCCCCAAGATAGCCACCCCCTTAAACAGCTTGACTAAAAATAGGGAAAAGTTCATCTAGACGGATAAATGTCAGAGGAGCTTCGAGGAGCTCAAGGATAGATTGACGCGAGCCCCGATTCTCGCCCTGCCAGAACCAAGGGAGGATTATGAAGTGTATTGCGATGCGTCGCGAAACGGACTGGGTGGAGTACTCATGCAACGGGGAAAGGTTATAGCCTATGCGTCAAGGCAGCTCAAAGAATACGAGCGAAACTACCCCGTGCACGATTTGAAACTCGCAGCGGTTGTGTTCGTCCTCAAGCTTTGGAAACACTACCTGTATGGGGCACACTGCAATGTGTATTCAAATCATAAAAGTCTTAAGTACCTTTTCACCCAAAAGGAGTTAAATTTGCAACAAAGACGGTGGCTCGAGCTACTGAAGGATTACAATTTAACGATCCACTACCACCCGGGAAAGGCAAACGTGGTGGCCGACGCCCTGAGCCGTAAGGGGCAGGCCGAAAAGGCAGGGGTAAGTGCCATCACCCAGCAAGATAGTGTAAGACCTGACTTTTCCGTGACCCTCCCCGTTACCCCTTTTTCTTCGACTGCCCGACTGAGGGACAATTTTTGGTGTTTTTCCGGAGAATCCGTCGGGGCTCGCGGACATTTTTAGGCCGAAGGGCTCGCGAAATGGAGAACGGGGGCGCGATCGGTTTTAGATTCCGACTCCCGGTTCACCCGGAATAATTTTCCGAAGTTCGGACCCCACTTAGGCGCCCTGGAATCCGTGCGGACGATCGGCACGTTTCTCGAGGTAACTATAGCCGCTGGATCTGTCCCTATTAATTAGTTATTCTCTTACCCTTTGAGGAATCTAGGGTTTTAGGTGTTCCCTCCTAGGTCCCTTCGTTCGGCGGCTAGGGTTTCCCTTTAAAAGTCATCACGAGAGGGAAAAAGAGAGAGGGAAGGACGGCTAGGGTTTCTCTT
Source organism: Tillandsia leiboldiana (assembly GCA_029204045.2). Classification (NCBI taxonomy): domain Eukaryota; kingdom Viridiplantae; phylum Streptophyta; class Magnoliopsida; order Poales; family Bromeliaceae; genus Tillandsia; species Tillandsia leiboldiana. Next base: position 20,305,187 of record CM055061.1, read on the forward strand.
TAAGAGACACCACGAGAGGGGAAAAGAGAGAGGGAAGGACGGCTAGGGTTTCTCTTTGAGAAACACCACGAGAGGGAAAAAGAGGAGAATAAAACGGGGACCCAACCCTTTTTCGCTCTTGTACGACCGACGGCGGGGCTTTCGAGGAAAGGACGGAGGTTCTTGCTCGCGGGATCAACCGGGCAACGTTAGGACGATCCTCTTCCTCTCTTTTTCGGCGGATCAAAGGTGAGTTTTTATTAGTTTTGTGGTGTAGGCGTGTCGGGGTGGGGTCTTCACGGGGAACACCGCCGCCGCCGCCGGACCGGCCGCGGACGGGGCGCCGCGCGGCGCTTGATGCCGCGCGGGGCCGCCCCGCACCGCGGGCGAGGCACCCGCGCGGCGCTTGGCCGCGCGGGGCCGCCCGCAGGTGGGGCGCCCGCGCGGGCTGGTGCCCGCGCGGGGTCGCCCCCGCACCGCGGGCGAGGCACCCGCGCGGCGCCTGGCCGCGCGGGGCCGCCCGCAGGTGGGGCGCCCGCGCGGGCTGGTGCCGCGCGGGGTCGCCCCCGCACCGCGGGCGAGGCACCCGCGCGGCGCTTGGCCGCGCGGGGGCCGCCCGCAGGTGGGGCGCCCGCGCGGGCTGGTGCCGCGCGGGGGTCGCCCCCGCACCGCGGGCGAGGCACCCGCGCGGCGCTTGGCCGCGCGGGGGCCGCCCGCAGGTGGGGCGCCCCGCGCGGGCTGGTGCCGCGCGGGGTCGCCCCCGCACCGCGGGCGAGGCACCCGCGCGGCGCTTGGCCGCGCGGGGCCGCCCGCAGGTGGGGCGCCCGCGCGGGCTGGTGCCGCGCGGGGTCGCCCCCGCACCGCGGGCGAGGCACCCGCGCGGCGCTTGGCCGCGCGGGGCCGCCCGCAGGTGGGGCGCCCAGCGCGGGCTGGTGCCGCGCGGGGTCGCCCCCGCACCGCGGGCGAGGCACCCGCGCGGCGCTTGGCCGCGCGGGGCCGCCCGCAGGTGGGGCGCCCGCGCGGGCTGGTGCCGCGCGGGGTCGCCCCCGCACCGCGGGCGAGGCACCCGCGCGGCGCTTGGCCGCGCGGGGCCGCCCGCAGGTGGGGCGCCCGCGCGGGCTGGTGCCGCGCGGGGTCGCCCCCGCACCGCGGGCGAGGCACCCGCGCGGCGCTTGGCCGCGCAGGGCCGCCCGCAGGTGGGGCGCCCGCGCGGGCTGGTGCCGCGCGAGGTCACCCCCCGCACCGCGGGCGAGGCACCCGCGCGGCGCTTGGCCGCGCGGGGCCGCCCGCAGGTGGGGCGCCCGCGCGGGCTGGGGCCGCGCGGGGTCGCCCCGCACCACGGGCAACGCACTCGCGCGGCGCTTGGCCGCGCGGGGCCGCCGCAAGGGGGGCGCCCGCGCGGGCTGGGGCCACGCCATGCTGTGCCCGGGCGGAGTGTCCGCCGCACGGGCCAGTGCCGGGCGGGGAACTCCGCCGCACATGAGTGGGAGTCGGTGTGAGTGTCGGATCCTTAGTCTTGACTTGCCCTTGTTCCTTCAGGAGTGCAGGACATTGTTGGCGACGGGCGCACGATCACGGACGTACCGAACGCCGGGCGACGCACGCAAAAGGTGGGTAAATTCGCCGAGGTTAACTGGGTAAGGGCGGACATGAGCAAAGGTGGGTTTCTCTCTAAGTTGCTCCTCGTGAGCAAAGGTGGGTTTCTCTCTAAGATGCTCTTCGTGAGCGAAGGTGTGCTCCTCTTCAAGTTGCTCTCACTGAGCAACGGTGTTTTCCTCCTTAAGATTTCCTCATGAGCAAAGGTGTTCACCCTTCTGGTTGTCCTTATGAGCAACGCTGACTCCGAATCTCATTCTATTCGCTTTATCATCTGAGGCTCAAGTTTTACTACACGCACACCAGCGGTTTGGCCACCGCAAGGGTGTGCTTTTCCGGAAAAGTGGTACGTTGACCCGTGTACCCCACGCGGAGGTGGCGTTAGAGATGGGGGCCCTCATGGGTGGAGGGTGTGAGCGGTGACGCCGAGGTTGGTGCTCGGCGGCCGAGGCAGGTGCTCGGCAGAGAGGGGCACCGGGGTAGGGGCCCGGTGCGGTGTCCGGGGAGGGTGCCCGGTTTATGTTGGTGCAGGTTGTGATCATTGTTGACGGTATATGGGAGGGGGGTGACAGTTGCTCTAGTTACAGTGGTTTGTTTTATTATAGTATTCTTGCTCATTATGATTATTTCTAGTCACTGACTTCCCACTCCGTGACAGGTTCATCCAGGGGCGAGTGCTAGGGCGCCGGTGAGGACGTTAGGGTGCTGATCTGAATTTTGGATGACCTCAGATACAGTGACTCTTCTTTCCCTTTTCTTTTATTATTCATGGTAGCTAGTTGTGGATTGCGACACCCCCGTGGGGTCGAAGTGGATGTTGCCCTTTTCTTTCTCTTTTTCTGAATAATTGAATGAACACTACGTTCTCTCTTACTTGGCCGTTTTGAACGATGAAAAACAAAGAAAACCGTTTGCGAAAACTATTTTTAAAACGTGGGTGTCGTGTGGGCACCGAGCTTTATAAACCTTGTGGGATTTATGTATTTGCGAACTGTTTTCACAAACGAGGGCATCGTGTGGATGCCGCTTTCAAAACCTTGTGATCATTTATTCTTTCAAAACACCGGCCTCTATGCTCTAAGTGAATGCTAGAATGTCATGTGAATTGTTTGGTTGTATGTGTACGAGACCCCAGCTGATGTTGTTAGAGATTGTATGTACTACGCCTTGTGAGACACTTTGTAGTTGAGACGCCGTGCATATACAAAGGGGCCTCTGCTCATTTACAGAGCGAATTTGTGTATGCGGCGGGTCTGTGCACGCGCCGGGGAGTAATGTTTTACAAAAAAAAAATATATGGCTGAATCAGGGGCATCGGTGGCTCCTCTTCCGCGCGTTTCGAACCCCCGGGGCGTGACAGATTAAGATGGTATCAGAGCGGTAAACTCTAACCACAACAGTCGGGGCCTAACATCCACGGGCGCAATACTCTGGCTGCTGAGTAATAAAGTGAACACGGGATAAATAAATAGGACACGAGTGTACGTGGGGGAGGGTAGAGATTTAGTAGAACCCTTTAGGAGCCGGGTTGCCTTGTCAGTTATGTCTCTATGTTTGTGATGATCGGTATGCTTTCATTATGTACGCAGATACAATAGCAGCCCAACACAGTGAGCAACGACCGACGGAAATGGACACCGCAGCCGGGGCGAACCGCTTGCTGCGCAACCAACTGCGCGATGTGGCAGGACAGCTGCTGACTCTCACGGAGCGTCTGTGCATGCTGACGCGGGACCTTGAGAGCGTTGACCACTTCCAGCACGGCCCATGGGACGGTACCCCTCGCGGGATGCCACCGGCGAGATTTCCCACCTATCACGATGCAGTTAATTTGGCCATGCGTGCGGAGCAAGAGTACGCCCGGCAAGGGTGCCCCTACCCTGACCCGGCGGAGGACCCCTATTTGGCGAGCCGCGCGACCAAACGTCCGAAGGTAGAACCGGAGTCTGGACCGGTGAAGAAGGAGGGGCCCGGCCCATCGAAGCCGTGCGTCATTTGTGGCGGCGCACATCGAGTGATGGGCTGCCCCTGGCGGGATGATCACTGTTTCCGGTGTGGTAGACCGGGTCACACGCGTTACACGTGCCGCCAGAGGCTAGGCGTCACTAGGCCCCCGACGCCAGGACCTGTCGAACCAGAGAAAGCCGCCACCCCCGCCTTGCAGGGGAGCCCCAAACCAAGGTACCGGGCGAACCAACACCTGGAAAATGCAAGGGAGGGTGGGCGGGTACCAACAGGGACCCCGGAGTCGCCACAAGGGCCCTGCGTCATCTGCGGAAAGGCGCATCGAGTAACGAGCTGCCTCTGGAGGTACTCCCACTATAATGGTTGCGGCAAATCAGATCACACCCGCGCTTCATGTCCGCGAGAGCAGGCCGCTACCGCCGCGACGCCACAACGGGAGGGACGAGAGGATACCGCGGCTCCCGACCCACAGAAGGACCGACCCGACGGCTCGCCGTCGGCGGACTCGTACGATACCAGGACCCTGCCCAACCACGCAGTGCGGCGCTGGCCCAGGGGTTGCGGGAGGGCTACCCCAGCCGCCCCAGCAGACGGAGCAACGTCCCGAACCGAGTGACGACAGGTAATACTTGAACTACTTCTTTTTAGTTGGGGACATCCGTCGAACCTGAGTTATACCATCCTTTCTTCATCTGTTATGGGTTTCGGCTATGTCCCGTCGTTAGTAATAGCTTCGTTGTTTTTCTGTCCGTTTTTCCTCGGATCTCTTGGGGAGGGGCGAACGCCTTTATGAGGGACTGCGGGAATCCGCCGTTGGCGTAGTCCGCAGATACTCCCTTCTCCTTCCGAAGATCCCTTCTTTTCTCCTATCCAAAACCAACCAGTTTTGGCCTCGATCTACTTAGGCACGCACTCTTTTGTTTTATCCCACTTGGGGACCATGCACTTAGTAGCAAAAAGTAAAGAGCGGAAGGCACCGGCTGGGTGCATGGCCGTTCTACTGGCGCGGGAACAGGGAAGGAGCTTGCAGCTGCACGTTGACTGCCCGGAATTGGATGAAGCCCTGTAAGAGCATGCACTTCCTTGAACCGCTCGGCCCGGAAGGGAGCCAAGTTCTTTTGGACGGCCCAATGCTAAGGAAAGCTGTGAAGAGCCTAAAAAGCGATTAACAAGGGCGCCCGTGCTCGCCGTACCAACGCCCGGGGAAGACTTCGAAGTATGCTGCACTGCATCGCGAATTGGACTGGAGGAAGTACTAAGGCAGCAAGGAAGAGTCGTAGCCTATGCGACGGGGCAACTCAAGGACTACATGTAGAACTAACCGACACACGACCTGGGGTGTACCGCAGTCGTCCTCGTCCTGAGACTGTTAAGGTACTATCCCTTCGGGGCCCACGGTAACGCACCCACGGACCACCAAAGCCTTAAGCGCCTCTCCACCCAGAAGGGGCCGAACCTACGGCGAAGACGGTGGTTAGGACTATTGAAGGACTTCGACCTGGACACGGGACGCCGACACCTACTACTGCGGGCCAAGCTACACTTCGGCCCGGCCTATCACCTCAGATGGATGGGCAATCCGAACGGGCGATCCAGATCCTCGAGGACATACTCCGAGCATGCATACTGGTTTTGAACGGGCGGATGGCCACGCTACCTACCCCTCGTCGAGTTCGTCTACGACGTCGATTACCAGACAAGTACCCGGATGACACCGTACAAAGCATCGTACGGTAGGCGCTGCAAACCCCCCCCCCCCGATTTGTTGGAACGATCAGGGGCGAAGCGGGTCGGGTTGAGAGGCTAGTAGTGCCATAGTACGTGGGACTTTTTGGGATCCCGGAGTGCGACGGCCCCGTGGCCCATCGCCTCGCCCTACCACCGAATCACGACCGAGTTCTGGTCGTGTCCACGCCTTCATGCCTCGAAAGTATCCCCCAACCCGTCGCGAGTGTGTGACGACTCCGCAAATCAAGTTCAAAGGAAACTTGAACTATGAGGAAGAGCCGGTGCGGACCCTAGCGCGGGAGGACTGAAAAGCTACGAAGTCGGACATTTCCCGACGTGAAGGCGTTTTGGAGCAATCGGGAAGAACGTGAGACAACTTGGGAACCCGAATCGAGAGTGAAGGGGTGCTACCCGGACCTCCTTCGCCGCAGGCGGGAGTTAAGTTTCGGGGACGAAACTTGTTTTTATTAGTGAGTGATGTAAGACCTGACTTTTCCGTGACCCTCCCCGTTACCCCTTTTTCTTCGACTGCCCGACTGAGGGACAATTTTTGGTGTTTTTCCGGAGAATCCGTCGGGGCTCGCGGACATTTTTAGGCCGAAGGGCTCGCGAAATGGAGAACGGGGGCGCGATCGGTTTTAGATTCCGACTCCCGGTTCACCCGGAATAATTTTCCGAAGTTCGGACCCCACTTAGGCGCCCTGGAATCCGTGCGGACGATCGGCACGTTTCTCGAGGTAACTATAGCCGCTGGATCTGTCCCTATTAATTAGTTATTCTCTTACCCTTTGAGGAATCTAGGGTTTTAGGTGTTCCCTCCTAGGTCCCTTCGTTCGGCGGCTAGGGTTTCCCTTTAAAAGTCATCACGAGAGGGAAAAAGAGAGAGGGAAGGACGGCTAGGGTTTCTCTTTAAGAGACACCACGAGAGGGGAAAAGAGAGAGGGAAGGACGGCTAGGGTTTCTCTTTGAGAAACACCACGAGAGGGAAAAAGAGGAGAATAAAACGGGGACCCAACCCTTTTTCGCTCTTGTACGACCGACGGCGGGGCTTTCGAGGAAAGGACGGAGGTTCTTGCTCGCGGGATCAACCGGGCAACGTTAGGACGATCCTCTTCCTCTCTTTTTCGGCGGATCAAAGGTGAGTTTTTATTAGTTTTGTGGTGTAGGCGTGTCGGGGTGGGGTCTTCACGGGGAACACCGCCGCCGCCGCCGGACCGGCCGCGGACGGGGCGCCGCGCGGCGCTTGATGCCGCGCGGGGCCGCCCCGCACCGCGGGCGAGGCACCCGCGCGGAGGTGGGGCGCCCGCGCGGGCTGGTGCCGCGCGGGGTCGCCCCCGCACCGCGGGCGAGGCACCCGCGCGGCGCCTGGCCGCGCGGGGCCGCCCGCAGGTGGGGCGCCCGAGCGGGCTGGTGCCGCGCGGGGTCGCCCCCGCACCGCGGGCGAGGCACCCGCGCGGCGCCTGGCCGCGCGGGGCCGCCCGCAGGTGGGGCGCCCGCGCGGGCTGGTGCCGCGCGGGGTCGCCCCCGCACCGCGGGCGAGGCACCCGCGCGGCGCTTGGCCGCGCGGGGCCGCCCGCAGGTGGGGCGCCCGCGCGGGCTGGTGCCGCGCGGGGTCGCCCCCGCACCGCGGGCGAGGCACCCGCGCGGCGCTTGGCCGCGCGGGGCCGCCCGCAGGTGGGGCGCCCGCGCGGGCTGGTGCCGCGCGGGGTCGCCCCCGCACCGCGGGCGAGGCACCCGCGCGGCGCTTGGCCGCGCGGGGCCGCCCGCAGGTGGGGCGCCCGCGCGGGCTGGTGCCGCGCGGGGTCGCCCCCGCACCGCGGGCGAGGCACCCGCGCGGCGCTTGGCCGCGCGGGGCCGCCCGCAGGTGGGGCGCCCGCGCGGGCTGGTGCCGCGCGGGGTCGCCCCCGCACCGCGGGCGAGGCACCCGCGCGGCGCTTGGCCGCGCGGGGCCGCCCGCAGGTGGGGCGCCCGCGCGGGCTGGTGCCGCGCGGGGGTCGCCCCCGCACCGCGGGCGAGGCACCCGCGCGGCGCTTGGCCGCGCAGGGCCGCCCGCAGGTGGGGCGCCCGCGCGGGCTGGTGCCGCGCGAGGTCGCCCCCGCACCGCGGGCGAGGCACCCGCGCGGCGCTTGGCCGCGCGGGGCCGCCCGCAGGTGGGGCGCCCGCGCGGGCTGGGGCCGCGCGGGGTCGCCCCGCACCACGGGCAACGCACTCGCGCGGCGCTTGGCCGCGCGGGGCCGCCGCAAGGGGGGCGCCCGCGCGGGCTGGGGCCACGCGATGCTGTGCCCGGGCGGAGTGTCCGCCGCACGGGCCAGTGCCGGGCGGGGAACTCCGCCGCACATGAGTGGGAGTCGGTGTGAGTGTCGGATCCTTAGTCTTGACTTGCCCTTGTTCCTTCAGGAGTGCAGGACATTGTTGGCGACGGGCGCACGATCACGGACGTACCGAACGCCGGGCGACGCACGCAAAAGGTGGGTAAATTCGCCGAGGTTAACTGGGTAAGGGCGGACATGAGCAAAGGTGGGTTTCTCTCTAAGTTGCTCCTCGTGAGCAAAGGTGGGTTTCTCTCTAAGATGCTCTTCGTGAGCGAAGGTGTGCTCCTCTTCAAGTTGCTCTCACTGAGCAACGGTGTTTTCCTCCTTAAGATTTCCTCATGAGCAAAGGTGTTCACCCTTCTGGTTGTCCTTATGAGCAACGCTGACTCCGAATCTCATTCTATTCGCTTTATCATCTGAGGCTCAAGTTTTACTACACGCACACCAGCGGTTTGGCCACCGCAAGGGTGTGCTTTTCCGGAAAAGTGGTACGTTGACCCGTGTACCCCACGCGGAGGTGGCGTTAGAGATGGGGGCCCTCATGGGTGGAGGGTGTGAGCGGTGACGCCGAGGTTGGTGCTCGGCGGCCGAGGCAGGTGCTCGGCAGAGAGGGGCACCGGGGTAGGGGCCCGGTGCGGTGTCCGGGGAGGGTGCCCGGTTTATGTTGGTGCAGGTTGTGATCATTGTTGACGGTATATGGGAGGGGGGTGACAGTTGCTCTAGTTACAGTGGTTTGTTTTATTATAGTATTCTTGCTCATTATGATTATTTCTAGTCACTGACTTCCCACTCCGTGACAGGTTCATCCAGGGGCGAGTGCTAGGGCGCCGGTGAGGACGTTAGGGTGCTGATCTGAATTTTGGATGACCTCAGATACAGTGACTCTTCTTTCCCTTTTCTTTTATTATTCATGGTAGCTAGTTGTGGATTGCGACACCCCCGTGGGGTCGAAGTGGATGTTGCCCTTTTCTTTCTCTTTTTCTGAATAATTGAATGAACACTACGTTCTCTCTTACTTGGCCGTTTTGAACGATGAAAAACAAAGAAAACCGTTTGCGAAAACTATTTTTAAAACGTGGGTGTCGTGTGGGCACCGAGCTTTATAAACCTTGTGGGATTTATGTATTTGCGAACTGTTTTCACAAACGAGGGCATCGTGTGGATGCCGCTTTCAAAACCTTGTGATCATTTATTCTTTCAAAACACCGGCCTCTATGCTCTAAGTGAATGCTAGAATGTCATGTGAATTGTTTGGTTGTATGTGTACGAGACCCCAGCTGATGTTGTTAGAGATTGTATGTACTACGCCTTGTGAGACACTTTGTAGTTGAGACGCCGTGCATATACAAAGGGGCCTCTGCTCATTTACAGAGCGAATTTGTGTATGCGGCGGGTCTGTGCACGCGCCGGGGAGTAATGTTTTACAAAAAAAAAATATATGGCTGAATCAGGGGCATCGGTGGCTCCTCTTCCGCGCGTTTCGAACCCCCGGGGCGTGACAGATAGTCTGATTACGGAGTTTTCACGATTAAGACTAGAAGTAGTACCGGCGGGTACAGTCGAACAACTTCTGACACTGGTGGTCAGACCTACCTTGCTTGACAGAATTCTCGAGGGGCAGTCGACTGATGACCAACTCCAACTGGTGCGAAACAGAGTAACTGCCGACCAAGAAGGTGATTTCACAGTAAACTCCGACGGCACGATACGATTTCGGGGACGAATCTGCGTGCCGGATCTACCGGAACTCAAAGAGAAAATCCTGCGGGAGGCGCATACTGCTCCATATGCAGCGCATCCCGGGGGAACGAAGATGTACAAGGATGTCAAGCAGACCTTCTGGTGGCCCAAAATGAAGGGAGACGTGACTCGGTTTGTGGGACACTGCCTGGTGTGCCAACGAGTGAAGGCCGAGCACCAGCGTCCGGCAGGAAAATTGCAACCCTTACTGGTGCCCGAGTGGAAATGGGACATGATTACCATGGATTTTGTGACCGGGTTCTCGAGATCGTCGCAGGGACACGATGCAATATGGGTAATCGTGGACCGTCTGACGAAATCGGCCCACTTTCTGCCCATACACACGACGTGGACGCGGGAACGACTGGCACAAACCTACATCAACGAGATAGTAAGGTTGCATGGGGTGCCGACATCCATCACGTCGGACAGGGACACGCGATTTGTGTCAAACTTTTGGCAGAGCCTGCAGCGAGCAATGGGAACCAAGTTGCACTTCAATACGGCTTTTCACCCGCAGACCGACGGACAATCCGAGCGGGTGATACAAATTGTGGAGGACATGCTTCGGGCATGCGTTTTAGACCTGGGCGAAGGGTGGGCACGGTGTTTGCCCCTAGTGGAATTTGCCTACAATAACAGTTACCAGGCCAGTATTCAGATGGCACCATACGAGGCCCTGTACGGGCGCCGCTGTCGGTCTCCAATATGCTGGGACGACTTGGGTGAGCGTAAGTTTCTGGGCCCAGATTTGGTGGAGGAAACCGAAGCAAAGGTGCGATTGATTAGACAAAGGCTACTGACCGCCCAGAGCAGACAGAAAAGCTACGCGGACAACAGACGCCGAGACTTAGAGTTTCATGGTGGGTGAGCACGCGTTACTCCGAGTTTCGCCCTCCAAGGGGAACCGACGCTTCAGCAAAAAGGGAAAGTTAAGCCTGAGGTACGCAGGACCGTTCGAGATCCTAGAACGCGTAGGATCGGTGGCGTACCGATTAGCCCTGCCGCCGAATCTCGAACGAGTCCATAACGTGTTCCATGTCTCAATGCTCCGGAAGTACCTAGCTGATCCCTCTCATGCCTTGGATGCCTCCACCATCGAGTTGCGAGAAGATTTGAGCGTCGAGGAGACACCGGTGCGGATTTTGGCAAAAGAGGACAAGAAGTTGCGCAATCGAACTATCCCCTATGTAAAGGTCCAGTGGAGCAACCATGAAAAGCGTGAGGCGACTTGGGAACTGGAATCGAAGATGAGAGAATGTTTTTCCGAACTGATTAGTGGGGTTTGTACTTAAGTTTCGGGACGAAACTTTTTATAAAGTGTCAGTGGTGTAGTGATCCGGCCTTTCGGGGTATTTTTGACTTACATGTAGTCATTTAAGCCTCTAAGTGAAATAAAATTATTCAATTCTTAAAAGTTGGCCGGTGTGTGGTGCTAGTATTTTTCTGCGATAGAGCGCGGAAAAAGAAGGCCGACGGTGCGATCGGATCTGAAATCCGATACCGGGATCTCCCGGAACGGAATTCCTGGTGATACGGTGATTAGTCATGCATCGGAATCCGTGCAAAATATCTTGCACCCGTTAGAGATAAGGTGGGTTATCTCGTAGGGGATAATTAATTAGTTAATTAATTATCCATGAGGGAAAATAGAATTCTCTTACGTACTAATTAAAAAGGAAATTAATTAAAGATTTAATACGAGCTATATAAGGGATCCCGATTATCGGAAAGAAAAGAAAAAAAAGAAATAAAAACCCTAATCGGTGAGAAGAGAAAAAGAAAAGAAAAGACGGAACCCTAGCCGGAAGAAAGGGAAAGGAGAAAGAGAAGGAGCCGATCTTCCCGGACATCGAACCGAAGGCAAGAACGCGACCGGACAACCTTCCCGTCGATCTTCGGTTAGTAAAATAATTGTTATAATTTATTTGGGACTTTTCCGTCGTCCCTTTTGTTGAGTTCTTGGGTTTCTCCGTCGTATCCGTCGCCGTCACCGTCAACGTCGCCATGCTAGGGCACGGAACGGACGGCGGAGGCGCGCGGTGCCGCTAGGGCATCGCGCGGAGGAGAGTCACGGACGGCACCCATGCGGACCCGCAACCGCGCGGGCACCGCATGGGCGCGGCGCGGCTACCGCACGGACGGCACCCATGCGGACCCGCAACCGCGCGGGCACCGCATGGGCGCCGCGCGGACCCGCAACCGCGCGGGCACCGCGCGGGCGCCGCGCGGCTGCCGTGCGGGCGGCACCCGCGCCGACCCGCAACCGTGCGGGCAACGCGCGGGCGCCGCGCGGCTGTCGCGCGGGCGGCACCCGCGCGGACCCGCAACCGTGCGGGCATCGCGCAGGCGCCGCGCGGCTTCCGCGCGGGCGGCACCCGCGCGGACCCGCAACCGCGCGGGCACCGCGCGGGCGGCACCCGCGCGGACCCGCAACCGCGCGGGCACCGCGCGGGCGGCACCCGCGCAGACCCGCAACCGCGCGGGCGGCACCCGCGCGGACCCGCAACAGTGCGGGTACCGCGCGGGCGCCGCGCGGCTGCCTCGCGGGCGGCACCCGCGCGGACCCGCAACCGCGCGGGCGCCGTGCGGGGGCCGCACCCGGGCGGGCACCGCGCGAGCGCCGTGCGGGGGCCGCACCCGCGCGGGCACCGCGCGGCCGCCGCACGGGCAACACCCGCGCGAGGCACCGCGCCGCGTGGGCGTCGCCGCGGAGACACGCCGCGCGGTTCCGAACCGCGCGGGGCTCCGGCGGACGACGACGGTGGCGCGGGATTCCCGTTTTCGTCAACCCGGACGGTGTTGGACTTTTCCGTCGGAAAGAGTAAATGTGGTCTTTTGTTTTCGGATGTTAGTACACGTTTTTGACTACAGTTATCCTTGCGGACTTTTCTTTAGGTCCAAGTGCGCAGCGGGGGTGCGCGAAGGTTTCAGGTGTTCCGATTTCTCTTCAAATAGGTGGGTATGGTTGCGATAAGTGCAACAAGTGCAGTAAGTGCATCTATCATCATTAAATTGCTCTTAATTTATCTAACAAAGTAGATGGACAATTTAACCTTTCGCATAATTGTATTTCATCTAACAATTGAAGCGGCTACGGTCGCGGTGCTCACTTGTCACGCCCCGGGGGTTTCATTAAGCGGAAGACGACCACTGAAAATGGTTTGAATTTGCATATACTTTTTTTTTTGAAATCAACTCCCTCGGTGCGTGCCCAGACCTGCCGCATATACAAATTCACTCTGCGAACGAGCAGAGTCTCCTTTGTATATGCACGCCGTCCTGACTACAACAACCATACAACTATCGCTTTAACCACACTAGTTCAACAGTCGGATACCTACAGCCATTTCTCATAAGTATTAAAAGGGCCGACAAATTTTGAAAGGATAAATCCACAAGTTTTAAAAACGGCGCCCAGGTTTTTCAAAACGGTTTTCGCAATCCATATATCCACAGGGTTTTTAAAATGGTGCCCACACGACACCCAGATTTTTCAAAACGGTTTTTGAAATGCTTTCTTTTCTTTTGTAGTTTGAAAGCGGCCAAACGTGAAAAGCAAAACAACCACTCACAAAGATAATAAACGACATTCCAACATCCACATCGACCCCACAAGGGTATCGCAATCCACACAGTAAACTACTAACAGATAATGAAATGAGCAAAATAAGAAGTACATACAGTCTATGGCCTCGAAGGACCAAAAGTACTCCTGCCACGGCCTCACCGTCGTCCTAGCACTCGACCCTGGACGAACCTGTCACAGAGTGGGAAGTCAGTGACCAGAAAATAAGGCACGAAAGCAACAAGGGCTATAAATAAAGCAAACCGCAGTAAAACCAGAGCAACCGCCCTCCTCATCGTGCACTCGACAATATCCCTGCATAACCTGTCCCGGGCACCTGCCCCGGCAACCCGAACCGAGCACCAACCTCGGGAAACCAAACCGAGCACTCGTACCACTCACAAAGAGCCACCGCTCATAAAGAGCCACCGCTCATAAAGAGCCACCGCTCATAAAGAGCCACCGCTCATACAGAGCAACCGCTCATAAAGAGCCACCGCTCATACAGAGCCACCGCTCGCACCTTGGCGCCTCAAACCCCCCACCTACAGGGGCCCCCACTACGTCACCTCATGGGTATACACGGGTCATAGACCACTTTTCTGGAAAAGCACACCCTTTGCGGTGGCCAAACCGCGGGTGCGCGTGCTGCAACCTCGAGCATAATAACCAAAAGTACCACGTATACTCAAATATATGAACCGTAACGACTGTCATGTTAGCACCATTAGACAAATAATCAAAAGTAAATACCCCTGTCGGAAACCCGACGCTAAGCCCCAAAATACAATCCACAACATGATAAACATGAAAATAACGATAGTGTGCATAAAAGGGATTCTAAGAGTGTACCCGCCAGTAAAACCCGATAGTATCATCAATAAAGATCACTCATATTAGCACAGTTAGACGAGTCATAAAAACTTGAGCACAATTTACGAAAGTCCCACACTAAGTCTTAAGATGAGCACCCACCTGAAACGCGAAGAAGAAGATGTGTAGAAACTCCAGTTAAAACACCCCCCTTGTGCCCGAAAAGAACTACAGTAAAAATTATCGTTAAAAACATCATCGCGATTAAAAACACTAAAAAACGGGGCGAAACGGGCCAAAAACGGAGCTTCTGGGCTCCTTTCCTGAATGCTGGTGCACGAAACCAGGCGTGGACCGGGTCCACGACAGCAGGCGGCCGCGGCGCGTGCCGGGAGCACACTGCAGTGGTGGACCCGTGCGGCTTGGGCCGGGCCGTGCACGGGCTCGGGCGCGCACCGGGTTCACCGCTCCCCGTTGAGGTGCCGAGAACCGGGTGCTTGCCTAGGGCGTGCACCGAGCGGCCTGGCGCACGCGTCCGTGCACCGGGTCTGCGCCCCCGGGCGGCGGGAGCGTGCGCCGGGTGCACGCGGGCGCGGTGGACCGCGGGCCTGAAATCCTTGTTGTGAACAGTTCCGTCCCCCGTTTTCGGCTCCGGTTGCAACCACGCGATCACGGCGTTTGCAGCGATGACTTCGTGAACACGGTAACGGCGGCGGTGACCTCCCGTTTAACCACGGCGGCGGCGGCCTCCCGTTTAGTACCAAACTTGACTCGCACGCGACCCGACAAAAGGGAAAACTCATACCGTAAGACAACGGGAAGACCCAAAACGCTCACCTCGTTTCGCCGGATTTCGCAGGAAGTGCGATCGTCCTTCCTGTCGCCAACGTAGAACCCCATGAGAGATGGATCCTTTTTTTCCTTCTCCTTTCCTCGGTTCTATACGCCAATACTTGAATTGAGAATGGGGGATTGGGGCTTTTTCCTCTTTTTTTTTTTGTACGCCCCCGAAACCCTAACGCACGATCCAAAGAGATGAGAACAGAAAAATAAAAACCCTAGTCCCCAAACTCAACACTTAACGATCGGGTGCGGACCAAGGGTCCAATCTTACCTCGAAAAGCGTGCCGATCGCCCGCATGCTTTTTGATGCACCCGGAACTGCTGGTTACCTTCAGAAATTTATCCTGGGAGATCCCGGGGTCGGAATTCGAATCCGACTTCGCCGCCATTCTCCGTTTCGCGTGCTCTAACACCTAAAAATACCCGCGAGTCCCGACGGTCTGCCTAGAAGTTCTCGAACTTTCAACCCCCCCTAACACTAAAAAAATTCAATTAAAACCAAAACGGAAAACCGGGAGGTCGAGGTATTACAAAAATAATTAAAATAAACCAATAACATAAATAAGATCAAAGAAACCAATAACAAAAATAAGGGTCCAATCTTACCTCGAAAAGCGTGCCGGCCACTTAGCACGGATTTCGATGCACCACTCAAAGGCAAACGCTTTGACCCCCATTCCGGGAGATCCGTAAGTCGGAATCCGAATCCGTTCGCTTTGCCGTCCTCCGTTTTTCGAGCTCAGTCGCAGAAAAATACTCGCGTTCCAGGCCAGTCCATTGCAGAAAACACAGTGAAAAGTTTTCCTAACAATCCCATCATAAAAAGAAGGTATACAAAGGCATTGGAACGCCAGGACTCTACATCACTCACCACTTAAAAGAAGTTTCGTCCTCGAAACTTAATCCTGGTCCGCAACGAAAAAATCTGGGTAGCACTCGCTCATCTTTGACTCCAGTTCCCAAGTCACTTCACGTTCTTCCTGGTTGCTCCACAGCACCTTCGCATAGGGGATCGTCCAGTTGCGCCATCCTTTTTGTCCTCTCGTGGTAAGATCCGCACCGGTGTTCCGTCGAAGCTCAGGTCCTCCCTAAGCTCAAAAGCAGTGACCATCCATCACCCAAATCAAGTACGCAGGCTCGGAGCGCATCATCGAGAATTCGGTTCACTTGCTCGGACTGTCCGTCGGTCTGGGGGGTGATACGTCGTGCTGAAGTGTGGTTTAGTCTCTAGAGCTCGTTGTAGACTTTGCCAAAGGTTCGACACCAGCCGAGTGTCTCTGGTCCATGTCGTACAGATGGGTGCAAAGAGAGTCGACTTCGTCAGTCGATCCACTGTGACTCAAACTTCATCGTGCCCTGATGCGATGCAAAAAACCCGTGACGAATTCCCTGCTGGTTCGCTCCCATTTTCACTCTGGTACATGTAGAGATTGTAGTTTTCCCCGCTGGGCGCTGAAGTTCGAACTTTACTTGTTAACCATCTAGACAGCGAGCAGTGAACTGTGTTATATCCCCCCTTTGGTTTAGTCCACCAAAAATTTTGCTTGAGGTCCTTGTACGTCTTCGTGTCACCTGGATGCGCCGCGTAGGGAGCGCAGTGCGCCTCTAATAGTATCTCTTTCTTCAACTCTGGCAGCTCGGGCACGCAATCCCGCCCTCGAAACGTATTGCGTCGTTCACACTCGCCGAAAAGTCGCTCGCGTGGTCTTGGGTGTCTTGTCTCGAATAAGCTGTATCTGTGCGCCCATTTTCTGACCTTCTAGGGTTTCTCTAATAGGGTTGGCTTGATCAATAAGGAACAAAAGGTCGTGCGACCATATCGGTCCCGCTAAGTACTCGCGCTCATCGATTCCCCCCCCCCCCCTATTTGGCCTTTCCTGCTCAAAACAACCGCTACTACACTTGCCTTTCCCGGGGTGGTACTGAATGGACAAGCCGAGTCCTTCAGTAATTCCAACCAATGCTTCTGCCGCAAAAAATCAGATCCTTCTATGTGAACAAAACTTAAGACTCTGGCGATCCGAAAACACATCACGATGAACTCCAAAAGGTGGTGTCTCCAAAGCTTTAAAACGAAAACGACTGCTGCCAGTTCCGGATCGTATGTCGGGCAGTTCCGCTCACATTCTCTGTGATTCCCGTTACTGACACAATGTGCCCCAAAAAGTCCACTTCGCGAAGTCAGAACTCACATTCTTAAACTTAGCAAACAACTTCTGGTCCTTGAGATTCCGGAGAAAAGTCTGTAAGTGCTCCTCGCAGTTGATTGGAGAGGTCATCAATCCCGGACTTATTCTTCACTGTAACTTTGTTTATCTCCCTATAGTCGATGCGTAGGCGTAGGCTTCCGTTCTTCTTTTGCACGAAACGCACGGGTGCGCCCCAAGGCGACACACTCGGTCTGATGAACCCTTTACTCAGAAAAACTCCTTGTTGTGCCTTAGATTCCCTCAGTTCCGCGAAAGCCATTCCGCAAGGCGCCTAAGTGATAGGTTGCATGTCTGGTAGAAGCTCGAAAGGTAGGATGACCTCTCGCCCGGGGGTATTCCCGGCAATTCAGTCGGGAGGATGGCGGAAGAAACCCCTACCACGGGGGTGTCAGTGAACGACGCAAAGGGTCGAGTCACTAGGCTCGCTGAAACCAAGTAGCTATACATCCGCCGGATACCTCGTGAACCAGTCCATGCCCAGCACCTCGTCGTATTCCTGCCTCCCGACTCGAAATTCCCAGTCACGACGCCACCGGTCCGCACACCACCCCAGCCGGTGCTGAGCAGTCAGCAACAAAGTCTCGCGATGCGTCGAGGTGCCCCAGTCATACCGCCCAATGCATACCAATGATCCTTTAAAAGTCCAAAACATCCAACCCGACGACGAGGAAAACAAACCACACAACGCCCTCACAAGGCTCCGAGAGGTGCCAACAAAACAGGCTGGGTTACTAACTACCATAACTTCTCCCCTGAAAACAATGAACTCACCTGTCACCGACACGGACCGCTCCCCTCCGTCCCCAACACGGGACACTTCCACCCGTCACCAACACGGGCCACAAGCTCGGAACATAACCACCAACCCGGACCACCCGCTCCGACTATCCATCCTACCGAGGCGACGGTCAAGACTAACGTTAGGTTTCAGCTCTAAGACCTACCACAAGGTCTACCCCACAGAAAGGGCTGCGTACAGGGCCTCCTAGCCGAAGGTGACCAGTACCAAAACTCTGAGTAGTCGCCAGATTCCCCCCTTGACTCACACCAGCCCCAAAAGATCACAATCCACAACACTCCCAACCAAGCCTCAAGGCTATGCCTTAGTCATGGGAAGCTGGCGACAAAACCCACAAGGTAAGGTCCTACTTCCGTCCTGGCACCGACGGGGTGCGACGCTCTAAATTGCCACTAACTCTCGGTCCCAAACCGTTGCCCCACCAAGCACCGGGCATCTAATCGAGCGGTAAACTTCCAGACCAACATTGACACTCCCAACTAGAAAAAAATCTAAGCTCTAGGTCCGTTCAGCAAAGACCTCCAGGTACTGAAGACTATCCATCTGAAATCTAAAGGGTCGGAAGAAGACAAGCAACGAAAACAGCGAGAAGAACCGTGTCAAAATTTGCCTAGGTTCAATAAACGCACTCAAGGGATCACACGCCAACCCACCAGCAGGACAACCGAACTGACGCACTTGTGCAGAAAACAGAAACCCAACCCAAAGCTTTACCACCACAACCCCACTAAAAGGAGCCACCCGGCACCACCCAGCGTTAAAGCTAAATCCCCTAGTAAAAGTCACCACTTACGCACCCTTGTGCGAAGAGAGGTACGGCCTCTCTGACCCCAAAACGAGCCCCCGTGAACCCATCACGACGATCTCTACAACTGTCGCAGTGTCTACGGTGAAAGGCCGAAATATGGGTAACAATCATAGGGGAAGAATCCTCACTCCCACCCGTACCTTGCCCATGGTGCAAAAGGAATCGACCGACTACCCGCTGTAACTTAACACCAGAAAACCCAGAAGGTAAGACAAACGGATATCCAGTTACTCATGACCGACAGACGGCCGACAAACCAACAACCACCGGTGGGTTGTGCTACCACCCGAGCCATATCGGAAAAAGAAACTCAATAGTCCCCGCACTCTCGCATCTCTACGCAGATATACCCTGATCATTTCATTAGTTAGTAGCCAGTGGTAATGTGCTCTAGTGGATGTTGGACAGCGACTACTGTGGTTAAAGATGTTTCTCTCTGATACCATCTTAATCTGTCACAGAGTGGGAAGTCAGTGACCAGAAAATAACACACGAAAGCAACAAGGGCTATAAATAAAGCAAACCGCAGTAAAACCAGAGAAACCGCCCTCCTCATCGTGCACTCGACAATATCCCTGCATAACCTGTCCCGGGCATGTAGAGTACCGGGTCTTTGGATAGCGCGCCGACCACACAGATGGCTTGGAGCAGAGAGTTGCCTTGGGCATGTTGCATCTGAGGTTACAGTTGATGCCGGGTTGATTCGGATCAACGCGGAAGCTCCAGCTCGATTCGGGGTTTTTCCGGGCTTTGTAGGCCGATTGAGGATGAGATTGGGAATTTCCGACTTCACCGTGGAGTGCTGGAAATTTAGGAACACGTGGAACAGGTGTACTTTCAGATTACAGCGGAGTTCGGGAGGTTCCGGACTGACGCGGAGGATCCGGAGGCAAAAAGTGAGTCGGAACTGGCAATTTTGGAGCCGGCAATTGATTTGAGCACCCCGACTCAACGGACGAGCTTTTTGAAGAGAAAAAGCTATGGACACGTGTACTTTTGATTTACAGCGAGGTTCGGGAGGTTCCGGACTGACGCGGAGGATCAGGAGGCAAAAAGTGAGTCGGAACTGGCAATTTTGGAGCCGGTAATTGATTTGAGCACCCCGACTCAACGGACGAGCTTTTTGAAGAGAAAAAGCTGTGGACACGTGTACTTTTGATTTACAGCGAGGTTCGGGAGGTTCCGGACTGACGCGGAGGACCCAGAGGCAAAAAGTGATCGAACTGGCAATTTTAGAGCCGGTATTTGATTTGAGCACCCCCGACTCAACGGATGAGCTTTTTGAAGAGAAAAAGCTGTGAGCGCGTGTACTTTTGATTTACAGCGGAGTTCGGGAGGTTCCGGGCAGCGGCGGAGAGCCCGAAGGCAAAAAGTGACTTGGAGTTGGCTTAATTTTGGATTAATTAATTATTTAATTTAATAATTGGGGTTTTTCTTTATCCTGTGATGGAGTTATTGAGGGAGTGAGAAAAAGAGGGAATTAATGAATGAAGGAAAGGATTGGAATTAATGAGCCTATTTAATGCTCAACTACCCTCCACCCACCTAATGAAGCTAAACTTAATTAGCTTGCCACCTCATCGCCTGCTACCTCCCCTCAAACAGAGGACTCAAGCAAAATCAGAGGAAAAGATGTGAGAAGAGAAAGAAGAGGAGAAACAAGGAAAGATAGAAGGGGGAAGAGAAGGTTTGAAAGGGTTTGATGGGGGGAACCTCCTGCTTGGAGCCGCGGCGCCAAGTGGAGCGGAGCGCGCGCGCCGAGCTCAACAAGGTATGTTGCGGATTTTTGGATTAGCTCGGTTTGGGTTTTTTGTTATTTTTTTTCGGTTTGGAGTTGGTGTGGGCTCGGACTGATTGTCCGTGGTGCCGAGGCCGTGAGTGCTGGCTGCTGCTCGGGCTCGCAAGTGAGCGCCGCGCAGCATGTGAATGCCGCGCTAATGGCGGTTGAGGAGCGCTGTGCGCCCCTGGGCGCTGCGCAGCGCGCCTGGGAGCTGCGCGGCGGGCCCCTGGGCGCCGCGCAGTGCGCCCCTGGGCACTGCGCGGCGGGCCCAGGGCGCTGCGCGGCGGGCCCAGGGCGCCGCGCAGTGCGCCCCTGGGCGCTGCGCAGCGCGCCTGGGCGCTGCGCGGCGGGCCCCAGGGCGCCGCGCAGTGCGCCCCTGGGCACTGCGCAGCGCGCCTGGGCGCTGCGCGGCGGGCCCAGGGCGCCGCGCAGTGCGCCCCTGGGCGCTGCACAGCGGGCCAGGGCGCCGCGCCGTGCGCGCCTGGCCACCGCGCTTGCGGTCAGGCGTTGCGCGCGGTTGGCGGCAGCGGCACAGAGCGTTGACGGCGCGGCCGCTTCGTGCTGTTGGCGTGTGAGCGGGGAGCTGTGCCGGTGGACTGTGTTGAATTCTTTGGTTTTTCTCTCTTAATTCCTCTCTCCCTTTGTTGTTGCAGCAGGGTTGATGTTGAGGGTGTTGTGGTTGGTGAAGCTGATGATGAAGATGATGGTGATGATGATCGATGTGGTTGAAGAATTCTTTTGTGTATATTGTGAGCTGCATGCAAATTTTGGGAGCTTGTTGAGTGTGGGTGTATGTATGAGATGTAGTGTGGTTTTTGGAATACATCATAGCATTTATGCATGAAGTGTGTTGGTACTGTGTATATGGTATGTGTAAGGTGTGAATTTTTCCTTATGTGTAGGGCAAACTATGTAGCTAGCTTATTTGGAGCCTGTAATTTAAGTGTATGCTTGTGAGGTTGGGGTGGACTTGATGTGAGCATTTTGTTGCGAGCAGTTTTCGCACGGGCTTTCGTGTAGGTTTTCGCTCTTTTTCGCAAGCCGTTTCTCGCTGTTTTTGCGAGCAGTTTCGCAAGCGGTTTCGCCTGCAGTTTTCGCTGTTTTCCACTGTTTTTGCGAGCAGTTTCGCAAGCGGTTTCGCGCGCTGTTTTTGCGAGCAGTTTCGCATGTGGTTTCGCGCGCAGTTTTCGCTGTTTTCCGCTATTTTTGCGAGCAGTTTCGCAGGCCGTTTTCCGCTGTTTTCGCGAGCAGTCTCGCGAGCGGTTTTCGCAGCTTTCGCGGTTTCGCGAGCAGATTTCTTTGTGCAGCCTTGCGAGCGGTTTTCGGGCAGTTTTTTGCGAGCGGTTTTCGCAGGTTTTTTCGCGAACTGTTTCGCTAGCAGATTTCGCGCTGTTTTGCCGACGGAGCTGTTTTTCGCCGTCGGGCGTTGATTTTCGCCGACGGAGCAGTTTTTCGCCGCCGCGTGCTGTTTTTCGCCGTCGGGCGCTGATTTTCGCTGACGGAGGCTGTTTTCGCCGACGGAGGCTGTTTTTCGCCGTCGGATGCTCGGTTTTGACCGTTTTGATTGATTTTGCGATTTCTTCGCTCCTGGCAGCTTGCAGTGCTGTTTTTAGCTTTCGCCGGGGGTGGTTGCTGGTTTTCCGTCGCGTGGACCAGCCGGCTTGTTTCGGGACATCCGCGGAGCGCGCGGTCGTGTGGTTGGACGCAGCGTGCTCCGTTTTGCGTGCGGACCTCGTGGAGGCAAGGTAAGTCCCGCTGAGCCCAATTGCAAGTGTCGACAAGCAATTGGTGGCTTTCTGAGGTGGGTTGGTTTTTCTCTCCAAGTCTACGGACTTCCTTCTAATTCTAATGTGATAGGATTGCATGCTAGTTTAAGTGTTTTCTTGGAACTTAACTAGCACCCCCGTCATATGTGCATGTGTTTGACCAGACCAATAGAGAACCTTAATCTGGGCTAGGTTCTTTTATGTTTTAGACATCCCACACCGTGCATATCCTTCTGGACATAGTGTTCCTCGCCCGGGTAGTGGGCTGAGTGGTCAGAGTGTGGTGGGACGGGTGTTGCACTCGGGCCGGGTGGCTGAGTGGGGTCTGGTGGCTGGGTTAGGCCAGTGTTAGGGCGTGGGGAACCGTTCCAGATAAACGGTGGTCCCGGGGTTTTACTTTCCGCTGTTTTTCTCGTCACCACCGTGTTGTGATCGTGGTGCACTTGTGTTAGCAGGACCTTGAACCCAGAACCTTTTTGGACGAACACATGATTTTAGTCAGCCAATGTTTCTTCCAAGCCTCGCAAGGTCGCCTGAGTCTGTTCTTGTTTGATAGGACGAGGGCATTAGCTCTTCGAGGCTTGGGCATAAAACTTGATTTCAAAGGGTTTTCCTAAAAAGACTAAAAATTATTAAAAAGATGGATTTCTCTCAGATTGAATGGTTTTCCGAAATAAATGACATGGTTTCTTATAAACTTATCCACCCGAGCGGATTCGAGTGATCTGGGTTCTAAGGGCTGTTCTCTTTCTTGGGGACGTAGGTGTTAGTCTCCTGGGGTCTCGGACCCTTCGTAGATCTGGCTGTGGAGCATCTCCGGCCGTGTGTTTGTGTGTTTAGTTGAGTGGGGTGTTCTTGTGGGAGCCGTTGGGAGAGACGGTGGTCCCAGCTGTGTGATACTTTCGTTGAGCGGGTCAGTGTTGTGAGATTGAGTCGTGGAGGGTTCTCCGACTGAGTTGTGCTTTGAGCATCGAGATACCGATCTGTTTGATCGAGGACTATAGCCTGCAGGAGCCACTTGTGAGACAGTGTTACTGATGAGATACTTGAGTTCAGTGGGGTCGCACCCCTCGAGCTACGCCCCGGGTGCGTTGATGATTCCGAGCCTGATGAGGCTGCGATGATGATACCGAGCCTGACGAGGCTGCGATGATGCGCCTAGTTCATATACTAGAGGTCGCTTGATACCCCTGGCCGAGCTACCATGGGGTCACTGTCTGAGATATCGAGTTTGTCCGATTGGACACCCTGGTTGATACACCAGGGGGCGCAGGCTTGACTTGACTGGACCCTGTGGGGCAGTCGATGAGATATGGGTTACACTGAGAGAGTGTTGGCATAGCATGTGTCATAGTAGAGCATCTTGGGCTTAGTACTTGTGACATATTGTCAGCAGTGAGTGGCTGCATACCATCATCCATAGTCTCTTCCTATTGAGCATAGTAGATAGAGGCATGATAGCTGTAGATTCTTTTCCAGCTTATTTTCATTATCAGTCTTATCTGTTATCTTATGCCTCTGGTAGACTTAGTGGGCAGACCGTGGTTCTTGGAGACGGTACCCACTGAGAACTACTGTAGGATGTAGTTCTCACACCCTCTGTCGGTGACAGGTTGCTGAGGCTTTCTTCCGTTCCTGCTGGGCTTGACTGGACGGACCGAGGACAGGGAGTCGCGTGATAGTTCCCTACCAGCATTATTACTTTAGAGAGAGGTAGATGTACCATCCCGGATTGTGGGAGTTGGTTATGTTTCCTGTTAGCTATCTCCCATTTGGATTTGTAGATGTTGTATAGGTGGACTTCTTTTTGTATCATCTTGATTTTGGGAGATAGGCTATGTGTTATTGCAACTTTGTAGTTGTGAAATTTTATAGTACAGCTTTTTATCCGCTCTGATATCTGTGTAGCTGTAGTTCTGTCTTTGCAGGTTAGACGCTTCGTCTGTACGGCAGTTTTCGTACAGATGGCGGATCTGTCAGCGAGCCCGGGTCGCAGTTTCGACCCCGGGGCATGACAGGGCACCTGCCCCGGCAACCCGAACCGAGCACCAACCTCGGGAAACCAAACCGAGCACTCGTACCACTCACAAAGAGCCACCGCTCATAAAGAGCCACCGCTCTTACAGAGCCACAGCTCATAAAGAGCCACCGCTCATACAGAGCCACCGCTCGCACCTTGGCGCCTCAAACCCCCCACCTACGGGGGCCCCCACTACGTCACCTCGTAGGTATACATGGGTCATAGACCACTTTTCCGGAAAAGCACACCCTTTGCGGTGGCCAAACCGCGGGTGCGCGTGCTGCAACCTCGAGCATAATAACCAAAAGTACCACGTATACTCAAATATATGAACCGTAACGACTGTCATGTTAGCACCATTAGACAAATAATCAAAAGTAAATACCCCTGTCGGAAACCCGACGCTAAGCCCCAAAATACAACCCACAACATGATAAACATGAAAATAACGATAGTGTGCATAAAAGGAATTCTAAGAGTGTACCCGCCAGTAAAACCCCATAGTATCATCAATAAAGATCACTCATATTAGCACAGTTAGACGAGTCATAAAAACTTGAGCACAATTTACGAAAGTCCCACACTAAGTCTTAGGATGAGCACCCACCTGAAACGCGAAGAAGAAGATGTGCAGAAACTCCAACTAAAACACCCCCCTTGTGCCCGAAAAGAACTACAATAAAAATTATCGTTAAAAACATCGTCGCGATTAAAAACACTAAAAAATGGGGCAAAACGGGCCAAAAACGGAGCTTCTCGGCTTCTTTCCTGAATGCTGGTGCACGAAACCAGGCGTGGACCGGGTCCACGACAGCAGGCGGCCGCGGCGCGGGCCGGGAGCACACTGCAGCGGTGGACCCGTGCGGGTTGGGCCGGGCCGTGCACGGGCTCGGGCGCGCACCGGGTTCACCGCTCCCCGATGCGGTGCCGAGAACCGGGTGCACGCCTAAGGCGTGCACCGACGGCGTGGCGCACGCGTCCGTGCACCGGGTCTGCGCCCCCGGGCCACGGGAGCATGCGCCGGGTGCACGCGGGCGCGGTGGACCGCGGGCCTGAAATCCCTGTTGTGAACAGTTCCGTCCCCCGTTTTCGGCACCGGTTGCGACCACGCGATCACGGCGGCTGCGGCGATGACTTCGTGAACACGGTAATGGCGGCGGCGGCCTCCCGTTTAACCCCGGCGGCTGCGGCCTCCCGTTTAGTACCAAACTTGACTCGCACGCGACCCGACAAGAGGGAAAACTCATACCATAAGACAACGGGAAGACCCAAAACGCTCACCTCGTTTCGCCGGATTTCGTAGGAAGTGCGATCGTCCTTCCTGTCGCCAACATAGAACCCCAGGAGAGATGGATCCTTTTTTTCCTTCTCCTTTCCTCGGTTCTATACGCCAATACTTGAATTGAGAAAGGGGGATTGGGGCTTTTTCCTCTTTTTGTTTTTTTGTACGCCCCCGAAACCCTAACGCACGATCCAAAGAGATGAGAACCGAAAAATAAAAACCCTAGTCCCCAAACTCAACACTTAACGATCGGGTGCGGACCAAGGGTCCAATCTTACCTCGAAAAGCGTGTCGATCGCCCGCACGCTTTTTGATGCACCCGGAACTGCTGGTTACCTTCATAAATTTATCCTGGGAGATCCCGGGCTCGGAATTCGAATCCGACTTGGCCGCCATTCTCCGTTTCGCGAGCTCTAACACCTAAAAATACCCGCGAGTCCCGACGGTCTGCCTAGAAGTTCTTGAACTTTCAACCCCCCCCTAACACTAAAAAAATTCAATTAAAACCAAAACGGAAAACCGAGAGGTCGAGGTATTACAAAAATAATTAAAATAAACCAATAACTTAGCACGGATTTCGATGCACCACTCAAAGGCAAATGCTTTGACCCCCATTCCGGGAGATCCGTAAGTCGGAATCCGAATCCGTTCGCTTTGCCGTCCTCCATTTTTCGAGCTCAGTCGCAGAAAAATACTCGCGGTCCAGGCCAGTCCATTGCAGAAAACACAGTGAAAAGTTTTCCTAACAATCCCATCATAAAAAGAAGGTATACAAAGGCATTGGAATGCCAGGACTCTACATCACTCACCACTTAAAAGAAGTTTCGTCCTCGAAACTTAATCCTGGTCCGCAACGAAAAAATCTGGGTAGCACTCGCTCATCTTTGACTCCAGTTCCCAAGTCACTTCACGTTCTTCCTGGTTGCTCCACAGCACCTTCGCATAGGGGATCGTCCAGTTGCGCCATCCTTTTTGTCCTCTCGTGGTAAGATCTGCACCGGTGTTCCGTCGAAGCTCAGGTCCACTCTAAGCTCAAAAGTAGTGACCATCCATCACCCAAATCAAGTACGCAGGCTCGGAGCACATCATTGAGAATTCGGTTCACTTGCTCGGACTGTCCGTCGGTCTGGGGGGTGATACGCCGTGCTGAAGTGTGGTTTAGTCTCTAGAGCTCGTTGTAGACTTTGCCAAAAGTTCGACACCAGCCAAGTGTCTCTGGTCCACGTCGTACAGATGGGTGGAAAGAGAGTCAACTTCGTCAGTCGATCCACTGTGACTCAAACTGCATCGTGCCCTTGATGCGATGCAAAAAACCCGTGACGAATTCCCTGCTGGTTCGCTCCTATTTCCACTCTGGTACATGTAGAGATTGTAGTTTTCCCCGCTGGGCGCTGAAGTTCGAACTTTACTTGTTAACCATCTAGACAGCGAGCAGTGAACTGTGTTATATCCCCCCTTTGGTTTAGTCCACCAAAAATTTTGCTTGAGGTCCTTGTACGTCTTCGTGTCACCTGGATGCGCCGCATAGGGAGCGCAGTGCGCCTCTAACAGTATCTCTTTCTTCAACTCTGGCAGCTCGGGCACGCAATCCCGCCCTTGAAACGTATTGCGTCGTTCACACTCGCCGAAAAGTCGCTCGCGTGGTCCGGGGGGTCTTGTCTCGAATAAGCTGTATCTGTGCACCCATTTTCTGACCTTCTAGGGTTTTCTGCGGTGGACTGGACTGGACCGCGAGTATTTTTCTGCGATTGAGCTCGAAAAACGGAGGACCGCAAAGCGAACGGATTCGAATTCCGATTTACGGACCTCCCGGGATGGGGGTCAAAGCGGTTGCCTTTGAGTGGTGCATCAGAATCCGAGCTAAGTGGCCGGCACGCTTTTCGAGGTGATCGGACGGGATCCTGCTGTGATCGGACTTTTCATCTTTTTATGTCAGTGGGTTATTTTATTTATTTGGTGGTACCTCGACCTTTCAGTGTTCCGTTTTGGGTCCTAATTGAATATTTCCAGTTGTTAAGGAGGGGGGGGTTGAAATTTGAGAATTTTTGGGCTGATCATCGGGGTTTGCGGGTATTTTTAGATGGTAGAGCTCGCGAAACGGTGAACGGTGGCGCGATCGAATTTCAATTCTGACCCCGGGATCTCCCAGAAATAAATTTTGAAGTTTTACCATCAGTTTGGGAGCATCAAAAATCGTGCAGGCGATCGGCACATTTTTCGGGGTAATCAAGACCCCTCGTTGCATCCCGACTAATTTTTAGTTGTGTTTTGGGGATTTAGGGTTTTTTTCCCGGTTTTTCATTTGGGCGTTAAGTCTAATATGGGTGCGTGCGGGGGGGGGAGGGGGGAAACCCCAATTCTTGTTTCTCTCTTTTCAACTGTGGGCGTGAGGAACCGAGGCGACGAGACGGGGAGAAGGAAGGATGATCGCACGTCCTGCGGAACCCGGCGACCGGGAGCGGGACTATCCTCCTTCTTCCTCCCTTACCGGCGAAAATGAGGTGAGCATTTTGGGTCTTTTCGTGGTCTTACGGTATGAGGTTTCCCTTTTGTCGGGTCGCGTGCGAGGCAAGTTTGGTACTAAACGGGAGGCCGCCGCCGTCGTGGTTAAACGGGAGGCCGCCGCCGCCGTTACCGTGTTCACGGAGTCATCGCCGCAGCCGCCGTGATCGTGGGTTCGCAACCGGAGCCGAAAAAGGGGGACGGAATACTGTTCATCAACAGGGGTTCAGGCCGCGGTCCACCGCGCCCGCGTGCACCCGGCGCACGCTTCCGCGGCCCGGGGGCGCAGACCCAGTGCACGGATGCGTGCGCCAGGCCGCGCGGTCCACTGGACAGGCGTGCACCCGGCGCACACCTTCGTGGCCGCAGACCCGGCGCACGGAATGCGTGCGCCAGGCTGCACGATGCACGCCCTAGGCTTGCACCCGGTGCTCGTCTCCGCTGCGGGGAGCGGTGAACCCGATGCGCGCCCGAGCCCGTGCGCGGCCCGGCCCAAGCCGCAGTGGTCCACCGCTGCAGCGTGCTCCCGGCCCGCGCCGCGGCCGCCTGCTGTCGTGGACCCGGTCCACGCCTGGTTTCCTGCACCAGTATTCAGAAAAGGATCCAGAAGCTCCGTTTTTGGCCCGTTTCGCCCCGTTTTTGAGTGTTTTTGACCGAGACGATGTTTTTAACATTACTGTTTTACTGTAGTTCTTTTTGGGCACAAGGTGGGAGTGTTTTAACTGGAGTTTTCCGCACACCTTCTTCTTCGCATTTCAGGTGGGTACACTCTTAGAATCTCTTTATGCGCACTATCGCTATTTTCATGTTTACCATGTTGTGGGATTTATTTGGAGAATTAGCATGGCATTTCCGACACTTGTGATTAACTCTATTTGTGCGTTTAACTGCGATATTGTGGACAGTCATTATGGTTCTCGTTATATGATTATAAGTGGTTGATAGTCATGATGGTTCTCGTTATTTGATTATATGTGGTTGATAGTCACTATGATTCTCGTTATTTGATTATATGTGGTTGATAGGCTCTATGATTCTCGCTACTTGATTATGTACGGTATTCTTGGTTACTATGCTCGAGGCTGCAGCACGCGCACCCGCGGTTTGGCCACCGCAAAGGGTGCGCTTTTCCGAAAAAGTGGTCTATGACCCGTGTAAACCCACGAGGTGAGGTAGTGGGGCCCCCGTAGTTGTGGGGTTTTGAGGCGCCAAGGTGCCAGCGGTGCGACCCGTCGACGTAGATGCTCGACGTGGTCAGGTGTTACAGGTGTTCGTGGCTCTTTGTGAGCGGTGCGACCCGTCGACGTAGATGCTCGACGTGGTCAGGTTTTGCAGGTGTTCATGGTTTACTTTCCCGCTTGGGAGGATTGTCGGGTTTTGTAGGTGTTCGTGGTTTACTTTCCCTCTTGGGAGGGTGGTCAGGTTTTGCACGTGTTCGTGCTTTACTTTTCCCTCTTGGGAGGGCGGTTGCTCCGGATAGTCTTACTGTTGGCTTTACTACTTTTTCCTGCTTTATGATTAGTATTATTGGGTCGCTGACTTCCCACTCTGTGACAGGTTCCTTCAGGGGTGAGAGCTAGGCGACGGTGAGGCCGGGTCAGGAGCTTTCGGGTCCATTGAGACCTCAGACTGTATTTTTTCTCCTTTCTTTCACATTTCATTTACTACTTGTAGACTATTGTGTGGTTCTCGATACCCTCGTGGGGTCGGTGTGGATGTCGGTATTTTCTCTCTCTAGTTATGTGGATGATGAGTTATTTCTTATCTCAGTTCGGCCGTTTTTCAAAAAAAAAAAGAAAAAGAAAAAAGAATTGTGAAATCATTTTCAAAACTTGGATGTCGTGTGGGCACCGTTTTCAAAATCTTGTAGACTTATGGATTTTAGAAAATGAATTTCAAAACCTGAGTGTCGTGTGGGCACTGTTTTAAAAACTCTGTGGATTTATGGTTTTCGAAACTGTTTTAGAAAATCTGGATGCCGGGTGGGCACCGCTTTTAAAACTGTGGATTTATCCTTTCAAATTGGTCGGCCTTGAGAATTGTTCTGTTGTGTATGTGTAAGTGTTGTGAACTGTTGTGATTGAATAAACTGCTATGATTGCATGTTGTATTAGCCGCGACGCCGTGCATATACAGAGGAGACTCTGTCCGTTTGCAGGGTGATTCTGTATATGCGGCGGGTCTGGGCACGCACTGGGGAGGAAGGAATTTCAAAAAAAAATTTATACGCAAAATATAACTTCTTCGTTGACTATTTCCGCTGAATGAAACTCCCGGGGCGTGACAGATTAAGATGGTATCAGAGACATTCTTTAATCACAACAGTTCAGTGCCCGACATCCACGGAGATACCTCACTTAGCTACAAGGGAATGAAATGGGTAGGGCATAGGAGAGTAGAACGTGAGTGCTCGGAGGGGGGGGGGGGGAGTACAGGCCCTTTTCTCTCGATAGGCGGTTGACTGCTACTAGCGAAGTCTAGAGCTGACTTTTGTAGTGTGTGTGTACACAGAGTTTGGCCCGAACTAGATCATCGGCCGGGGACACGGGGGCAGATGCGACGGCGCCGACGGGCGCGGAGAACCAGCTCCTGCGACAACCGCTGTGGGAAATGGCAGGGCAACTGGTGACCCTCACGGACCACGTGCGGCAGTTGACGCAGCAACAACCGGCCGCGACAGTGACGGTCGCCCAGGCCCCTCCGCAGGGGCCAAACGCACCAGCAACGGGATCGCAGGTGACGAGGGCCTGGACAGGCGCGGCCCCTCCACCGGCTGCGGCAGCCGGGATGCCGTCAGCCCTGACCACGACGCCAGCCGCAGCAGCTACGACAGTGATACGGGACCGGCGCCGGGAACCACTGGCGGGGGTTCCCTGGGGGAGACCATGGTGGTTAGGTTATAGCAAGTAGTTGGCTGATTCTTTTTGCACCTTGGGCAAGGTATGGGTGGGAATGAGGATTCTTCCCCTATGATTGTTACCCATAGTTCGTCTTTTCACCGTAGACACTGCTATGGTTGTAGAGATCGTCGTGATGGGGTCTCGGGGGCTCCTTTGGGTTAGAAGGGGAGACCACCGGGGCTGGTAAATCTTCTTCGTTTGGGCTCGTTTTTGGTTAGAGAGGTCGTGCCTTGCTTAGCACAAGTGTGCGTAGGTGGTGACTTTTATTGGGGGGTTTAACTTTTGACGCTGGTGGTGCCAGGTAGCTTTGGTTCGGGTTCCTGTGTTCTGTGCTAGAGGGCCGGTTAGGTTGTCCTATTGGTGGGTTGGCGTGTGATCCCTCGAGTGCGTTTAGTGAACCTAGGCAACTTTTGACAGGGTTCTTCTCGCTGTTTTCGTTACTTGTCTTCTTCCAACCCTTTAGGTTTCAGATGGATAGTCTTCAGTACCTGGAGGTCACTGTTGAGCGGACCTAGAGCTTAGATTTTCTCCTAGTTGGGAGTGTCACTGTTGGTCTGGAGGTTTACCACTCGTTTCGATGCCCGGTACTTGGTGGGACCGAGAGTTAGTGGCAATTTAGAGCGTCGCACCCCGTCGGTGCCAGGACGGAGGTAGGACCTTACCTTGTGAGTTGTGTCGCCAGCTTCCCATGACTAAGGCTTAGCCTTGAGGCTTAGTTTGGGAGCGTTTTGGATTGTTGATCTTTTGGGGCAGGTGTGAGTCAAGGGGGAATCTGGCGACTACTCAGAGTTTTGGCACTGGTCACTTTCGGCTAGGGGGGCCCTGTACGCAGCTCTTTTTATGGGGTAGACCTTGTGGTAAGTCTTAGAGCTGAAACCTAACGTTAGTCTTGACCGTCGCCTCGGTAGGACTAGGGTACCTCGACACATCGCGAGACTTTTGTTGCCGACTTCTCAGCGTCGGCTGAGGTGGGTTGCGGACCG
Organism: Tillandsia leiboldiana; assembly: GCA_029204045.2. NCBI lineage: Eukaryota > Viridiplantae > Streptophyta > Magnoliopsida > Poales > Bromeliaceae > Tillandsia > Tillandsia leiboldiana. The sequence goes on from CM055061.1 coordinate 20,336,781, forward strand.
GTGGCGTCGTGACGGGAAATTCCTAGTCAGGAAGCAGGATTACGACGAGGTGCTGGGAATGGAGTGGTTCACGAGGTACCAGGCGGATATATAGTTACTTGGTTTCAGTGAGCCTAGCGACTCGACCCTCTGCATCACTCTCTGACACCCCCATTGTAGGGGTTCCTTCCGACGTCCCTCTGACTGAACTGCCGGGAATACCCCCGAGCGAGAGGTCATCCTCTCTTTCAAGCTTCTACCAGGCACGACTAGGAGTTTTCTGGATAAAGGGTTCATTAGACCATGTGTGTCGCCTTGGGGCACACCCGTGCTTTCGTGCGAAAGAAGAACGGAAGCATACGTCTACGCATCGACTACAGGGAGATAAACAAGGTTACAGTGAAGAACAAGCCCAAGATTGACGACCTCTTCAATCAACCGCGAGGAGCACTTGCGGATTATTCTCCGGAATCTCAGGGACCAGGAGTTGGTTGTTAAATTTAAGAAATGTGAGTTCTGACTTCGCGAAGTGGACTTTTTGGGGCACATTGTGTCAGCGACGGGAATCATAGAGGATGTGAGAGGAACTGCCCGACACGCGATCCGAAACAGGCAGCAGTCGTCTTCGTTTTAAAAACTTTGGAGACACCATCTTTTGGAGTTCATCGTGATGTTTTCGGATCGCCAGAGCCTTGAGTTTTGTCCACAGAGAAGGATTTGATTTTGCAGTAGAGGCATTGGTGGGAGTTGCTGAAGGACTCGGCTTGTCCATTCGGTATCACCCCCAGGGAAAAGCAAGTGTAGTAGCGGATGTTGTGAGCAGGAAGGGTCAAACCAGGGGGGGGGAATCGATGAGCGTGAGTACTCAGCAGGACCGGTACTGTCGCGCGACCTTGTTGTCCTTAATGATCAAGCCAACCCTATTAGAGAAATCCTGGAAGGTCAGAAGAGAGGCGCACCGATACAGCTTGTTCGAGACATGTTTTCCCCCCGGACCACGCGAGCGACTTTTCGGCGAGTGCGAACGGCGCAATACATTTTCGAGGGCGAAATTGCTTACCAAAGCTGCCAGAGTTGAAGGAGGAGATACTGTCAGAGGCGCACTACGCCCCCTATAAGGCGCATCCGGGTGACACGAAGATGTTCAAGGACGCGATGCGGTTTGAGTCACAGTGGATCGATTGACGAAGTCGGCTCTTTTCCCACCCATCCATACGACGTGGGCTAGAGACACTCGGCTTGTGTCGAACCGTTGGCAAAGTCTATGGCAAGCTATAGAGACTAAACCACACGTCAGCACGGCGTTTAACCCCCAGACCAACGGACAGTCCGAGCGAGCGATCCGGATTCTCGAAGATATGCTTCGAACCTGCGTACTTGATTGGGATGATGGATGATCACTACTGTAGAGCTTAGAGAGGACCTGAGCTTCGGTGAAACACCGGTGCGGATCTTAGCACGGGAGGACATAAAGGATTGCGCAACCGGACGATCTCCCATGTGAAGGTGTTGTGGAGCAACTAGGAAGAACGTGAAGCGACTGGGGAACTAGAGTCAAAGATGAGGGAGAGCTACCCAGATTTATTCGTTGCGGACCAGGAATAAGTTTCGAGGAAGAAACTTATTTTAAGTGGTGAGTGATGTAGAGTCCTGGCGTTCCCTTGCCCTTGTATACCTCCCTTTTATTTTTTTATGACGGGATTGTTAGGAAAACTTTTCACTATGTTTTCTGTAGTGGACTGGCCTGGACCGCGAGTATTTTTCTGCAATTGAGCTCGAAAGACGGAGAACGGCAAAGCGAACGGATTCGGATTCCGATTTATGGACCTCCCGGGATGGGGGTCAAAGCGGTTGCCTTTGAGTGGTGCATCGGAATCCGTGCTAAGTGGCCGGCACGCTTTTCGAGGTGATCGGACGGGTTCCTGCTGTGATCGGACTTTTTATCTTTTTATGTCAGTGGGTTATTTTATTTATTTGGTGGTACCTCGACCTTTCGGTCTTCCGTTTTGGGTCCTAATTGAATATTTTCAGTTGTTAAGGGGGGGTTGAAATTCGAGAATTTTTGGGCTGATCGTCGGGGTTTGCAGGTATTTTTAGATGGTAGAGCTCGCGAAACGGTGAACGGTGGCGCGATCGGATTTGAATTCCGACCCCGGGATCTCCCAGAAATAAATTTTGAAGTTTTACCATCAGTTTGGGCGCATCGAAAGCCGTGCAGGCGATCGGCACATTTTTCGGGATAATCTAGACCCCTCGTTGCATCCCGACTAATTTTTAGTTGTGTTTTGGGGATTTAGCGTTTTTTTCCAGGTTTTTCATTTGGGCGTTAAGTCTAATCTGGGTGCGTGCGGGGGGGAAAACCCCAATTCTTGTTTCTCTCTTTTCAACTATGGGTGTGAGGAACCGAGGCGACGAGACTGGGAGAAGGAAGGACGATCACACGTCCTGCGGAACCCGGCGAACAGGAGCGGGACGATCCTCCTTCTTCCTCCCTTACCGGCAAAAACGAGGTGAGCGTTTTGGGCCTTTTCGTGGTCTTACGGTATGAGGTTTCCCTTTTGTCGGGTCGCGTGCGAGGCAAGTTTGGTACTAAACGGGAGGCCGCCGCCGCCGTGGTTAAATGGGAGGCCGCCGCCGCCGTTACCGTGTTCACGGAGTCATCGCCGTAGCCGCCGTGATCGCGGGGTCGCAACCGGAGCCAAAAAAGGGGGACGGAATACTGTTCATCAACAGGGGTTCAGGCCGCGGTCCACCGCGCCCGCGTGCACCCGGCGCATGCTTCCGCGGCCCGGGGGTGCAGACCCGGTGCACGGATGCGTGCGCCAGGCCGCGCGGTCCACCGGACCGGCGTGCACCCGGCGCACGCCTCCGCGACCCCGGGCCGCAGACCCGGCGCACGGAATGCGTGCGCCAGGCCGTGCGGTGCACGCCCTAGGCGTGCACCCGGTGCTCGTCACCGCAGCGGGGAGCGGTGAACCCGGTGCGCGCCCGAGCCCGTGCGCGGCCCGGCCCAAGCCGTAGTGGTCCAGCGCTGCAGCGTGCTCCCGGCCCGCGCCGCGGCCGCCTGCTGTCGTGGACCCGGTCCATGCCTGGTTTCCTGCACCAGTATTCAAAAAAGGATCCAGAAGCTCCTTTTTGGCCCGTTTCGCCCCGTTTTTGAGTGTTTTTGACCGCGACGATGTTTTTAACATTACTGTCTTACTGTAGTTCTTTTCGGGCACAAGGTGGGAGTGTTTTAACTGGAGTTTTCCGCACACCATTTTCTTCGCGTTTCAGGTGGGTACACTCTTAGAATCCCTTTATGCGCACTATCGCTATTTTCATGTTTACCATGTTGTGCGTTTTATTTGGAGACTTAGCATGGCATTTCCGACACTTGTGATTAACTCTATTTGTGCGTTTAACTGCGATATTGTGGACAGTCATTATGGTTCACGTTATATGATTATATGTGGTTGATAGTCATGATGGTTCTCGTTATTTGATTATATGTGGTTGATAGTCACTATGATTCTCGTTATTTGATTATATGTGATTGATAGTCTCTATGATTCTCGCTACTTGATTATGTACGGTATTCTTGGTTACTATGCTCGAGGCTGCAGCACGCGCACCCGCGGTTTGGCCACCGCAAAGGGTGCGCTTTTCCGGAAAAGTGGTCTATGACCCGTGTAAACCCACGAGGTGACATAGTGGGGCCCCCGTAGTTGTGGGATTTTGAGGCGCCAAGGTGCGAGCGGTGCGACCCGTCGACGTAGATGCTCGACGTGGTCAGGTGTTACAGGTGTTCATGGCTCTTTGTGAGCGGTCCGACCCGTCGACGTAGATGCTCGACGTGGTCAGGTTTTGCTGGTGTTCGTGGTTTACTTTCCCTCTTGAGAGGGTGGTCGGGTTTTGCAGGTGTTCGTGGTTTACTTTCCCTCATGGGAGGGTGGTCAGGTTTTGCAGGTGTTCGTTGTAGTGATCCGGCCTTTCGGGGTATTTTTGACTTACATATAGTCAGTTAAGCCTTTAAGTGAAATAAAATTATTCAATTCTTAAAAGTTGGCCAATGTGAGGTGCTGGTATTTTTCTGCGATAGAGCGCGGAAAAAGAAAGCCAACGGTGCGATCGGATCTGAAATCCGATATCGGGATCTCCCGGAACGGAATTCAAAGTGATACGGTGATTAAGTCATGCATCGGAATCCGTGCAAAATATCTTGCACCCGTTAGAGATAAGGTGGGTTATCTCATAGGGGATAATTAATTAGTTAATTAATTATCCTTGAGGGAAAATAGAATTCTCTTACGTACTAATTAAAAAGGAAATTACTTAAAGATTTAATACGAGCTATATAAGGGATCCCGATTATCGAAAAGAAAAGAAAAGAAAGAAATAAAAACCCTAATCGGTGAGAAGAGTAAAAGAAAAGAAAAGACGGAACCCTAGCCGGAAGAAAGGGAAAGGAGAAAGAGAAGGGGCCCGATCTTCCCGGACACCGAACCGAAGGCAAGAACGCGACCGGACAACCTTCCCGTCGATCTTCGGTTAGTAAAATAATTGTTATAATTTATTGGGGATTTTTCCGTCGTCTCTTTTGTTTGAGTTCTTGGTTTCTCCGTCATATCCGTCGCCGTCGCCGTCGTCGTCATCATGCTAGGGCACGGAACGGACGGCGGGGGCGCGCGGTGCCGCTAGGGCATCGCGCGGAGGAGAGCCATGGATGGCACCGATGCAGACCCGCAACCGCGCGGGCACCGCATGGGCGCCGCGCGGCTGCCGCACGGGCGGCACCCGCGCGGACCCGCAACCGTGCGGGTACCGCGCGGGCGCCGCGCGCCTGCCGCGCGGGCCCGCAACCGTGCGGGCGCCGCGCGGCTGCCGCGGGGGCCCGCAACCGCGCCGGCGGCACCCGCGCGGGCCCGCAACCGTGCGGGCACGGCGCGGGCGCCGCGCGGCTGCCGCGCGGGCCCGCAACCGTGCGGGCACGGCGCGGGCGCCGCGCGGCTGCCGCGCGGGCCCGCAACCGTGCGGGCACGGCGCGGGCGCCGCGCGGCTGCCGCGCGGGCGGCACCCGCGCGGCCCCGCAACCGCGCGGGCGCCGTGCGGGGCCGCACCCGCGCGGGCGTCGCGCGGCTGCCGCGCGGGCGCCGCGCGGCTGCCGCGCGGGCACCGCGCGGCCGCCGCACGGGCAACACCCGCGCGGGCACCGCGCGGCCGCCGCACGGGCAATACCCGCGCGGGCACCGCGCGGCCGCCGCACGGGCAACACCCGCGCGGGCACCGCGCCGCGGGGGCGTCGCCGTGGAAACGCGCCGCGCGGTTCCGAACCGCGCGGGGTTCCGTCGGACGACGACGGCGGCGCGGGATTTCCGTTTCGTCAACCCGGACGGTGTTGGACTTTCCCGTCAAAAAGAGTAAATTGGGTCTTTTGTTTTCGGATGTTAGTACACGTTTTTGACTATAGTTATCCTTGCGGACTTTTCTTTAGGTCCAAGTGCGCAGCGGGGGTGCGCGAAAGATTCAGGTGTTCCGATTTCTCTTCAAATAGGTGGGTACGGTTGCGATAAGTGCAACAAGTGCAGTAAGTGCATCTATCGTCATTAAAGTGCTCTTAATTTGTCTGACAAAGTAGATGGACAGTTTAACCTTTCGCATAATTGTGTTTTTATCTAACAATTGAAGCGGCTACGGTCGCGGTGCTCATGACACGCCGATCTCGGCAAATCCGTTTTCGGATGCTGCACGTACACAGGCGGATTGGCCTCCGCATGGGTGTACTTTTTCGGAAGAGTGGTCTCTTATGACCCGTGTTCCTCACAAAGGGGTGGGAGCCGTGAGGACCCCTTCGCGCCCGCTGGGAATAGCACACCAGCACCGTGAAGGGGTTAAATGCATCAAAGAGGTGTTTGCGCACGAGGGAAGACTTTAGTCTCTCCGACAAATAATCTGGGGTTGGTGCCCAATTTAATTGATAAATCTGGGGTTGGGGCCCAGCTTAATATGTGCAGGGTTTTAGCGAAATGGTTTCGGTGTATTCGGTTTGCTTCTTATTCCTTATTGATATTAGACATCTACTTTGTTTGTCACTGACATTACCCACTCCGTGACAGGTGTTACGAGGTGCGTTAGCCGGGAGGGCGGTGAGACTGCGTCGCGAGGGCCGTAGTCAGAACACTTGGTTTTTATTATCTCATTTCTCTTACGCTTAATATAGTTAATTTGCTTGTGGGTCGTAATATTCGTGGACATGTATTACTTAGCGCTGTGGATGAGGTGTACTTTTATATTTCGGTTCTTTTGGTGATGTTTTCTTATGCGGCACGTTTTCATGATAAACCAAATGACTTCGAAAAGGTTTTCTCAAAACGAAGTGCCGTGTGGGCACGGGTTTTGCAACCGCTGGCTTTATCCTTTCTAAACACTGATGCCGCTTTAATATTCCGCTTGATGATGTATCTCTATTGTATGGTTGATGGTTGGTGTTTGATGTATGTTGTTGTAAATGAGACGCCGTGCATATACAAAGGAGACTCTGTCCGTGGGCAGGGAGAATTTGTGTATGTGGCGGTCTGGCACGCACCGGGGATGAGGTTCAAATTACCTTGTCAAGAAGAAAAAAAAAGATACACGCGATTTTCCGCTTTGATAGACTCAAAAACCCCCGGGGGCGTGACAGATTAAATGGTATCAGAGCATACAACCATAACCATAGTAGACGTGATCCACATCCACAGTGTAAGGTGCCACAAGAAAATTAGACATGAGATAACCAAGATATAGGTGCGTAGTACAGGAGAGTACGGGGAAAAGGGGACGTAATGTAGGTGTATCGTAAGACAGGGTGATAGGGTTATAACCTTAGGGTTAACATGGTTTCTTTGTCTATAGCGGACGATGGCCCGGACTAGATCGTCCACCGAGAATGCGGACAGCGGACAGAGTGACCCCGGCCACCGCAGAGAACCAGCTTCTCCAACGACAACTACGGGAAATGGCCGGGCAATTAGCGACGCTGACGGAGCAGGTTCGTCACCTGACGCAGCAACAGGCAACCGCGCCAGCCGAGCGCGATCCGACCCCTCCGCCCGAAGCCACCGCACCCACTACGGGACCGCAAGGACGGGTGGCACGACGACAGAACAGCCCCCATCCCCAAGGGATGTACCTACTCCGACGACCTCGGGGCCCGTGTTGGGAGCGACACCGGGGGAGGTAGGAACGGCCCCTACTCTTGGGGGGTCCGCCGCTGCAGGAGGGATCACGGAGCAACGAACGACGCGAGAAAGGATCAGGATGAATTTGACTAAGTTCAAGAAGTATGACCCTCCCACCTTCGAGGGAGAGACGACCGATCCATGGGTCGTCGAGAAATGGGTGGATACCATGGAAAAACTCTTCGAGGACCTACTGATGGAGCAGCACGAGCGGGTTCCACTAGCCGTCCACTTTCTCGAAGGGAATGCACGCATCTGGTGGAAGACGGTACGCCCGGACCCATCTACAAACGACCCGCTACCGACATGGTCGGCCTTTAGAGAGGAACTTTTTGGCGCTTTCTTCTCCGATAGCGTCAAGCGGCAATTGGAAGACGACCTGAAGAACATTAGACAAGGGAACCTCTCGGTCATGGAATATCAAAGGAAGTTTGTAAGATTTGGTTTCTCTTTTCCCTCTTAGATTAGGAGCACCGGTTACACCTTAGCCTGCTACCCCTATTAGGCTCTCTCTCTCTCCCTCTCTCTAAAAATCCTTAAGTATTAGGCGAAGCCTTCCCCGGCTGATGTACGCGGGCGGGCTTCGAAGCATAGGAGAACCTTGTGTACTCGGGGCCCGTTGAGGGCCATGCAAGGAATAAATAGGCTCCACCCTATGCCTTGCAGCCGAGAACCCAATGGGCCGATAGGTAGTTCAGGGCCGCTCCCCAGATAAGGATCAGCGGTCCCGTGGTAAGGGAATTTTCGGATGTATTTCTGGCAGAGCTCCCCGGAATGCCACCAGAACGAGAGGTCGACTTCCCTATTGAACTACTTCCCGGCACCAAACCCATCACCATGGCACCGTACAGGATGGCCTTCGCGGAGCTGAAGGACTCAAGGCACAGTTGGAGGACCTTTTGAATAAGGGCTTCATCAGACCTAGCCCGTCACCGTGGGGTGCGCCCGTCCTGTTTGTGAGGAGAAGGACGGAAGTCTCCGTTGTGCATCGACTACCGGGAGATAAATAAGGTCACCGTTAAGAACAGTACCCCCTGCCAAGGATCGACGACCTCTTCGACCAACTACAGGGGGCGACGGTGTTTTCAAAGATTGACCTACAGTCGGCTATCATCAACTCCAGGTCAAGGGGGAGGACATCCCCAAAACGGCTTTTTGGACTCGCTACGGTCATTACGAATTTACAGTAATGCCGTTCGGCTCACGAATGCCCCGGCGGTGTTCATGGACATGATGAACAGGGTATTCAAACCTTTCCTGGATTTATTTGTGGTGGTCTTCATCGACGATATCCTCATCTACTCCCGTACAAACGAGGAACATGAAGAACATCTGCGCACAATCCTCCAGATCCTACAGGAATAGAAACTCTAACGCCAAACTCAAAAAGTGTGAGTTTTGGCTCCGAGAGGTTGGCTTCCTGGGGCACGTAATCTCGGCGGCTGGGGTCTCAGTCGATCCGAAGAAGATAGATTCGGTGACGGACTGGTCCCAACCGACGATGGTAACAGAGGTTCGAAGCTTTCTATGATTAGCCGGGTACTAACCGTCGCTTCGTGGAGGGTTTCTCCAAGATAGCCACCCCCTTAAACCGTTTGACTAAAAAGGGAGAAAAAGTTCATCTGGACGGACAAATGTCAGAGGAGCTTCGAGGAGCTCAAGGATAGATTGACGCGAGCTCCGATTCTCGCCCTGCAAGAACCAGGGGAGGATTACGATGTGTATTGCGATGCGTCGCGAAACGGACTGGGTGGAGTACTCATGCAACGGGGAAAGGTTATAGCCTATGCGTCAAGGCAGCTCAAAGAATAGGAGCGAAACTACCCCGTGCACGATTTGGAACTCGCAGCGGTTGTGTTCGTCCTCAAGCTTTGGAGACACTACCTGTATGGAGCACACTGCAATGTGTATTCAGATCATAAAAGTCTTAAGTACCTTTTCACCCAAAAGGAGTTAAATTTGCGACAAAGACGGTGGCTCGAGCTACTGAAGGATTACGATTTAACGATCCACTACCACCCGGAAAGGCAAATGTGGTGGCCGACGCCCTGAGCCGTAAGGGGCAGGCCGAGAAGGCAGGGGTAAGTGGCATCACCCAGCAAGGATAGTCTGATTGCGGAATTTTCGCGATTAAGACTAGAAGTAGTACCAGCGGGTACAGTCGAACAACTTCTGACACTGGTGGTCAGACCTACTCTGCTTGACAGAATTCTCGAGGGACAGGTCGACTGATGACCAACTCCAGCTGATGCGAAGTAGAGTAACTGCCGACCAAGAGGGTGATTTCACAGTAAACTCCGATGGCACGATACGATTTCGGGGACGAATCTGTGTACCGGATCTACCGGAACTCAAAGAGGAAATCCTGCGGGAGGCGCATACTGCTCCATATACAGCGCATCCCGGGGGAACTAAGATGTACAAGGATGTCAAGCAGACCTTCTGGTGGCCCAAAATGAAGGGAGACGTGACTCGGTTTGTGGCACACTGCCTGGTGTGCCAACGAGTGAAGGCCGAGCACCAGCGTCCAGCAGGAAAATTGCAACCCCTACCGGTGCCCGAGTGGAAATGGGACATGATTACCATGGATTTTGTGACCGGGTTACCCGAGATCGTCACAGGGACACGATGCGATATGGGTAATTGTGGACCGTCTGACGAAATCGGCCCACTTTCTGCCCATACACACGATGTGGACGCGGGAACGACTGGCGCAAACCTACATCAACGAGATAGTAGGTGTGCATGGGGTGCCGACATCCATCACGTCGGACAGGGACAACGCGATTTGTGTCAAACTTTTGGCAGGTTTGCAGCGAGCAATGGGAACCAAGTTGCACTTCAGTACGGCTTTCACCCGCAGACCGACGGACAATCAGAGCGGGTGATACAAATTATGGAGGACATGCTTCGGCATGCGTTTTAGACCTGGGCGAAGGATGGGCACGGTGCTTGCCCTAAGTGGAATTTGCCTACAATAACAGTTACCAGGCCAGCATTCAGATGGCGCCATACGAGGCCCTGTACGGGCGCCGCTGTCGGTCTCCAATATACTGGGACGAATTGGGTGAGCGTAAGTTTCTGGGCCCAGATTTGGTGGAGGAGACCGAAGCGAAGGTGCGATTGATTAGGCAAAGGCTACTGACCGCCCAGAGCAGACAGAAAAGCTACGCGGACAACAGACGCCGAGACTTAGAGTTCATGGTGGGTGAGCACGCGTTACTCGAGTTTCGCCCTCCAAGGGAACCGACGCTTCGGCATAAAGGGAAAGTTAAGCCGAGGTACGTAGGACTGTCGAGTCCTAGAACGCGTAGGACGCGTGGCGTATCGATTAGCCCTGCCGCCGAATCTCGAACGAGTCCATAACGTGTTCCATGTCTCAATGCTCCGGAAATACCTAGCTGCTCCCTCTCAGGCCTTGGATCCTCCACCATCGAGTTGCGAGAGATTTAAGCGTCGAGGAGACGCCGGTGCGGATTTTGGCAAGAGAGGACAAGAAGTTGCGCAATCGAACATCCCCTATGTGAGGTCCAATGGAGCAACCACGAAGCGCGCGAGGCACGGGGAACTGGAATCGAAAATCAGAGAATTTTTTCACGAATTGATTAGTGGGGTTTGTACGTAAAGTTCAGGACGAAACTGTTTATAAGTGTGGAGTAGTGTAGTGATCGGCCTTGGGGTAATTTTTGACTTACATATAGTATTTA
>CM055061.1:20347765-20419725 GCA_029204045.2 Tillandsia leiboldiana
GACCCCGGGATCTCCCAAAATAAATTTTTGAGTTTTACCATCATGTTTGGGAGCATCCAAAAATGGTGTCAGGCGATCAGCCGGGGCACATTTTTCGGGGTAATCAAGAACCCTCGTTGCATCCCGACGAATTTTTAGTTGTGTTTTGTGGCGATTTAGGGTTTTTCTTTTTTCCCCGGTTTTCATTTGGGCGTTAAGTCGAATATGGGCGTGCTGGGGGGGAGGGGGAAACCCAATTCTTGTTTCTCCTCTTTTCACGTGGGCGTGAGGAACCCAGGCGACGAACGGGGAGAAGGAAGGATGATCGCACCTCCTGTCGGAACCCGGCGCGACGGGAGCGGGACTATCCTCCTTCTCCTCCCTTACCGGCGAAACGAGGTGAGCGGTTTTGGTTCTTTTTCGGTGGTCTACGGTATGATGTTTCCCTTTTGCGGGTCGCGTGCGAGGCAAGTTTGGTACTAAACGGGAGGCCGCCGCCGCGTGGTTAAACGGGAGGCCGCCGCCGCGTTACCGTGTTCACGGAGTCATCGCCGCAGCCGCCGTGAGCCGGGGGTCGCAACCGAGCCGAAAAGGGGGACGGAATACTGTTCATCAACAGGGGTTCAGGCCGCGGTCCACCGCGCCCCGCGTGCACCCGGCGCACGCTTCCGCGGCCCGGGGGCGCAGACCCGTGCACGGATGCGTGCGCCAGGGCCGCGCGGTCCACTGGACAGGCGTGCACCCGGCCACGCACACTGCGGGCCGCAGACCCGGCGCACGGAATGCGTGCGCCAGGCCGCGCGGTGCACGCCCTAGGCTTGCACCCCGGTGCTCGTCCCGCAGCGGGAGCGGTGAACCGTGCGCGCCCGAGCCCGTGCGCGGCCCGCCCAAGCCGCAGTGGTCCACCGCTGCAGCGTGCTCCCGGCCCGCGCCGCGGCCGCCTGCTGTCGTGGACCCGGTCCACGCCTGGTTTCCTGCACCAGTATTCAGAAAAGGATCCAGAAGCTCCGTTTTTGGGCCCGTTTCGCCCCGTTTTTGAGTGTTTTGACCGAGACGATGTTTTTAACATTACTGTTTTACTGTAGTTCTTTTTGGGCACAAGGTGGGAGTGTTTTAACTGGAGTTTTCCGCACACCTTCTTCTTCGCATTTCAGGTGGGTACACTCTTAGAATCTCTTTATGCGCACTATCGCTATTTCATGTTTACCATGTTGTGGGATTTATTTGGAGAATTAGCATGGCATTTCCGACACTTGTGATTAACTCTATTTGTGCGTTTAACTGCGATATTGTGGACAGTCATTATGGTTCTCGTTATATGATTATAGTGGTTGATAGTCATGATGGTTCTCGTTATTTGATTATATGTGGTTGATAGTCACTATGATTCTCGTTATTTGATTATATGTGGTTGATAGGCTCTATGATTCTCGCTACTTGATTATGTACGGTATTCTTGGGTTACTATGCTCGAGGCTGCAGCACGCGCACCGCCGGTTTGGCCACCGCAAGGGTGCGCTTTTTCCGAAAAAGTGGTCTATGACCCGTGTAAACCCACGAGGTGAGGTAGTGGGGCCCCCGTAGTTGTGGGGTTTTGAGGCGCCAAGGTGCCAGCGGTGCGACCCGTCGACGTAGATGCTCGACGTGGTCAGGTGTTACAGGTGTTCGTGGCTCTTTGTGAGCGGTGCGACCCGTCGACGTAGATGCTCGACGTGGTCAGGTTTTGCAGGTGTTCATGGTTTACTTTCCCGCTTGGGAGATTGTCGGGTTTTGTAGGTGTTCGTGGTTTACTTTCCCTCTTGGGAGGGTGGTCAGGTTTTGCACGTGTTCGTGCTTTACTTTTCCCTCTTGGGAGGGCGGTTGCTCCGGATAGTCTTACTGTTGGCTTTACTACTTTTTCCTGCTTTATGATTAGTATTATTTGGGTCGCTGACTTCCCACTCTGTGACAGGTTCCTTCAGGGGTGAGAGCTAGGCGACGGTGAGGCCGGGTCAGGAGCTTTCGGGTCCATTGAGACCTCAGACTGTATTTTTTTCTCCTTTCTTTCACATTTCATTTACTACTTGTAGACTATTGTGTGGTTCTCGATACCCTCGTGGGGTCGGTGTGGATGTCGGTATTTTCTCTCTCTAGTTATGTGGATGATGAGTTATTTCTTATCTCAGTTCGGCCGTTTTTCAAAAAAAAAAAGAAAAAGAAAAAAGAATTGTGAAATCATTTTCAAAACTTGGATGTCGTGTGGGCACCGTTTTCAAAATCTTGTAGACTTATGGATTTTAGAAAATGAATTTCAAAACCTGAGTGTCGTGTGGGCACTGTTTTAAAAACTCTGTGGATTTATGGTTTTCGAAACTGTTTTAGAAATCTGGATGCCGGGTGGGCACCGCTTTTAAAACTGTGGATTTATCCTTTCAAATGGTCGGCCTTAAATTGTTCTGTTGTGTATGTGTAGTGTTGTGAACTGTTGTGATTGAATAAACTGCTATGATTGCATGTTGTATTAGCCGCGACGCCGTGCATATACAGAGGAGACTCTGTCCGTTTGCAGGGTGATTCTGTATATGCGGCGGGTCTGGGCACGCACTGGGGAGGAAGGAATTTCAAAAAAAAATTTATACGCAAAATATAACTTCTTTCGTTGACTATTTCCGCTGAATGAAACTCCCGGGGCGTGACAGATTAAGATGGTATCAGAGACATTCTTTAATCACAACAGTTCAGTGCCCGACATCCACGGAGATACCTCACTTAGCTACAAGGGAATGAATGGGTAGGGCATAGGAGAGTAAAACGTGAGTGCTCGGAGGGGGGGGGGGGAGTACAGGCCCTTTTCTCTCGATAGGCGGTTGACTGCTACTAGCGAAGTCTAGAGCTGACTTTTGTAGTGTGTGTGTACACAGAGTTTGGCCCGAACTAGATCATCGGCCGGGGACACGGGGGCAGATGCGACGGCGCCGACGGGCGCGGAGAACCAGCTCCTGCGACAACCGCTGTGTGAAATGGCAGGGCAACTGGTGACCCTCACGGACCACGTGCGGCATTTGACGCAGCAACAACCGGCCGCGACAGTGACGGTCGCCCAGGCCCCTCCGCAGGGGCCAAACGCACCAGCAACGGGATCGCAGGTGACGAGGGCCTGGACAGGCGCGGCCCCTCCACCGGCTGCGGCAGCCGGGATGCCGTCAGCCCTGACCACGACGCCAGCCGCAGCAGCTACGACAGTGATACGGGACCGGCGCCGGGAACCACTGGCGGGGGTTCCCTGGGGGAGACCATGGTGGTTAGGTTATAGCAAGTAGTTGGCTGATTCTTTTTGCACCTTGGGCAAGGTATGGGTGGGAATGAGGATTCTTCCCCTATGATTGTTACCCATAGTTCGTCTTTTCACCGTAGACACTGCTATGGTTGTAGAGATCGTCGTGATGGGGTCTCGGGGGCTCCTTTGGGTTAGAAGGGGAGACCACCGGGGCTGGTAAATCTTCTTCGTTTGGGCTCGTTTTTGGTTAGAGAGGTCGTGCCTTGCTTAGCACAAGTGTGCGTAGGTGGTGACTTTTATTGGGGGTTTAACTTTTGACGCTGGTGGTGCCAGGTAGCTTTGGTTCGGGTTCCTGTGTTCTGTGCTAGAGGGCCGGTTAGGTTGTCCTATTGGTGGGTTGGCGTGTGATCCCTCGAGTGCGTTTAGTGAACCTAGGCAACTTTTGACAGGGTTCTTCTCGCTGTTTTCGTTACTTGTCTTTCTTCCAACCCTTTAGGTTTCAGATGGATAGTCTTCAGTACCTGGAGGTCACTGTTGAGCGGACCTAGAGCTTAGATTTTCTCCTAGTTTGGGAGTGTCACTGTTGGTCTGGAGGTTTACCACTCGTTTCGATGCCCGGTACTTGGTGGGACCGAGAGTTTAGTGGCAATTTAGAGCGTCGCACCCCGTCGGTGCCAGGACGGAGGTAGGACCTTACCTTGTGAGTTGTGTCGCCAGCTTCCCATGACTAAGGCTTAGCCTTGAGGCTTAGTTTGGGAGCGTTTTGGATTGTTGATCTTTTGGGGCAGGTGTGAGTCAAGGGGGAATCTGGCGACTACTCAGAGTTTTGGCACTGGTCACTTTCGGCTAGGGGGGCCCTGTACGCAGCTCTTTTTATGGGGTAGACCTTGTGGTAAGTCTTAGAGCTGAAACCTAACGTTAGTCTTGACCGTCGCCTCGGTAGGACTAGGTACCTCGACACATCGCGAGACTTTTGTTGCCGACTTCTCAGCGTCGGCTGAGTTGGGTTGCGGACCGGTGGCGTCGTGACGGAAATTCCTAGTCAGGAAGCAGGATTACGACGAGGTGCTGGGAATGGAGTGGTTCACGAGGTACCAGGCGGATATATAGTTACTTGGTTTCAGGAGCCTAGCGACTCGACCCTCTGCATCACTCTCTGACACCCCCATTGTAGGGGTTCCTTCCGACGTCCCTCTGACTGAACTGCCGGAATACCCCCGAGCGAGAGGTCATCCTCTCTTTCAAGCTTCTACCAGGCACGACTAGGAGTTTTCTGGATAAAGGGTTCATTAGACCATGTGTGTCGCCTTGGGGCCACCCGTGCTTTCGTGCGAAAGAAGAACGAAGCCTACGTCTACGCATCGACTACAGGGAGATAAACAAGGTTACAGTGAAGAACAAGCCCAAGATTGACGACCTCTTCAATCACCGCGAGGAGCACTTGCGGATTATTCTCCGGAATCTCAGGGACCAGGATTGGTTGTTAATTTAAGAAATGTGAGTTCTGACTTCGCGAAGTGGACTTTTTGGGGCACATTGTGTCAGCGACGGGAATCATAGAGGATGTGAGAGGAACTGCCCGACACGCGATCCGAAACAGGCAGCAGTCGTCTTCGTTTTAAAAACTTTGGAGACACCATCTTTTGGAGTTCATCGTGATGTTTTCGGATCGCCAGAGCCTTGAGTTTTGTCCACAGAGAAGGATTTGATTTTGCAGTAGAGGCATTGGTGGGAGTTGCTGAAGGACTCGGCTTGTCCATTCGGTATCACCCCCAGGGAAAGCAAGTGTAGTAGCGGATGTTGTGAGCAGGAAGGTCAAACCAGGGGGGGGATCGATGAGCGTGAGTACTCAGCAGGACCGGTACTGTCGCGCGACCTTGTTGTCCTTAATGATCAAGCCAACCCTATTAGAGAAATCCTGGAAGGTCAGAAGAGAGGCGCACCGATACAGCTTGTTCGAGACATGTTTTCCCCCCCGGACCACGCGAGCGACTTTTCGGCGAGTGCGAACGGCGCAATACATTTTCGAGGGCGAAATTGCTTACCAAAGCTGCCAGAGTTGAAGGATGAGATACTGTCAGAGGCGCACTACGCCCCCTATAAGGCGCATCCGGGTGACACGAAGATGTTCAAGGACGCGATGCGGTTTGAGTCACAGTGGATCGATTGACGAAGTCGGCTCTTTTCCCACCCATCCATACGACGTGGGCTAGAGACACTCGGCTTGTGTCGAACCGTTGGCAAAGTCTATGGCAAGCTATAGAGACTAAACCACACGTCAGCACGGCGTTTAACCCCCAGACCAACGGACAGTCCGAGCGAGCGATCCGGATTCTCGAAGATATGCTTCGAACCTGCGTACTTGATTGGGAGATGGATGATCACTACTGTAGAGCTTAGAGAGGACCTGAGCTTCGGTGAAACACCGGTGCGATCTTAGCACGGGAGGACATAAAGGATTGCGCAACCGGACGATCTCCCATGTGAAGGTGTTGTGGAGCAACTAGGAAGAACGTGAAGCGACTGGGAACTAGAGTCAAAGATGAGGGAGAGCTACCCAGATTTATTCGTTGCGGACCAGGAATAAGTTTCGAGGAAGAAACTTATTTTAGTGGTGAGTGATGTAGAGTCCTGGCTTCCCTTGCCCTTGTATACCTCCCTTTTATTTTTTTATGACGGGATTGTTAGGAAAACTTTTCACTATGTTTTCTGTAGTGGACTGGCCTGGACCGCGAGTATTTTTCTGCAATTGAGCTCGAAAGACGGAGAACGGCAAAGCGAACGGATTCGGCTGATTCCGATTTATGGACCTCCCGGATGGGGGTCAAGCGGTTGCCTTTGAGTGGTGCATCGGAATCCGTGCTAAGTGGCCGGCACGCTTTTCGAGGTGATCGGACGGGTTTCCTGCTGTGATCGGACTTTTTACTTTTTTATGTCAGTGGGTTATTTTATTTATTTGGTGGTACCTCGACCTTTCGGTCTTCCGTTTTGGGTCCTAATTGAATATTTCAGTTGTTAAGGGGGGGTTGAAATTCGAGAATTTTTTGGGCTGATCGTCGGGGTTTGCAGGTATTTTTAGATGGTAGAGCTCGCGAAACGGTGAACGGTGGCGCGATCGATTTGAATTCCGACCCCGGGATCTCCCAGAAATAAATTTTGAAGTTTTACCATCAGTTTGGGCGCATCGAAAGCCGTGCAGCGATCGGCACATTTTTTTTCGGGATAATCTAGACCCTCGTTGCATCCCGACTAATTTTTAGTTGTGTTTTGGGGATTTAGCGTTTTTTTCCCAGGTTTTTCATTTGGGCGTTAAGTCTAATCTGGGTGCGTGCGGGGGGAAAACCCCAATTCTTGTTTCTCTCTTTTCAACTATGGGTGTGAGGAACCGAGGCGACGAGACTGGGAGAAGGAAGGACGATCACACGTCCTGCGGAACCCGGCGAACAGGAGCGGGACGATCCTCCTTCTTCCTCCCTTACCGGCAAAAACGAGGTGAGCGTTTTGGCCTTTTCGTGGTCTTACGGTATGAGGTTTCCCTTTTGTCGGGTCGCGTGCGAGGCAGTTTGGTACTAAACGGGAGGGCCGCCGCCGCCGTGGTTAAATGGGAGGCCGCCGCCGCCGTTACCGTGTTCACGGAGTCATCGCCGTAGCCGCCGTGATCGCGGGGTCGCAACCGGAGCCAAAAAGGGGGACGGAATACTGTTCATCAACAGGGGTTCAGGCCGCGGTCCACCGCGCCCGCGTGCACCCGGCGCATGCTTCCGCGGCCCGGGGGTGCAGACCCGGTGCACGGATGCGTGCGCCAGGCCGCGCGGTCCACCGGACCGGCGTGCACCCGGCGCACGCCTCCGCGACCCCGGGCCGCAGACCGGCGCACGGAATGCGTGCGCCAGGCCGTGCGGTGCACGCCCTAGGCGTGCACCCGGTGCTCGTCACCGCAGCGGGAGCGGTGAACCCGTGCGCGCCCGAGCCCGTGCGCGGCCCGGCCCAAGCCGTAGTGGTCCAGCGCTGCAGCGTGCTCCCGGCCCGCGCCGCGGCCGCCTGCTGTCGTGGACCCGGTCCATGCCTGGTTTCCTGCACCAGTATTCAAAAAAGGATCCAGAAGCTCCTTTTTGGCCCGTTTCGCCCCGTTTTTGAGTGATGTTTTTGACCGCGACGATGTTTTAACATTACTGTCTTACTGTAGTTCTTTTCGGGCACAAGGTGGGAGTGTTTTAACTGGATAGTTTTTCCGCACACCATTTTCTTCGTCGTTTCAGGTGGGTACCTCTTAGAATCCCTTTATGCGCACTATCGCTATTTTCATGTTGTACCCATGTTGTGCTTTTATTTGGAGACTTAGCATGGCATTTCCGACACTTGTGATTAACTCTATTTGTGCGTTTAACTGCGATATTGTGGAGCCAGTCATTATGGTTCACGTTATATGATTATATGTGGTTGATAGTCATGATGGTTCTCGTTATTTGATTATATGTGGTTGATAGTCACTATGATTCTCGGTTATTTGATTATATGTGATTTGATAGTCTCTATGATTCTCGCTACTTGATTATTGTACGGTATTCCTTGGTTACTATGCTCGAGCTGCAGCACTCTCAACGCCGCGGTTTGGCCACCGCAAAGGGTGCGCTTTTCCGGAAAAGTGGTCTATGACCCGTGTAAACCACGAGGTGACATAGTGGGGGCCCCCGTAGTTGTGGGATTTTGAGGCGCCAAGGTGCGAGCGGTGCGACCCGTCGACGTAGATGCTCGACGTGGTCAGGTGTTACAGGTGTTTCATGGCTCTTTGTGAGCGGTCCGACCCGTCGACGTAGATGCTCGACGTGGTCCCCCCGGTTTTGCTGGTGTTCGTGGTTTACTTCCCTCTTGAGAGGGTGGTCGGGTTTTGCAGGTGTTCGTGGTTTACTTTCCCTCATGGGAGGGTGGTCAGTTTTGCAGGTTGTTCGTTGTAGTGATCCGGCCTTCGGGGTATTTTTGACTTACATATAGTCAGTTAAGCCTTTAAAGTGAAATAAAATTATTCAATTCTTAAAAGTTGGCCATGTGAGGTGCTGGTATTTTTCTGCGATAGAGCGCGGAAAAAGAAAGCCAACGGTGCGATCGGATCTGAAATCCGATATCGGGATCTCCCGGAACGGAATTCAAAGTGATACGGTGATTAAGTCATGCATCGGAATCCGTGCAAAATATCTTGCACCCGTTAGAGATAAGGTGGGTTATCTCATAGGGGATAATTAATTAGTTAATTAATTATCCTTGAGGGAAAATAGAATTCTCTTACGTACTAATTAAAAAGGAAATTACTTAAAGATTAATACGAGCTATATAAGGGATCCCGATTATCGAAAAGAAAAGAAAAGAAAGAAATAAAACCCTAATCGGTGAGAAGAGTAAAAGAAAAGAAAAGACGGAACCCTAGCCGGAAGAAAGGGAAAGGAGAAAGAGAAGGGGCCCGATCTTCCCGGACACCGACCGAAGGCAAGAACGCGACCGGACAACCTTCCCGGTCGATCTTCGGTTAGTAAAATAATTGTTATAATTTATTGGGGATTTTCCGTCGTCTCTTTTGTTTGAGTTCTTGGTTTCTCCGTCATATCCGTCGCCGTCGCCGTCGTCGTCATCATGCTAGGGCACGGAACGGACGGCGGGGGCGCGCGGTGCCGCTAGGGCATCGCGCGGAGGAGAGCCATGGATGGCACCGGATGCAGACCCGCAACCGCGCGGGCACCGCATGGGCGCGCGCGGCTGCCGCACGGGCGGCACCCGCGCGGACCCGCAACCGTGCGGGTACCGCGGGGCGCAGCGCGCCCTGCCGCGCGGGCCCGCACCGTGCGGGCGCCGCGCGGCTGCCGCGGGGGCCCGCAACCGCGCCGGCGGCACCCAGCGCGGGCCCGCAACCGTGCGGGCACGGCGCGGGCGCGCGCGGCTGCCGCGCGGGCCGCAACCGTGCGGGCACGGCGCGGGCGCCGCGCGGCTGCCGCGCGGGCCCGCAACCGGCGGGCACGGCGCGGGCGCCGCGCGGCTGCCGCGCGGGCGGCACCCGCGCGGCCCCCGCAACCGCGCGGGCGCCGTGCGGGGCCGCACCCGCGCGGGCGTCGCGCGGCTGCCGCGCGGGCGCCGCGCGGCTGCCGCGCGGGCAACCGCGCGGCCGGCCGCACGGCAACAACCCGCGCGCGGGCACCGCGCGGCCGCCGCACGGGCAATACCCGCGCGGGCACCGCGCGGCCGCCGCACGGCAACACCCGCGCGGGCACCGGCGCCGCGGGGGCGTCGCCGTGGGAAACGCGCCGCGCGGTTCCGAACCGCGCGGGGGTTCCGTCGGACGACGACGGCGGCGCGGGATTTCCGTTTCGTCAACCCGGACGGTGTTGGACTTTCCCGTCAAAAGAGAGTAAATTGGGTCTTTTGTTTTCGGATGTTAGTACACGTTTTTGACTATAGTTATCCTTGCGGACTTTTCTTTAGGTCCAAGTGCGCAGCGGGGGTGCGCGAAAGATTCAGGTTGTTCCGATTTCTCTTCAAATAGGTGGGTACGGTTGCGATAAGTGCAACAAGTGCAGTAAGTGCATCTATCGTCATTAAAGTGCTCTTAATTTGTCTGACAAAGTAGATGGACAGTTTAACCTTTCGCATAATTGTGTTTTTATCTAACAATTGAAGCGGCTACGGTCGCGGTGCTCATGACACGCCGATCTCGGCAAATCCGTTTTCGGATGCTGCACGTACACAGGCGGATTGGCCTCCGCATGGGGTGTACTTTTCGGAAGAGTGGTCTCTTATGACCCGTGTTCCTCACAAAGGGGTGGGAGCCGTGAGGACCCCTTCGCGCCCGCTGGGAATAGCACACCAGCACCGTGAAGGGGTTAAATGCATCAAAGAGGTGTTTGCGCACGAGGGAAGACTTTAGTCTCTCCGACAAATAATCTGGGGTTGGTGCCCAATTTAATTGATAAATCTGGGGTTGGGGCCCAGCTTAATATGTGCAGGGTTTTAGCGAAATGGTTTCGGTGTATTCGGTTTGCTTCTTATTCCTTATTGATATTAGACATCTACTTTGTTTGTCACTGACATTACCCACTCCGTGACAGGTGTTACGAGGTGCGTTAGCCGGGAGGGCGGTGAGACTGCGTCGCGAGGGCCGTATCAGAACACTTGGTTTTTATTATCTCATTTCTCTTACGCTTAATATAGTTAATTTGCTTGTGGGTCGTAATATTCGTGGACATGTATTACTTAGCGCTGTGGATGAGGTGTACTTTTATATTTCGGTTCTTTTGGTGATGTTTTCTTATGCGGCACGTTTTCATGATAAACCAAATGACTTCGAAAAGGTTTTCTCAAAACGAAGTGCCGTGTGGGCACGGGTTTTGCAACCGCTGGCTTTATCCTTTCTAAACACTGATGCCGCTTTAATATTCCGCTTGATGATGTATCTCTATTGTATGGTTGATGGTTGGTGTTTGATGTATGTTGTTGTAAATGAGACGCCGTGCATATACAAAGGAGACTCTGTCCGTGGGCAGGGAGAATTTGTGTATGTGGCGGTCTGGCACGCACCGGGGATGAGGTTCAAATTACCTTGTCAAGAAGAAAAAAAAGATACACGCGATTTTCCGCTTGATAGACTCAAAAACCCCCGGGGGCGTGACAGATTAAATGGTATCAGAGCATACAACCATAACCATAGTAGACGTGATCCACATCCACAGTGTAAGGTGCCACAAGAAAATTAGACATGAGATAACCAAGATATAGGTGCGTAGTACAGGAGAGTACGGGGAAAAGGGGACGTAATGTAGGTGTAATCGTAAGACAGGGTGATAGGGTTATAACCTTAGGGTTAACATGGTTTCTTTGTCTATAGCGGACGATGGCCCGGACTAGATCGTCCACCGAGAATGCGGACGCGGACAGAGTGACCCCGGCCACCGCAGAGAACCAGCTTCTCCAACGACAACTACGGGAAATGGCCGGGCAATTAGCGACGCTGACGGAGCAGGTTCGTCACCTGACGCAGCAACAGGCAACCGCGCCAGCCGAGCGCGATCCGACCCCTCCGCCCGAAGCCACCGCACCCACTACGGGACCGCAAGGGACGGGTGGCACGACGACAGAACAGCCCCCATCCCCAAGGGATGTACCTACTCCGACGACCTCGGGGCCCGTGTTGGGAGCGACACCGGGGGAGGTAGGAACGGCCCCTACTCTTGGGGGGTCCGCCGCTGCAGGAGGGATCACGGAGCAACGAACGACGCGAGAAAGGATCAGGATGAATTTGACTAAGTTCAAGAAGTATGACCCTCCCACCTTCGAGGGAGAGACGACCGATCCATGGGTCGTCGAGAAATGGGTGGATACCATGGAAAAACTCTTCGAGGACCTACTGATGGAGCAGCACGAGCGGGTTCCACTAGCCGTCCACTTTCTCGAAGGGAATGCACGCATCTGGTGGAAGACGGTACGCCCGGACCCATCTACAAACGACCCGCTACCGACATGGTCGGCCTTTAGAGAGGAACTTTTTGGCGCTTTCTTCTCCGATAGCGTCAAGCGGCAATTGGAAGACGACCTGAAGAACATTAGACAAGGGAACCTCTCGGTCATGGAATATCAAAGGAAGTTTGTAAGATTTGGTTTCTCTTTTCCCTCTTAGATTAGGAGCACCGGTTACACCTTAGCCTGCTACCCCTATTAGGCTCTCTCTCTCTCCCTCTCTCTAAAAATCCTTAAGTATTAGGCGAAGCCTTCCCCGGCTGATGTACGCGGGCGGGCTTCGAAGCATAGGAGAACCTTGTGTACTCGGGGCCCGTTGAGGGCCATGCAAGGAATAAATAGGCTCCACCCTATGCCTTGCAGCCGAGAACCCAATGGGCCGATAGGTAGTTCAGGGCCGCTCCCCAGATAAGGATCAGCGGTCCCGTGGTAAGGGAATTTTCGGATGTATTTCTGGCAGAGCTCCCCGGAATGCCACCAGAACGAGAGGTCGACTTCCCTATTGAACTACTTCCCGGCACCAAACCCATCACCATGGCACCGTACAGGATGGCCTTCGCGGAGCTGAAGGAACTCAAGGCACAGTTGGAGGACCTTTTGAATAAGGGCTTCATCAGACCTAGCCCGTCACCGTGGGGTGCGCCCGTCCTGTTTGTGAGGAAGAAGGACGGAAGTCTCCGGTTGTGCATCGACTACCGGGAGATAAATAAGGTCACCGTTAAGAACAAGTACCCCCTGCCAAGGATCGACGACCTCTTCGACCAACTACAGGGGGCGACGGTGTTTTCAAAGATTGACCTACAGTCGGGCTATCATCAACTCCAGGTCAAGGGGGAGGACATCCCCAAAACGGCTTTTTGGACTCGCTACGGTCATTACGAATTTACAGTAATGCCGTTCGGGCTCACGAATGCCCCGGCGGTGTTCATGGACATGATGAACAGGGTATTCAAACCTTTCCTGGATTTATTTGTGGTGGTCTTCATCGACGATATCCTCATCTACTCCCGTACAAACGAGGAACATGAAGAACATCTGCGCACAATCCTCCAGATCCTACAGGAATAGAAACTCTACGCCAAACTCAAAAAGTGTGAGTTTTGGCTCCGAGAGGTTGGCTTCCTGGGGCACGTAATCTCGGCGGCTGGGGTCTCAGTCGATCCGAAGAAGATAGATTCGGTGACGGACTGGTCCCAACCGACGATGGTAACAGAGGTTCGAAGCTTTCTATGATTAGCCGGGTACTACCGGCGCTTCGTGGAGGGTTTCTCCAAGATAGCCACCCCCTTAAACCGTTTGACTAAAAAGGGAGAAAAGTTCATCTGGACGGACAAATGTCAGAGGAGCTTCGAGGAGCTCAAGGATAGATTGACGCGAGCTCCGATTCTCGCCCTGCAAGAACCAGGGGAGGATTACGATGTGTATTGCGATGCGTCGCGAAACGGACTGGGTGGAGTACTCATGCAACGGGGAAAGGTTATAGCCTATGCGTCAAGGCAGCTCAAAGAATAGGAGCGAAACTACCCCGTGCACGATTTGGAACTCGCAGCGGTTGTGTTCGTCCTCAAGCTTTGGAGACACTACCTGTATGGAGCACACTGCAATGTGTATTCAGATCATAAAAGTCTTAAGTACCTTTTCACCCAAAAGGAGTTAAATTTGCGACAAAGACGGTGGCTCGAGCTACTGAAGGATTACGATTTAACGATCCACTACCACCCGGGAAAGGCAAATGTGGTGGCCGACGCCCTGAGCCGTAAGGGGCAGGCCGAGAAGGCAGGGGTAAGTGGCATCACCCAGCAAGATAGTCTGATTGCGGAATTTTCGCGATTAAGACTAGAAGTAGTACCAGCGGGTACAGTCGAACAACTTCTGACACTGGTGGTCAGACCTACTCTGCTTGACAGAATTCTCGAGGGACAGTCGACTGATGACCAACTCCAGCTGATGCGAAGTAGAGTAACTGCCGACCAAGAGGGTGATTTCACAGTAAACTCCGATGGCACGATACGATTTCGGGGACGAATCTGTGTACCGGATCTACCGGAACTCAAAGAGGAAATCCTGCGGGAGGCGCATACTGCTCCATATACAGCGCATCCCGGGGGAACTAAGATGTACAAGGATGTCAAGCAGACCTTCTGGTGGCCCAAAATGAAGGGAGACGTGACTCGGTTTGTGGCACACTGCCTGGTGTGCCAACGAGTGAAGGCCGAGCACCAGCGTCCAGCAGGAAAATTGCAACCCCTACCGGTGCCCGAGTGGAAATGGGACATGATTACCATGGATTTTGTGACCGGGTTCCCGAGATCGTCACAGGGACACGATGCGATATGGGTAATTGTGGACCGTCTGACGAAATCGGCCCACTTTCTGCCCATACACACGATGTGGACGCGGGAACGACTGGCGCAAACCTACATCAACGAGATAGTAAGGTTGCATGGGGTGCCGACATCCATCACGTCGGACAGGGACACGCGATTTGTGTCAAACTTTTGGCAGGGTTTGCAGCGAGCAATGGGAACCAAGTTGCACTTCAGTACGGCTTTTCACCCGCAGACCGACGGACAATCAGAGCGGGTGATACAAATTATGGAGGACATGCTTCGGGCATGCGTTTTAGACCTGGGCGAAGGATGGGCACGGTGCTTGCCCTAAGTGGAATTTGCCTACAATAACAGTTACCAGGCCAGCATTCAGATGGCGCCATACGAGGCCCTGTACGGGCGCCGCTGTCGGTCTCCAATATACTGGGACGAATTGGGTGAGCGTAAGTTTCTGGGCCCAGATTTGGTGGAGGAGACCGAAGCGAAGGTGCGATTGATTAGGCAAAGGCTACTGACCGCCCAGAGCAGACAGAAAAGCTACGCGGACAACAGACGCCGAGACTTAGAGTTCATGGTGGGTGAGCACGCGTTACTCCGAGTTTCGCCCTCCAAGGGGAACCGACGCTTCGGCATAAAGGGAAAGTTAAGCCCGAGGTACGTAGGACTGTTCGAGATCCTAGAACGCGTAGGACCGGTGGCGTATCGATTAGCCCTGCCGCCGAATCTCGAACGAGTCCATAACGTGTTCCCTGTCTCAATGCTCCGGAAATACCTAGCTGATCCCTCTCATGCCTTGGATCCCTCCACCATCGAGTTGCGAGAGGATTTAAGCGTCGAGGAGACGCCGGTGCGGATTTTGGCAAGAGAGGACAAGAAGTTGCGCAATCGAACTATCCCCTATGTGAAGGTCCAATGGAGCAACCACGAAGAGCGCGAGGCAACGTGGGAACTGGAATCGAAAATCAGAGAATGTTTTCCCGAATTGATTAGTGGGGTTTGTACGTAAGTTTCAGGACGAAACTTTTTATAAAGTGTGAGTAGTGTAGTGATCCGGCCTTTCGGGGTATTTTTGACTTACATATAGTCATTTAAGCCTTTAAGTGAAATAAAATTATTCAATTCTTAAAAGTTGGCCATTGTGAGGTGCTGGTATTTTTCCGCGATAGAGCGCGGAAAAAGAAAGCCAACCGTGCGATCGGATCTGAAATCCGATATCGGGATCTCCCGGAACGGAATTCAAAGTGATACGGTGATTAAGTCATGCATCGGAATCCGTGCAAAATATCTTGCACCCGTTAGAGATAAGGTGGGTTATCTCGTAGGGGATAATTAATTAGTTAATTAATTATCCATGAGGGAAAATAGAATTCTCTTACGTACTAATTAAAAAGGAAATTAATTAAAGATTTAATACGAGCTATGTAAGGGATCTCGATTATCGGAAAGAAAAGAAAAGAAAGAAATAAAAACCCTAATCGGTGAGAAGAGAAAAAGAAAAGAAAAGACGGAACCCTAGCCGGAAGAAAGGGAAAGGAGAAAGAGAAGGGGCCCGATCTTCCCGGACACCGAACCGAAGGCAAGAACGCGACCGGACAACCTTCCCGTCGATCTTCGGTTAGTAAAATAATTGTTATAATTTATTTGGGATTTTTCCGTCGTCTCTTTTGTTTGAGTTCTTGGTTTCTCCGTCGTATCCGTCACCGTCGCCGTCGTCGTCATCATGCTAGGGCACGGAACGGACGGCGGAGGCGCGCGGTGCCGCTAGGGCATCGCGCGGAGGAGAGCCACGGACGGCACCCATGCGGACCCGCAACCGCGCGGGCACCGCATGGGCGCCGCGCGGCTGCCGCACGGGCGGCACCCGCGCGGACCCGCAACCGTGCGGGCACCGCGCGGGCGCCGTGCAGGCACCGCGCGGGCGCCGCGCGGGCCCGCAACCGCGCGGGCGGCACCCGCGCGGGCCCGCAACCGTGCGGGCGCCGCGCGGCTGCCGTGCGGGCGGCACCCGCGCGGACCCGCAACCGCGCGGGCGCCGTGCGGGGCCGCACCCGCGCGGGCCCGCAACCGTGCGGGCGCCGCGCGGCTGCCGCGCGGGCCCGCAACCGCGCGGGCGGCACCCGCGCGGGCCCGCGACCGTGCGGGCACCGCGCGGGCGCCGCGCGGCTGCCGCACGGGCAACACCCGCGCGGGCACCGCGCGGCCGCCGCACGGGCAATACCCGCGCGGGCACCCCGCGGCCGCCGCACGGGCAACACCCGCGTGGGCACCGCGCCGTGGGGGCGTCGCCGCGGAAACGCGCCGCGCGATTCCGAACCGCGCGGGGTTCCGGCGGACGACGACGGCGGCGCGGGATTTCCGTTTCGTCAACCCGGACGGTGTTGGACTTTCCCGTCAAAAAGAGTAAATTGGGTCTTTCGTTTTCGGATGTTAGTACACGTTTTTGACTATAGTTATCCTTGCGGACTTTTCTTTAGGTCCAAGTGCGCAGCGGGGGTGCGCGAAAGATTCAGGTGTTCCGATTTCTCTTCAAATAGGTGGGTACAGTTGCGATAAGTGCAACAAGTGCAGTAAGTGCATCTATCGTCATTAAAGTGCTCTTAATTTATCTAACAAAGTAGATGGACAGTTTAACCTTTTGCATAATTGTGTTTTTATCTAACAATTGAAGCGGCTACGATAAGACCTGGCTTTTCCGTGACCCTTCCCGTTATCCCTTTCTTACGACTGTCCGACTGTGGGGCAATTTTTGGTGTTTTTCCGGAAAGTCCGTCGGGACTCGCGGACATTTTTAGGCGGAAGGGCTCGCGAAACGGAGAACGGGGACGTGATCGGTTTCGGATTCCGACTCCCGGTTCTCCAAGAATAAATTTTTGAAGTTCGGACCCCTTTAGACGCTCCGGGATCCGTGCGATTGGATGACACGCTTTTCGAGACAATCTTAGCCGCCGATTGTTTTTAGGGTTTTCTTAAAACCGGGGGCCGTAGGGTTTTTCTTTTCCCTCTTGGTTTTCTCTCTTGACGGCTAGGATTTAGGGCGGCGCTTTTAAGAAAGAAACCCCATTCCTTTTTTCCTCCCTTTTCATGAGGCGCGTGAGAAACCGAGGCGACGAGACGAGGAGAAGGGAAGAACGGGAGAAACCCATCCCTCGTGGAGCTTTCCGTTGGAGACGAGAGGGACGATCCACCCTCCCACCATTTTCCTCGCAGGATCACGGTAAGCGTCGTTCCCCCTTTATTGCATTTTCTGTGGGGTCGAGGTTTTGGTTGGGGGTTGTTCGGGTGTCGCACGCGTCGTGGGTTGTGGTAACGGGAAGCCGCCGTCGCCGTTGTCAAACGGGAGGCCGCCGCCGCCGTTATCATGCCCACGAGGTCGTCGCCGGAGTCGCACGGGAGCGAAAACGGAGAAGAAAACAAAAAAGGGGGCGTTACTGTTCATCGCGTACGGATCCTCCAGCCGCGGTCCACAGACCCCAGTCGTGCACCCGGTGCACACCCCGCAGCCCCGGAGGCGCAGACCCGGCGCACGGAACCGTGCGCCGGGCTGCGCACTGTGCGCGGTGCACGCTCCGGGCGTGCACCCGGCGCTCGCCGCGGCAGCCGCGCGGCATGGACCCGGTCCGCGCCCTTCCCCGTGCGCGGCCCGGCCCAAGACGCAATGGCTCACCCTGCCGAGCGGTGCACCCGGTCTGCGCCGCGGTCACCTACTGCCGTGGACCCGGTCCACGCGCTGCTCCGTGCACCACCCGTCAGCCCGGAAGCCCGGGAGCTCCGTTTTTGGCCCGTTTCGCCCCGTTTTTGAGTGTTTTTGACCACGACGATGTTTTTAACAATACTTTTCCTACCTTAGTTTTCCGGGCGCAAGGCGGGGGAACTTCTGACTGGAATTTCCCGCACACCCTTTTCTTCGCGTTCCAGGTGGGTACCCCTTAGAACCTCTTTATGCACAGTTTCGTTGTTGCTATGTTTATTTTGTTGAGGGGTTTGGTGGGTGATGTGGACCTCCGGATTTACGGCTGTCGCGGTAGAAGACCGGGCGGGCAGTTCGCCCTACCCGAACAAAGGTAGGGTTGTTCGGGACATACTAGCGTTGGGGACGGTGATCGACGTGACCTTTCAGAATATTAAAGTTCAACTTGTGGAATATTGTTAACTCCGGTAAAGGTTTGTGTTTTATTATCTTTATAGTATGGCGACTATGGGTCGCTGTGGGGACTCTTCCATTGTCTTGGTTTCCGGAGTTATGGGAAAAGGGGTAAGATCTTAGTAATTGCGTGTTTACATTTGCTAACCCTGTTAAAGCTATTGTGTGGATATTTGGTTGCCGAGGCAGGTGCTCGGTCTGGTTTGCCGAGGTTGGTGCTCGGATGAGGCTCGAGATTTACTACACGCACAAAGATCTTAGTAATTGCATGTTTACATTTGCTAACCCTGTTAAAGCTATTGTGTGGATATTTGGTTGCCGAGGCAGGTGCTCGGTCTGGTTTGCCGAGGTTGGTGCTCGGATGAGGCTCGAGATTTGCTACACGCACACCAGCGGTTTGGCCACCGCAAGGGTGTGCTTTTCCGGAAAAGTGGTACGTTGTCCCGTGTACCCCACGTGATGGTGACGTTAGGAATGGGGGCCCCCGTGGGTGGGGGGTGTGAGCGGTGATGCCGAGGTGGGTGCTCGGCGGCCGAGGCAGGTGCTCGGCAGGGGTTTCCGAGGCAGGTGCTCGGTGTGGTTGCCGGGGGAGGTGCCCGGTTTTGTTTGCACGAGGTTCTGCATTATATTGTTTGCACGGGGTTCTGCATTGTATGGTTTGCACATGGTGCTTCATTGTTGGTTGCTCTGGTTTCTAACGTGGTTTGCCTGACTTTAGCCCTTTTTGCATATTATGTTATTTCTAGTCACCGACTCCCCACTTCGTGACAGGTTCGTCCAGGGGCGAGTGCTATGGCACCGGTGAGGCCGCAAGGGTGGTGTTCTGACTTCGTGCGAACTTCAGACACAGTGACTCTTCTATCTCTCTTCTTTTATTACTCATGTTAGTTAGTCGTGGATTGCGATACCCCCGTGGGGTCGAAGTGGATGTTGCCTTTTCTTTTATTGTATGCGAATAAATGTTGTTCCTTCCCTTACTGGGCCGTTTTGAACTACGCAAAACAAAGAAAACCGTTTGCGAAAACCGCTTCTAAAACATGGGTGTCGTATGGGCACCGGTTTTTAAAACCCCTGGGGATTTATGTGGCTTTCAAACGGTCTTTCCTAAAATGATGGCATCGTGTGGATGCCGCTTTCAAAACCTTGTGATTATTTATCCTTTCAAAACGTCGGCCTCTATGTTCTAAGTGAATACTAGAATATCATGTGAGTTGTTTGGTTGTATGTGAACGAGAC
Source organism: Tillandsia leiboldiana (assembly GCA_029204045.2). Classification (NCBI taxonomy): domain Eukaryota; kingdom Viridiplantae; phylum Streptophyta; class Magnoliopsida; order Poales; family Bromeliaceae; genus Tillandsia; species Tillandsia leiboldiana. Next base: position 20,367,204 of record CM055061.1, read on the forward strand.
CCCAACTGATGTGGTTAGAGATTGTATGTGCTACACCTTGTGAGACATTTTGTAATTGAGACACCGTGCATATACAAAGGAGACTCTGCCCGTTTGCAGAGTGAATTTGTGTATGCGGCGGGTCTGGACACGCACCGGGGAGCATTGGTTACACATAAAAAAATATGTGGCTAAATTAGGAGCATCGGTGGCTCCTCTTCCGCGCGATTCGGATCCCCGGGGCGTGACAGATTAAGATGGTATCAGAGAGGTAAACTTTAACCACAACAGTCGGGGCCCAACATCCACGGGGCGCAATACACTAACTACTGATTAATAAAGTGAACTTGGGGTAGACCAGTAGATCGTGAGTGTGCGAGGGAAAAAGGGGGATTTTATTTCGGTGCGTCTGTAGGTCGTGGTGCTAGACCCGTTTGGTCTAGGGTTGACTTGGTTTCTTTGTATATAGTGAATAATGGCCCGAAATGGGTTATCAGCGGAGAACGCAGGGGCAGAAAGTACGGTGCCAATAACGGCGGAGTATCAGCTGCTCCGACAACAACTACAAGAGGTGGCCGGGCAGTTAGCAACCCTTATGGAACAAATGCGGCAGTGGGCGCAACAGTCGACAATACCAATGGAGGTCGCCCAGGCTTCTTTGCCCGGACCAACCGCACCAGTGACGAGACCGTCGGTGGCGGTCAGCGAGACTACGGTTGCCCCTTCTCCGACCACGGTGACCGAGATACCGTCGGTTCATCCGACGACGCCTTCAGTAGCAGTAACACCAGCAACTTCGGGACTTACGCCGGGAGCCACCGTTGGAGCTCCCTTGGGAGAGACCGTGGTGACACCTAACCCCAGAATGACCGCCGTTGCTGCGGGGGAAGCCCTTATCCGGCAAACCGAATGGGATGGGGTGATAGCGAACTTGGAAAATTTCAAGAGGTACGACCCACCCGTGTTTGAGGGAGAGACGACCGACCCTTGGGTCGTGGAAAAATGGGTGGATACCATGGAGAAGCTTTTTGAAGACCTATTTATGGAGGAACATGAACGGGTCCCTTTGGCAGTCCACTTTCTTGAGGGAAACGCCCGCAGGTGGTGGAGGACGGTGTGCCCGGACCCCTCGGGGGGCACCGCCCTTCCATCTTGGACCACGTTCCGAGAAAAACTGTCTGAGGCATTTCTCTCCGACAGCATCAAACAGCAGATGGAAGATGACCTGAAGCACATCAAGAAAGGAAGTCAGACAGTTACGGGATATCAACGGGCATTTGTGAGGTTGATCAAATGTGTTCCCCCTGTTATAAGAGATGAATCTCACAAAGCCCGTCTTTTTGTGAACGGTGTACGAAGCGACATCTACAAGGTGGTGCAAACGGCGGATTTGCACACCTTCTAGGAAGTGGTCGATAGAGCCACCACAGTGGAGCACGAATTCGCGATTTCACGAGCCCGACGGGAGAGCTCAGATCACAGCGGGGATAAGAAACGAGCTCGACCTTGTTTTGGAAAAGAGCATACCAAGAGGAGTCGGCCTCCTAAATACCTGAGATGGCAACAAGGAACCAAGAATGCGTCGACAGGAGGACAATGGCCGGTGGACAAGTCTTGCATCAATTGCGATGGAATATACCAAGTGACCGAATGTCCCCAGAAGCAAGACCACTATTTTCGATGCGGCAACCCGGGGCACTATTGTTTCAACTGCCCATCGGAAACGGGGACATCACCCGTAGCAGCATCTCCACCTTCGTCTCCGCAATCGGGAGGAGGGAGAGTCTATACGAAGACCCACCAGGGGACGGACCCACAGAGCACGATGTAGCAGGTAATACTCGAGTTTCAGATCATCGTGCTAGAACGTTTGTGTCAACACCTAAGCATCCCACTCTTCCACCTCGCTTCATATTTCTCCCTACCATAGTATTAGAAGAAATCCCATCGTAGAAATAAGTTCGGTCGGATCCTCCGGCTACCCCTCGAGGCAGGCGGCTGTACTCCTTCCTGCCCAGCGAGGGCGAGACGGGTTCTTAGTCTCTAAGGACTAATGAGGTTTCCGTTAAAATTTAACGGCATCACGCTTGGGGCCGACAGTCGCGGCAATCTTTAAGTGGTAGTTGACTGCTTGAAGTTCCAAGTGCGTCTCCGGGAACCGGACTTACCGAAAAACAGCCTTACAAACTCGGAGTGGTCGACATGAGTTCACGGTCATACCATTTAGACTCGTTATCGCACCAGCGGTATTCACGGGCATGATGAATAGGATACTCAAGCCCTCCTTAGACCAGCCGGTAATGGTCTTATGGTGGACGTTCCGATCTACTCTCACAACAGACAAGGGGTATGGGGAACACTCGCGAGTAATCCCCTAGACCCTCCAGGATCAGCAACCATATGCCAAACTCATAAAGTGTGAGTTTTGGCTCCGTGAGGTGGACTTTTTGGGGCATATCGTTTTGATGTCTGGAATTGCAGTGGATCCGAGGAGGATCGAGTCAGTGGCCAACTGGGCTCGGCCAACAACGGTGACGGAGATCCGAAGCTTCTTAGGACGGGCAGGCTACTACAGACGCTTCGTGGGAGGCCACTTCCCTAAATCGACTAACCCAAAGCGGGTAGAGATTCGTCTGGACAGCCCAGTGCCAAAGGAGTTTCAAAGAACTTAAAGACAGACGCACACAGGCGGCAGTGCTCATACAGCCGAAGCCCGGAAAGGACTATAAGATCTAGTCTGACGAATCTCCAAGAGGATCTTGGGAGACCAAACGACGGACACATAACTACAACTGGTGCAAGACGGAATGTCCTCGGAGCAAGGCGGAATTTTTACGAGTGACTCAGGGATGTAATAAGGTTCCGGGGACGAATTCGTGTGCCCGATAAGCTAGAAACGAGGGAAAAAAATCTAGCCAAAGTATATAATACCTCCTATACCGCGCATCCCGGAGGTACAAAGAGGTGCATGGATCTATGGCAGACCTTCTGGTGGCCCAAATCGAAAGAGTGATGTGGCACAAATTGTGGCGCAATATTGGGTGTGCCAACAGGTGAAAGCGAAACATCAGCCACCGGCGGGGGGAAAGCAGACGTTTCGGCTACGAGGGAGGTAGTAGCAAGGAAGACCTCGTACAAGAGAAATTTTGGCCACGACCCCAGAGGAACCCTTAGATGTAATGCTTCGTACCCTCCTGCCCAATAAGGAGGTGAAGACTTAGTTGTCTTTTATGTTGGCTTTTTAGTTAAGGGTTAAATAGGTCCAACTTCCGGCCTTGTGACAATAGACCCGAGGCGTTGTAACAGTACGCCTTAGACGTCCAGGTGAGGTGAGTCGGGCCAAGACCCGAGGCGTTGTAACAGTACGCCTTAGACGTCCAGGTGGGTTGAGTCAGGTCAAGATCGGTGGCGGTGTGACAGAACGCCTTAAGTAAATGAGTTGTGTATTGCTAATAGTTCGAGCTTTTGGGATCGTTGGTTGGCGTCAATGACCCGATATTCGGGATTTTGGAGCGCGTAGGCCCGGTGACATACCGGTTGGCTTTATTGCCAAACCTCGATGCAGATCTTAGCACGAGAGGACAAAAAGGTTGCGCAACCGGACGATCCCCCTATGGGAAGGTGCTGTGAAGCAACCAGGAAGAATGTGAGGCAACTTGGGAACCAGAGTCAAAGATGGGGGAGTGATACCCGGACCTCTTCGCCGCAGGCGGGAGTTAAGTTTCGGGGACGAAACTTGTTTTTGTTGGTGAGTGGTGTAAGACCTGGCTTTTCCGTGACCCTTCCCGTTATCACTTTCTTACGACTGTCCGACTGTGGGGCAATTTTTGGTGTTTTTCCGGAAAGTCCGTCGGGACTCGCGGACATTTTTAGGCGGAAGGGCTCGCGAAACGGAGAACGGGGACGTGATCGGTTTCGGATTCTGACTCCCGGTTCTCCAAGAATAAATTTTTGAAGTTCGGACCCCTTTAGACGCTCCGGGATCCGTGCGATTGGATGACACGCTTTTCGAGACAATCTTAGCCGCCGATTGTTTTTAGGGTTTTCTTAAAACCGGGGGCCGTAGGGTTTTTCTTTTCCCTCTTGGTTTTCTCTCTTAACGGCTAGGATTTAGGGCGGCGCTTTTAAGAAAGAAACCCCATTCCTTTTTTCCTCCCTTTTCATGAGGCGCGTGAGAAACCGAGGCGACGAGACGAGGAGAAGGGAAGAACGGGAGAAACCCATCCCTCGTGGAGCTTTCCGTTGGAGACGAGAGGGACGATCCACCCTCCCACCATTTTCCTCGCAGGATCACGGTAAGCGTCGTTCCCCCTTTATTGCATTTTCTGTGGGGTCGAGGTTTTGGTTGGGGGTTGTTCGGGTGTCGCACGCGTCGTGGGTTGTGGTAACGGGAAGCCGCCGTCGCCGTTGTCAAACGGGAGGCCGCCGCCGCCGTTATCATGCCCACGAGGTCGTCGCCGGAGTCGCACGGGAGCGAAAACGGAGAAGAAAACAAAAAAGGGGGCGTTACTGTTCATCGCGTACGGATCCTCCAGCCGCGGTCCACAGACCCCAGTCGTGCACCCGGTGCACACCCCGCAGCCCCGGAGGCGCAGACCCGGCGCACGGAACCGTGCGCCGGGCTGCGCACTGTGCGCGGTGAACGCTCCGGGCGTGCACCCGGCGCTCGCCGCGGCAGCCGCGCGGCATGGACCCGGTCCGCGCCCTTCCCCGTGCGCGGCCCGGCCCAAGACGCAACGGCTCACCCTGCCGAGCGGTGCACCCGGTCTGCGCCGCGGTCACCTGCTGCCGTGGACCCGGTCCACGCGCTGCTCCGTGCACCACCCGTCAGCCCGGAAGCCCGGGAGCTCCGTTTTTTGCCCGTTTCGCCCCGTTTTTGAGTGTTTTTGACCACGACGATGTTTTTAACAATACTTTTCCTACCTTAGTTTTCCGGGCGCAAGGCGGGGGAACTTCTGACTGGAATTTCCCGCACACCCTTTTCTTCGCGTTCCAGGTGGGTACCCCTTAGAACCTCTTTATGCACAGTTTCGTTGTTGCTATGTTTATTTTGTTGAGGGGTTTGGTGGGTGATGTGGACCTCCGGATTTACGGCTGTCGCGGTAGAAGACCGGGCGGGCAGTTCGCCCTACCCGAACAAAGGTAGGGTTGTTCGGGACATACTAGCGTTGGGGACGGTGATCGACGTGACCTTTCAGAATATTAAAGTTCAACTTGTGGAATATTGTTAACTCCGGTAAAGGTTCGTGTTTTATTATCTTTATAGTATGGCGACTATGGGTCGCTGTGGGGACTCTTCCATTGTCTTGGTTTCCGGAGTTATGGGAAAAGGGCTAAGATCTTAGTAATTGCGTGTTTACATTTGCTAACCCTGTTAAAGCTATTGTGTGGATATTTGGTTGCCGAGGCAGGTGCTCGGTCTGGTTTGCCGAGGTTGTTGCTCGGATGAGGCTCGAGATTTACTACACGAACAAAGATCTTAGTAATTGCATGTTTACATTTGCTAACCCTGTTAAAGCTATTGTGTGGATATTTGGTTGCCGAGGCAGGTGCTCGGTCTGGTTTGCCGAGGTTGGTGCTCGGATGAGGCTCGAGATTTGCTACACGCACACCAACGGTTTGGCCACCGCAAGGGTGTGCTTTTCCGGAAAAGTGGTACGTTGACCCGTGTACCCCACGTGATGGTGACGTTAGGAATGGGGGCCCCCGTGGGTGGGGGGTGTGAGCGGTGATGCCGAGGTGGGTGCTCGGCGGCCGAGGCAGGTGCTGGGCAGGGGTTTCCGAGGCAGGTGCTCGGTGTGGTTGCCGGGGGAGGTGCCCGGTTTTGTTTGCACGAGGTTCTGCATTATATTGTTTGCACGGGGTTCTGCATTGTATGGTTTGCACATGGTGCTTCATTGTTGGTTGCTCTGGTTTCTAACGTGGTTTGCCTGACTTTAGCCCTTTTTGCATATTATGTTATTTCTAGTCACTGACTCCCCACTTCGTGACAGGTTCAGCCAGGGGCGAGTGCTATGGCACCGGTGGGGCCGCAAGGGTGCTGTTCTGACTTCGTGCGAACTTCAGACACAGTGACTCTTCTATCTCTCTTCTTTTATTACTCATGTTAGTTAGTCGTGGATTGCGATACCCCCGTGGGGTCGAAGTGGATGTTGCCTTTTCTTTTATTGTATGCGAATAAATGTTGTTCCTTCCCTTACTGGGCCGTTTTGAACTACGCAAAACAAAGAAAACCGTTTGCGAAAACCGCTTCTAAAACATGGGTGTCGTATGGGCACCGGTTTTTAAAACCCCTGTGGATTTATGTGGCTTTCAAACGGTCTTTCCTAAAACGATGGCATCGTGTGGATGCCGCTTTCAAAACCTTGTGATTATTTATCCTTTCAAAACGTCGGCCTCTATGTTCTAAGTGAATACTAGAATATCATGTGAGTTGTTTGGTTGTATGTGAACGAGACCCCAACTGATGTGGTTAGAGATTGTATGTGCTACACCTTGTGAGACATTTTGTAATTGAGACGCCGTGCAAATACAAAGGAGACTCTGCCCGTTTGCAGAGTGAATTTGTGTATGCGGCGGGTCTGGACACGCACCGGGGAGCATTGGTTACACAAAAAAAAATATGTGGCTAAATTAGGAGCATCGGTGGCTCCTCTTCCGCGCGATTCGGATCCCCGGGGCGTGACAGGTCTCTTATGACCCGTGTTCCTCACAAAGGGGTGGGAGCCGTGAGGACCCCTTGGCGCCCGCTGGGAATAGCACACCAGCACTGTGAAGGGGTTAAATGCATCAAAGAGGTGTTTGCGCACGAGGGGAGACTTTAGTCTCTCCGACAAATAATCTGGGGTTGGTGCCCAATTTAATTGATAAATCTGGGGTTAGGGCCCAGCTTAATATGTGCAGGGTTTTAGCGAAATGGTTCCGGTGTATTCGGTTTGCTTCTTATTCCTTATTGATATTAAACATCTACTTTGTTTGTCACTGACATTACCCACTCCGTGACAGGTGTTACGAGGTGCGTTAGCCGGGAGGGCGGTGAGACTGCGTCGCGAGGGCCGTAGTCAGAACACTTTGTTTTTATTATCTCATTTCTCTTACGCTTAATTTTGTTAATTTGCTTGTGGGTCGTAATATTCGTGGACATGTATTACTTAGCGCTGTGGATGAGGTGTACTTTTATATTTCGGTTCTTTTGGTGATGTTTTCTTATGCGGCACGTTTTCATGATAAACCAAATGACTTCGAAAAGGTTTTCTCAAAACGAAGTGCCGTGTGGGCACGGGTTTTGCAACCGCTGGCTTTATCCTTTCTAAACACTGATGCCGCTTTAATATTCCGCTTGATGAAGTATGTCTATTGTATGGTTGATGGTTGGTGTTTGATGTATGTTGTTGTAAATGAGATGCCGTGCATATACAAAGGAGACTCTGTCCGTGGGCAGGGAGAATTTGTGTATGTGGCGGTCTGGCACGCACCGGGGATGAGGTTCAAATTACCTTGTCAAGAAGAAAAAAAAAGATACATGCGATTTTCCGCTTTGATAGACTCAAAAACCCCCGGGGGCGTGACATTCGTGCTTTATTTTTCCCTCTTGGGAGGGCGGTTGCTCCGGATAGTCTTGCGGTTGGCTTTACTACTTTTTCCTGCTTTATGATTAGTATTATTGGGTCGCTGACTTCCCACTCCATGACAGGTTCCTTCAGGGGTGAGAGCTAGGCGACGGTGAGGCCGGGTCAGGAGCTTTCGGCTCCATTGAGACCTCAGACTGTATTTTTTCTCCTTTCTTTCGCATTTCATTTACTACTTGTAGACTATTGTGTGGTTCTCGATACCCTCGTGGGGTCGGTGTGGATGTCGGTATTTTCTCTCTCTAGTTATGTGGATGCTGAGTTATTTCTTATCTCAGTTCGGCCGTTTTTCAAAAAAAAATAAGAAAAAGAAAAAGGAATTGTGAAATCGTTTTCAAAACTTGGGTGTCGTGTGGGCACCGTTTTCAAAATCTTGTAGACTTATGGATTTTAGAAAACGGATTTCAAAACCTGAGTGTCGTGTGGGCACTGTTTTAAAAACTCTGTGGATTTATGGTTTTCGAAACAGTTTTAGAAAATTTGGATGCCGGGTGGGCGCCGCTTTTAAAACTGTGGATTTATCCTTTCAAATTGGTCGGCCTTGAGAATTGTTCTGTTGTGTATGTGTAAGTGTTGTGAACTGTTGTGATTGAATAAACTGCTATGATTGCATGTTGTATTAGCCGCGACGCCGTGCATATACAGAGGAGACTCTGTCCGTTTGCAGGGTGATTCTGTATATGCGGCGGGTCTGGGCACGCACCGGGGAGGAAGGAATTTTAAAAAAAAATTTATACGCAAAACGAAACTTCTTCGTTAACTATTTCCGCTGAATGAAACCCCCGGGGCGTGACATATATTATCTAATTTATCTAGGATTTCAAACATCTATTGATCTTGGTATTTCATTCTCTTTACCAAATTGATGATTTGATAATGGCATTACTCATAAGCTCATGATAGATGTAATTCAACTTGTTCAACTTTAAGGGATTTAATTTTTATAAATTTTCGTTTCATTATTTGTATATTTTTGATAGATTTTGCATAATCTATTTCTTTTATTATGAAATGATGACTTTCATTTAAAGTTGACATGCAAAAGTGCTTACAATCTTTTTCTGGATTTTTTGGAATTTTTCTGAATTTTTCTGAAGAAAAAGTTCGGAGCCGATCCGGACCGGACCATCCGTTCCGGATCCCGAACGCAGGAATTTCCTGCGGGTAGCCGATCCGGACTGCATTCACGATCCGATCTGGACCGCGGCTAGGGTTTTATATAGAACAAAAGGGTTTTGATTTCTTTTTACTACAATCTTTTGTTCTTAAGTCTCCAGAGCTTCTCTCTCTAGAAATCAACCGATTTGGAGCCTTTTCAACTCGGGTTCTTCGATTCCAAGTAAGTTTTCTTGATACAAAACTCGGTTTTTCACTGTTTTTTACTATTTTGCTCAAAACGTGATGGAAATCTTGTAACTTTTTTGTTTGAGATTGGTTTTTGGTCAAATTTCTTTTGAAATAAAAACTCTGGGTAGATTAGTTTTGATTATATGCTAGGTATTCTCTTGATTAACGGATTTTTAGGCTTCGATTTCTGAAAATTCGGTTTTAGGGCATATAGTAGGAATTTTTGAAAATCCTGGGATTGATCTATTTTTAAAATTCTTTTTGCAAAACTAATTTGATTCCTAGTCTCCCTACATGATAATGATTGTTTGGGTACACTTTTTCTAATTTTTGAAAATAAACATTTTTTTGTGTGTTCTTGAGTTTTGCTCACAGGATTTTCTATCATCTGAGCACTAGTAGCAAAAATGGTTTTTGCTTGGATTATTGCACTCATTGTAGCAATGGTGGGAACTCGAGCATCTGTTAAAAAGGAACAAGCTGGACCAAGTCAAGAGGAAACGAAGAATGTTCTTCAAAATGGTTCAGAATCAGAAGAAGAAGAAGATTGGGACACATTTTGTAAAGAAGTACAACAGGCGGTTGATGACGAAGATAGGTTCTATCTAAAGCAAAAGAAGCTGATGAAGTCTTCCTCAACAACCAAGCAGCACACAAGGAGAAAGAATTCGAGGGGCAGAGGAATTCAGATCAATGAACCCCTCGCCAGAGCACGCTCTCTGCCTAACGAATCTCCTTGGAATGAAGGTCAAAATACACCTTCAGCATCCACGTAATCTCCTTCTACCTACAAGAGAAACACCACAAAAGCTGATATATTATCTATGCAACGAGAACAGAGGAGAATGTCTGAAGAACAAGAAAGAATGTCGGCTGACATTCACAAGATGAAAAAGAATTGTTCCAAATTATCAAGAATGCTTAAAGGAATTTTGAACAAATTGGACTGCAGTAACTCTGAGGATTCTGAGTCCGACAACTGAATTTCTTTCTAACATATCTTTCTCTTTTGCAGGTTTTTAAGTTTTAGTTCTTACATTTCCTTTGCTTTTTGAACTCTCCTTTAATTTTTGTAATTTTGGCTACTTTAGTGACAAAAAGGGGGAGAGATATAAGAACAATTGGAACAATGGTTTGGTACAATGGTGTGAGAACTTTGAACTTTGAAACTTTGAAGGTAAGTATCAAAACAACTTTTGGTTCTATATTGTGTTTTGAATGCATGCCTCGACTAACTATTCAACTAACTATTTGGGCATGTATTATTACTAACAAGTTGTTTGATTACTAACAAACTTATGACATTTGGATTTTAATGCTTAGAAGATATGTCTATTTCTGATTATTATCTTAATACATATCTGAGTTCACAAATGTCATGGTAAGTATAAACTCTATCTCTGTTTGGTTTTGAATGCTAAATATTCTTGAGGTATCTAACGATCTCTTTTGTCAAGAATGATTTCTTTTGCAGAGATTACAGATGTCTAAGTCTAGAGTCTGTTTTAGGAGTTTATCTCATGTACTTATTTCTTGGTTCTCAAATGTAAATTTTTGTTGTATGGTGATAGCAACAAAAATATCTTTTTGAATTTTCTTGAGTGGATTTTTTGTTTTGTCACGAAACCGCCAAAGGGGGAGATTGTTAAGGAATTTGTTTTGGCGTATTTCGTGAAAGTGTTAAGTCTTGAAGATTGAAGATAAAGAAGTTTGGATCATATACCTCAATCTCAAGAAAGAAGAATTCAAAAGGATCAGGTACGTTTAACTAATTAATTTTGATGATTCGAATACTTCTTATAGTGTAGAAACACTTGGATGAATTTTTAATTGCATAAAAATCAAAAACTGGACATGGGACATGTTCAGGATCCGGATCAGGTACTTCAGTCCGGACCCCGAACGTTGTTTGTTCATGCGCAAATCCAGTCCGGAACAAAGCCAATTCTGATCCGGACCCCGAACATGGGTTTTGCTGAAATGTATGAACAGTCCGGACCTGGTAGTTCAGTCCGGACCCCGAACGTAAGTTTTTCTGGAAACTGTCTGTTTAGCCACGACAGTCCGGACCGCCGATTCTACAGTCCGGACCGTCGTCCTGAAAAATTCCAGATTAGGTCAGTTATTTATTCTTATCATCTTCCAACGGTTTCTAACCTATAAATAAACCCTACGATTCATTTTTTAGGGTAATCCAAAATACGGTCGAAAGAGAGAAATCTACATATAGAGAAGAAAGGAAATAACTAGATTTAATTCTATGTTTCTTCATCTATATTGATTAATTTGATTCTAGGTTTTCATACTCAGATTTTGAGTAGAATCAAATTAATGAATACTTAGATGGTATTTCCGATCGATCTTTGATCTAAGTATTCGGCGGATCATCACCACCAAAAAATAACGATTTTTCCAAAATCGGCGTGTGGACTCGCGTGGCCTTGTGGATTCAAGGTGCTACTGCTCTCGTGGATTCGGAGCGAGGTACGTTCGTAGATTCGAGACGTGCTACTGGGTGAAGACCGTGGATTCGGTTGGACGTCGTGGATTCGACGTTGGATGCCGTGGATTCGGCGTTGGACGCTAATCGTGGATTCGACGTTGGATGCCGTGGATTCGGCGTTGGACGCTAATCGTGGATTCGAGGAGCGTTGCGGAGCGAGCGGAGAAGATCTACTAGGAGCGTATGGAAAAAGGTCGAGCCGTCTGTGAGTACGGTATATCACCTTTGTACGTGTGTTAATTCTAGTGGATTTCGCCGTGTTATCTGTCACGCCCCGGGGGTTTTGTTTTAGCGGAAACGGTTCATAGAAAAAGTCAAACATTTGACGTGTAATTTTTTTTTGTAAAAGCGAACCCCTCTTCCCCGGCGCATGCCCAGACCCGCCACACATACAGGATCACTCTGCAAACGGACAGAGTCTCCCCTGTATGTGCACGGCGTAGCATTCAGTACATGTTCAAACATACACAACCTTTCAATCAAAACAATTATTAACATACAACCAGCATTCTAACTTATTTAAAACGTATGGCCGTTCAGTTTGGAAAGGATAAATTCACAGTTTTAAAAAGAGCGCCTACCCGGCGCTTACGTTTTGAAAGCGAGTTTCAAAACCAGCATAAAACCACAAGGTTTTGAAAACGGTGTCCACCCGACACCAAGTTTTGAAATCCCTTTTTGAAATCCATAAATCCACAGGGTTTTGAAACTAGCGCCCACACGACACTTCTATTTTAAAAAACTGTTTTCGCAACCTTTTCTTTTTCTTCTGCCTTTTTCATTTTCAAATGGCCAATAAAATTTAAAAGGGAGAGTAACTCATAAAAGGATAACTAAATACAACTCATACCGACATCCACGCAGACCCCACGAGGGTATCGAGAACCTCTCACATAACTACAATGTAAATGAAATGCAAGAAAGAAAAGGAAATACAGTCCAGGGTCCCCAGCGACCCAGCTGCTCCTGCCCCGTCCTCACCACCGCCTACGTTTCCCCCCGTCGGAACCCTGTCACAAAGTGGGAAGTCAGTGACGTAAAAGTAGTAGAGCAGGAGAAATATAATAAAACAAACCGTGAAGACAACCAGAGCAACCACCCTCTCAAGGGAGGAAGGCAACCTGTACACCTGTATCCTGTATTACCCGGCCACGTCGGACAACTAAACCGACGGCCCATACCGTACCTGCAGAAACCTGACCACGTCGGACAACTAAACCGACGGGTCGCACCGCTCGCACCTCGGCGCCTCAACCCCACAACTAATAAGGGGCCCCACTACGTCACCTCGTGGGTATACACGGGTCATAGACCACTTTTCCGGAAAAGCGCACCCTTTGCGGTGGCCAAACCGCGGGTGCGCGTGTTGCAGCCTCGAGCCAAGTAACCATAACCATCAACATGTCAGCATCATAATATAAATAACAAGAGTAATGCGGTAAAGTGTATAATCAGAAGCAAGGTAATAATACGCGCACTCGAAGGTGGGCCGCCAACATATAGTTATTAAAAAGAGAAAAACCGTCGGAAACCGACGCTAAACATTATGACGAACCCACTAACATGCATAAGCTATCACCCATCCCTGTTTGACCCAAGTACACTTAGAATAGACCCCGTCCAACATAATAGAGTTAGAGGCTAGGACAAAGTAAATACAACCCACCTGTCACTTGTAGCGATCAAGGCTCGGCTTTCCTCGCGTCCCGACACGCTCGTCCGGGCTCACACACCTGTCGCAAGGGAAAATCAGCACCTAGACCCGAATAAAGAAAAGAACGCGACCCTCCGTCTATCCCGGTTCGCGGCACCCCGCCCGCACGCGGGACCGTGCGCGTGCCCAGCCCCGTGCGGGTCACCCCCGCACGCGGGGCTGGGCGTGAGCCCGTCCCGTGCGGGTCACCCCCGCACCGTGCGGGTCACCCCCGCACGCGGGGCTGGGCGTGAGCCCGGCCCCGTGCGGGTCACCCCCGAACCGTGCGGGTCACCCCCGCACGCGGGGCTGGGCATGAGCCCGGCCCCGTGCGGGTCACCCCCGCACCGTGCGGGTCACCCCCGCACGCGGGGCTGGGCATGAGCCCGGCCCCGTGCGGGTCACCCCCGCACCGTGCGGGTCACCCCCGCACGCGGGGCTGGGCGTGAGCCCGGCCCCGTGCGGGTCACCCCCGCACGCGGGGCTGGGCATGAGCCCGGCCCCGTGCGGGTCACCCCCGCACGCCGGGTTGGGCGTGAGCCCGGCCCCGTGCGGGTCACCGGAACGCCGGCTTGGGGGAGGGAGGTCTTCGCACATGCGGCGGATTCCGGAGAATCCGTCGCCTGTGCCTTCCCCTTGCCGATCGGGACGATCAAGAACCCAAAGAAAACTAAAAGAAACCCTCCGTCTCACCTCGGTTACGATGACGATGGTTGGGGAATGAGGGATCGTCCGTTCTTGCGTGGCCGGTTCCGGGGAAGGGTTGGGCGGTGGTCTTTCCTTTCCTTGCTCGTTCCGCCGCGGTGCTCCACGCCGATCCACGCGAAGAGGAGGGTTTGGGAAAAAACGCTCTTGTCCGTGCTCGGGGTATCGCGCGTTAAGGTAAGAGGAAAGAAAAAGGGGGTTCCTAAAACCTAATTCCCAAACGCCAATTAATTAGTTGATCTGGCACAGTCGGACTAAACCCAATTAGGGAAATAAAAAGATTGGGTGAATGTGAGCTGGGGTGGTTCAAACCCAAACCTCAAGCAAAGCGACAGGTTGATTTGGGGCGAACCAGGGTCCGGTCTGCCTCGGTACATGTGGAAGTCGCCTGAACCGTACAAAACTTCCGGAATTTATTTCGGGAGATTCCGGAGTCGGAATCCAAAACCGATCGCGCCGCCGGTTTCCGTTTCGCGAGCTTTATTATCCAAAAATACCCGCGAGCCCCCGACGGTCTGCCCAGAACGAAGGAAACATAAATCACACCCCTTACCCTTTAGTCGGAAAACGGTTCAATAAAATTCAAGGGAAGGACCAAAAAGGAAAATAAACTCGCGGTTATTACACCACTCACCTCTAAAAATGAGTTTCATCCTCGAAACTCAAACCCGAGTGGTGGTGAAAAGGTCGGGGTAGTACTCCCTCATTCTTGATTCCAGCTCCAAAGTTGCTTCTCGCTCCTCGTGGTTGCTCCAGAGTACCTTCACGTAGGGGATAGCTCGATTTCGCAGCGATTTGGTCTCCCTTGCCAGGATCCTCACAGGGGTTTCTTCGAAGCTTAGGTCCTCCTTAAGTTCGAGTGTAGAAGCATCCAGGATGTGTGAGGGGTCGGAGAGGTACTTCCGGAGCATCGAGACGTGGAAGACGTCGTGGACTCGGTCGAGGTTTGGTGGTAGGGCAAGGCGGTAAGCAACCGGGCCGACTCGCTCCAAGATCTCGAACGGCCCCACGAACCGTGGGCTCAGCTTGCCCCTCAGCCCGAACCGCTTAACTCCTATGGACGGCGAGACCCGCAAGAAAACATGCTCTCCCACTTGGAATTCCAGGTCGCGGCGCCTTTGGTCCGCGTAGCTCTTCTGGCGACTTTGGGCGGTCAGCAGGCGCTGTCGGATAAGGCGTACCTTCTCTTCCGTCTCCTCTACTAAATCGGGTCCCAAGAATTTCCGTTCTCCCAAATCGTCCCAACTAATCGGGGATCGGCAGCGCCTTCCATACAAGGCCTCGTAGGGCGCCATCTGGATGCTGGCCTGGTAGCTGTTGTTGTAGGCGAATTCCACGAGAGGTAGGTAGCGTGACCACCCGATCCCCCAGTCTAGTACACAGGCGCGAAGCAGGTCTTCGAGGGTTTGTATCACACGCTCCGACTGTCCGTCTGTCTGGGGGTGGAAGGCTGTGCTGAACTGTAGTTTGGTCCCCATGGCCCACTGAAGGCTCTGCCAAAACTTCGAGACAAAGCGCGTGTCTCTGTCCGAGGTGATCGATGTCGGCACTCCATGTAATCTCACGATCTCGCTGATGTAAGCTTGGGCTAACCGTTCTCGGGTCCAGGTCGTATGGATTGGCAGAAAGTGTGCTGACTTGGTCAACCGGTCGACTACGACCCAAATTGCGTCGTGGCCCTGTTGTGAGCGTGGGAAACCCGTGACAAAGTCCATGGTGATCTGATCCCACTTCCACTCTGGCACCGGTAGAGGCTGTAGCTTCCCTGCTGGCCGCTGATGCTCGGCCTTTACTTGTTGGCACACTAGACAATGAGCTACGTGTCGGGTGACGTCCCCCTTCATTTTGGGCCACCAGTAGATCTGTTTGAGGTTCCTGTACATCTTCGTGCCCCCTGGATGTGCCGCATAAGGGGCCCGGTGTGCCTCGGTCAGAATTTCCTCCTTCAACTCCGACGAATCCGGCACGCAGATCCGTCTGCGGAACCGTAGGGTGCCGTCGTCTTCCACTGCAAAGTCGCTCTCTTGGTCCAGGGAAAATTTGTCTCGTACACGCTGTAAGTGCGGGTCGGTCTGCTGTCCCTCCCGGATCTTCTCAAGTAACGTCGGCTTGACCACCAAGGTTAGGAGTTGCATAACCGTGCCTGTCGGTACCACCTCCAACTACATTCGTGCGAACTCCGCTATCAAGTGGTTCTGCTCCGTTATCGCGCTCCTTGACGCCCCTTCTTGGCGCCCTTTCCTGCTCAAGGCGTCCGCCACCACGTTTGCCTTTCTGGGATGGTATTGAATCGTCAAGTCGTAATCCTTCAACAACTCCAGCCACCGCCTCTGCCGCAAGTTTAATTCTTTTTGGGTAAAGATGTACTTAAGACTTTGATGATCCGAGAAGACGTTACAGTGGACTCCAAAGAGATAGTGCCTCCATAGTTTTAAAACGAAGACTACTGCGGCCAGCTCCAAGTCGTGTATCGGGTAGTTCTTTTCGTAGTCCTTCAGTTGCCTGGAAGCGTAGGCAATCACTTTCCCCTGTTGCATCAGAACACCGCCCAGGCCGATCCTCGATGCGTCGCAGTACACCTCGTAATCCTCTCCGGGTGTCGGTAGTACAAGAATTGGTGCCCTGGTTAACCTCCTTTTGAGTTCCTCAAAACTCTCCTAGCATTTGGCCATCCATATGAACTTCTCCCCCTTTATGGTTAACCGATTTAAGGGGGTAGCAATCTTCGCGAAACCCTCTACGAAACGCCTGTAATATCCCGCCAATCCTAGGAAGCTGCGGACCTCTGTCACCGTCGGCAGCGGCTGCCAGTCGACCACGGACTCCACCTTCTTCGGATCCACGGCGATTACCCGCGCCGAGATCACATGTCCTAGGAAGCCGACCTCGCGTAGCCAGAACTCACACTTCTTGAGTTTAGCGAAAAGTTCCTGTTCTCTGAGTGTTTGAAGGATCGTTTGCAAATGGTCCTCGTGCTCCTCATCGGTAGTGGAATAAATCAAGATGTCGTCGATGAAAACCACCACGAACCGATCCAGGAAGGGTCTGAAGATCCGGTTCATCATATCCATGAAGACTGCGGGGGCGTTTGTGAGTCCGAAAGGCATGACCGTGAACTCGTAGTGGCCATACCGGGTCCGGAAAGCAGTCTTCGGGATGTCCTTGTCCCGAACCCGGAGTTGGTGGTAGCCCGATTGCAGATCGATTTTGGAGAAGACCGTCGCCCCTCTCAGCTGGTCGAAGAGGTCATCTATTCTGGGCAGGGGGTACTTATTTTTCACTGTGACCTTGTTTATTCCTCTTTAATCAATGCAGAGACGTAGACTTCCGTCTTTCTTCCGCACAAAGAGTACCGGCGCGCCCCAGGGTGACACACTCGGTCTTATGAACCCTTTATCCAAGAGGTCTTCCAGTTGTGCTTTAAGCTCCTTTAGTTCTGCGAAGGCCATTCGGTAAGGTGCCTTCGAAATAGGCTGCGTGCCCGGTAGTAGTTCGATAGGGAACCCCACCTCCCGTTCAGGGGGCATCCTAGGCAATTCCGTGGGAAAAACGTCGGGGAAGTCCCTCACCACTGGAATATCGGCGAGCGTCGTCGGGGGTCGGGTAGCCCAATCCACCGATGCTAAGTAGGCCACGCAACCACCCTCCACCAGTCTTCTGGCCCGTGCCGCTGAGATAATCGCCGGGAAGGAGATGCTCTTGCCCATCATGTACACATGCTCGGGGAAACCCGGTTCTTGTAAACGCAGCTATCGCTTGTCGCAATCGATGAGTGCCTGGTACCTCGCGAGCCAGTTCATGCCCAGCACCACGTCGTACTCCTTCAGGGGGATTACCACTAGATCCCAAGGGCATGCCAGCCGCCCTAGCTTAATCGGGCAGGCGGTCACAACGCTGACCGCCTCCAAGGTCCCTCCCGCCGTTTGCACCGTCAAGGAATTTTGGAGGGGTGTCTCCTCGAGACCATACAAAAACACGAAGTCACGGGAAATAAAAGAGTGTGTTGCTCCGGTGTCGAACAGAGTTCTAGCACGGGAATTTGAAACGGAAGTGGTACCTGCAAGTGCGTCCTCCGGCGGATCTGCCTCTTGGCGGTTCATTGAGAAGACTCTCCCGCCTGGTTGTGGCCGCCTGTCCTCCTCGTGCCGTGGTGCAGGGGGTCTAGACGTCGACGTCATAGGAGCCTTCCCCCGCCCAGAGAGCTGTGGCGTGGGCGTGGAAGCTGCAGAGGACGCAGATCCCCCGCCTAAGGGGCAGTTGCGGCGGAAGTGCCCCCGTTTGCCGCACCTGAAGCAGTGGTCGCCTCTTTGGGGGCACTCTCCCGGAATGTGCCCTCCCCCGCATATGACACAAGGCCTATTCCCCGGCCTCTACCCTCCAGCTGGCGCGCTCCGGGACCCCGCCTGTGGTCTCCACCGTTTGGGGGCCCCGCCCCCACTCCAAGAGCCTCCCCCCGAGTTCTGGTGTTGCCGCTTCCGGTCCTACAGTCACGTCGAGTTCCCCCTTCTGGCGCGGGTGACCGCAAAGCCACGTTCCACCGTAGTGGCTCTGTCGACCACTTTCTGGAAGGTGTGCAGTTCAGCTGCTTGCACCACCTCGAAGATATTGCTCCGCAGGCCATCCACAAAAAGTTGCGCCTTGTGAGCCTCGTCCCTTATGACGAACGGGACGCAGTTTGCTAGTCGGACGAACTCCCGCTGATACTCCATCACCGTCCGGTTCCCCTGCTGGATGTGGTTCAAGTCATCCTCCAGCTTCTTCTTGACACTGTTGGTGAAGAAGGCCCCGAACAGCTCCTGTTTGAAGGATGTCCAGGACGGAAGTGCGGTACCCTTATCAGGATCGGGGCGTACCGTCTTCCACCACAAGCGGGCGTTCCCCTCCAAGCAGTGGACTGCTAGGGGAACCCGCTCGTCATCCTCCATGAGTAGGTCTTCGAAAAGTTTCTCCATCGTCCCCACCCATTTCTCGACGACCCACGGATCGGTCGTGTCCCCTTCGAACGTGGGTGGGTCGTATTTCTTGAAGTCTCTCAGGTTGGCCCGCACCCGATCCCGCTCGGTCATCACAAACGTCCCCTCCCTCGAGGCGGTGGCAGCCACGGTAGGGGCAGGTGTGACTACAGTTTCCTCCAGAGTAACCCTGCTGGTTGTCCCCGGCGCCGGTCCCGTAGCCGCCGCCGGCGGTGGTGCTGTCGGTGGTGCCGTGGCCGGTGCTGTCGATGGTGCCGCGGCCGGTGCTGTCGACCCCTGTGGGGGAACCGGGGTGACCGTCACCGTTGCGGCCTGCTGCTGTTGCGTCAACTGACGCACGTGCTCAGTGAGGTTGGCCAGATTCCCTGCCATCTCCCGCAATTGCTGCCGCAGGAGTTGGTTCTCCGCGGCCGTCGACGTCGTCGCGTCTGCTTCTGCGTCCCCGGCCGATGATCTAGTACGGGCCATGTCTGTCACAAATCACAAGAGTCAACTTTAGGCTACCCTACTAACAACAACCATAAAGTGAGAGAAAGGACTTAACATTTTCCCTCCCCCCCTCGGTCACTCACGTTCTACAGTCCTATGCCCTACCCATTTCATTCATGTGTAGGCAAGTGAGGTGTTCCCACGGATGTCGGCATTAACTGTTGTGATTGAAAGGAGTCTCTGATACCATTTAATCTGTCACGGCCCGGGGGTTTTGTTTTAGCGGAAACGGTTCATAGAAAAAGTCAAACATTTGACGTGTAATTTTTTTTTGTAAAAGCGAACCCCTCTTCCCCGGCGCATGCCCAGACCCGCCACACATACAGGATCACTCTGCAAACGGACAGAGTCTCCACTGTATGTGCACGGCGTAGCATTCAGTACATGTTCAAACATACACAACCTTTCAATCAAAACAATTATTAACATACAACCAGCATTCTAACTTATTTAAAACGTATGGCCGTTCAGTTTGGAAAGAATAAATCCACAGTTTTAAAAAGAGCGCCTACCCGGCGCTTACGTTTTGAAAGCGAGTTTCGAAACCAGCATAAAACCACATGGTTTTGAAAACGGTGTCCACCCGACACCAAGTTTTGAAATCCCTTTTTGAAATCCATAAATCCACAGGGTTTTGAAACTAGCGCCCACACGACACTTCTATTTTAAAAAACTGTTTTCACAACCTTTTCTTTTTCTTCTGCCTTTTTCATTTTCAAATGGCCAATAAAATTTAAAAGGGAGAGTAACTCATAAAAGGATAACTAAATACAACTCATACCGACATCCACGCCGACACCACGAGGGTATCGAGAACCTCTCACATAACTACAATGTAAATGATATGCAAGAAAGAAAAGGAAATACAGTCCAGGGTCCCCAGCGACCCAGCTGCTCCTGCCCCGTCCTCACCACCGCCTACGTTTCCCCCCGTCGGAACCCTGTCACAAAGTGGGAAGTCAGTGACGTAAAAGTAGTAGAGCAGGAGAAATATAATAAAACAAACCGTGAAGACAACCGGAGCAACCACCCTCTCAAGGGAGGAAGGCAACCTGTACACCTGTATCCTGTATTACCCGGCCACGTCGGACAACTAAACCGACGGCCCATACCGTACCTGCAGAAACCTGACCACGTCGGACAACTAAACCGACGGGTCGCACCGCTCGCACCTCGGCGCCTCAACCCCACAACTAATAAGGGGCCCCACTACGTCACCTCGTGGGTATACACGGGTCATAGACCACTTTTCCGGAAAAGCGCACCCTTTGCGGTGGCCAAACCGCGGGTGCGTGTGTTGCAGCCTGGAGCCAAGTAACCATAACCATCAACATGTCAGCATCATAATATAAATAACAAGAGTAATGCGGTAAAGTGTATAATCAGAAGCAAGGTAATAATACGCGCACTCGAAGGTGGGCCGCCAACATATAGTTATTAAAAAGAGAACAACCGTCGGAAACCGACGCTAAACATTATGACGAACCCACTAACATGCATAAGCTATCACCCATCCCTGTTTGACCCCAGTACACTTAGAATAGACCCCGTCCAACATAATAGAGTTAGAGGCTAGGACAAAGTAAATACAACCCACCTGTCACTTGTAGCGATCAAGGCTCGGCTTTCCTCGCGTCCCGACACGCTCGTCCGGGCTCACACACCTGTCGCAAGGGAAAATCAGCACCTAGACCCGAATAAAGAAAAGAACGCGACCCTCCGTCTATCCCGGTTCGCGGCACCCCGCCCGCACGCGGGACCGTGCGCGTGCCCAGGGCGTGAGCCCGGCCCCGTGCGGGTCACCCCCGCACCGTGCGGGTCACCCCCGCACCGTGCGGGTCACCCCCGCACGCGGGGCTGGGCGTGAGCCCGGCCCCGTGCGGGTCACCCCCGCACCGTGCGGGTCACCCCCGCACGCGGGGCTGGGCATGAGCCCGGCCCCGTGCGGGTCACCCCCGCACCGTGCGGGTCACCCCCGCACGCGGGGCTGGGCGTGAGCCCGGCCCCGTGCGGGTCACCCCCGCACCGTGCAGGTCACCCCCGCACGCGGGGCTGGGCGTGAGCCCGGCCCCGTGCGGGTCACCCCCGCACCGTGCGGGTCACCCCCGCACGCAGGGCTGGGTATGAGCCCGGCCCCGTGCGGGTCACCCCCGCACCGTGCGGTCACCCCCGCACGCGGGACTAGGCGTGAGCCCGGCCCCGTGCGGGTCACCGGAACGCCGGCTTGGGGGAGGGAGGTCTTCGCACATGCGGCGGATTCCGGAGAATCCGTCGCCTGTGCCTTCCCCTTGCCGATCGGGACGATCAAGAACCCAAAGATAACTAAAAGAAACCCTCCGTCTCACCTCGGTTACGATGACGATGGTTGGGGAATGAGGGATCGTCCGTTCTTGCGTGGCCGGTTCCGGGGAAGGGTTGGGCGGTGGTCTTTCCTTTCCTTGCTCGTTCCGCCGCGGTGCTCCACGCCGATCCACGCGAAGAGGAGGGTTTGGGAAAAAATGCTCTTGTCCGTGCTCGGGGTATCGCGCGTTAAGGTAAGAGGAAAGAAAAAGGGGGTTCCTAAAACCTAATTCCCAAACGCCAATTAATTAGTTGATCTGGCACAGTCGGACTAAACCCAATTAGGGAAATAAAAAGATTGGGCGAATGTGAGCTGGGGTGGTTCAAACCCAAACCTCAAGCAAAGCGACAGGTTGATTTGGGGCGAACCAGGGTCCGGTCTGCCTCGGTACATGTGGAAGTCGCCTGAACCGTACAAAACTTCCGGAATTTATTTCGGGAGATTCCGGAGTCGGAATCCAAAACCGATCGCGCCGCCGGTCTCCGTTTCGCGAGCTTTATTATCCAAAAATACCCGCGAGCCCCCGACGGTCTGCCCAGAACGAAGGAAACATAAATCACACCCCTTACCCTTTAGTCGGAAAATGGTTCAATAAAATTCAAGGGAAGGACCAAAAAGGAAAATAAACTCGCGGTTATTACATTATCGGTCCCGTGGTTTTTTACTCCGGCTTTGGAGTTTTCCACGTAAAAATCTTGCGTGTTATATTTTCATTTCCTCATTGGGTTTTATTGCGCAACGATTTTTGAGTGTTTATTGTTTACACCTATTCACCCCCTCTCTAGGTGGTTTTTTCCCTATTTAGATCTATATTTTAACATAACCCAACAAAATTCTCTTTCTAAATTTTGCCGGAAGCCCCCGCAAAAGCATACTTGATCCAATTTTCGCGCCGGTTCCAAATCTGGAATCCGATTCATGAACAACCAACTCTGTCACACAACATAGGCCTCCAGAAGCCACTACTCGCCCTACAAAACCATCCCAGAGATCCGGATCTTCACAGCCAAAACTGGCCCAGCCAGAAAGACTGCGTCGACAAGTCGCGATAGTAAAGTAACAGGCTCTGCTCCGGAGTGGCACTCGTGGGGCGTGACCCTACCGAGGAAAGTATCTGCGCATCTCTGTCGAGCTCAATATGGCTCATGCAAGCTATAATCGACAAGATCGACAGTACTCAAATCACATCTCTAACTCACTAGCTGGAAATACTCAACAGCCGGGACTACTGTCAACCCGACGGCTCCCACAACAGCACATCAAACTCAACGTGCTAAAACACACTGGACTGGAGATACTCCACAGCCGACAATAATGAAGGGTCCGAAAACCACGAAAGACTAGAACCTACAACCCAAATCAAACAAGAACAGGCTCTAGGCATAGCCTCTCGTTGTTCTCGACCCAAAGAAGGAACAACCCTTAGAACCCAGATCACTCGAACCCTCCCGGGTGAGGAAGTTTACAGGAAAATGTGACATTTATTATTGAAAACCATTTTTCACTCGAAACCCCTCGGGGTGAGGACTAAAAGTAGTTCATTTTTCTTTTTATAAAACCATGTTGATTTGAGAAAACCTATTTTAATGATTTTTAGCTCTTTTTTGGAAAATTAGTTAGAAAACAACTTTTATTCTCAAACCCCGAAGGGCTAATGCCTTCGCCCAATCAGACAAGAACAGACTCCGGCAACCCTTCGATGTTTGGAAGAAAAATATTGGTTGACTAAAATCATGTGCGTTCAAAAAGATTCTGGGTTCAAGGTCCTGCTATCACTGGTACACCACTGCCACGAACACTGGCGACAAATAAATGGAAGAACCCGACAACTCGGGACCACCGTTTACCCAAACGGCTCCCGCCACTGGTACAAGACTAGCTACATCTACCAGACTCCACTCTGCCCCCAAGCACGAGTGTAACATGCATCCTACACTAAGAGAAATTCCAACCACTCAGCCCACTACCCGCGCGAGGAAAATACTATGTCCAGGGATAGAATGTAAAGTGTGGAAGTCTAAAGCATAAATGAACCTAGCCCAAGTGGGGGTTTTCTACTAGTCTGGTTGAATATACATCATATGATAGGGTGCTAGGTCAAGTTCCAATAACACTATAAACATCAATAATAGCACCTGTTCTAGCATGCAAAATCTACAACATTAGAATCAGAAGGAAGTCTGCAGATTTGGAGGAAAATCCAACGCACCTCGATTTGCCACCAATTTCTTGTAGACACTTACAATTGGGCTCCCGCAGAAATGTTCACTTTCGACAGAAAGCGCAACGGTGCCCGCCACGCGCGAACGGTACCCCCCGAAAAGTTCGGCGGTAAAATTGCGTGGCAACCGGCAACTTCAACAACGGTCCCTGACAGAACCAGGGCGCAGAGTTCAAAAATAAGAACCCTAAAAACAAAATCTAAAAATTGTGACGAAAAACACAACAAAACACGAGGTAACACCTACCTTAACACTGGTGCGCCGTCAAACACGCGCACACAGGCCCGCCCGGCTACAAGAAACACCTCGTGTGCGCTCCGCGGCACAATCGGCTCACTCCACGGGACAAACGGCGCGCTCCACGACACTCCAAAAATCCCCCATGAAACACCTCGTGTGCGCTCCGCGGCACAATCGGCTCACTCCACGGGACAAACGGCGCGCTCCACGACACTCCAAAAATCCCCCATGAATTTTTCCTCGCTCTCCTGAGAATTTGGGACGGAGCCATAGAAAAAAAAAGGGAATGAGGGGAATTCGGGCCTTAAATAGCCCGAAACCGGGCTTGCAACAGTAGCTCGACCAATCGGGGGCTACCAGCTGGTGCCCCTGCGCGTTAGCGTGCCCAAGGCACACTCCGCTTCGCGCGGAGTGGGCACCAGCAGGGCCCTGCCACGTGGCGGTGCCCATGATGACCCAGCACCCCGCGTCAACGCGGGGCGCGTGCGTCAACGCGCCTCAGGCGACGCGCCCAACGCGGCGTTGCCGCGTTGCGCCGCCCACGCGCGCCCATGCCCCCGCCCGAGTGGCGGTTGCACGGGTTCGCCGCACCCGGTGCACCTGCGGTGGGCCGTGGACCGGGCCACCTGCAAATTCGGCCCTTAAGCCCGAATTCGTCCGAAAATAGTCAATTTCGACTCTTTCCGCGCACTGAGTCCGTTTTTGGCATCCATTTAACGCACAACACACTCAATACACCAAAAATAGGTGTTTTGCTCTGCCAACCACGCTGTCAAGTCCCACAAAAAAATTTGGGACACCACAAAGCAACCCGTGTTTGAGGGTGAGACCACTGATCCATGGGTAGTGGAAAAGTAGGTGGACACTATGGAGAAGCTTTTCGAGGATCTCATCGTGGGGGAGGATGAGCGGGTTCCTCTGGCAGTTCAATTTTTGGAGAGCACAACCCGGATTTGGTGGAAGACTGTGCGACCTTCTAGTGGTGCTTCATTTCCTTCATGGTCTACTTTTAGAGAGATGTTGTTTGGAGCTTTCTTCTCGGATAGCGTGAAGCAGAAGCTTGAGGATGATTTGATGACAATCAAGCAAGGAAGCCAGTCAGTGATGGAGTATCAAAGGGAGTTTGTAAGACTGGCTAACTATGTTCCCTTTGTGATTCGGGATGAGTCCCATAAGGCTCGTCTCTTTGTTGATGGATTGAGAGGTGATATCTTTCGGCTTGTTCAGTCGGCAGATCTACACACTTTCTAGCAGGTGGTCGATCGAGCCACATTAGTTGAGCGAGGGGCGGTTTTGGCCTCCGCTCGGAGTGATGGACGGGACCGCAGTAAGGATAAGAAACGGTCCTAAGTGTAATCTGGTGGTGGCCGGCCACCCAAGTACCCAAGGACACAGCAGGGGGCCAGGTGCCCATCAACTTCGGTACAGGACGGGAGAGAGACCTTGTATAATCTGTGGAGGAGCACACCTAGTGACGGTCTGTTCACAGCGGCAAGATCACTGTTTCAAGTGCGGAAAACAGGGGCATTTCAGATCAGGATGCCCATTGGGTCAGGAGGCTTCGTCTTCAGTAGCATCAACACCACCACCGCAGTGACAAGGTCGCGGGAGGCCATCCACAGGGCAGGCAGGACGCCCTCAGACCCCTCGACGGGAGGAGAGGATACCACGACCACAGGTACATCAGCCACAGGCGGGAGGTAGGATCTATTCCATGGCACCTTCATGTACGGAGCCATCGGCGGTTGTGGTTCCAGGTATGATTACTATCTTTGGCATTCGTGCTAGGACACTTTTCGATACCGGTGCATTCCATTCATATATTTCTCGTACCTTTACTCGTTCTCATGCTTCGGATGAAAGGGCCCTTCCTTGTGTATTATCTGTTGTCACGCCCCGGAGGTCTCAAGATAAGCGAAAAAACGTATTTATTTATTTATTTTTTTTTTGAAATACAGGTAAGGAAACGAGTAATCGACCTCGCCTACCGGTGCGTGTCAGACCCGCCACATATCCAAATTCACCCTGCAAACGGACAGAGTCTCCTTTGTATATGCACGGCGTCACGATTACAACAACATCATTCATCGTAGAATCTTTAACCACACAGTCACAGTCAATCAGTACGAGAGTGTAAAAGCATTCAATCACATTAAGAGGATTCTACAAGTTGCAAACGGTGTCCACTCGACACCCATTCCTTTAAAACGTCTACATATTCACAGTAAGGCGGCTAAATCATTTTGAAAGGATAAAACCACAGGTTTTCAAAGTAGTGCCCACACGACACTTGATTTTTGAAAGACATTTTCGAAACCCCTTTATATATCGTAAAACGGCCGCAAAGATTGAGAACAATAATTTAAAATCTACTGTGATATCAAACAACTAACCAACCATCCAGCATGATCCACATCCACACAAATTAAACTAAAGAGAGAGAATAGAGATAACCAAACTAAAAGTTTTGACATAAGGCCTCATACGGCCAATAGTTATGACTGCGTTGCCTCACCACCGTCCCGATGAACATACCTATTGGAACCTGTCACGTAGTGGGTAAAGTCAGTGACAAATAAAGTAGATGTTACAACACTAATGGACAATAACTTTAAATTAAATACTCTACACCGGAACCTTTCGCTATCCTTCGTCATGAGTCCACTTTATTTAATTTAGTGACACCGTCACGTCAGGGTAGTCGATGATCTCCCCATGCGAAACTTACGATGCCTTTTACCCCTTCACGATGCGTGAGCGACATGTTTAGCTATCGTGAAGAGGTCCCAACCCTACACACGTGGGGCACACGGGTCACTCCGACCACTCCTCCGGAAAAGTACACCAATGCGGGGGCCATGCCGCCAGTGTACGTGCAGCATCCGAAACTAGTTTGCCGAAGTCGGCGTAAATTAAGCACCGCGACACTTGGTCGCCACAAATATCAACAAAAGAATGGTACATAGTAATGCGAAGGGTTAATTCACTGGAAACACCTCATCTACTTTATTAAACAGGTTAGTACGAACTTTTAGATTATATACTGCACCTAATGCACTTACAACACTTGTTGCATAAGAACCCACCTGGTTGCGAGAAGATCGGGGTACTAGGGGTCTTTGATACTCTCCCGCTGCGCACCTGGACCTAAAGAAGTCCCCAGAAACAACAGTTAATAACGCATAAAATTACCGGAAAATGGAAACCCAAATAACTCTGCGCCGAAACCCCAAAACGGCGCCTAAAACTACACTTGACGACTCCTCGCGCACACGCACATCCCCCCCCGCAGGCGTCGTCGCCCGCGGGGGTTGCCAGCCGTCCGCGGACGTCCCGCGCGGCGTTCGCGCGACGGCCGCCGGCCCGCGGGTGCCCCGCGCGGCTCAAGGCCGCGCGACAAGCGCCTGCGGGTGGCGCCAGCGCGGCGCCCGCGCGGTGACTGCCCGCTAGTCGCCCGCGCGGCGCCCGTGGGTGCGGCCCGCGCGGCGCCCGCGTGGCGCCCACGCGGGTACGGCCCTCGGGCGGCACCCGCGTGGCGCCCACGCGGGTACGGCCCTCGGGCGGCGCCCGCGTGGCGGCGTCCGCGCGGCGCCCGGGCGGCGCCCGCTAGGCGCACGCGCGACGCCCACGCGGCGCCCGCCTTCGCGGTGTCCGCCCGCGCGGCGCCCTAGCGGCACCGCGCGTCGTCCGCCCGCCCGCGTCGTGCCCTAAGTTGCACGGTAACGGCGACGGGCCGGCGGAGACGATGGAGATGGAGATAGAGAAGACAACTAAAAATACGAAAAAAAACCCGAAGATACTACGAACGTAAAATCACTCACCGGATAATCCGACGGGGAATCGACTGATCGCGTTCTTGTTTTCGGTACGTGGTTCGGGGTGATCGGATCCCGCCGTCTTCTTTCTCTTTCTTTCCTCCAGTTAGGGATTCGCCTTTTCTCCTCCTCTTTGTTTTCCTTTCCGTTCTCTCGGTTAGGGTTTCGTTTTCCTCTTTTAGGAAAAGTGGGATTTTCCTCTCTCGTACGTACAATTAAATTATGTTTTTACTTTCCGTCACCGAATAATTAATTATTTAATTAATTATTTCTACGAGATAAACTCCCATTATCCCATACGGCGTGCAAGATATTTTGCATGGATTCCGATGCACGTTTAGTCACCGCATAATTAAAAATTCCATTCCGGGAGATCACTACATCGGATTTCAGATCCGATCGCACCGCCGGTCATCATTTTTCGCGTTCTTTCACAGAAAAATACTCATGCCACACACAGACCGACTTACAGAAATATGATAGTTCTGATCCACTAAAGGAACACTTTAGTAGAAGGAGGGTAACATACTACAAAAACCCGTGTCATTACACCACTCACACTTTATAAGAAGTTTCGTCCCTGAAACTTAATCACAGCCCTCACTAAACAATTCAGGGAAACACTCCCTCATTTTCGATTCCATCTACCACGTCGCCTCACGTTCCTCGTGGTTGCTCCACTGGACTTTTACGTAGGGAATGGTCCAATTACGCACCTTCTTGTCCTCTCGTGCCAGGATTCGCACCGGCGTCTCCTCGACACTTAAGTCCTCTTGTAACTTGATAGTGGATACATCTAGGGCGTGGGAGGGGTCAGGGAGGTACTTCCGGAGCATTGAAACGTGAAACACGTTGTGGACTCGATCGAGGTTCGGCGGCAGGGCCAACCTGTCACGCCCCGGGTGTAAACCATAACCCAGGCCCGCCTACAGATCCGCTGTGCATGCAGTATTTCCCGCATACGCGAAGCGTCGGTAACCTGCTCAGATATAAGAGATAATAATAAAAGAGCATAAAGTCAGAGCTGAACTAAAACTACTGTATCTCAGACAGAAGCTGGAAGTAAATAAAGTACAATAGTGAAAATAAATACAAATATCTCTCCCAGCTCACCACAATATACAACTAGCTGGCAAAAGCCAGACCCCAAAAGGAAACATAAAAGAACTGTCTGAGAAAAACCAGGTACACGATAAACTCCAGCTATACCCCTCGGGTGGCTCGCTATCTAATCCGCAATCCTCTTACCTCGATCAGCTGCTGACGGCCCAGCAACTCCCGCAAAGGACTCTGCAAGACAAGGGGGAAAAAGGAACAAAGAACAGACAATGGGGGTAAGTACTACTATAAAACAGTAGCCTCCCCTAGTGGGTAAAGCCTCAACTCAGACATGCCCACCAGGTCAACCAGAGGCAAAATGAGAAGAAAAAAGGGGGAAAAACTAAGTATGACAACTGATAAGTGCAATCCCCTAATATGCCTCTACATGTCAAGCTCATAAGAATGGAAAGGTATGCATCAGTGTCTAGAAGCCTGCCTAAATAACCCAATCCGACCACCAGTAGACACTGGTACTGCCTGCTCTGCCTGCCGCAACGGGTATGCTAGCTGATGCATAACTCGGAAGCAAAGGAGTCTCAAGTAGTCAAAGTCTGTCTGGCTCTGCCTGCCGCAACGGGTATGCCAGCTGATGCATAACACCGAAGCAAAGGAGTCTCAAGGACTCAAAGTCTGTCTGACGCACACTCCGGAGTGGTACTCGAGGGGAGCGACCCACTCGAGCAAAGTAAGTAGCCGAAAGTAATATGATGTAGCAGGACTGGATCGTGACTCAGATCAAGTAGGAAGAACCCTCTACAAAAGATTGCCCGATCCCCCTCACCCAATCTGATGCAATAGTATAACCCGGTCAACCACCCAAAATCCGTGGTTGCCGCAACACCCTGTCATAAAGCCCCAACCTGTCCCAAATCTCCAGCACCTGACTACACTATCCAACCCCCGCTCGAACCCGAGCAACTATGCCTCAAGTCTAAATAATAGGAGAAAGAAAAAGAATAAAAGCATGGTTTCTCCTAAGTCAAATCCTAAAAGATAGTGTAGCAGTAAAAAGGTGACTTAGCTATGTGACCAGTTTAAGCATGCAATTGTCCCAATATTTTAGTCTATTCCACATGAATAAATATAATACAGCATCGAGTGTCAACCATACTATCTCAAGTTAATGCTGTCACGCCCCGGCGTCGAAACTGCGACCCGGGCTCGCTAACAGATCCGCCGCCCATACGGTGAACCCCGTATAGACGAAGCGTCAAACCTGCAAAAGATAGATACTAAACTACCCAGATATCAGAGCTAAAAATAAACCACTAGAAATAAAATAAATTAGTACAAAGTCCTCACCAAAGTACAAGTCACTCAACTCAGAAGGAAAAGTACAACTCTATACCTCACTACAAGGTCTCTCAACAAGAAACTCTCAAAATAAAAAGGGTACATCTACTCTCTGGACGACGACTGGTAGGGATCTAGCTCGCGACTCCCTCACCACGATCAGAAGAAGCAGCAACAGGAGCAGCAGGAACAGGAGTAGAAGTCCCTGTGGGAAAATACACCACAACGGGTGTGAGAACTACGTCCCAAGTAGTTCTCAGTGGGTGCCGCCAACAAGCCCAACGGACTGCCCACTAAGTCTACTAGAGGCATAAAGTAACAATATAAAACTGAAATGAAAGGGCTGGAAAAGTAACTCTACAGCTACTATGCCTCTATCTAGATGCTCAAGAAAAGGAATAGATGAAACGTGATGCATCTACTAACACACAAAGTAAACTCACCAAATCTAAACTGACTGCCTCAAAGGGTCCAGTCAAACCTGCGCCCACCTACTGCCGCATATCCTCAACAGGACGGGTCTACCGTAGGGTGTCCGTGACTGCCGCTAACTGGGCCAGTCAGAGGGACGGCGTCGACCAGTCGCGATAGCAAGTAACAGGCCCAACTCCGGAGTGGCTCTCGAGGGGAGCGACCCCACCGAGGAAAGTATCCGAGTATCTCTGTCGAGCTCAAATATGGCTCATGCAGGCTATAGTCCAAACCACGATCAACAAGATCGACCAACAACACCAACTCTCAACCACAAGCTGGAAGTCACACCGCTGGGGCCACCGTTCACCAGACGGCTCCCACAACAGAACACTAAACTCTCTAGAAAGACCGACACCATAAGGGTTCGGAAACCCGATAGACCGGTGCTAAGAACCCTATCAAACAAGAACAGACTCTAGGCTCCGACTATCGAAGTTTCCGATCCCTTATAGTTCGGGAAAGCAATAATCACAGTACAACTCGCAGAAGACACCAACAGGGCCCGAAAGTCCCGGGAGACCTACCCCTACAACCCTATCAAACAAGAACAGGTTCCAGGCTCGGCCCCCGTGGCTTTCGTCCCGACAGAGGAACGGCCCCTAGAACCCAGACCACTCGAATCCTTTCGAGTGGGGAGATTTACAGGAAAAAGGTGACATTTGTTATTGAAAACTAATTTGATCTGGAAGAAATCCATATTTAATGATTTTAGTTCTTTTTAGAAAAACAGTTAGAAAACAAGTGTTTTACCCAAACCCCGAAGGGCTGATGCCTTTGTCCAATCAAACAAGAACAGACTCCAGCGGCCCTTCGATGTTTGGAAGAAAACATTGGTAGACTAAAATCATGTATATGTCGAAAAGGGTTCTGGGTTCTAGGTCCGGCTAACACTAGTACACTACTGGCACTAACACAGTGGCGACGACCCAAACAGGGGAAAACAAGATCTCTCGGGTCCACCGTTTACCCCAAACGGTTCCCGATACAGACAAGCGAACCACCACATCTACCAGACTCCACTCTGCTCCCAAGCACGAGTGCAAATGCATCCCACACTAAAGAGAAGTCCCGACCGCTCGGCCCACTACCCGGGCGAGGATAACACTAAGTCCAGGAATGCAACATAAAGTGTGAATGTCTAAACATAAATAACCCTAGCCCAAGTGAGGGTTTTCTACTGGTCTGGTTACACATGCAACATATGACGGGGGTGCTAGGTCAGGTTCCAATATAACAAATATTTAACATGATAGTAGGAAGCAAGAGATCACAAGATCGACAGATAAAACAAGGATCAACAATTCCTACACTCTAACATGCTACCCAAGTCCAATCACTATCATGCATGATTCTATAGCAATAGAATTAGAGCACAGTCCATAGATCTTGAAAGCAAGCCACCCACCTGAAGGTGCACAACTGTCCAGGGTCGTACAGCTGAAAATACCAGGAAATCCAAATCTCCTACTCCAAAAGATCCAGCAACACTCGTAACTCTCCTGGGTACAACACAAAGTCCACAAATACACATCAAGTCCAAAACTGTCCATAAAAACATACACAGAATTTCAGTCCCAAAGATGTCCCTTTTTCACCTGCTGAAAATGGCCAGAAAAATCCAATAAAAATATCACAGTGATCCTCGTGTCGATATCTTCGAAACGGTACCCTGCACGTCCAAATCCGAGCCCCGTAGGCCGAGTTACAAATTCTACAGTACAGGTGCGCAAACACTCACAACCACACAACTGTAAAACTCTGCACAGTAAGAGGGGAAACAGTATACCTTCGGGCAAGCCTCATAAAAATCCCAAAAAAAATACGATGATAATCCTCGCGACGAGTAGATCCAAAAAGTGTATAGGCTCGTCTCGATCCGATGCCCAGTTGAGGAGATAAAATTCCGGCAAGGGGCCGCTGTCCAAAAACTCCACCAGAAAACAGCGGCTTAGAAATGCCTCGAAAACCATGTCATAAACTCTGAATCCAGCAAGATGATCAACACAAAAGTCGAAGATGTACCTCTCGTGATTCCAACGCCGCAAAAATCGTCCAAAAATACTGACGGAGTAGCTCTGTGGACATCTCAGATCGAACTGCGACGATAACGGGCCTCCGATGAAAGATCGCCACACTGCGTTCCGATGCCGAAGTCGTCGACGCCGCGGCTTCCAAAAAATCCGGGCCTCTGCCAGAAGATGCGCAAGATGAAGATCTCCAACTTTGATAAAGGGGCCATGGGCAGGGGAGCTCGGGAAAGGGGGCAAAAAGCCCAAGCAAGCCAGCTATTTATAGGCCCAGCCCGAAAATCCACCTTTTGGGCTTTTGGCCCAAAGTTTCGGGCGCCCGGTACTTCCGGGCTGCTACAGTAACGGGCCCGGCCCGTTACTGTTCACGCCCGGAAAATCCCCAGGCCGCCACGTGTACACCCAAACAGCAAACAGCTGTTTGGGCCAACAGCCATGCGCCACGTGGCCGAACCCCGCGACGACACGTGGCGTCCACACCGGGAGCCTCGGGTCAACGCGCCCACGCCGCGCCCCACGTGCGCCCACGCGTGCCTGTCGGGCACGCGGCCCGAGGTACCAGCTCCCCGCACCATGGACCGCGCGCACAACGCCGCGCCAACCCCGATCTGCCACGTGTCCAGTCCCGGTCCACCGTGCATCCCGCGCCAATCCCGCGGACCGCGCCCACTGCGCCCGCCAACCGGGAGCCGCCACGTGGCCAGCCCCCGGGTGCACGCCTCCGCGGTGGACCGCGCGCCTCCGCCGCCGCCAGCCGCCGCGCTCCGCCGCCCGCCGCCGCCGCCGCCGCCCCTCCGGCGGCCGGAACAGTACCAAATCACCTCGAAATCCGTGCCCGGGTCATCCGGGCTCCGAAAAATACAAGTAAATAGTCCATCTTGACCGTTTTCGCGCGCTGAATCCAAATCCGAAGTCCGATTTGCCAAATTCCACTTCTAAAATTTACCAAAAATTCCCGAAAAGCAAACTTGATCCGTCTTTTCATGCCGGGTCCAATCCTTGGGTCCAATATGCGCACAAACACCTCTAACACCCAACAGGGGTCTCCAGAAGCCGCAGATCCAACAGTAATCCAAACGTGGGAATTTCCGGGTCCTCACATCCTCCCCCACTAAAAGAAAGTTTCGTCCTCGAAACAAACACGGCTCAAAGGGAGTTCAACGCCAAGGGTAAGCATCCAACAACACAGTCTCCAACTCCTCAGTCGCTACTCACTCCCCGTGATTGCTCCTCAACAAAATAATAATCAGTACGGCATGGCCCGGTTGCGCAATTCTCTCATCACACGAGCCAGAATTCGCAACGGGCATCCCTCGTACTCCCACACCCACAAATCTCAACTAGAGCGAGTCAATCACGGGCGAGGGGTCCAACGCAAAACACCTCCGAGCTGAGACGCAGAAAACCTCAGGAACTCCAAAAAGCTGGGGACAAGGAAGATTAACCGAATCTACTCGTCCAAACTACACGAAGAACGTCACCACAACCCAACAAGAAAAGGTAAGGGCCCCACCAGCAGGAAAGTCGTCAACCCTAACTCTCTGTTTATAAAAACAGCTGAAATTAACGAAAAGTCTGAAAATTCCGAAAGACCAGTGCCTTCGCCCCAATCAAACAAGAACAGGTTCGGGCACCGTCTCCATTTCTGGAGCAGTCTTTCGAAGCTCTCGTCATGTTCGGAAATTTCAGTACAAGGCGAGAAAAGGGAGAGAAGTGTTGAAGCCGTTCCTGCTGTGGCTACAAAACAGAAGCTACGATCTAACCGTGACCCCTAGGAACACAACTCTAGTCCTAAACGTCACCTACGCTCAACAGGTAGCACCCAACCAAAAACCGTCAACTTGCCGGTAAAATTCCAAGTCTCAACAGCACAAGACATAATCCATAAGGCTTCCCCAAGTGCACAATACCAACAGGAACCTGTACCTCTAGTGCACGTGGTAACAACTCTACCTCCAGTCCAGACAGGAAAACCAAAAACACTCTATCTCAGACTGCTGTAAAGAAATCGTGCCGGTGACAACCCAATCTGCTGCTGTGGCGCCCTCCAGCCGGGCGGCACAAATTCATCCGCTCGATGAAAGTGGTCATCGCTCAGTTTGCCTGAAAATCAAGACCATCCACATGGGGAGCATGACCTCCGCCTCTACTCACACAAGGGTGACAAATGCGGTCCTCCGCAGATAGCCAATCCATGCTACCGCCGCGCCACTCTGACGTAGATGCTGATGCTGCTATCGGGACCCGCCCAAACTCTGGCATCTCGGGGACCCGTTATCCAGGAAAAGAAATCAGAAATGTCTCTGCCGTCCGATCTGTCCTCCATCACTCGGCGCGAAGCACCAAAATCCAGAACTCGCCTCTGGTGGCAGATCCCTATCCCAAGGAACTGCAGCGCCACGCTCCACACACCACGCCTATTCTATCGAAGCGTCAATAATCCAAAACGGAGGGACCAACTAAACTGAAAGGTATCCTGGCGCAAACCATTCCCAGTCAAACATATCCTATGCGCCTCGTCCCTCGAAACCTGGAGCGTGCAGTTCAACAACTGTATAAACTCCCTAGCACAGGGAGGCTCTCAGATAGTCTCTCCATCACCACCAACCCCAATTCTGCCTACAAAGGCTCCAACTCAAACCTATGAATCGGGATGGTTCAGACTGCCGGGACTGGCTCCATCGATCAATGACGTCCCGAAGCTCAGCTACTATCCACTATCCACCCTGCCTCGGTGCCTCGGCACTGCTCGTCGGCACGGAGGGGGGTGCTCGCTCTGTCGGCGCCACTGGTACAACTGAAAATACCACCGCATAGGAAGAGAGTACTGGAGGACACTCAAGCGGTACTGCAACTAGCTGTGCTCTCTGCTCCAACAAGCGCATCGAACGTTCCATGGCCTCCTTCTGGCATCGGACAGCCTCCGACATCTGTGCCATCTGGATCCATAACTCTTGGGTCTCGCTCTGCTCTGATAGCTCTGCCTCCCGCTGCTCGGGTTACTAATCAGATGCGGAATGTGCCCTCTTCGCTACACGACATCTCAGGGGCATCGTAGTCCACTGCACAATAACAAACATCAGGACACAACAACCATACGACCCAATCCAGCGAAAGTCTAAGACATGTTATCAATTCCACAGCATTATGTTGTCTGCAGCCAACATAATCGCTTAGGAAAATAAACATGCCAATCACTCATCCCATCCCTTGGGAGAGGTATGAAACTCAATCAGGACTCTCGCTAACAGTCACGACTCTCACGTAGTCATCCTAATGTCCAACCACAAGCCTAGGGTTTCTAAGTCCATAATGACCTACAACCTAGGCTCTGATACCACTCTAATCTGTCACGCCCCGGCGTCGAAACTGCGACCCGGGCTCGCTAACAGATCCGCCGCCCATACGGTGAACCCCGTATAGACGAAGCGTCAAACCTGCAAAAGATAGATACTAAACTACCCATATATCAGAGCTGAAAATAAACCACTAGAAATAAAATAAATTAGTACAAAGTCCTCACCAAAGTACAAGTCACTCAACTCAGAAGGAAAAGTACAACTCTATACCTCACTACAAGGTCTCTCAACAAGAAACTCTCAAAATAAAAAGGGTACATCTACTCTCTGGACGACGACTGGTAGGGATCTAGCTCGCGACTCCCTCACCACGATCAGAAGAAGCAGCAACAGGAGCAGCAGGAACAGGAGTAGAAGTCCCTGTGGGAAAAATACACCACGACGGGTGTGAGAACTACGTCCCAAGTAGTTCTCAGTGGGTGCCGCCAACAAGCCCAACGGACTGCCCACTAAGTCTACTAGAGGCATAAAGTAACAATATAAAACTGAAATGAAAGGGCTGGAAAAGTAACTCTACAGCTACTATGCCTCTATCTAGATGCTCAAGAAAAGGAACAGATGAAACGTGATGCATCTACTAACACACACAGTAAACTCACCAAATCTAAACTGACTGCCTCAAAGGGTCCAGTCAAACCTGCGCCCACCTACTGCCACATATCCTCAACAGGACGGGTCTACCGTAGGGTGTCCGTGACTGCCGCTAACTGGGCCAGTCAGAGGGACGGCGTCGACAAGTCGCGATAGCAAGTAACAGGCCCAACTCCGGAGTGGCTCTCGAGGGGAGCGACCCCACCGAGGAAAGTATCCGCGTATCTCTGTCGAGCTCAAATATGGCTCATGCAGGCTATAGTCCAAACCACGATCAACAAGATCGACCAACAACACCAACTCTCAACCACAAGCTGGAAGTCACACCGCTGGGGCCACCGTTCACCAGACGGCTCCCACAACAGAACACTAAACTCTCCAGAAAGACCGACACCATAAGGGTTCGGAAACCCGATAGACCGGTGCTAAGAACCCTATCAAACAAGAACAGACTCTAGGCTCCGACTATCGAAGTTTCCGATCCCTTATAGTTCGGGAAAGCAATAATCACAGTACAACTCGCAGAAGACACCAACAGGGCCCGAAAGTCCCGGGAGACCTACCCCTACAACCCTATCAAACAAGAACAGGTTCCAGGCTCGGCCCCCGTGGCTTTCGTCCCGACAGAGGAACGGCCCCTAGAACCCAGACCACTCGAATCCTTTCGAGTGGGGAGATTTACAGGAAAAAGGTGACATTTGTTATTGAAAACTAATTTGATCTGGAAGAAATCCATATTTAATGATTTTAGTTCTTTTTAGAAAAACAGTTAGAAAACAAGTGTTTTACCCAAATCCCGAAGGGCTGATGCCTTTGTCCAA
This sequence comes from Tillandsia leiboldiana, assembly GCA_029204045.2. Classification (NCBI taxonomy): domain Eukaryota; kingdom Viridiplantae; phylum Streptophyta; class Magnoliopsida; order Poales; family Bromeliaceae; genus Tillandsia; species Tillandsia leiboldiana. The sequence continues at coordinate 20,404,805 of CM055061.1, forward strand.
TCAAACAAGAACAGACTCCAGCGGCCCTTCGATGTTTGGAAGAAAACATTGGTAGACTAAAATCATGTATATGTCGAAAAGGGTTCTGGGTTCTAGGTCCGGCTAACACTAGTACACTACTGCCACTAACACAGTGGCGACGACCCAAACAGGGGAAAACAAGATCTCTCGGGTCCACCGTTTACCCCAAACGGTTCCCGATACAGACAAGCGAACCACCACATCTACCAGACTCCACTCTGCTCCCAAGCACGAGTGCAAATGCATCCCACACTAAAGAGAAGTCCCGACCGCTCGGCCCACTACCCGGGCGAGGATAACACTAAGTCCAGGAATGCGACATAAAGTGTGAATGTCTAAACATAAATAACCCTAGCCCAAGTGAGGGTTTTCTACTGGTCTGGTTACACATGCAACATATGACGGGGGTGCTACGTCAGGTTCCAATATAACAATTTAACATGATAGTAGGAAGCAAGAGATCACAAGATCGACAGATAAAACAAGGATCAACAATTCCTACACTCTAACATGCTACCCAAGTCCAATCACTATCATGCATGATTCTATAGCAATAGAATTAGAGCACAGTCCATAGATCTTGAAAGCAAGCCACCCACTTGAAGGTGCACAACTGTCCAGGGTCGTACAGCTAAAAATACCAGGAAATCCAAATCTCCTACTCCAAAAGATCCAGCAACACTCGTAACTCTCCTGGGTACAACACAAAGTCCACAAATACACATCAAGTCCAAAACTGTCCATAAAAACGTACACAGAATTTCAGTCCCAAAGATGTCCCTTTTTCACCTGCTGAAAATGGCCATAAAAATCCAATAAAAATATCACAGCGATCCTCGTGTCGATATCTTCGAAACGGTACCCTGCACGTCCAAATCCGAGCCCCGTAGGCCGAGTTACAAATTCTACAGTACAGGTGCGCAAACACTCACAACCACACAACTGTAAAACTCTGCACAGTAAGAGGGGAAACAGTATACCTTCGGGAAAGCCTCATAAAAATCCCAAAAAAATACGATGATAATCCTCGCGACGAGTATATCCAAAAAGTGTATAGGCTCGTCTCGATCCGATGTCCAGTTGAGGAGATAAAATTCCGGCAAGGGGCCGCTGTCCAAAAACTCCACCAGAAAACAGCGGCTTAGAAATGCCTCGAAAACCATGTCATAAACTCTGAATCCAGCAAGATGATCAACACGAAAGTCGAAGCCGTGCCTCTCGTGATTCCAACGCCACAAAAATCGTCCAAAAATACTGACGTAGTAGCTCTGTGGACATCTCAGATCGAACTGCAACGATAACGGGCCTCCGATGAAAGATCGCCACACTGCGTTCCGATGCCGAAGTCGTCGACGCCGCGGCTTCCAAAAATTCCGGGCCTCTGCCAGAAGATGCGCAAGATGAAGATCTCCAACTTTGCTAAAGGGTCCATGGGCAGGGGAGCTCGGGAAAGGGGGCAAAAAGCCCAAGCAAGCCAGCTATTTATAGGCCCAGCCCGAAAATCCACCTTTTGGGCTTTTGGCCCAAAGTTTCGGGCGCCCGGTACTTCCGGGCTGCTACAGTAACGGGCCCGGCCCGTTACTGTTCACGCCCGGAAAATCCCCAGGCCGCCACGTGTACACCCAAACAGCAAACAGCTGTTTGGGCCAACAGCCATGCGCCACGTGGCCGAACCCCGCGACGACACGTGGCGTCCACACCGGGAGCCTCGGGTCAACGCGCCCACGCCGCGCCCCACGTGCGCCCACGCGTGCCTGTCGGGCACGCGGCCCGAGGTACCAGCTCCCCGCACCATGGACCGCGTGCACAACGCCGCGCCAACCCCGATCTGCCACGTGTCCAGTCCCGGTCCACCGTGCACCCGCGCCAATCCCGCGGACCGCGCCCACTGCGCCCGCCAACCGGGAGCCGCCACGTGGCCAGCCCCCGGGTGCACGCCTCCGCGGTGGACCGCGCGCCTCCGCCGCCGCCAGCCGCCGCGCTCCGCCGCCCGCCGCCGCCGCCGCCGCCCCTCCGGCGGCCGGAACAGTACCAAATCACCTCGAAATCCGTGCCCGGTCATCCGGGCTCCGAAAAATACAAGTAAATAGTCCATCTTGACCGTTTTCGCGCGCTGAATCCAAATCCGAAGTCCGATTTGCCAAATTCCACTTCTAAAATTTACCAAAAATTCCCGGAAAGCAAACTTGATCCGTTTTTTCATGCCGGGTCCAATCCTTGGGTCCAATATGCGCACAAACACCTCTAACACCCAACAGGGGTCTCCAGAAGCCGCAGATCCAACAGTAATCCAAACGTGGGAATTTTCGGGTCCTCACAGCTTCTTTCACCTAAGCATTATAGCACATCCACAAGTGCTCCTCATGCCCCAAGTCGCTCTGGGAGTAAAAATATCCCTGGAGGATCTTGTTACCAATCCAATCAAGTATAGATGGAGCACAATTCCTCAAATCATAAGAGTGGCAGGGCATTAATCAATCCACTTGGCCTCCCTATGAGCTCAAGATGCCCTACCGCGTCCTGAACGCCATCTAGGCAAGATCCTCGGCTGCCCGATTCCAAGTAGGTATTCGCACCATACTATAACTGCCGGAGCACGACTCCAACAAAAGGTCCTAGATACCACCCGGACCTGTCTACCCTCGAACCATAAAAGGACCCTCAGAGTCGTGTATCAACGACGTGGCACTAGGTCAAACAGACCCCTCAATCCATCAGATCCTGCAACTGCGCCATCAGCTCTCTCAGCTCTACAAGCGACATCCAATGAGGTGCTGTCGAGGGTGGCGCGGTTCCCCGAACCACGGCAAACGCAATCTCTATCTCCCTAACCGGCGGCATCACAAACAGCTCAGGTGAAATCACACCTGGGATCTCGTGGGCAACAGAGATATCCTTGAATCCCGGTGCCGCCAAAAGCACCTCTCACACTGTCGCTACAACCTGTGTGCTCTTGTAATCTCAACCATCAAGCCCCCCTCTCGTCTGCCTCACAGAAGGTCAAAGTCCTCTCTTTCTGCAGTCTAACATCTTGTGGCACTGTGCCAACCAATCTCAAACACCTGGTCAAAACACCAACTGCCACAATTACTGTTGGGTCGTATATAATACGGATCTAAATAGGGGAAGAAACACCTAGAGGGGGGTGAATAGCTGTAAACGTATAAACACTCAAAAATCGTTGCGATAAAAATCCAATGCGGAAATGAAAGTAACTCGCAAGATTTTTACGTGGAAAACTCCATCACCGGAGTAAAAAACCACGGGACCGATAACACGGCAGAAATCCACTAGAATTAAAACACGTACAAGGTGATTTACCGTACACACTTACGACTCAACCTTTTCCATACGCTCCTAGAGGATCTTCTCCGCTCGCTCCAGACGCTTCTCGAATCCACGATCTGCGCCCAACGCCGAATCCACGGCGTCCAACGTCGAATCCACGACGTCCGACCGAATCCACGGTCTTCACCCAATAGCACCCTTCGAATCCACGAACGTGCCTCGCTCCGAATCCACGAGAGCGAATGAACCTTGAATCCACAAGGACACGCGAATCCACGCGCCGATTTTGGGGTAATCGTTGTTTTTGGGTGGTGATGATCCGCCGAATACTTAGATCAAAGATAGATCGGAAATACCATCTAAGTATTCATTAGTTTGATTCAACTCAGGATGTGAGTATGAAAACCTAGAATCAAACTAATCAATATAGATGAAGAAACATAGAGTATTCTCTAATGATTTCCTTTCTTCTCTATATGTGGATCTATAGCCGTATATGATGATATATGAAAATGACGGCTATGTGGATTGACCCTAGAAAGAAAGACATAGGGTCTATTTATAGGTTAGAAACCCTAGGAAGGAGATAAGAATCAAAAACCAACCATTTCTGGAATTTTACGGACGGCGATCCGGATCGTGATAACTGAGATCCGGATCGTCATAACGAAACAGCCAATTCCAGAAAAACGAAGGTTCGGGATCCGGATCATGTAACTACGATCCGGATCGTTCATACAGTTCACCAAACATCAACGTTCGGGATCCGGATTGCGAAGCAAGATCCGGATCGTTCAAGGTAGATGGTAAACTCAACGTTCGGGATCCGGATCAAGAGACTACGATCCGGATTGCGACGATGTATGAACGAACCACCTTCGGGATCCGGATCGAACAGCCTGATCCGGATCCTGAACATGTCCCAAGTCCAGTTTTTGATTTTTATGCAATGAAAGATTCTTCCAAGTGTTTCTACACTACAAGAAGTATTCGGATCACACAAATTCTTTAGTTAAACATACCTGATCCTTTTGAATTCTTCTTTCTTGAGATTGAGTTAAATGATTCAACTTTCTTCACCTTCAATCTTCAGGACTTGAAACTTTCACGAAACTACGCCAACTCAAATTCCGTAACAATCTCCCCCTTTGGCGGTTTCGTGACAAAACACAGATCCACTAAAGAAAATTCAAAAAGATATTTTTGTTGCTATCACCATACAACAAAAATTTACAATGGAGATCCAAAATACAATACATGAGTTAAACTCCTAAAACAGACTCTAGACTTAGACATCTGTACTCTCTGCAAAAAGAAATCATTCTTGACAAAAGAAATCGTTAGATACCTCAAGAATTTTGTATTATTCAAAAACCACAAACAGAGATGAAGTTTAAACTCATTTATACTTACCATGACATTTATATTCAGATATGTAAACTGATCATAGTTAAAAAAACACCAACATATCTTCTTTGCACGTAAATACCAAATGTCATGAACATGTTTGTGACAAACTAATATATATATAGATATGTAATTGATCAGAGTTAAGAACCAACATATCTTCTATGCAGTCAAAAACCAAGTGTCACAAACTTGTTAGTGACCATCAACTTGTTAGTTATATTACATGCCCAAATAGTTAGCAAATAGTTAGTCGAGACATGCAACAAATCACAAGATAAAAACCAAAAGTTGAAGTTGAGATCATACTTACCTTGATGTATACAAAATCTTCATCATCAAGATTTTCACAATCAATTGTTCAAGTTCCCTTACCTTGATGTTCATTCACATCATCATCATTGTTCAAAGTTCTCAACAACTCTCTCCCCCTTTTTGTCACAAAACAAAGCCAAAATGTAGTTAAGACTACGAAATGTTAGGAGAGTGAAAAAAGTTCCAATAAAACGTAAAACCTGAGAACTAAGCTAACGTAAGTATAAGACTAAATCCTAAAATCAAAATCCTGCACAAAAAGAAAAAAAAAAAAAAAATGAGTCAAAAGTAATCAGATGTCAGAATCTGAGTCTTCAGAGCTTGTGCAACCCATCTTAGAGAGTATCTTTCGCATCCGTTTGTCCATTGAATTGATCTTCTTCGTTATTGTAATGTGAGCTGCCGTGGTAATCTCAAGCTCATTGGTAATTCTTTGTTGTTCCTTCAAAATTTGTTCTTGCTTAACAGATAGTCGCTGCTGTTCCTTGATAATCGATGTCATTGATGCTTCATCATCTGTGCTGGGTGCTTGTCGAGATGGTGATGCGTTAGTGTTTGTACTGTGCTTCGTTCCAGATGCAGGAACTGGAGTGACATGCGGCAACTTATGGAGGGATTTGACAATGGTAGACTCATCTATCATGCTCAGACATTGATGATAAGTTGTTGAAGTAATGTCAACCTGAAATTTCTTTAAAATCCTCATTATAATCAAGGGAAATGGAATTCTCTCAGTGGGATGAGGATGCTCAACATATCGCGCCATTCTATTCCAGATAATGTACGGAATGTTGATATTCAATGCCGTTGCCTCTGATGGATGTCCTATAAGATACAAAAACAACAACCGGTCCCATCTCACAACCTTTGTCTGCATATTTGGAAGTATATTGTAACAAGTGATGAAGTTTAAAAAACGATATTCAAGACGAAGTTCTTTAGACCGAACAGATTTTTCGGTTGATTGTGTTCCCTCGAGACAAATTCCCTCTATAACTTTTTGCCATAATGTGTTTGTCAAATTTACCCCCTTCAAGTAGTGAACTCCTTTCTTGCTGGCTTCCATTCCCAAAACCTCGCCAATCAATTCTGGAGTAATCTTAAACCTTGTGCCTTGGATATTCGTGTAGAACTCCATAGGACCGTTCTCAGACTCTCGAAGATGCCGTGCATTAGTATAGAAGGTCCTCACAAGATGCAAACAGTAGCCAAGAGTTTCTGGGAAACGACATACTTGAATAAGGTTGGCTTGTTCAATCAGAAGACCAAAACCAGGGGAGTGACCTTGCAGAGCCTCAATGTTAACATGCCTTTCACCAATGCATTCGCGATGTGCAAAGGCTCGAAGACGATCAGTGTTAACGAATACTTCTTCCAAGCGATGTGGGGAGTCAGAAGCTATCGGCGTGTCAACATTATTGTCCTGTCGTAGCCCACGGCGTCTAGATATTCTCTTTCTTTTCAAGGAGATGGTTGGTGCTACCACTGATGCTTTTCCTGGTACCTTAGTTGCCTTTTCTTTTGATTTAACAGACGCCTTTCTCCTTGAACCATCAGACGGTTCTTGTTCATACATTGAGTCATCATCATCCGTCAATGCCGCCCAGTCAATCTCATGACAATCTACCTCTGTGTCACTGACCTCGACAAATTCACCTTTTTGTTGGAGGTTCTTGGCTCTCTTTAGTTTATTTGTAGGGCGAGTGTGTACCATTGAGACCAGGAGAAGGATTAACCAAGAGAAACACATTGAATTAAGTGCCATTGATCAAAGTGCTTGAGTTAAGAAGGTGTCCTGTGAAAACCAACTCAAGAACACAAAAATTCTTAGTTTTCAAAAATTGGAAAAATTGTACCCAAACAATCATAATCATGTAGTGAGACTAAGAATCAAATTAGTTTTGCAAAAGGACTTTTAAAAATAGATCAATTGCATGAATTTCGAAAATCCTTATTATATGCCCTAAAACCGAAATTTTAGAAATCGAAGCCTAAAAATCCGTTAATCAGGAGAAAACCTAGCATATAATCAAAACTAAACAACCCAGAGTTCTTATTTCAAAAGAAATTTGATCAAAAACCATCCACAAACAAAATCAATCCAAGAATTTCGTACGTTTGAGGAGGAAAAGAGAAAAACGGTGAAAAACCGAGATTTTGATCAATCAAACTTACTTGGAGTTGAAGAACCTGAGTTTGAAAGCTTCCAGGAAGGATGAAATCTAGAGAGAGAGGCTCTGGAAACTTCGGAACAAAAGATTGGAGTAAAGGAATCAAAAACCCCTTTCGTTCCTTATAAAACCTAGCCGCGATCCGGATCAGTTCATAACTGCGATCCGGATCGGCTATCCGCAGTAAGAAACTGCGTTCGGGATCCGGATCGGCAGATGCAATCCGGATCGTCAGCCCGCAGAAGAATTTCTGCGTTCGGGATCCGGATCATCTACCCCGATCCGGATCGGCCCCAACTTTTTCTTTAGAAAATTTCAGAGAAATTCAGGAAAATCCAGAAAAAGATTGTAAGCACAAATGTGTATCAACTTTAAACAAAAATCATCGTTTCATACAACAAGAATTAGATTATGCCAAATCTATCAATAATATCCAAAAATGAAACGAAAATTTACAAAAATTAAATCCCTTAAAGTTGAACACCTTCAATCACATCTAACTTGATCTTATGAGTAATGCCTTTATCAAATCATCAATTCAGTAAAGAAAATGAAATACAAAGATCAATAGATGTTTGAAATCCCAAATATGGTAGATAATATTTCTAGACAATCTGTTGAAGAGAGTGGCTCTTTGAGCATCTTTCTTTAAAATCCCACCTTATACCAACCTTGAAATTTGACAGAGTCAAGTATTTCAACATGCATTTTACTTAATCAAAAATTTGAACAACCATGCTTGGTATACATGTGGTAGCTGCACACAATACTCGGACGACCGAGGTGGTAGCTCTTTCCTCCATGTGGTGGTAGTTTTCACACTCCTCATTGGGATGTAACTCTTTCCACATCTTTTGAGCATTTTACATTATCTTTGACTCCCCCTCAATTGGCTATCAATTATTTAAGATATAAAGTATTCAACCAAAAATTGATCTCGATTTCATACTCGACTAAACAGTCAAATAAGATAATGACTATACCAAGAGATCATTGAGAGAGAGAAATTGACTTTGATCACTTTAGAAGATGATTTAATTAACATAAATGATCATTGCAACAGTGAAATATTATGATGGCAAAAGCATAATAAATTTCTAAATGTGCGAAAAGATGCAATTAAAGTCAATTATGATCTATGCTCAATTAATGTCCTATGTACAAACATAGATAAAGAACAAAACAAAAACAAATACAAAACCTATCCTAAGCAAAGATTTCAAAAAGAAGATTATTTCAAGGAAAGCATCCCAATTGCTTTTCGTAAATGAATAAAACGTTTTTGATCCAAAGGTTTTGTTAAAATGTCAGCTAATTGATCCTCAGTTGAAATATATGAAAGTTGAAGAGTATTTGATTCAACTAGCTCTCTAAGAAAATGATATCTAAGTTCAATATGTTTTGTTCTAGAGTGCAACACAGGGTTTTTAGAAATGTTAATTGCACTTGTGTTGTCACAAAGAATTGTTACGAAGATGCTGAAATGCGGAAGTCACTCAATACGCTTTTCATCCAAATGAGTTGAGTTGAGCAACTTCCAGCTGAAATGTATTCCGCTTCGGCAGTCGAGAGTGCTATGCAATTCTGCTTTTTACTGTGCCATGCAACAAGGCAATGGCCAAGATAGAAGCATGCACCACTCGTGCTTTTCCGATCATCCACTGATCCTGCCCAATCGGCATCTGAGTATCCAACAATATCCAAACTTGTTCCCATAGGATACCAAATTCCGAAATTAATTGATCCTTTGATATACCGGATGATCCGTTTCACCGCTTTCAGGTGAACCTCCTTTGGTGCTGATTGATATCTCGCGCAAATCCCAACACTAAAGGATATATCCGGGCGACTAGCCGTGAGGTAAAGTAGACTTCCAATCATACTTCTATACAGTTTCTCGTCTACATTCTCACTATGTGATTCACTTCCAAGTCCCTTGTGGCTAGTTCCCATTGGAGTTGGAAAATCTTTACAATTTTCTAGATCAAACTTTTTGACCAACTCCATTGCATACTTGGATTGACTCAAGTGAATACCTTCATCATTTTGTTTAATTTGCAATCCAAGGAAATAAGACAGTTCGCCCATCATGGACATCTCAAATTCGCTTTCCATGGTCTCCGCGAATTTAGAAGCATCATTATCTTTTGTTGCACCAAATACAATGTCATCGACATAGATTTGTGCTATAATGAAATTATTTTGATAATGCTTCACAAAGAGAGTCCTGTCAGCTCCCCCTCGAGTATAGCCCTTCTCCAAAAGGTGCTTTGTTAACCTTTCGTACCATGCTCGCGGTGCTTGTTTCAGACCGTAAAGAGCCTTTTTCAAACGAAAAACATGGTTAGGTTGTTTATGATCTACAAAACCTTTCGGTTGAGCTACATAAACTTCCTCATTTAAAAACCCATTTAGAAATGCGCTCTTGACGTCCATTTGAAATAATTTGATTTTAAAATGACAAGCAATAGCAAACAATATACGAATGGACTCGAGTCTAGCTACAGGGGCGAAAGTTTCGTCAAAGTCTATACCTTCTACTTGAGAGTAGCCTTGAGCAACTAGTCGTGCCTTGTTCCTGATGATAGTACCATCTTCATCTTTCTTGTTCTTGAAGATCCATTTGGTACCTATCACATTATGTTGCTTTGGAGGCTTCGTTAATTCCCAGACTTTGTTTCGCTCAAATTGATGGAGCTCTTCCTGCATTGCTTTAATCCAGTAGTCATCCTGAAGAGCTTCATCTATTGTCTTTGGTTCGATTAAAGATACGTAGCAAGCAAATCCGCAAACCAACTGCCTTCGAGTTCTAACTCCTTCTTGTGGATCTCCAATGATGTTCGATTCCGGATGATCCTTGGAGATTCATAGCGTTTGTTGAAACGGAGTACTCGGAGGTACACGAGATGATTCCTGCACATCAGATAAACTAGAAGAACCATTAGATGCATCATTAATATTGGAAGTGTTATTATGAGAAGATGCACTAGCAGGAGAATCATCATCTAGAGAGATATCGAGGGTAGATTTTTCAGATTCAAAATGAGAAGCTTCATCTACTTTAACATTTATAGATTCTACGATCGTTTTAGATTCAATGTTAAATACTCGATATGCTCTGCTATTCGTAGAATAACCCAAAAAGATCCCTTCATCACTTCGAGAGTCGAACTTTCCAAGATTTTCACGGTCACGTAAGATGTAACATCGACTCCCGAAGATACGAAAGTACTTGATATCCGGTTTTCTACTAAACCACAGCTCATATGGTGTATTCAAGGTTCCTGGGCGCAAATACACTCTGTTAATGACATAGACAGCGGTGTTCACAGCTTCAGCCCAAAAATGTAGCGGTAATTTCCGGCTATGAAGCATCACACGCGCCATCTCTTGAACAACCCTGTTTTTGCGCTCAACAACACCATTCTGCTGAGGTGTATAGGGTGCCGAGAATTCATGTTTAATGCCATTTGAAGTACAAAAGTCAATGAATTTTGAATTTATGAATTCTCCACCCCTATCACTTCTAACACGAATGATCTTTTCATTCTTTCAATCATAATACGATGGCAAATCTCATGAAAAGAGTCAAACGTATCAGCTTTCTCTCTCAAAAATGCTACCCAAGAAAACCGAGAGAAATCATCAACCAATAAAAAGATGTACCATTTACCTCCCAAAGATGGTTGACGGGTCGGCCCCATTAAGTCCATGTGCAAAAGTTCCAAGGGCCGTTTTGTACCAACGTGGTTCAAGTTCTTGTGTGCAGTCCTAGACTGTTTTCCCTTTTGGCAACCACCACACACAACGTTTTGTTTAAATAAAAGCTTTGGAATCCCCTTGACCACGTCCTTGTTTGAAATTCTAGTAAGTTCCTTAAAATTTAAGTGACCTAGCCTTTCGTGCCAAAGAGTTTCATTATTTAAAGCGGCTAAGTTACAATTTTCAGAAAATTTGTTAGGAACAACATAACAATTGTTTTCAGATCTAACCCCTTTTAGAAAGAAAGCATGGTCCTTATCAGTTACAACGCATTCAACCGATGAAAAGTTAACTGAAAAACCATTGTCGCAAAGTTGACTTATGCTTATGAGGTTAGTCTTAAGGCCATCAACAAATAAGACATTTTTCAAAATCGGGCCATCTGGAATAGCTACCGTCCCTTTTCCAACAATTTTGGAAGATCGACCGTCTCCGAAAACAACGTGTCCTCCGGAGATTTTCTCAAGATTTTGAAAACTATTTTTGTCACCGGTCATGTGACGGGAACACCCGCTATCCAGATACCAAGACGAGCTATCATATGCATGCAAGGAAATATTGGAAACAAGACAAGGGAAAATTTCACCTTTGCGCACCCAAACCTTTTTGGAGTGCGTCTGTAATGGTCGTGAAGTTTTGTGCCTAGGTGAATGCGTCTTGTTAAAACGATTGTTGCTCCTTGATGAAGTCGTCTTGCGCGGTGAACTACCAAGTCTCTTTTCATTTGAAAAGTTTTGCTTTGATTTCCGGAAAGGATCCTTTTTGGTAGTTGATGCAAGAGGTGCTTGAGATGAGCGTTCGACTCCCGTCTTGCAATATCTTCTTATGTGCCCTGAAACACCACAACGAAAACATACCTTAGATCTTGACGATCCCAAAGAGGATGAAGTAGGTTTGTTGTCGTTGTTTGTCTTGAATTCCGGTGTCGGAGGAGGAGATACCGACTGAGGCACAAAAACTGTCTCACTCGAACTTGGACTGTTTCCAGTTTGAGTGTATCCGAGGCCGAACCTATTTGATTGACCAAGACCAAGAAGTCTATCCAACTTACTCCTTCCTGAAGAGAATCGCTGTAAGTCATTCTGAGTTGGAAAATGGTCTTTGTCATTTCCAGGTTATCCTGTCGAGCCTCGTTGTAGAGCTTTGAAAAGTGATTCGCGTTATCCACCAGATTTGTATGTTCCTTTTCAAGTTGCTCATTGGACTCTTGAAGGGAAGCATTTTCTTTTATCAGGTTTTCCCTTTCCACTTCAAGAGCGTTTGAGAGAGAAGTCGCTCTTTTTGCTTCTTCTTCGAGATCATGCAATCTCCCTCTCAAACTCTTGTTTTGCTTAGGCCACTTTCTTTGAGTCCCTCAAAAGTCTGTGGTAGGCTAGAGCAAACTCTTCACCTTCCGAATCATCCGATTCATTGTCCATTGCATTCTTTTCAACAGTGGAGTTGGACAATGATTCAGACGTACTTGCCATAAAGCACATGAATGGTGAAGATGTGGACGCGTGGAATGCCGTGGAGCTCTTTTCTTCATCACTTGAAGACGACTCATTTGACGTTGAGTTGTCATCCCAAGTGACGACTTGCATCGCCTTCTTCTTTGCCGGATACTTGTTAGGACACTCCGTTGCAATGTGGCCGTAGCCTCGACATTTGAAGCATTGCAGTTGTCCTTCTGAACTTTTCTTATCCTTTGAGAAGTTCTCCTTGCTTCTTGACTTGTGACTTGGAGTCCCCTTGCCTTTGTTCCACTTTCTGAAGGATGGAGATTTGCTTGAATTACCCCTTCGAAAGTTGCGGCGAAAATTCCTTGTCAAGAGAGCGAGCTGCTTCTCAAATTCCTCCATAGAAAGGTTCTCGTCATTGTCCGAGGAGGATGTATCCGCGTCTTCTTCCTTAGTTGTTTTCAACGCATAACCTGAAGACTTAGAAGTGGATGCTTTTCCAGAAGAATTGTTAGTATTAAAAGTCATTTCATATGTTTGTAATGAACCAACTAATTCTTCTACACGTATTCGTCCGGGTTGTTTAATAGTGTTTCAATGGCAGTAACCTTTGGGCGAAATCGTTCAGGAAGAGTTCTTAAGATTTTTCTTACAATCTTAAATTCTGGAATCTTCTCTCCCAGATTAGCACATGAGTTTACGATGTCTTGCAATCGTGGTATAGTAGTCCGTGAAAGATTCATTTTCTGCCATCAAAATAGAGTCAAACTTGCTCGTAAGCATCTGCAGTTTCTGAATCTTCACGAGGTTAGTTCCCTCATGTGTAACCTGGAGAACATCCCAGATTTCTTTCGCAGTCTCACATGCCGAGACGCGAGAGAATTCAGTTTGAGATAAGGCATTAAAAATAGCAGTTAATTCCCTTGCCATTGTAAGAAGATAACTCAAACTCTTCCTTGGTCCATTTCGACCTAGGTTTTAAGGTGTGAACATCAGAGATAAGTTCAGTTGGATTAGTCCATCCTGATTCAATTGAATGCCACACCCTTTCGTCGATGGAAGATAAAAAGGCTTTCATCCGTACTTTCCAGTACGCATAATTTGTTCCATCAAAGAAAGGGGGTCGATTGATGTTTCCACCTTCAACCATTGTTCACAACCCTATTCCCGCTCTGATACCACTTGTTGGGTCGTATATAATACGGATCTAAATAGGGGAAGAAACACCTAGAGGGGGGTGAATAGGTGTAAACGTATAAACACTCAAAAATCGTTGCGATAAAAACCCAATGCGGAAATGAAAATAACTCGCAAGATTTTTACGTGGAAAACTCCATCACCGGAGTAAAAAACCACGGGACCGATAACACGGCAGAAATCCACTAGAATTAAAACACGTACAAGGTGATTTACCGTACACACTTACGACTCAACCTTTTCCATACGCTCCTAGAGGATCTTCTCCGCTCGCTCCAGACGCTTCTCGAATCCACGATCTGCGCCCAACGCCGAATCCACGGCGTCCAACGTCGAATCCACGACGTCCGACCGAATCCACGGTCTTCACCCAATAGCACCCTTCGAATCCACGAACGTGCCTCGCTCCGAATCCACGAGAGCGATTGAACCTTGAATCCACAAGGACACGCGAATCCACGCGCCGATTTTGGGGTAATCGTTGTTTTTGGGTGGTGATGATCCGCCGAATACTTAGATCAAAGATAGATCGGAAATACCATCTAAGTATTCATTAGTTTGATTCAACTCAAGATGTGAGTATGAAAACCTAGAATCAAACTAATCAATATAGATGAAGAAACATAGAGTATTCTCTAATGATTTCCTTTCTTCTCTATATGTGGATCTATAGCCGTATAAGATGATATATGAAAATGACGGCTATGTGGATTGACCCTAGAAAGAAAGACATAGGGTCTATTTATAGGTTAGAAACCCTAGGAAGGAGATAAGAATCAAAAACCTGCCATTTCTGGAATTTTACGGACGGCGATCCGGATCGTGATAACTGAGATCCGGATCGTCATAACGAAACAGCCAATTCCAGAAAAACGAAGGTTCGGGATCCGGATCATGTGACTACGATCCGGATCGTTCATACAGTTCACCAAACATCAACGTTCGGGATCCGGATTGCGAAGCAAGATCCGGATCGTTCAAGGTAGATGGTAAACTCAACGTTCGGGATCCGGATCAAGAGACTACGATCCGGATTGCGACGATGTATGAACGAACCACCTTCGGGATCCGGATCGAACAGCCTGATCCGGATCCTGAACATGTCCCAAGTCCAGTTTTTGATTTTTATGCAATGAAAGATTCTTCCAAGTGTTTCTACACTACAAGAAGTATTCGGATCACACAAATTCTTTAGTTAAACATACCTGATCCTTTTGAATTCTTCTTTCTTGAGATTGAGTTAAATGATCCAACTTTCTTCACCTTCAATCTTCAAGACTTGAGACTTTCACGAAACTACGCCAACTCAAATTCCGTAACA